>CM030899.1:8502441-9102441 GCA_018136845.1 Heterotis niloticus | reverse complement strand
GAACGTTGGGTACAGGTGCTGGTGTCTTATCAGCTGTTTGCATTACGTCGCTTCCTGGCAAATCAGTGCGTCTAAAACCCATGTTTTCTGAGACAGACTTTGAAGGGAGGAATTGTCTTAAAGTAACAGTTCTCTGATTTGATCTATAACTGGAACTGTGGAAATGCCATTGCTCTTTCGAGTGGAACATTAAAATGACACCCAGATTAAATTTTTATTATAGCGGCAGTAAGCATGACAAACCATTTCTTTCCTTTTCGAAACATGATTTGATTGGGTAAATACCGGCCCAGGATGTTGCGGCTGTATTGCCATGGAAACCATCTTTCCCGCTCCTTCCCTGAAAGTCAGAAATGCGTTGATAACTTGACAGCCCTCCCACCTTTAGGTAGAAAATTGCCTTGCTTAGTTATGCATCTTTATTCTCACTGTCAGACATTCTTCCTCTTCTGCTAGATAATTCAAAGGCCTGTCCACTCAGCCATACCTGCCAGACCCCCCTTGGCCACTATACACATTTTAATAGTCTCTTATGGGCGCACCCTGCTGGCACCTCCTTCTACAAACACGCTTTTGGCGTTTTGGTTCATGTTCCACGCTTAAGAATCATCTATCTCACATTTGACTTGAAGCAGTTTCTTTTAACTTAATATACACTTTTTAACACTTCCTGACTGCCCTCAAGGCAAAATTATTAATTATAAATAAAAAAGTTTGTTTTCTGACTGTTTGCTAGCATATCTGTATCACGACTGTTCCATCCTGGGGTGTTTCTCAGGTTGAGCTGCAGGCTGTGAGCTCCGCTTTTCCAGCAAGGGGGGAAACGTACATCTAGAAGCTCCAGATCAAGACCTGTTGAGGTCCCTCAGCTGTCCCCAGGGGCCCTGACCTTAATGTGAGATTCATTCAGATACAAACTTGGCTGCTGTGGATGGTGGCCTATCGACACACTATGGCACCATCAGAAAAAAAACATAAATAAGTTGCATTTGCAAAGCGATCGGTGCTGTTTGTTGCTTTGCTTCTGCCTGCGATGCTACCTGATCTCTCACTCGCTTGCAACCGTCACTGTGAATGAACGTCTCAAAATTTACAGTCTGACCTCCGAGTCTGCGCACCTGCCGACAGATATTAAAACGGACAGCTTGTTTTCTCGGAAGTCTCTTTATTTTGCACTAATAGTCCGGTCCAGTGTATTTGTTTGTTTGTTTGTTTGTTTCCAGGAAACGTCTATATCCTTTAGCAGTTGTGAGCTGTGGATTGTGCAGACCAGTGTGCTAGAAGAGCGATCACCAGTCCTACGTGGTGTCATTCTCTCGAGTTAAAGCCAGCTTAGATGTTCGCAGCACCTTAAAGACCAGACCTATATAATAACTACAGACTTTTACATTAAACTCATAGGCAAACATTATCCATATTCTGCAGTCATTTAATATGCTTTACGCATTCTTGGTATTTTTTTTAATAAACTCTACTTCTGGGAAATATGGTTCTGGTTAAGGGTGGACACTTGCATGCATCAGAAATCTTTTTATTTATTTAATCTGAACATTATGAAGGCTATATTTAAATACATATAAAGGTTAAAGTGACCACCGTGAGTTCTGCGCAGTAGTAGTGGCAGCGAGAGTAACAGATGAAGTCCAGAGAAGAAGGTGGTGGTTGCAGGCAGGCCCTAAGAGTAACTGCCATACAGTCCATCTTGATAAAACAGTATTGTCTGTATCTGCTTGGCTACATCCCTTCTGCAAGTTAAGGGTCGTCTGATTTCTCCTCTCCTAGCGGCTGTGGCGCTGCTCCTGCTTCCGCACCACCGACTCTCTCATTCAGTCCTTCTAGTCTCCACATTGCTGCTGCAATCGATGCCGCTCCATCCGGGCTGAAGCGAAGGCCGGACTGCGTTCCACCTATATCTTTCCACACATATTTGTCTGAACCAGGGTTGCGGAAAGCTGCAAATTGGTTTGCTCTGTATAAATTGTTGGAAAAACATGGGTGCAATAACAGTCAATAATCTCTTACTGAGAGGTTTAATTCCAAAATGTGGGGGGAGGGAGAAAATATTAATGATTTTGCACCCAGTGCATTGAGATGTAGAACTTTCCATCCGTATTGAACTTGCTGTTGCCCCTCTCTTGTCTAGACTTTTCCAGATAAATATAAACACATGCAGAACTGCAGGCTTTAGGTGGCAGGTTCTATGAATGGCCTTCTGTTGACAGAAGCACGCGACTTTAATGGATGTGCTCCCCAGCTACAGTAAACAAACCTGAAAGCAGGCTTTTATACCGAGGTCCAAAAATACACTTCATCACAACCAACTCAAAGATAACATTGTTTAGCAAAGGGAAACACTGGGAGCCTCCCAGCCTGCCAGCGACATGAGCCAGTGTACCAACATCCCCCAAAGCTGTGTAGCACCCCGAGCTCCCAAAAGTGGAAGAAGGAACATCGATTCCACGAGAAATGCACCACCTGTTTGTGCAAATGGTCCAGACCGCATCCAGGCCACAGTTTTGTCAGGGTTACAATTGGTGGAAATAAAAAAAAAAGTGCTCGGTATTTTGCACAGCACGGTAAAGCGCACACTGTAGGCTGTATGAGATGATCTTTGCTTGAAATATTGGGTTTTCCACGCTGAAATTCAGCAGAATTGTGAATGTTTTCTGCCTGGTTCTTGGAAACAAGTGCTTGAAAATGAGGCGAGGCTTTAAAGTGCTTTGTATTTCTTCCTTTCATGACCTTCTGTCCATTGTTCATTTCTACCACCCTCCCCCTGTTAACAAAAAATGTCAGCTGGATGTTACTTCAGTGCATCTTGGCCTATTGTGTGGACTGGGGTTGATATCAGGAACAACATCTGGAACCCCCTCAGAAGTCTGTATCTGCAGGGTGTTATGTGTTCCGGTATTTAAGGGGATAACTTTATTAATACCAGGGCTCAAGCACGGTGACAAACTGCTTTGTACCAGTCAGCTTTTTGAGGCTTTCGATGTCTGTTCAAGAATTTAATTTGGCTTGAAACACCTTACACGTGTCGACGGGGGGGGGGTAGTTAATGATAATAAAATTGAAGAAATGTTAAAATAATTTGAGTCCTCTTACAGTGAGCTTTACCACAAGGGCTGGTGCTAAAGAGCTTCTAACAAGTTGAAATGGCGACTATTGTTATTTAAAAAGCACCATCTGTGTTGGCACTGAACCCCGAGACTGGGATGTTAACACTCTGTTTTACAGTCCGTCTTCATGTGTGTGCTGGGTTGCGTTCCTTGGGCAGTATTTTTCTCTTTAAAGTGCTTGTTTGGGATCTGATTTTAAAAGTTTCCTGTGAGTCTACACATACAGAAGCCCTCCTGTTAAAAATGGAGAAAATTAATTTTAATTTTAACCTGCTGTTCGCTCGCCTGCTAGCATAGCAGCCATTGATTCCAGGATGGGGTCTGGACCACCACAGTAGCGTGGAGGTGAGGGGCTGAGTGACAGAGGGAGAATTCTCTTTCCTCACATTCATACAGGCCCTGAGCTTATGGCCTCATTTTGTTTCCATGGGAAACAGCAAAGTATAAGAACACCGAAAAGTATATTTAGTTTTTTTACGTAAGTGAACGATTATTGCAGGTGTACAGAGGATCACCGCGGTGCAGTGAATAGCGCTGCTGCCTCATGGTGCCTGGGTGGTGTGGGTTTGAATCCAGCTCAGTCTGTGTGGCGTTTGCATGTTCACTGTTTGTATTTCCCCACACGGTCCAAAGACTTGTGTTCAAGGTTAATTGGTCACCCTAACTTGCCCGTACGGTCTGTGCGTAGCTGCCCTGCAGTGGACTGGTGACCAATCTCGGAATGTAGTTTCGTAGTGTAGTGCCCAGTGTGTCTGGGATCAACTCCAGGCTGCCACACCCCTGCCAGGACAAGCGGTTCAGGGTAAAGGGATGGATAGTTAACAGAGTTTGGGAAGGAAATGTATCAGAAAAAAAAAAATTATTCAGCATCTAAGAAAGCAGCTACCAACTTTTATGTGACCAGAATATAATGGTTAAAGATTGTTAAAGATGCTGGATGCATGTGCTGTTTTTTTCTTTTGGCTTTTTGGGTACCTAGCAAATTTTTATTAATAAAGGTTCATTATAAAACCATTACAGTCAGATTTATTTGATAACTAATGGGTGCCACTATATCTTTGATTCTGAATTTTATCTCAGATTTAAATAACCTTCCTTTAAACATGCCTGTAATCCTGCTAGAATTGTCTATCCATCATATCCAGAACAGCTTCTTAATCCTTGGTGCGCTGCGGCGTTACGCAGCGATGCTGAAGTCCAGACTGTCTAAACCGTGTCTCACCTGTCAAGCAATAAGCAGGATTTTATTATGGAAACACAATCATCATAACTGGTCTTTGTAATCTGAGAAACTTTTGCATCATTTTCTGAAGCATGAAAGTGTTGAAAATGCAGGGTCGATGAACATGACACCCCTCCCATTTTTGTTGTGGGAGCTCCATCCTGCCTGTTTGTTGCCCGTTTAAATTTCAAAGGTGGAACTGTGTGCTCAGCACCGGTTTATTCCTGGAAAATACAGATTGTCTTTGTTGAGCAGCAATTAATGGGGATGGGGTGGACACTGGCACTGAAACAACACAACAGCACACTGCACCAACCTGTCTGTGCACAACACCAGCGCAGAACATCAGCGAAAATTTGGCCAAGTACTGTAAAAATAAATGCATCCCGGCTCAAAAAGACAAATTAACAGCCTGTTTTTCCCAAATTTCCTATTTTTCTCCATCTCTGCTATCGGCTGTCCTGAAAACAACACAAATGCCCAGTGTGAGCGGTCAGCTGCAGACAGAGTCCTGACAAAAGGACTAAAACCAATGCCCACCCCAGCGACCAGCTCGCCATCACGCAACTGGTGGCGCCCTCTTGTGGACGTTTATGGAACTACTACTGCAGTGCTGCCACACCGCCGAGGAAGCTTGAAGAGGAGCAGGGCTGCGTCCGGTTTTTTTCTACCACTTTATCATATCATGATCGCAGAAAAGTCTGATAAATAAAATAAAAAGCTTATCTTAATGTGGAGTTTAAAAAAAAATCCAACGGATGCATCATCATGGCTTTTTGAATTGTTCTTTTCAATACATCAAAACATTTTTATTATGTAATGTGAATCTAAGGGGATATTTAAATATAGATTCGTGCCCAAAACTGTTATAAACTGGAACCATTTTCAGGTTTAGAGGTGAGATGAGACCTTAATAAGTGTTTCAGCAACATGAAACAGCAGCAATAATTAGGATGCGCAGTCAGGCTGCCTTGGGTCCGCCGGAGTTCGATGAGCGCCGTCCACCTGAGCCCCTCTTCCTCCAGCCCACGCGCTTCCTGCCTGCACCCTTTCAGTGACATGGCACTAACAGAGTCGGGCAGTGCTGTCAGACTGCATCCGGCTGCCCATTCCTCCGCTCTCCGCGCTCCCTAGATGGACAGACGAACAATAGCATCAGACGGATGGATTCCGGGGCTGTTAACATTCATGTCACGTCCGTCACAATTTCATTCAAGTCAGGCCCGTTCATCGATTAACTCGCGCGACTTTAATGGCGGCTTGAAGGCTGTGACGCGATGGCTTTTTGAAGAAACGCATTGCTGATTCTGGAGGGAATGCAGCACGAGCTCTGTTTTTCCTTTTATTTGTTGTCCTGAAATGACTTTGAACACCTCCGTTATGGGGGAGACCCCTGGTGCCACATGGCCCTGCGAACTTGGCACAGGTATGGCCCGGTACAGCAGGGGTCGTTTCATGTGGAAAATCAAGCCGTCTGAAGGTGAAGTCCTTTTTCGGAGGTGAACGGGCCACGATCCGCCACAGTTTTGGGTAAAGGCTGCGACACACCAGGAGTTGAAGCCACAACACGTTACAGGTGCTGAATATGTAGCTGCTTGTGTGCTGGGAAGCTGGGAGCCATGGAAGCTCGAACTGTGCTGAAGATGCGTGATTCGGCCGTCTGGGCTGTCTCCTCTCCGCCGGATGCTGGTCGTGTGCGGCTCACCATCTGCCCTGCTTGTATGGGGACGGCAACCCGCTGCCACCCCCCTAACAGCCCCACCCCCACCCACTACTCGCTCCCTTCCCTGGGTAGATGGTGCTTTATTATGGATCTCCATCCTGCCCACTGGACCATCAATCACTGCAGCCCTTTGCCTGGTTGGAGGCACTTCTGCAGAGGTTTATATAAACTGCAGCTACCCCCCTCCCTCCTGTTTGCAAACCTGCGCACGTTGCCCAGACGCTCACACAGCTTGAGTTTTGAGTGTAGCTTGAGTGTAAATATGGACATTTAACATCAAAACTCTTTTCTCTTCTATTATCTGTTCATTGTGTACTTGCTCGCTTCTGAAGGCACGCAGATAAAAGGCTCACAACATCTGCATATTGGGGTATATTTGTATACTCCCTTGCTTTTCTGCTTAAATTCTATGATTCTTGGTAATTATTCCTTTTTTCCATTTTTACCACTGTGTTACACAGCATGTTTATGTTTTTATTGTTATTGTTATGTTTACCTGTGTTACGCTGTATGGCCAAAATTGTGTAGACACCCCCATATGTGCTTGCTGACATCCCATTCCAAACCCATGGGCATTAACATGGAGTTGTTCCCCCCTTTGGTGCTATAACAGCCCCCACTCTTCTGGGAAGGCTTTCCGCCAGATTTTGGGAATTTGTGCCCATTCAGCCACAAGAGCATCGGTGAGGTCGGGCGAAAAGGCCTGGTTTGTAGTCGGCGTTCCCTGCGAGGGATTTGTCTGCAACTGCATCAACATAAACATTTTTTTGTCTTGGAGAGGACAGAGCACCAGGTCTCTCTGTTAAACTGAAATGAGTCTAATCCAAATTTTTGGACTCCATTTGAAAAATATGTTGCTGTTCTGCTTTTTGTTCGCGCCAACAGAGACGTGTGTACTTGTATATGTTTTTTTTTGCACAAGTTTAAAATATCCTGTCTGAAGGCTGGGACTATTTATTGATTTCGCTAAAGTGTCTTTTACGGTCTTCTTTTGTCCTGCTTGGCATCTTCACTTTTGCCCTCAGGAGCGGCTGGCGATGAAATTGCACCTGGAATGTAAAGTAGGGTTTTAATGCCAAGTGACTGTGGAGCCAAAAATTGGCAGTTTGACAGTTAAGGTCACGATTCCCTCGCAGACATTCAGTTAGTCACGTGCCACCTAGTGGTCGGGAAGATCATCGCGGTGTCGCTCCGCCAATCAGGTTGGCCGTCAGATGCGTGTCCACCAGATGGAACCAAAGATTCGGACAAAAACATCAACTTGAGGATTGACTCCTACGTTTTCAGCTTTGCAGGATGACCATCTCCTACTTTTCATCGTTATGTCTCTGTTAAAGAACCTATAACTGCCTTAATCTATTTTATTTGATCGTCCCAAAGGCAATGCCTTCATTTCCTTCAGACAGCAGAATCACCAATTTGAATTAAGCCAGGATGCGTCTCTGCCACGAGCGGTCAATGAGCGGTCAAGGCACAACCAGTCATGTGGGTGCTGGTTCATAATTTGAGCACTACCTGTCTATTGGTCAACCAGGGAAATATTATACATCTTACATAGGATGAGCAATAAACATGTAAAGTGCCGTTGTGGAAGGGTAAAAGTATGACTAATTTTAAAACAGATCTTTTCACAAAAGTGAATATTGACTCGATATGGATTTCTCTGAGACGTCAATTATTAAAATCACTTAAACTCGAGAATGTGGAAAAGGTCTAAGGATCAAACACGTTGACGATGGGTCGGATCAGGACTGAGCGTAGTCAGAAGGAAATGATGTTCACACGGTCAACATGTCTGTCCTCCAGGTTCCCTCAATTGTCCGGTGTAGCTCAACAGAGGGAAGAAATGCAATATTTTATGTTTTATAGTCTCGAGAAGCCACAAAACAAGAAAAATTTCAGAGATACCGAACTTTTCAGACAACAAAATAGAGGCCGAATGTCATGTGTGCTTTTGAAAAGAGCAGGAGAGAAAATCTCAACAGTCATTTTTGGATATCAAGACTTTTTTAGCTTTTACCTATTTGTGTACAGTGAGGTTATAAATGAACACATGAATGAACAAATGACAGCAAATGGTGCCACATATTATAAGAATCCAGGTTTGTGTTTTTATCAAATTGCAGCCATAAAATTTAATAAATATTTATTCATTTTTATTAAAAATTGTATAGTTTGTGTGAGACAGCGGCCAGAATCGCACCAGGTTAATGGGGGGAGAATAGGAGACCACCAATAGTCGTGATGTTTTCTGCTCTTTTGACCTTTTGGTGCTTTTGGCTATGATATGTTTAGGAAAAAAGCCCTGTTTCAAATGTTAGACAAGTTGTTTTCTGTATTTTAAATTACGATGATGTCTACACTGTAAGAGATACCCTACGTGCTGATGCATTTTTCAATAACTGATTTTGCACAGTATTAAACATTTAAACCAAGGAATTAATATCTTAAAATATTAAGTGTTAAAATCTTCATTTTAAATATGCTACCTTCTAGCTTTTAATAATGAATTAGCCTTTTCCTCTGCAAGCTGGCCATTTTGCGCCGCACCGTGAAGACATGCTAAAGTTACACCCACAGGGTTGTACGACCAGCATTTCGATTCTAACAAAATTTCTGGAAATTTCCGAAAAGCTTAGCGGAAAGGGACGCTGCTGGTTTAAATTGTGCCGTACTCACCACCCTTGGCAGCTCAGAATGAGCAGTAAAACCTCAGATGGTCATCACCTGTGCAACAGGACCATTCCTGCTGATCACACAGCGAAGAGCATCAGTGATGAGCAGTGATGAGCGGTGGTGACACAGTGAATCCTGCAGGTAACTTATTGGCCAAAGAGAAAAGCTTAAATGCGGTGTCTTTTACGCCGGTGGTGCTAAGCTGACAAATCGCTGAACTGGTTGTAAATTCTAAGGTGTGTTGTCACCATGGAAACAATCATTCAGAGGATGAAAAAGGAGGCGGCTCTGGGAATAATGGAAGAAACGACGAAGGCGAACGCCGTTCAGCTGGATTATGTTTGTGGCAGGGGCGGCTGCGTTGACCTGCGCAGCCTCGGTCGCAAAGCGCATCCCGCTGAATCCTTCCTTGCGCTTAGGAGTCAATTACGGGAGGTGTGCTCATCCCCAACCCCTGCGTCTCCTTTCACTGTTTGACAAAGCTGGACAGCTTGTACATCAGTCAGGGCTTCCTCATTATGTCAGTCACTTCCTTACAGAAGCAGTAATGAGACAGAGATTCAGCCAAACTCCTCACATAAGTGTCTAGTTCACTGAATCTCATCCCTCTATTCTTCTGTCCATCTATGTATCTACGCATCCCAATAAAGAAAAATAACTTTGGGATCCCTAGAAGGATTGAGCTTATGAATGTGAGATACACGAAACACACATGCACACGTACACCACTTTGCACCCTGTTGTAAGTCCTCCACATGACTTTATTGCATAAATACCTGGAATCAAGAATCTCAAATATTTATTTCATGAGCACTACATTCATCTTTAATCGTTCAGTTTATTTAGCACAAAGTGGGTGCGGAATTGAACAGAGAGACAAACTCATTTTGCCAGCCTGTTAATTCCAGTTCTATGTCCAATATGTGCTACATGAGCCAGTATTTCTCTCTCTGCTTGGTGCTGGGCCCAGATGGTGGATATCAGCACCCCTGGCTATTTCTGGCCTTTGTGTGGTGCAAGAGGTCTGTGCAGGTTCTATTGTTTGCCTTGGCATTGTCGTTTCTGCACCCCTTTCAGCTCATGTCAGTGCTTGCTTATCTTCACCTTGCCGAGGCCTGTTGTTGTCAGCTTTCCTCTGCCATCCTCACCCAAGATGCTTTCTGCCTCCGTGTCTACACGGACATCTGTAGATCTACCTTGCTGTTCCTTATTTGTGAGTTTCACCCACAGGCCAAGTCTCTTATGCTCTCGTGCCACATCTTCACACACTTCAACCTCGTCTGCTTTAGTGGCCTTGGTCCACTGCACTGTGCCCCCACATGTAAGCTTCAGCCTCACTTCTCCTACTACAGGTTTCTTCTTTTCCTCTCATTTATGTTTCTTTGATTTCAAGGTGCAAGATTTAAGGATCACTTTATTGTCGTTCTGCACAAACAAGAGATGCAGGTATTCAAGAGAAATTGAAATGTAGTGTCTCCTAACAATGTAGTGACGAAGGACATCACAAAAGAACTGAGATGGTTGGTAGCAGATAGATAGAGAGATAGATAGAAAAAGATAGATGAAAAAATAAATAGGTATTTATATTAAACAATGTGGGAATGCAAAAATTATGGTGCAAATGGTCAGTAGTAATGGCATTGGTCATGTAGTGGGTTATGGTTAGTGGTGGTGGTGGCGACCAGTCCCCATGCTGTCCAGAAGCCAGCAATCTGACAGTCTGCTTTGACGTCTTCATCATATATTTTAAGCTTTATCTATTGTATAATTATATACTTATATTGTTGACATTTGGATATATCCTTGTATACTGTAAGTTGATATGAATGATGCTGCCGACCCATTTACCGTAGTTTGTGTACAGGCAAGACCTGGGTTTAAATCCTAGCACTGCTGCGGTACCTCACAATAGGGTACTTAGCCTGAACAGGTACAGTGAAAAAACACCTAGGTGTATACATGGGGCTATAGTTATAAATAGCTTAGTGTACAAGCCTAGCATTGTAAGTTACTCTGGATAAAAGCGTTGGCTAAATGAACAACTAACAGCGCAGTAATACAGTCTTTTTTTGTAGTTACGATCAGTGCATCAGCATTCCTTTAATAGTAACATAGCTGACATTACTATTCCCCCTGTAAAACTGCTCGCCAGTTAATATTCTCTGTCCTTCTTCAAACTCCAAATCACACCTGCGACACTCCAAAACAAGGCAGCTGCAGCGTAAGACAGAATAAGTAACTGCAGGGGTAGCACTGTTGTGAGGTTATTTATGGCTCCACACTGTCACCTCTCTCTCTCCTGGCAGAAAGTGCGTTTTCCTTGTTATACGTTCAGTGTTTGGCGGAGATGTTGAGGAAGCTTCCTGGCAGGAGTTCACACGTCTCTTTGCCACGGCAGCTTCAGAGAAAGTCTTACTGAGCCACGGTTTCCCTCACTGCTGACACACTGATAAAGTTTGTTCTTTAAAACCGATAAAACGATAAAGTTATGAACCTGAAACCCCGGACACGCTGGTGGGATCTGCACTGCTGTACGTCAGCTTGCTAACAAAATAATCCAGAAAATCCGAAATCTATTCAAGAATTGCCAACAGTGTTTAGCAGCGCAATGGGAGAAATGTGAAGGACTTGTACAGTTTTCACATGATACGTTCTGACACGTTCGTGGTTCTTTACGGTTGCCTGGTGAAAAATGCTTTTTATGACACGGCAGCCCAACAATGACCTTATTTCCTGGCTGATCGTTGCAATTGATCTCTGGAGCTCACCTGGCTTTCTTGAAAATTCCGGAATTGATTTGTTCAAGTCGGCAGGAAAATTGTCTCTGTCGCATTATGATATGAATATTTGATGCCTATATGGACACCTGTATCATCTAAAGGACTGTTTGGAAGGACCCAGACTATCACCTGCTTCCAAGGGGCATTTTCAGAAGCTGTCACTTCATTTCAGTCATTTCAAAGTATAGCCTTTTCCATGGTTTTATTGTCATTATCGATTATTTTATCAATTTTCTTCTTTGCCTTGTGAGTCCAAACTATATTTAAGTTACAGGTTTGATATCACTATTTCAAATTTAAATGTCATCAGCTGGTCGAACAAATAATAATTTCAGCGAAATTATGTCAGAAACATGTCTATGTGCTGCACTTTGTATTTGGTGTTAGAGCAAGGCAGCTCCATTACTGTAACAGCATTTTTTTGTTTGTTGTTCCAGCTTCTCTGGTGGCTTTTCAACAGCTGCATTCATAAAAGCGTGATGAAGATGCGCTGACATGTTCTGCAGCTCTCAGCGCCCCTTGCATACATCTGTTTTTCTGCACGCGCACTTTCGCTTTCCATTTAGTTCCCGGCCCTCGGAGAGACGCTTCCTGCCTTCCCTCTGTTAGGAGGGACCCTCTGCAGTCAGCGGTCTGTTTGCCTCCCACACCTTCCGCCACTATAGAGATTCTCAACCTTCTCCGCACCACAGATCCATGAGGACTGCTCCACGTGACCTGTCTGTACATTCAAGACATTTTGTTTAAGCATAAATTAAATTATATATTCAAAGCAGGCCCGTGCTGCACAGCCCCCCCACCAAACCCATCCACAGACACCCCCGATGCTGCACTCTGGAGGAGTCAGAGGTCTGAGGAAGGAGAATGGCAAAGGTATTTAAAGAGGGAAGATTCTCAGACACAGGAGTTCTAAACTGAATGAAGCTCATTGTTCTCTGCTTTGTTTTAAACATAATTTTATTAAGTGATTTTAAAGCAATCGCTTCTGCTCCACAGCATGGCTGAGTCAAGCTGAAATTTGGCCAACCGTAAGAGATTAGGTTTAAAGGGTTTAAAGGCACTGTGCTTCTTATGCAGCCTGCTGGTTCACAAGCTTCCCCAGAATCTGATTTCAGAAATGATGTGGTTACCCTGAGCTGCAGGATCTCTGCAGCTTCACAGAAATCTGGAATTTTGCTGCTGCAGTTTCCCAAGTCCAACAAACTGACTCTTTACAGAACCTGAACTAAAGATCCTGTACACACAGCCCAGTTTAATATAGGAAGCTGTACGTGTTAGCAAGACCATTACAACTTTGTTAACATTTGTTTTTCAATCGCAGAACAGGAGCTGTTTGCACAATAAGTGCCTACGAAGGGGAATTTCTCAAAATGCAGTGTAGCTGTTGAAATTTTGTCTTTTTGCTTAACTTACAGTTAGTTAAGGTCTATTTTCTGCTTATCTAAGTGATGTTTTTCATCTCCACTCGTGTCACTTAAAAGTATCATTAATATGACCTCATATTCCTTAATGATGGGATTTTTAAAATGGGAAAATTGGGTTGTAGAATTCTCTATATTCTGAACGCCATCTGTGAGTCCTGTTTTGGATTTCTGTTTCGTTTCAGCTAAAGGATAAATTTTTGCTTAATAAAATCAAGATGACAGGAGGGTTTTTTATTATGCTGGCTCCAGTCTGTGCCATTACTCACCTTGGCTACCTGGCCGAGGAACATTTCGCGAAAGAGGAAGTCGTGTTATAAATAATGAAGACAGCCGCACCTTATTAGAATGAAAATGACTGTGACAATTACCTGGATCTTAATTCTCTGTGAAGAAGTGTAGTTTTACTGCTGACAGGATACAGTGCTTTAGGATCTAACTTAATGGGGTGAAACACATCATTAGGGTTAACGGTAAAGGCCTTATTTATAGGTGGCTACTGAGGCAAATCCCACAAATCACTGCAGGTTAAAAGAAACCACAGTCAAAGTCTGTAGTCGTACAAAAACGGGCCGCGCATAAAAAAAATTGCACCGAATTTTGGCTTTGGGGCCATTTCACAAAACCTACTTGTTGAATGTATTCTACTAATATGGTCAGTGTATATGACAGTCCCTCTAATATAAGGATTTTTAATTATTGGTTACTGTTTCTAAGATTGCATGCGGTGCAGAAACGCGTCCCTTTTTCATATGACACCTCAAGGGTATTGTCACTTCGCAACACTACCGTTTGAATTGTATTATTTTTCCTTAGCAAATTATTAAATGCAAACAAGTTTGTTCACCTGGGAAGTGTAACAGCCCTGAAGACAGTGTATGTTATTATTAATTTGTCTCTTTGCTGACCCCACAATACTTTATTGCCATGATGTGAGCAGCTGGTATCTTGACCGGTTATGAGTTAATACTTGTCACTGGCTGGTGCAGCAGCAGGATTGGGACTTGAACCAACAACCTTCGGGGTACAGTTTGGTGTAAAACAGGGTTATATCTATGTGCCAAGTGATATTTGAGTGTTGGGTCCCCAGGCTTCGCGTCGCTCGGCAGGAGCAGCTGCAGAGAACGCCTGTTACCTCGTCCACCTAAAGAGGGCGCTGGCACCGCCGCAAGGATGAGGGTCAAAAAACGGTTACGCAGCGCCGCAGCGAAACAGCTGAAAAAACGGCGCTGAGCAAAAAGTGTTTTATGGTGAACGCGATTGTTTTCATGGTTTCCCCGGTTGTAAAGTGTTATTGCAGTCCGGTTCATGTCGGGTAAAGGCGACGTCGCCTTGGCAGCTTTTGGCGCCAAATATCAGTTTAGCGAGCGGGGCTGCGGTGGCGCGCCGAGGAGTTTCGAACAAACATGGGGAGCGACATCGTGAAAGCAGACTGTGTGTGCGTGTCCTCTCCACGTTGACTGAGTACAGCCTTGTGCGGAGCCGGTTGCGCCTGCGTCTGTGTCACTGTCCCACCTTGTCACCTGCTGTCGCTGGCGTGGACCAACCCCCACCCTCCGCTACAGGAAGAGGAGGAACACACACACACGCTGCAGAAGCAGCAAAGCAAGGAGGAAAACTCGCAAGTTCAGTCTCATGAAGGTTCGCTTGCGAGCGGAAGCTGGAAGGAGCGTCCTGCTCCGTTTTTTGGCTGCGGACATGGTCAGCGGGGTGAGGACCGCACTGGACGCGAAGCCGACCCATGTTTTCGTCGCATTTTTATTTCGTCGCTTCATAAACGTCGCTCCTCGCTGAAACGAGGCGTCGGGGAATTCGCGCCGCGCCGAGGAAATCGGCGGCTTTGGAGCTGAGCGCGGGAGAGAAAGTTTGGGTCGCGTTCGCAGGGGCGCGGAGGTGCCGCGGGTTCGAGGATGAGCTGCTGGGAACGGTGACCGTGTCACAGGGAGTCGTCGGCTTCGTTCGCGAGGACGCCTCCTCCTCTCGGACCCGATGCTCTGAGCGGCTCCTCCTCGCCGCGGCGCACTGGCGGACCCGCGTCTCTGTGGTGCCGCGCATCTGGACGAACCCGGCGCGGAAATGTCCCGCCTCTAGAGCCGCGCTCCTTCTCCCGCTTCCTGCGCGCAGTCGCCCCGTCTCCTGGGGACTAACCCGTTTCCCGCACTCTTCCCCCCCCTGACCCGCTCCTCGCAGGATGGCCCGCTTCGGGGACGACGTTCCTGGCTTGCTGGGCGCCGCGGACGAGGGATCGGAGCGCAGCCGGAGCCGCGATGGAGCGCCGCTGTCCACAGGTGGAGTGTCGCCCGCCTTCAAGCAGAGCAAGGCGCAGCGCGCTCGCACCATGGCGCTGTACAACCCGATACCGGTGCGGCACAACTGCTTCACGGACAACAGGTCGCTCTTCTTGTTCGGCGAGGACAACGTGGTGAGGAAGTACGCCAAGAAGATCATAGAGTGGCCATATCCTTTACAGGCGCCCCAGCAGGTGATGCCCAAGATCCCGCAGCACAGCACACACACACACTACACACTGCAGAACCAGCACAGAGTGTGTTGCTGGCCCAGTGTTAGCAGCTGCTGCTGTAGCCGCCCGTGTCCCGGTGCCGCCACAGAAACACACCCGGTATGTGTTGTTATGTGTCAGAAAAGCATCTTCCTCACATAAAAATGTTATATCTGTATACCTTAATTGTTAAAAAAACTGTCAAACAAGCACGAAAAGCCAGAAAGAGGATGTTTGAGACGTTTTTTGTATAGTGTTAGGTCATAAGAATAAGGAGCGTGAGTTGTGCATAGTTATGATGGGCTGAGTGGTATTGAACTGGAATTGCGATTTGGGGAAAAAATCATATTTGACACAGGACGTATAACTGAAATGAACAAGTTCTGATTCTTCTTGACGGTTTCTTTGGTGAAGTTCAAAGGCGGGTGTTCGGCGTGCTTAAAATGCAGCGTTCAGAATTTCAGCACTACGGACAGCCACTTTGCTGCAGTTTTTACCCGATTCCTGCCCAGTGTGACGGCAGCGGCACCCCCGCCCCCATCGTCCAGCTGACCTCGAGCTCACGGGTGGCTGAGCTGAACGTTCAAACATTCATCTCACCTTATTGTCTCTACAGTTCCAGCTTGTATCTCCTGAACCCATGTGGTTCTTCAGGTGACGCCGTTCTCCTAGATAACTTCCATTGTTTGCTGAAGCGCCATCTGTAGACACAATTTACTGCAGAGTGGAGCTGATATCAAGGTTTTCTCTCTAGCAGCTGTGCATTACGCTCGGTTTCCTCGCTGTAAAAAGTTAGCTGGTGTATTTGGTTTGGGAAAGCTTCTACGCCGGCCCAAGTGACATGTCTGAATGTTCTTCCATGTTATGGGGTATGTCCTACCACAACTTTACTGGTGCAGTGTGTCATTATTCAGTCTTTCAAAGGACCTTCAAACTGATGGCACAGAGCAGGTTGTTTCCTGGTCAGGCTGTGTTTAAGTACCAATAATTCATAAGAAAAGAACACTGGAAAATGTTGAGGTTCAGCCCAGTTTTATATACAGGTATGATAAATTAAGAGGAAAAAGATGGTTCTTGTGTTCTGTGTGACTGGTGGCAAATTAGTTATATTTGTTTTGTTTCTTTTTTTGGGGGAACAAATGATGTCTGGACAAGGCTTTAAAAATAATTCAAGTCCTATCAGTTATGTCTATTAAAATGTGGTTTGCAAGCGTAAACGAAAAGATTAACAAAAAAACATACCATAAAAAGGTTCAAATTTTACGTTTTATTACACAGTCTCCAAATAAATATTCCAAGATTTTCTGTAGCATAACCTAAACATGCTTTAACAGAAATTCAATGTAAATTCACTAGTATCATGAGTAATAAGCTAATTGTTTTCATAATTACTTTTATAAAGGATTAATGGAATTATTTTAGTGGATTTTTTAGACTATACAATGGTCTTTTTAAATGTGAGAAGTTTATTGATTTGTAAGTTGATACACTTGACAGAATGCTTAGTTGCTTGACTAACAGGACAGGAAATCTACTGTAAGCATTTGTGAGCAGACACACTTTAGAGAGGAATCATTAATAAGCAGACACATTGCAAACAATTAAAACCCTAAACTGCAAAAGTTGTCCTTGGCTGGGAGTTGCCACAGCAAGTGCTGCATTGGATTGGGTGTGACGCTGGCTGGTTGATGGGCGGTGGTCTTCTGGTCCATCTGAAAGGCTGGGGGGGGGGCATTCTTGTACGTGGTCTCATCCCCAAGTCTAGCACTTTGTTCTTTGAAGAGGCTGCTATTCTACCTGTGTGCAGCTTGAAAACTCACTTTTTGGTTTTTGCTAAGAGTCATCAAGATTCACAAGCTTGTATAAACCGTGTCCTCTCCACCTCGTATTTTTCCAGGTCTTCTTAATAGAACCCAAGTGGATCTTACACGTCTTGGCAGGTGGATTTAAAAGCTTTTTGTACAACCATAATGGGAGAGTGATAGTTTAGAAGTTGTTGCTTTAAGATGCACCGTGAAATGCTGATTAAATAGATCTGAAGTCCAGCATTCAACCCCTCTTAGTCCCAAGCAATGCACTTTCAAAGCAACTTTATTTTACACTTGAAATGCAGTAAATGTTAGTGCACCTTTGTAAGATTCAAAAATGTAGAGAACGTGTTTTGGTAAATGCTACCTGAAGAAATTAAACTCATTATTTTAGGGTTATGTATTTAGTTACCATAATGTGGAGGGTCAGAGGCAAAATACACCTTGTCTGTTTTTTCACCTGCTTGCTACACGTTTAAAGAGGCATTAACATGTTAACACTACTCTAATAAAGCAGGAAATAAATAAGAAAAAAAAAATTAAAATTAACCTAACCAATGATTGTAGAATTAGGAGTGTTTTTTGTTGATAAAGCAGTGTAAGCACCAGTTCCGGTTTGCTTTAATGACAAAATATCAATATGACAGAGGTACTGTAGGTTTATGCTTTAACTGTAGTTCAGGTTGAATTGCTGTGTTTTTGGATAGAGTTGTCAGAAAGTGAAATACATTTATTTTGAAGATTATGACTTTATGATGCACAGGAAACAAGCCAAGCTCATTTGTTCATTAGTGCTATGGAATTGTACACATTTATGCAATTTATGCATACGTTTATGTGCTACTTATTTATGAAGACAGATATTTTTTAGCAGCACCATGCTTCACCACAGTGCAGGTGGATGTAGGTTCAGACTCTGGAGCTTGCGTGTTCTCCGTGTTAGCATGAGGTTGCTCTCACAGTCCAAAGATATGTTTCAGGTGATGTAGTTACACAAAAGTGTTTTTAGTGTGTGTATATGGACAGGTGTTCCTTCTAAGGTGTACTGACACTGGGACGACAGTGACGAAAAGAGCTTTTTCAGATATACGTTCAGTAAAATCAGTTTTATGCTTCCTTGCCTTCAGCCCTATGTGGTCAGCCATGTTGGCGATGAAATGAATTCTGCGTCATCCCGGAGCGTCCTCTGCGGTGACTGATAGCCGCTGCAAGATGTGTGTCTTGATGTTTAGGGAAAACATGTCTTTGTGAGCAGTGGAGGAAAGTGGATTAGAAATGGAACTGATGAGATTGTTTTCACAGAGGCTCAGCATGTGTCAAAACACAATTGTTTAATTTAGTTTGAACCATATCTCAGAGTTCTCTTATTTTCAGTGTGGAGTGTCCTTAATAGCACTGTAATTGTGTGGTGCAACATGAAGGCAAAATGGAATCTTCTAATCTTCAGCTCAGCTAATGTACATGGTTCATATAACACACACAGTGCCAATGATGATAATAATAATAATAATAATAATAAGAAGAAGAAGAAGAAGAAGAAGAAGAAGAAGAAGAAGAAGAAGAAGGATGTCAACATCAGTAATCTTATATACTGTCTGGAAGCCATTCTGACATCATGTCACAAAACAACAAAGAGAATAATGGCCTATTGATTAGCATAACTGTTCCAGATGATGCAAACTTTACGTATGGCCAAAAAACCCAGCAAATACAAGAACATCTAAGCTAAGGTCAGTAAAATGTAGACCATCAAGACCAGTGTGGAACGAGTAGTGGTAGCAATGGTTAAGAAAAGCTTCAAGAAAGTTATCAGCATAGAGACACTCCAAGGCCATCCAAGTGCAACTGAAATTCTGAAGATCTCACTAATGATTGACAATAACTACTTTGCGGTCTTTGAATTAATTTCTTGGGTCTCTTGTTACAGTCTGAATTAATAAAAAACCACAATACGTGACTTAAAATAACAAATTATTATTATTATTATTATTATTATTATTATTATTATTATGCAAGAAAGACGTGACAGATGCCTGTCTGTGACTTGTAATTAAATGAAGTGGCCCTGTCTCACAGTCAGAGCTGTTTCACAGCTGACACCCAGCATGCATCCCAGGTGACACCCAGGTGGCACCTTGCTGTGGGGGCCACTGAGGCCGGAGTACTTAATCAGTATCGACTCACTCCTTTTCACACCTGCCTGTAGTGTTTCCCCTCTCCTAGCTCCTGAGACATTTTGCAACAGCTTCAAGGTGGGTCACTGTGGTGCTTTGGGGGTCCCTACAGCTGTGGGAGGGGAGAGAAGCAGCTATATCCTCTGAACAAGAAGAGCAACCCTCCTGTGTCCAGAAGGTCCCTAGAGCTGTGACAGTGGAGAGACACTTAAAAATAACCTGACAGTAGAGTCACTGTGGAGTCCATGGGGGTTCTACGATGGTGAATGGGGGACTACTACAGAGTAACTGCTATTGATTTGCTGTGTCACTGTGTTACTGTTCAGGGGGTAAATCAGATGTGCATCAGGTGCTCGAAAAATTATTTGTATATTGTTCCAGCATCTGGAATTTACATGCAGCTTTTGTAGATTCGCTGCCATGCAGTGTTTGGATATTGATCACAATACCCCCACAGTTGTATTTGTATGTAACTCATTTCAGTTAATTTCCTTAACCACTTTAACCATCTGACACATGAATGTTACACCTAACAATGCCGGATCAGTTTCTGTAAGGTATCATATGGCTTAGAGAAGTCAGCATTGAATTCATGTGTTTCTGGTATTTATGATAAACATTCATAGCACAAAAAAGTACAACGTGAGGTAAAGTATGCCATTGTATTCTGAAAATGGTGGATGATTTTGATAGTCTGAGGCTTTAAGATTTAAAGATCTTTAAGTGTATCCAGCCAGTTGGGTTTTAATTAGTAGTCAAGTCAAGGTTTATTTGTCATGGGTGGACAACACAGCATAGCAGTGTTGTCACCATGAAAAGTTTTGTTTCCGGGCATCCTCAGTAATATAAATATGTACATGTATAAAAAAGGTACAAGAAAGTTAAATAAATACTTGAATTAGGAAAAGGAAAATAAATAAATAAATAAATAATAAAGAGAGTAAATAAATAAGAATAGGGTATGAAAATATACATGGAGGAGAGGGGAGAAAGAAGACACAGCAGCCAAACCAACAGGACACAGCAGCCAAACCTACAACAATACACCACTGGTAGTTTTATACAATGGGGGGGGGGGCAGGCGTACAGACAGACAGACAGACAGACCCCGATTGACTGCTCCCACTGCCCGAGGGAGGGGTCAGTGGTTTAGCAGTCTTACGGTATTTTAGTATTTAGCAGTCTTAGTATTTGAGTCCTCTGTGGTTGCAGCGGTTGCAGGACACAACACTTTGCTTTCTCACATTTTGGGCATTTGTGGGTCGGGCTGCTTTAGTGCATTTTAGGTAATAACAGTGTCTCAGTACAGCTTGTTATTTTGCTTTGCCTTTTTACGTTTTCATTCTCTTTATTCTCTTTTATTCTCTCTTCCATTCTCTTTATTCTCTTAAGCTTTGTCACCTGTAGCTCAGTCACACAGAGTAATTCCCTACTGTAGTTACATTAATTTTTAAAGCTAGGATACAGCCATTTCTTCCCGCTTTATTCATAGCATAGCCGAAATGCATCCTCCGTTGTGGTTTTATGCTGTTGTTTCTGTTCAAACAACTGAAATAATTTCTAGTTTATATAAAGAAACCATGTGCCTAGGCTGGTATCTGAATTGTAAAGCAGCACCTCTTGGTGCCACTGTTTGTTAATGTACACAGCAAACTGGAGAGAATGAAGGAAATGATGTGTTAATACACACTTGCATAATGTTGTGCTTCTAAGAAAATAAAGCTGAAGGCTCAGGAGCTGAGTTGCAGTGCTGTTGGCCTAGAATGACCTCCTATGTTACAGACACTTTAAATCAAGCAGTTAGATACAACCTGTAAGTTCTACTTTGAGAGGGATGATGAATGGTGTGTTTTTAGACCCCAGTGAGTAGCTGTAGAGGGTAGCAAGGATGCGGCTGCGAAGGCGGGTAGAGTGCAGCCCCCTAATGAAACCCACACACCGCTGTGGTAATGGGGGACAGCATGGAGCGAGCAGCTGCTCGGCTCCTCTGATCGTCACTGGGGGGGCGGTGAGGGTTTGCGGGGGGAGGAAGTGTCCCGTAGTGATTTTAAGCTTTTAATGGCTTTCTCCATCAGTAGCTTGCAGGTTTGAGGGGCTTTTCACTGGGAGCTGGGGTGTCCACAGTGGGAGGCAGGAGACAAGGGGTGGGGCACAGAGGGAGGGGTTTCATGAAGATAGATAGGATGACAAAAATCTTCTCCCATTCAAATGAGAGACAAAAATAATGCTCAGCATACAAACATGACCCTGAGGCATACAGCAGATTAGATATGGATTCTTAACCTTTTCTAGGCCTCAGAGACCTTTAAGAATTTGATTAAAGCCAATTACCTCTCCTAGAAAAATCTCCATAAATAAATTTGCTGAAAATATTGGATATATGTACAGTTATGTCATATATGGCATTTGCTTACTAATATTTTTATTTATTTTTAATTTTTGCTTGGTCTATAATGGACTGACGTCCCATTCAGGGTGTTTCATAGTTTCATAGCCTAGCATGAAGGGATTCCGGGATAGGCGCTGGACCACGGCAACCATGATCAGAATACATCAGTTTAGGATGATGGATGGATGGATGGATGGATGGATGGAACTTTTGGGTAAATAGTCTTATTTAAAGAGCAGGCCTAGGCTTCATGCATCCTAGGTTATGAACACCTGACACAGCAGTATACACTGCCCGGCCAAAAGAAAAGTCACCACCTGCATTTAACTTAGTGTTATGATGTGGGGTTGCTTCGACTGGTCAGGTCTAGTGACGCTTTGTGTGCCCAAAAAATGAGGTCAGCTGACTACCTGAATATACTGAATGACCAGGTTTTTCCATCAATGGATTTTTTCTTTATATTTCAAGATGACAATGTCAGGAGTCATCGGGCTCAAATTGTGAAAGAGTGATTCACGGAACGTGAAACATCCTTTTCACACATGGATTGGCCACCACAGAGTCCAGACCTTAACCCCACTGAAAATCTTTGGGATGTGCTGGAGAAGACTTCACGTGGCGGTCCGACTCTCTCATCAATACAAGATCTTGGCGAAAAATTAATGCAAGAGTGCGTGACTTTTTTTTAGCTGGGTAGTATATAAATATTGTTAAGCTCAGATTAGCGTGCATGATAGAAACAAGTCTCAAAATTTCTATTATAATGAATTGAATGAATGGTATTAATTCCCAAATGTATTCCATGGTCAAATCCAAAATAAATTTGTTGTCAATCCTGAAATGTTTATTTGTGATATACTTTCACTGCAACTTTCTAAAAGAAAGACTGTCAAATTTAAGTGATGACATTAAATATGGTTTTAATTTTTTTTCTACAAAAATTTGGGATCAGAAAGTGGTAAAGTGTAATTTCTCCCCAATTCAATACTTTTAGTATCACGTATTGTCTGTATTGAGAGATGAAATGGAGTTTAAGTTGTGCCACTGCAGTACATACAGCATTAATGTTTTACTGACCTTCCCTGTCCAGGTCATTTACTGTACACTTTCCTGCTACCATTAAAACTTCATAAACAACAGTTACAGCCATTACACTTATAGGTGCCAATCCTAAAAGAAATGGTGAGCTATTCCAGTTACAGTAGGTCCTACAGAGAAAGAAGCAAAGCCATATTGTTGTAAAATTCTCCCCTTTTGTTTTCATTTTGTGTACTCAGTATTGTCTGCGCAAGTCACTGAAATCAGAGAAGAATAAAAGAAAAGGGCATCCTGCACCGGTTCCAAGTGCATCACGTTCCATCTTCATGGCTGTGGTTATTTTTAATCTGTTACAGTGCAGTCAGAACGGGCCTGTCAGCGTGAGCTACAGATCCCAGAAGTCCTCATTACATACCTCCTTTGTGAGTCAATGACACAATTTGCTCTGATGGTGAGACGCGAGGCAGGTGCTGTGAACCACAGGCTCTGGGGTTCCGCACACTTGCATTCTCCTTCCTAAATGCAAACGTCTCATGATAAGCCCACAATTTCTTCGTAGGCTCTACAGATTTCTTGAATCAGCCCGCAAAACTGCCTTGCGTCTACTGGTAATTTAATAACAAGCAGAATTAATAACGGAGGCCAAGCTATTGATTCTTGGGGTGGTTGCAGCAACGTGCAGAGTGGCTGTAGAGCTGTGTCTTATTAAATTTGAGTGCTCTCTGACTTTTGGCTCTGCAGCAAGAGCCTGTTGCCGTGGATACGGCTCTTCCAGTCCAAGTGCAGCATAGCCGCTTCCTCTCCATCGACTGTCTCTAAGGGGACAACAGGTGGGGTCAGGGTTCAGGACACCGTCTGTTACAAGATACAGGCTAACTGGAGATTAATGGAAACATAACTGTGTTACCTGTTGTTCTTTCTCAAGCAGACCCTCTCCAGTCATATATTCTGTGGTCTGAAATGATGTTGATTTTTGCACCAAATGATGCAACACACCTTGACTGCTCAAAATTGCTGTAAAGGACTAGGTGTGAAGTTTTTGATATTCCATAGCACTGCACAAGAAGGTTATTATTATATTTCTGTCAGTGTTAATCACAATTTTTATTGTTTTAAATCTTAGAAAAAGAATTAGGCAAGTTCTGTTTCCTAAATTTATTGTACATAAATGCAGCATGGGGGATGTCTCTATGCTGGCTCTACATGCAGCAGTTTTAGCTGTGACACCAATAATCCACTTTTCTGTGGATCATCATTGTTTTTCTCACTCATTGCTTTGTCTCCTTTATTCTGCTCAACAATGCAAAACAGGGACAACCTTCTGGTTTTGCGTCTCAGGACTTCCAGGCCTTTTCTCAATTCTACTCCTATTAGTGTAGCATCTACAATACATCCCTCCATTGGATGACCACTTACTGATGATGCATGGATAAAACAGTGTTGTACTGTAGGTATATTTTTCTGCACTTCAGATGTGAAGCAGAAGAGCAAAAAAAAAATGCCTAGCTTGTGTTGGGCTTTTTTAATCAGTGATATTACTGTATGTTTATTAAGCATGATGTGCATTTATTTTGCAGTTGGGAGCTGTTTCTGTCTGATAGCCATGGTACATATTTATACTGTTTTAGTAGCTTTAGTAGTCCCCAGTGGTACCACCTATTTCATGGTGGTAGCCCCCTCCATTTCAGCCAAATGGGTGAGCAAGAGGGATTTGCAACTGTTGTTGTGCAGCATCTGGCATGGACAGTCAAACCATTATTTATGTGAGTCATGCCCTTCCCCAGCCCCCCTTTCACGAATTACGTCTTTGTTTTCCTCTTAAGACCACGCTCCTGCAGTGCCTATGGCCCCAGTTGCTTATGAAGCAGAATATCGGTGGTCTCAGTAGAGCTGGATCACAGACGTGTTGATCGCTGAAGCAGATCACACCACTTTCATCAGGACGTGTCAGTCCATCACCAGTAACAGATCAAACAATGGAGGCATTGTGCACTGGGTAATGGGAATGTCATCGGTGTGTGTGGAACAAAGGGTACCAGATGCATAAATAAAAGCCTTGTATTCAAATTTATATGTACGCTCTAATAGGAATAAGAATGAAAACGATGCAACATAGGAATACTCTGTTTTTTAAAGCCAAGTGTGAACTCACCAGATCAAACACATTTTTGTCTTTTGTCCAGGCATGTAGATGTAATTTTGTAAAAGTGCTTGAATGAATTATCTGCCTTTGAATTTCTGTAAGCTTGCATCCTTAATGTCTGTTTGCCACTCCGTTTGAGTACATGATCCTGGCCACCATCATAGCCAACTGCATCGTGTTGGCTCTAGAGCAGCATCTGCCAGCAGAGGACAAGACCCCTATGTCCAAGAGACTGGTAAGAGTGGTTTATAGTTCATTGTGCTTTGTACATATTGTAGACTCTGTGCCATGTGTTGCGTTATGGTGTCTTTGTGTATTAATGTGCCTTTAATTTGTATATGACAAGTCAGTCTCCTTTATTTGTTAAACTATGAGAACTATGAGAACAACCCAGATTCTTATTCCTTTCAGGAAAAGACAGAGCATTACTTCATTGGGATATTTTGCTTCGAAGCGGGGATTAAAATCGTGGCCTTGGGATTCGTGTTCCATAAAGGCTCATACCTGAGAAACGGCTGGAATGTCATGGACTTCATAGTGGTGCTCAGTGGGTGAGTCACTGTCGATGCAGTCCAACTCTTGCCATTTATGGCTTTCAAGGAGAAACTTAAAAAAAATCCTGAAACATTCAAATACTTTTTGACATTCATTGTGTCAGTGTTACACTGTATTAATATCACAATTCAAAAGTATGAGGAAAGTTAGTGGATTTTTCTGGATCCTTTCATTTGTGTTTTCATTATCAGTTCTCACGTATATTCTGTTATAGCACAACTCTTGTTGACAAATAGTTTGGTATCTGATTGCTGAATGTCGCTTGCTGTAAATGATTTATTATGTAATAACTGTCTTGTACAACCTGTCCTGTTCTGTTGAGTTTATGAGAAAGCACTCCACAGTTTAATAACACAGTCTATAAGGAACCATCAACATCGAATATTGCCTATTGAGCTACAGTTCAGAGAGTATAGTCTTAGCATGTGTGTGGTACCTCCCCAAGAACCTGGAGATAAACTACATCCTTGCTTAATGCCAAGGGTCAGAGTTAGCAGGACTCGAGCATGAAGTTCCACTAAGTGCAGGTTGCATAGTAATTTCACTGTCACACTCTAAAACCCATGTTGCCCTGGAGGATTTAAGTGACTGATATAACAACATTATGTTGGAAGAAGGGAGTTTTGCTCAGTTTTATCACTGCTTATATTTTGTGTGAGAACGGTTTATTTAGGAGGGACACTGAAGTATTTCTTCCAAGGCCAAAGCCCCTGTTATTCTGCCTTATCTCCCACTGGTGCCTCGTTTCCTTAGTTTGTCAACAGGAAATCGGTTCATTTAGGGTTGCAAATGTAAATCAGTTTTTTAGTGAAATGTAAATCCAGCAGGCTGTACCATCACAAGGGACATGTAGATCCCGTATCATGCTGACATGATATGGACCTGGATCCTCAGAGGACTGTTAGTGTCACCTGGCATCCCCAAGGCAGCCATAGGTGCAGATGGCCCAAATGACTGTTTGCGAGTTCCTAAATTTAATACCCAGGTAGAGAATTTACTAGTTCCTAAATTTGATATCCCTGTAGACGTTGGCTATTTCCATACATAATGGTTTTTGTAAGTTTCCCCTTTCCCCATGACTTTTCTAAATCTAAACTGAAGACACAGCTTATATATTGTACACATCGACCGTCTGCTTTTAGACGTTGACTGAATTAATTATGACCATTCTCAAGGGTACTCTGGCAGGGTCCCTGCTGGGATACAGACCTTTTAACCATTAAGCAACCTGTCACCCATTTATGCACTTCTCAGCAGTATGGCCCCTGACCTGTGTTGTCAGTTTGTGCAGCAACATAAGTCCAGCAAATGAAACTGCTGCTTGCCTTGCAGCTTGGATGAGTCAGTCTCCATTTCTGTGATGCTGGCCCTCTCACTGGAAAATACCCAGTTGTAAACACAGCTTTAACGCTGACTCATGTGCACTTCCATTCATGTACGTGGGTTTCTACTTATGCTCTCTTTCTCACACACACATACACTGTGATAAAATATTCATTTTTCCATCATGTAGAAGGATAAAGGACCCAAGAGTTCTTAAAGAATTTTACACTGTTCTAGCCTATCAATCATTTAGGCGCCCTTGTTCATTGCATGAGCACTGACTCCTTTGTTCAGATTCTATGAGGATCTGGTCTGCCAGAGACTTCGCAGTTTATTTACGGACTGTCCTAATGACCTTGATAATGTCTTTCCTTGTAAATATCACATTATCAACATCCTCTTCATTCCCTGTGTTCAAAATGTTACCATGGCAACAAACACCGATAACAAAGTAGTGCTTTTTCAGGGTTTTCAAAACATATTAAAATATTAAAGTTTTATTGAATTATCAGAATGCTTTTAATATATAGTAAATAATGTATAGTTGGATTTTTCCATAATTCTACAGATAAGCAGTTAAGAAAAATGGATGGATGGATGGATGGATTGATGGATGGAGAGTAGCATACTTCAATTAAACTATTAGAATATTATATTATATTAACGCCCACTGACATGCTTTCTTGACATTTTGCCTGTAACTAAAAGGGACTCTCATTCTGTTTACAGGCAGAGAAGCTCCCCAGTAATGATTCTTCTTTACTGGTGCCAATTTGAAATATATTTAATAATTCTTATCTGGGCCTGCAGTTACATGACCCAGTGCTCTGTCAAACAGGAAATATGTAACTTCAGCATGATGGTAAGGCAAACCATGCACATTTTGAAATGAAACATGATGAACTGAAATATTTTTAAAAACCATTACAGCATGCAGAAGCAGTTCTGTTTACCTTAAAGCACAAGTCTGTCAAAATTCAACAGAACTCTTCGATTTTAAACACTAATTTCCAAAAACCAGGAGTCAGCCGAGCAGCTAAAAAGAATTTAAAGCACAAAATCTGGTAGATCTCAAGATTTGTGTAGCATTTGCTCCTTTCTTCAAACTTTTCTTTCTTCAGCCCTGTGAAAGGATACCAAGCATCACATTTCCCAGCATCATTTCACTTTTTTATCAGTTATTAATGCACCTGTTAAATGCACCTAACCAAATAATGTGTCATGTAATACAGAAAGTAGGGCTACTGTTTCCCATTTGCGTAACAGCTTCAAGGCTGTACATTTGAATCCACCCTCATCTCCATCTCCACTCGATCCTGTGGCTTTACTTCAGGTACTCCAGTTTCCTTCTACAACCCATACACATTCTGTTCACTTTTATTGGCAGTATGAAATTGCTCTTGGTGTATCATGGTATCACAGAATGTGTGAGGGCCCTGTGATCACAAGCAAAGAAGGATAAACCTATCAACTGAGAAATGAACTGTACTTCTCTCAATATTTATTGGTTGCTATATAATGGTTAAGTATTAATAAGTATTAGATATACTTCTTAGCTTGGTTATTTATTTTGCAGGAAAGGCATGAGAGTATAAAGGCATATGTAATTGTATATTTAAAGCTGCTTATCCTGACTATGCTAACACACCACCAAGTCCATTATTTACGTACAAGTTAATTCATCCACTCTGCTTATTTTGAGGCCAAAAACATGAAGGACTTTATTGAACTATTTTCAATTATGAGAATTTGACTGTAAATAAATATTATAGTGAGTGCTTAGTTTCTTTTAAGTTTAGATTTTGTTCAGATAGCACTTGAAACAAGGCTGAATAAGATCAATTTTAAATAAACAAATGGGTATGTAGGACAAAGCGATGCTTGCTTACCTTCACAGTAGCCTGCAGATTTTAAGTTTAATGGTCATGTGAGTCATTTTACTCAAGGGTTATGAGAACATCCGTAAACATGGTGTCTTCTCAAGACAAAGGAATTGTTAACTTTAAAATATACAGTATTTTTCAAAATTAAAATGTTTAAACTGATATGTTGGGATGATATCTGAGCAACCATTGTGTTGTACATTACTTTTCCCTTTATGCTGTTCATTTTGGGTAATCCGATTACAATGAATAACTTAAGTGCAATGATGCTGTTGAACTTGCATCTGTTAAAGACCACTGAACAAGGGTGCTAGTGTACACCATTAGAAATGATAGAAATAAGTACAAATTTAATGCTATATTTTGTAGGCCATGGTGAGTCTTACATATACAGTATGCTTTCAAGTTTTGAAAAAGAAATGAGGGAGCAGAACCTGTCAAAGGAAGCAAAAGACAGAGTGAGATCTAAACAGTGTTATGTTGACCTTGGAGAAAAGCTATTTTTTGGGGTTTCCTTAAATAGTTGTGTGATCATTCTTTTTTGAGAGGTCATGTAACATTGTATGTTGAAAAGTACCACCACTTGTCAATTTGAAGGGATAGATAGATAGATAGATAGATAGATATTTTTATTTTTAAAAATATCTTTATAGACAGAAGCGTTTGTGGTCAATTAACATATGGTAGATGAAAAGAAATACCACAATAATAAACACAACAAAACAAAAACTCCATACAAGCAACTAAAATCCGATGGAAGCGACCAAACAACATTAAGTCTTTCAATATTACTCCAGCTCCTCTAGTTTTCTACAAAACATCGGACATTCAGTGTTACTACGAATTAATTCTTAGCTGCTCTTCAACAATAGAGCACAGCACCTCCTCTACTCCCCACATTTTTTCAAATTGTTCAGTGTTACACATAATTTTATAATATGTATATCCCAGTTTTATCCTCGCAGTAACATAAACTTTGAAAACGAAAGGTACATCATCTGGTAGTGTACCAGCTTGCTTGTTATTACAACTTTTTACTATTGCTAACTTTCCTTGTCCAGATAAATAATTTAACAGTTGAAGCTTTGATTTTGACTTTTTGTTATATTTCAAACACAAATAAATTCCTGGTCATTAAAAATAACATTCATTTTTCCACATAATTCATAAAAACAAGAAAACAATTTTTTTTCTTGTACAATATAAAAATAAATGATAAGTGGTCTCCTTCTCTCCACAAAAGGCAGATTTGTTGTCTGTACCCCTTCAAATTTTAGTCAAAAACACGTTTGTGGTAATGATCTCGTGTAAAATTCACCACTGCAACTCACTCTCTTATTATTTGGAAGTTTATAAAATTCTCTCCATGCTGGTCTGACCTCCCCTGCTACTTCAAATTTGCCTTTCCAGGGCATTTCAAAAGTATTTTTTCATTTTGTAAAGTAGGAAGTCTTAACACAAATGAAATGTTAAGTCCTTCTTGGTTAACAATCTAAAGAGGACACTTTTCTCACTCTTAAACTTTAAAATGGAATTCATCCCCACACTATAAATGTCTACTTTTAAGTTCTTCCTCCAGTTTGGAAAAAGAGGTCTCAGTGTCTGTTTTTTTATGTGAAGGTGTCGAATCTAAGTGAATCCCAGCTAATCTCACAAAATCTTTTGTTATGAAAGATAGAAAACAGTTGATACTTCTTACTGATCTAATACTCAGTTCTGAAGCCAAAACAGTGGCATCTTTAAAAACCAGTTTGTCTAATAATTGTGAGAAAACCACAGTGCCACCTTTTTTCAACATATTTACAAAACTACTGTTAGACAACAAAGGACATGTGAATATTGAATTATAAATTATTGGCTCACTCAGTGAAGGGCATCTGGATGGCACTCTGTGAAAAAAAATAACTCCAGGTTAGTAACGGTCCTCTATAAAATTTGGGTATAGGAGAGAGGTCAAGTTTTGTCACATCCATAGCCAATAACTGCACATCAAAAATTTTTTGCTGAAAAGAAAAGGCTAACTTTTTCGAAGTTAGGGGCTCAGAAGAGAAACAAAGGCACCGTAAGGCCTGCAATCTGAAGTTCACTGCCTTATTACAGATATTGACAAGCCCCTGCCCTCCTTCCTCCATCGATAGATGGACAACCCCTTTGTTGAGCCTATGTACACCATTCCAAAAAAAATCAACTTAGGTCTTCTGTATGATGTGCACCAGCATCGGAGGTGGATCAACACTCATTAGTTTGTGCCGTAGCATGGAGGCAACTAGATTGTTAATAACCAGGACTCTGACTCGAAAATAAAGTTTAGACATGATCCACTGCCATTTCTGTAACCAGTGACTCAGTTTGTTTTAATGTGCACTGCTGGTTGTCTTTACCAGGGTCCTCACCACCCAGCACAACCCCGAGGTAACAAAACGTTTTTCTATTCCATTCCAGCCCAGATGGTAGGACTGGCAGTGGACAATGTGCCCAGTTTCCTAGTAGGCACCCATTCCCCTTGTCCCAGTGAATCTTGGCAGAAGACACTCCTTCAAACCACGTTAGGCATTCACATGCAGCTACAACATTTGCGCTGGACTTAAACACAATAACATCATCTGCATAGGCTAGAAATTTAAAACTTTGGACTTTACACAGAGGAATTGTGAATCCCTGCAGGTTTTTTCCAAGTTGCCGGAGAAAAGGTTCAACAGAGATGGCATACAACATTCCAGACACACAGAGGACACATTTCACTACATGGTATACTTGGTAACCGTGTATGTGACAAATAAAATTCTTTGATTTTTTTTGATTCCCCTCTCAGATTCCCCTGTTCACTTCAAAAGGCCTGCTTAACACACCACTGATTTTTAGGACCCCAAATACACTGGAATGCAACATTTTGACATACTGTATGATATGGTTAAAGGTATGGTGCATGTCGTCTTCTGATGTAAAAGTATGGCTACTAATACACTACATGTATTTTCAGTAAGGGCTATGATGCTCAGTACAGGAAAGACCTGCATGTTCCTTGCATTGTTTGTGGTTGGTGTAAGACAGAGCAAAATAGCCTGTTGGAGTGATGCTGCATGTGAAGCTGACTGGACACAACTTAATGACCATGTTTGGGAAAAGCATATATACTTTCTGTTGGGGTTTAACTCTGGTCTCCATGTTTTATCCCAGTTACCTACATTGCTGCTTCTCTAGTCTCCCAGCTCCCAAATACTTTAGTATCCACTGGGATACTGTATGCCTGCTATTAAGGAGAACATGGTCCCAACTCAGGATCCCTTAGATGAATCCTATTGCATCACAGTATCTTCATTTCAGAAATTTATGTGGACTTTCTGTCTTGGTCACCATTTGAAAGAACCAGCTTTCACAAAAAAATTGCAAAGCCATGTACACTGCTACTGAGATACTTCTAGCTCGAAAAGGTCTTTTTTTATTTTTCTGTTGAGGTTAATGTAGGTCAAAGAAAGAAAGCAAGTATAAAATATAACGTTGAAATGAATAATGTGCCAGTCGCTGCTGTTATCAGTCAAAACAACGACCTAATTCATATTCTTATTTACATTTAGTAAGAAACATAAACAAAAGCGGTTTGAAACTAATTAGATAAGAATATTATTAATTTTAATACCACAAGAATTCGCATTATGTCTGTGGGTTTCACATGCCACTTTAAAAGTAATGAAATCTAGTGTATATTTTTCCAGAAAGGGGGAAGACAATTTCATACAAAATTGCAAGGTCTTTTTCTATTTTGACAGCAGGTCAGTTGTTAAAAAGGTAGCTGCTGATTTGTCTGTAAACTCAGTGGTCTGGACTATAGGACAGGGTCGTGGTTTGGTGTCTTTCCTCCAGTTGTTACTCTGTATTTTATTTCTCTTTTTTCCTCTCTGCCCCGCTCCTCACAAAACACAAAAGAGCCACTCTGTATTAGGCCTTATTAAGAAATGGCCCAAGATTATGAGATTTGTTTGGAATTGTAGATGAATCATTAGTAGCCATGAGCTTCTTAGCAAGCAGTCATCTTCTGATGAAGGCAAGCATGAAAACTGGTGGGGCAGGGGAACCATCTGAGGATTGTATGTTGAGCGAAAGTGCCTTAGAGCTTAGCTTATTTTACTGATGCAATGTCTCTATAGAGGCTATTATCAGAAGGCCTTCTGGGCCAAATGTGTCAGCATCGGCCGCAATTAAATTATTTGCCATCACATCCTCTGAGAATGAAAAAAAGAACTGATTTTGAAAGCCAGAACTTTGAGAAAGGAAAGGGAAAGAAAGTGTGGCAGCCAAACAAAGAGCATGAACAGCAGACACAAGTGTTTCCATCTAAACTTTGGAAAAGAATGACATTTATACTGGAGACTATTTCAACTACACAAAGGGCCTTTGAGAGTCTTATAGAAATATTTACACAATTGTGCAAACAGCTCAAGGTAAGTACAGCAAACATCTGTTTACAAAGGAGGCTTCTGGGTAAAAAAATTATTATTCTTTGTTTACATGATGCTTTTGTCCACGGTGTCCTATAAGTTTAGGTTAATAAAGAGGGCAGGATTCTCCAGGGTTTTGACTACTAGGTGCCTACAAAAGGCCGATTCCTAGGATGCCAGAGGGGCGGAACAGCTAGAAAAGGGTTGTTTAGTCAGCAGGAGTGGGTGGATGGCTAGATTGGCAGTTGCGTCTACAACCTGTTATATCGTAGCTCAAGACTGTAGTGATTTAAATGTTAATTTAGCCCTGGTAATCTCAGACCCAGTAGCATGTGGATGGACACCCAGTTTGTCGAGGCAGGAGAATTCCCAGTTTGTAATGACATTAATTGGTATCTTTCCCCGAGCCAACTCCCTCCTACTCTCTCAGGCAACGTGCACATGGCATTGTGGCCCTCCTTTCCAACATCGCATTGTCACACTGTGACATTAGCCATTAGTCCAGTACCCAGTATTTCAGCGTGCAAAGGCCTTATTTTATATCCAGCTACCATTACTGAGCGGCTGAGCTTAGACGGGAATAAAGATATTCAAGAAACCTGGTTGGGATTAACACTACTGGCACACTGAGGATGATATAAATCCCAAATTCAGCTCTCACTGTGAATCTTTCTTTTAATTCACAGAAAACAAGGTATTTTCCTTCCTGGTCCTTTGTGTTTTGGCTATTGAAACTCATATTTAAAAGTAATTCATTTTGCTGAATTAATGGTGAAGCTTCTCATTTGAATGATACTTATTTTGATTTTAAACACAAGTGGCGTGGAAGGGATATTTAATTTGATTTTTATTTTTACAACTGGAAAATGCCGACTGTACACCTTGCACAAAAACATTACAGTTGCGTTCACCCTTGTGACTGTGTGGAATCAAAGTGTTTTTCATAACAAAAGATGTGTATTTTCACTGCTGCGTCCACCTGCTGAAATTTCTTGCTGGGCTCTTCCAAAGAAGGGCTGCAGAGATGGAGAATACGAGGAGAAATGCCCTTCCTCAGTGTTTCAGTGTTTGTGTGTGTGTGTGTGTGTGTGTGTGTGTGTGTATATTGTCAAAGCTCATCCAGAAGGAAGTCACAGGAGTTTGAACGGCTGGTGCTGTTGCTCATCGGTCACAGGGTGCGGCCACCACTGAGCCCATACGCTGTGGCAGACAACCGAGCCTGAGGGAGATGTAGCACGGGGTCACCATGGGCTGTCCATGACCCACAGTGCTCAGTGTCTGCCACCTCAGCTGGGTGGCTGTAGGGCAGGCTAGTCCAGCCCACTTGGCTGTTTTTGTAACCATACGGTGATTTACTGCGATGTTCTTATGCTTATCTTTTTCAGTGAGCTACTATGTGGTTATTTTTCACATAGTCTCTCCTTCCTGATCCTGGGTGAAGGCAAGTGCAAGCCAAAGAGTCAAAGAGTCAAAAGAGTTTATTTGTCAATCACATGGTTGTGTACCATGTGTTGAAATGTGCACCGATCTGAACCAGGATGACTGTGCGAACAATCTATAATGGAAAATGAAGCAAACACATATCCAAACACTAAGAAGAATAGAGACAGAAACAAGCAGTAAATAGATAAATAAGTAAGTAAATAAGTAAATAAATAAATAAATAAATAAATAAATAGGCAAAATGGTACGGAACAGTTAAGGTGCCCTGGAAGGGCAGTGACAGGGGGGGGGGTTGGAGCGGAGTGGTCAGAGATTACGTGGGAGGGTAGTCATGTCATGTCCGGGTTCAGAAGTCTTATGGCCTGTGGGGTAGAAAAGCTCCTCCTTAGCCTCCGTTTGGCCATAATGTTTCGTGAAGGCTATTGGATTTCATCAAGATGAAGAGATGTTGCTGGGATGAGACAGGTCACCCGACGCATCCTACTCGCTTCCATTCCTGCATCTCCTGGTATAGATGTTTCGCGTAGGACGGTAGATCAGATCTGGTGCAGCGTTTCGCTGCCCGGATCACTCTATCTGCAGTGCCTTGATGTCACGAGCACAGCTATTCCCAAACCAGGAGATGATGTTCTGAGTCAGAACAGCTTGTACAGCACCAGAGTAAAAAGGTCTTAATGATAGCTGGAGAGACCTGTAGCTTCCTCAGCTGCCGGAGGTGGTAGAGCCGCTGCTTTGCTCTACTGGCTTGAGCTCGGATGTGTACAGGTTATTTTTCACATAGTCTCTCCTTCCTGATCCTGGGTGAAGGCAAGTGCAAGCGCTGCATATTTTTGTTGTTCCATATATGTTATGAGAGGACGGTTGTTAAAGAAATTCCAGATCCATCATTAACAATAGCAGAAAATGCCCTTCTGAAACCAACATTTGGAATCACACAGAGGAAGTATAAATGATAAAATGGGCTTCTTATTCCACTCTGAATTAACTTGGGGAAGTAGCACAAAAACCTAGATTTTTAATAAAAATTTATAATTTCAAATAATATATTTTAATTAGATATTACATTAAATTATGAATATATTCTATGAATGTATGTATAGTATGATATATTATATATTTAAATTAAATGTTAAATATGTGTTTAAAATTCTTTTGTGGTGCATGTTTTCACAGTATAAACCAATATGTGTACAATATGTATATGTGAAGTTCTTTTTTTGAAAAAAATCCACTTTTGAAAAATGAATATACAGTGCTGTGAAAAAGTATTTGCCCCCTTCCTGATTTCTTATGTTGTTGCATGTTTGTCACACTTAAATGTTTCAGATCATCAGACAAATTTAAATATTAGACAAAGATAACCTAAGTAAACATAAAATGCGGTTTTTAAGTGATGATGTTATTTATTAAGGAAAAAAACTATCCAAACCTACATGGCCCTATGTGACAAAGTAATTTCCCCCCTTGTTAAATCATGAAGTAACTGTGGTTAATCGCATTTTTTGGAAAGCCACACCCAGGCCTGACTACTGCCAGACCTGTTGAATCAAGAGATCACTTAAATAGAACCTGTCAGACAAAGTGAAGTGGGCCAAAAGATCCCACAAAGGAAGACATCATGCCGTGATCTTAAGAAATTTGGGAACAGATGAGAAACAAAGTAATTGACATCTATCGGTCTGGAAAAGGTTACAAAGCCATTTCTAAAGCTTTGGGACTCCAGCGAACTACGGTGAGAGCCATTGTCCACAAATGGAGAAAACATGGAACAGTGGTGAACCTTCCCAGGAGTGATCGGCCTACAAAAATTACCCCAAGAGCGCAGCGACGACTCATCCAAGAGGTCACAAAAGAACCCAGAAGAACATCTAAAGAACTGCAGGCCTCATTTGCTTTGGTTAAGGTCAGTGTTCATGACTCAACCATAAGAAAGAGACTGGGCAAAAATGGCATGCATGGCAGAGTTCCAAGGCGAAAACCACTGCTGACCAAAAAGAACATAAAGGCTCGTCTCATTTTTGCCAAAAAACATCTTGATGATCCCCAAGACTTTTGGGAACATATTCTGTGGACTGACAAAACAAAAGAACTTTTTGGAAGGTGTGCGTCCCGTTATATCTGGCATAAAAGTCACACAGCATTTCAGAAAAAGAACATCATACCAACAGTCAAACATGGTGGTGGTAGTGTGATGGTCTGGGGTTGCTTTGCTGCTTCAGGACCTGGACAACTTGCTGTGATTGATGGAACCATGAATTCTGTTCTCTACCAAAAAATCCTGAAGGAGAATGTCCAGCCATCAGTTTGTGACCTCAAGCTGAAGCATACTTGGGTTCTGCAGCAGGACAATGATCTAAAACACAGAAGCAAGTCCACCTCTGAATGGCTTAAAAAACGAAATGAAGGTTTTGGAGTGGCCTAGTCAAAGTCCAGACTTGAATCCAATTGAGATGCTGTGGCATGACCTTAAAAAGGCGGTTCATGCTCGGAACCCCTCCAATGTGGCTGAATTAAAACAATTCTCCAAAGAAGAGTGGGCCACAATTCCTCCACAGCGATGTGAAAGACTCATTGCCAGTTATCGCAAATGCTTGATCGCAGTTGTTGCTGCTAAGGGTGGCACAACCAGTTATTAGGTTTAGGGGGCAAATACTTTGTCACATAGGGCCATGTAGGTTCGGATAGTTTTTTTTTCCTTAATAAATAACATCATCACTTAAAAACTGCATTTTGTGTTTACTTTGGTTATCTTTATCTGATGACTTCTGTAATGTCTGGATACCCTTTTGGAACAGTGGTACATGATCATAGTTTTGAAATATTATAGCCTTTTGGTTTTGCTTTATTTGTGTAGATGGTGTGATGTGCCTTTTCTGCCACTGTAGTGTGTGCGCGCGCATGCGCGTGCATGCAGAGCAAGCGAGAAAATCCATCAGCATCATGTATGTACAGTATATTCTGTGTGATGTTAACATGTGCTAAGCGTGACATAACTCTTCCTGCTTCTTCCAGCCTTGGCAGAGACCAAATTAAAAAATTTCAAAATAGTAAGTAGACTTTTGGATTTTAATAAAGTTGACTAAGCAAAAACCTGACTGAAGGTTGGAAGTACCTGTGTGCCAAATTTTAAATCTATGGCTGGGAAAACAAGACCATGCACGAAGAACAAACACACAGACAAACAGAGATTAAGTTTTATAGATGCAGCGATCAATTGTCACAAGCATTTCCAGAGCGCGAGAGAGAGAGCGCCTGTGTTTTTTTTAATGTGCCTGAAAGTGTGAAAGACGCCTTTGCAGCGAGCGGATCTTTGAGCAAGCTTGAAGGACAGCTGTCATAGTTATCAGATCCATTGTATTTTCAGGTTTTCAAATCAGAGCTATTTTAATCCTCATGTGGTTGGAAGGGACAGGGCTATGACGATAATCGATTGGTGGGGAAACAGAAGATTGTTGGTTGGTTTGCTCTTACTGTACCCTATTCGGCAGTGAGACTCTGTTTGGTGGTAGAACAAAATAATAACTATAATGATATTTATTAGGCCATCTGGTGCCATATTGGCCTTGTTTATCCTCATGTGTTTTAGTTATCGTTGCCTTAGAAGTGACAACTTCATGTAGATAATTTTCCCAAGGCATTTACTGCAGTCACATTAAGGGTCCTTTTGTGCACATCAGGGAACCTGGTTCTTTTTCCTCACAGTGTGTGTTCTGCAACTATAAGTTGGCATTCAACTTCTGTCTCTTACCATAGTGTATAATTATCTCACTGACTGGCTCTTTAAAGAGCAAAGTGTTTTTGGCTGCAGTGAATTAGAACATGGAGAGATGCCTCCTTGGAGCCTGTCTTTTGCAGAAGTAATGAGTGTATAAGTTGCAGACCTCCTTGGTGGTGGTAGATTGTGTTGAACCTCTAGTCTGCACTCAGTCTCCTGGGTTTGCTGTTGTATAATTGCCTTAGTACCCTGTGCTCTCTATTGGATCCATCTTCCATGGGAAGTTGACATTCTTTCTTTAGGGTCTTTTCCCCACCTGCTTCCCTCATATCCTTTCTCCACAAAGGGTGGGCGTGAGGGGAGGTGGTCCTTCTTCACTGTGCTCTTTCCACCTGGGGGGCACATAGCATCATGTGGTGACACATTGACACAACAGGGCACAGTAGCTGTCTGCTGTTCTGATTTGGACAGACAGGACGGGGGTGTCTCTGGCCTCATGGAAGCGTGACCTCAGCGACCTGAGTGTCCTCACATAGTATACGCTGCCTGTCCCTGGGGACGCTGCTCCCAAGATGTTTTGTTTCTTCCATGCTGTTTTGTCTGAAACACATAAGAAATCAAGTGGAGACAGGTTTATAAATCATAAACATGTCTGATTTTACTGTATTGAAGTCCTTGGCCTAGCAGCTGACACATACACACTGAACAGGATGCTGGACCATTGGAGCGTAACAAATTTTTTTCATTCATTTTAAACTATATTAAAAATTAAACTGGCTTATATCACTGAAAATATGAAAAATAAATCACCTCCACAGCCTCGAAGTAGGCCTTGTAGTGTAATAGCATTGGAACAAAGGAATACATTGAGGTTTAGTTTATTTTGTAAATAATAATACTCTGTTGTGTAGTGTGTTTTCGCCTCATTGTTAGTATTCTATTGTTGGCTTTGCTCGTTCAAACATATAAAAGATAAGTTTCAATTTTAATGACACAGTAACTAAAGCAAATGGTATTTCCAGGCTTTTATAAAGATTTGTTTCTGAAAAAGTAGACGTAAGCGAAAAAAATGTGGAAAGGGAATGGATTTTTTTTCCCCCCGATAATTTCCAGAGCGAATACAGAAGTTTTGCACTCTATCACGTCATATTACTTCAAAATTGCCTTTAAACAAATTAGTATTGCCAGCCAGAAAGGTGCTGGGGATTATCGGCAAACACAATTCAATTACTTTATTCTTTTCCTCTCCGAGTTCTGTCCTGTGCTCACATCTAAGACCCAAACGACCTAAAGTCAGGAATAAACTCGATGTATAGATGAAACTCATAAGTCATAAATGTTCCCATCTTGTTCCCACGAGTAATGCTTCTCCATTCATTACTCAGTTACGTATTTCTGCACGATGGAGTAAAGAAAACCACGTTTCCCTTCTGAAGCTAACAAGAGTCTCGAATTCCTTGACCCTGTTTACTCTGGTGTTTCTTATAGCAATAGAATAAACTTATTCCACTCCTCTGGTCAAACCGACGGCTACAGCATAACTTGATGGGATGATTAATAACATTTATTGTTAAATTGATTAAACTTGCATTTGATGATATAAAATGGATGAGAAGTCATTCATCCATTAGTGCACTGCCTGGAAATAAATACGTATTAAGAAAACAAGAATCGGTCTAATAAAAACCATTTTCTTCGTGAAAAACATTTTTTTGAGGACATTCCTGACCCCACCGTATTCTATTAGACAGTTTGTCTGCACTTACTATGTCATCATTTAGCTATTATGTTCATCCACAGAAAGTGATATATTGTCCTATGTGTTTATATAGCCAGATGTTTTACTCGAGCAATTCAGATTAACAGCAGAGTTCATAATTTTTTTCTCTCGAACCACTATTTTGCCTTGTCACATTTCTGTGTACAAGTTTAAAAACAACATATGCTGCTCAAGAATCTGAGTGGAAATTTTCTACACGCTTGCTAGATTACGTTTCACACTTTGATTGAATCTATTTTTTCAGGAAATTCCAATGACTTAAATAATATGAAAAATTATTTAATATCAACATATATCAGTTTATGTATTGCTAGCAGGAATCTTGTCCTTATAGTGATGATAAACTGCAGACTCCCTGAGGCTGTTCTGCATCTTGGCACTACATTAACAAATGACTGTGGACAAAAAAAATGCTCTTAAGAGAAGGTGGTCCCAAAATCAGTTAGAATCCAGCTTGCTGGATAGTTTCCAACTGATAAAAAATCAGCACCTCCCCATTTCCGGACAGGAAGCATGCCAGAACCTTGTTAGACACCAGTTAGTGGCACTAGCCATAGGAAGAGGAGACAATGACAGGGCCAGTGGCTCTGTGGTCTTTGTTGAGGATGTTGCTTTGGCTACATATTCTGCAGAACCCCACCACCCCCCCTCCCCATGCAGACTCCATCCCTCCAGCCGTGCTGGGCATGGTGGTGTGTCCCGGAGTTACCCTGGTGGAAAGACCTTCATTCTGAGGGAAGGAAACAATCTGTGCAAAAGCTGTTACTGTTCATGCAAAGGCAGACTGGTATCCCTGCGTGAAAGATTTTGACAATCAGTTGTAAACACATTTTTTCTTCAGATCACATTATTCAGTAAGAGTAACTCCTTGTATTTGACATTTTCCAAATCTAATTTATGTACTAGGATTTTGTACATTCCATGATCATGCAAAAGTCTAGAGACAAGAAGGACTGATATGCGATTTATTGCTTGTTTGAAAGAATTTTATGCCCACCAGATTTTAGTTTTGAGGTGTGTCACAACATTAGGAAACTAATCTCACTGTAGACGAAAAAAGTTGGAATAATTTGACTAAAATGTGTTTGTTTACAAGAACAATATAAATGCTGTGTTATATTTCTATTATTATTATTATTATTATTATTATTATTATTCTTCAAACTAGATATGGAATGGGAACTATTATTTCAGTGTACTGTTTCAAAGCTTTTTAGTGTTTCCACAGTTTGTGGAATTTTCTGTAGCTTTCTTTGGATTTTTTTTATATGAGCTCTGTGCATTCTGAGAGATTACTGGCATCTCTGTGGTTTGAGGTTTTTGTCTTTCTTTGTGAACCCTTACAAACCACCTGGATTTCTGCATTAATTGCTCATAAAAACAGGTGAACAAAGCCACAATAATAGACAAATCACAATGTGTATAAACTAGTAACACACAAATAATTGTCCTTATCAATACTGAATATTTTGAATTTTGAATCACCAGTTTCTTCATACAGGGGTACAACAAAGAGCCACTGTTTTGAAAAGTGTGGCAAATTATTGAGCTCTCAGTCAGTTTACTTTCTGTAACGCCTTCGAACAGCATGAGATCATAAGATAGATCATATAATCAATAGCCTCACAGCAGAAAATGGTGAAACAGGGTCGCTGGGTCAGGACCCACTAACATTTAGATCAGAAAGAACAGTCAATTTACACTTAATGTAAATGAATAAAGAGGCAAAAGTGCAAAGCATGCTTTCATGTACTAATTGATCAATTATTAATATTAGTTATTAGCAGTATTAACATTAAATATTTATTATCTACTAATTCAAATTACTGTACTCTTTTTTTGACATATATTGTAGATCAACCAACATCAGAATAAACCTAACTTGAAGAAGTTATGCCGCAACAATCAAAGCTTTTGAAAGTTCCTGTTGAAACAAAACAGAAGAAAAAATCAGGAAACATTTAGCCATGTATAAATAAAATATTTGCCATGCATGCAATTCCATGTAAAACCCCTGCTCAGCCTCAGTCCCTGTATGTTTGTGTGCAACCCCTGTTTATATTTGTAGGTTTCTCAATAGCTTAAAAGTTTCCCTCCATTTTTGTATCTTAAAAAGTACAGAATTGAATCAAACATTCTGTTTTTAGAGAAGTTCAATGTTAGCTCATTCGCAGAATGATAAATCTTAACTTTAACTAATGTTAAAAAGGAGCCAAAAATATCAGTGGCTTCATGCTGCTTGTCAGTCGTCTCCAGCTGATGGTTTCCAGATGTTAAAGTAGGTGTGAAGACGCTCCCTTAATGTAAGGCAGTGCGCTGTGATTTGAGCCTTAAGAGAAGATCGAAAACAAGTGGGTGAACCAATGGCTTAAAATGTTAGGGGAGTGTGTTGTGGTTAAAAGGTGCAAATAAATATTTGACATTTTTTCACTTTGTTTTCTGTTAGGATCTTTTCACACAATAGTCATTTTGATGGACTTGTTTATCGTTGCCTGTCTGGTCCCGCTCCTTGTGCTCCTGCTGTTCATCCTGCTGTCTGTCTCCTTGTTTATTCTACACTCTGTTCTTTATCGGAGGTCTAGCAGGCAAGGGTGTTTTTCATTCCGTTCCATTGCACGCTCTCTTCTACTAGGCTGCATGTTGCATATTTAGAACTATAGTCAGGAGTCCTGTGGACAGTTCTGATCTTTTAATATGTGTCTGTGTGAGGTATTGCAGTAATGCCAGTACCAATTATAGCAAGTAATACTGTGCTTGATGTAAATCGGTGCAGCAGATTTCCTGTCAAATGTTTGGCGTCCTGTAGTGGAGCAGCTCAGGAAATTCCAGACTCTGTGGGAAGGTGCTATACAAATCTACGGGACAATGGTGGTCTCCTACACATTTTACCAGGTATATGAGGGTGGATCAAAATACGAAGAATTTAATTCACACCTTTATATTGCGTTTCACCTACTACATACATCATCTGGCATGTTTCTGTTTTGACACTTCTTTGTATCCTGAATGCAGATGTTTAATGAAGTATGGGTAACCTATTCTTCTGTAATATAATATTTGCCATAACACAGATTCTGTCATTTAGTGTCCACTTCCTTTTATTGATGCTACACAAGAACTTAGATTATTTATTTGTTTCTGGGAAACTCTGACTACTGATCGATATGTAGTGAATGGACAGGTAACAGCATTTCATGACAGCTCCACCAAGAATAAATTCGCCAGCCAGTTAATAACTGGTATATCTAAAATGGATTAAATAAAAGTGAAATGCATTATGCGGTCAGTCAATGAGTCTGTTTTCGTTCCACTCGTCTGGGAGAGCGTTCCTCAAGCATTATACAGTTTTAATAAAAAAAAAAAATGAATACAAAACATACCTAGATGAGCATTGGCCTTAATGGAGGTAAATGCTCTCTGTGCTCCCACAGTTGGAAGGCAGTGTTAAGGCCTCAGAAGTGTGAAACATGAGCAGCGTGACTTAAGATATTCAAAGTGGTTAATAAGGGAGCGTCTGAAGCTACACTTGTTCTCCCAGAAGAGCTCCTTCAATTACCCGTCCACAGCCGACGTGTCAACCTCCGTCGAGTTTGGCGTCTTTAAAAACGTACTGTTAGCGCTGCCTTCTGTGAGCCGCAACTTGTTTTAAATTTTCACCGCTGAGCAAGTGTAAAGGCAAAATTATGAAGTGTAAATTGAAACGTGAACAGGAATGCGTTTGTAATTATAGCAATGGAGAGTCTAATAAAAGCAGTGCGGGATCCTCTAAAATGACATTTGAAAGGTTTTAAAATGCCTAAATTGGTGGCAGTTCACAATACAACAATGCCATTTTTTTAACAGAATTTATTCATTAAAGAAGTTCATTTCTGGTGTAGATGCAGGTTAACTATACTGTATATACTAAAGCATTAGTAGAATATTTGCTTAAAATTAGCATGGGTGTAACAAGGCAGGGTGGGCATGACATGTCCTGCCAATTTCCAGCTGTATATAATCTGCTCCCCAGCATTTGTGTATTACTAAGGTGTAAAGAATAAAATGTGCTTTTCAGTGTACAGTTAGAATGGTTCTTCCTAACTTTATCTTCAAAGCAAACAAATATGAATGAAAATTGTAGACTTCCTATGTCGCCATTCCTCATGTGTACAAGTTACCTGCATTCATTCATCTCAGCAGCTGCAAAAGCCATTGCTCTATGCAAAATGGATCAGCAGCAAATCACAACATTATCAATAAACAGATTGCAGAAAGGTGTGACAGGTCACATTTTTTTACAGTCTAGTTCTGTGGTTTTCTTTTGCTTTCTTTCTTAGTTGTTTTCATGCATTACAAACTTCTCTAAAATACACAGTAGTGTGACATTTATTTCTGTATTTCCAGATAATGTTTCACTGGACAAAAAGAGATTGGCTGCATTTTTGGTTTCACCTCTGGGCTAAAATGTTTGGTGGTTACTCTCAGACAGATACGGCCATATTGAGGAGCAGATGGCGTCTGCAACAATGTCATGCCAGCTACTCGTATGCAGATATTAACCAAACGATGAAATTTTTAAAGTTAAAATTCTTTGAAGGACATCATGGCATCTGGTGTACAGCTGACCCAGTCACATTTTCTGTGTTCCAGAAGAGGTGCTTGAGCAAAAACAGCAAAGGTCGAGTTTGGACCCCTGGCTAGAGGGGTGGTCCCATGGTCTTGGCCAATGACAGTAAACCCAGTGTGAGCATCAGGCAGGAGACATGCGCCTTATCGCCCATTCATGTGTGTCTGTATAACATCAATAATTCAGGCCCACTCTGATCTGCAGGAGCCCCCTCTCTGGATTTTCCGGGTTCACAAAATGTCATGTTTGCCTTGGTTACACCTTTACTTCATCACAAAGGGACTTGCCATGGCTTTGGGAATGGCATGAGCTTCAGGACGTGCCCAGATGGTGGGTAAATTCCACCCAACCCTGCAGGCTCTCCAGTGACGCAGCAGCGAATGGTGGACTGTGAGGAAGCTCTTCAGCACTATCTGAAGATGAGCCCATTGGCCCTTTTAACTCTGCATGGGGTGGTTATGCAACAGAGGGGGAAGCTGTGGATTAATCTGATGCAGGGTGGGCATACAAATGTCACTCTTTGCACCTTGTGGTGTCTAGCTGACGTGGCCATCGTGACGTAGCCATCATATGCCACACTTTGTCTGCTATGCATAGCCTATGCCTTACTGGCATAAAAGGACTGTGATTTTAACTGGGAGATTTTAGAGCACAGTACAGTACAGAAGTAACATTTTCTTTACGTATGTGCCATATCCACTTAGAGAAAAGTATTGTTTTATGGATAACCAAATTGTTTTCATGCATTGTGTAAATGTTGAAAATAATACAATACATAGTACTACTACTACCACTACTACTACTAATAGCAATAATAATAATAATAATAATAATAATAATAATAATAATAATAATAATAATAATAATAATAATACAATTGTCCCTTATTTATTTCTTAAGTGTGTGACATCAGTCCATCTCAGGGCAAGCATTCATTCATTCAGACACACGTTATGAAAACTGTGATTCACCAGTTCACTTGAAACACATGTTTGTAGACTGTGAGAGGAAATCAGTGCACCAGTAGGAAACCCACAAATATGTGAACTTGGCACAAGGAGCAATGCCACCCCACAATTTATGTGCCACTCTTAATACGTTGTTTTAGCTGTTTTACCTTTCTGCATTTGCTTAGCACACCCTGCCAATGTACCTGTACAGCTAGGTACTTACAGAAAAAAAACGATAAAGTAGTTTTCTCCAGTAATTCTTAAGGGATGTGAATTTGCAACCTTCTTCTTATAGACACATTTCACCAAATACTTTGCTATACAATTACTGCTCCATTGCTGCCCAGGTACTCCACTTATTATTTTCAATAATGTGAATGAATGACTTTTTTTTATATTTAAGGCACTATTCTTGGTTCACATCATTGTCTGTCTGTCCTTCCTGGTCTGTGACAGTTAGCTAAGTGTTTGCTCTTTAGTTGCAATGAATAATTGATCTGCTGATGTTTGAATGATTCATAAACCATCTGGCACCAAACAGCATGCCAGTGTGAGACAAGCTTTCATCAGTGCATCATTTTTGTGGGGCGGTTGGAAAAAGGCAGCCCTATAGGCCATTGACACAAAACAGTTCTCTAGTTACAAAAAAGTGAGTGGTATTGTTTCAGGCTTTCCTGTTACTTGTGCACAGGGTGAAATGTTTATGGAATTCAGTGTATTGTACTGTAAGCTAATAGAAATAGCAGCGTTATGTTTCCTAACGTTAAACTTCCAAACATACTGTATGAAACCGATGTAACACTACGGTAGTTTCGGCAGTGTCTTTCGCAGATTTCAACCCTAATCCTAACCCTAAAAATCGTAAATGGGAGTGAATGAATAATGGCTACAAATTCATTGAAAAGTTCAGGATCATAAGAAAATAGGTATTTGACATATTATAAGAAATATAATATAAAGTTCAGAACACTTCATGCAGTTACATCAAATACCTGTTTTGCATTCAAATACCTATTTCTCTCCAAAAAAAACACTTTAGGGAACAGGTTGTCTTCCTCCACCTCAGGCATTCATTAATAGTTTATACTGTCAATTATACTAGAATGATTGAAAAGTTATTTTTGCTGGCACTATTAAGGTATTAAATGTTAGATTATCTTAAAAATAAAACCACTCTCCAAAAGTATTCTTATGCATCCATTTATGTACAAAAATCATCCATGAGTACACTATACTCAGTGACTTTTATGTATTGATATAGTTCAACAATGTTAATTAGATATCCGGTGGACTGCTGGAATTTTAACCAAAGTCTCTTGCACAGATATTGTGAGCAGTAAACTGGGTTTTGAGAGTCTGTTTTATGTATTACATTTTCCACGGAGATAATACAACCTACCAACTCTGTGTGGCTGCATGAATAACTCACATAATATTGTTATAATTTTAAATCTAGCTTTATTCAGTGAAAAACTTTCAGCAGTCATCTGCATCTTAAGTATGCATTTGATAGCAAATACTCACTCAGGGTACCTTTTTTAAAATCAAATCTTTTTAAACCTTTTTTTGCGCATTCCCCAACATTTAACATGTACTGTATATGGCAGTAGTGAAACAGACAGATGGACACAGGACCAAATGCTGTAGAACAATAATACTACATAAGGTCATACAGCACTTACACTTGTAGTATTTTAACTTTTCACCTGGTCATGCTGTCAGAGTAGAAGAATTTTTAGTGATTTGTTGTATGATCTTCCCAGCTTACATACATAGACATATGCAGATGAGAGCACGAAGCACGAAGTGTCATGTTTTGTCACCTTGTTCCATCCATGTGAAATGAAAGGAGGTGAAGAGGTCACTGTGCTCCATGTCACATTCACAGTTCCTGTTTCCTTTTTTTGTATAGGCTTCTTTTCTATTTTAGTGCCTTACTTGACACTTAATTAAAGTGAAACAAGTGTGTTGACACCTAGGATGTGACTAATCTGAATTGAGACGTATGATTCCAGTTTTTTTATTAGTGAATAAAAATAGATCCCATCCATTAGAGTCAGCACATTCTTCGTATGCTTTGTTAAAGTACAGAAGAGTGGAGGTGGCCAACAAGGCTCAGACTTTTTACAAAACTGAGAAAGCAACAATGCAAGATTTCAGCAGAACACTCTTTAAGGTGGAAACTGATGCTTTAATGGCTAAGCTTAGTTCAGTAATATCTACCATTATTCCATGGTCATAGTGCTATTTTTGTTTTATTTTTTGGGAAATGTTCTGATTATGGTGTCTATTGAATTTAGTATCAAAAACATAGAAATCTCAGCTACCTTCCTTGACTGTAGTATGAATTAATTGTGGTTAAAAATCTGAATAGTGTTTTTGTACCAAACTTGAAATTTGTGAAACTTAAATGAGAAAGATGGTGAGTGTCATTGACGGAATGCAAATGTCTTACTCTTCCATCAGAGCCATTCTTTCTGTACATCTCAGCCCTAAATGAACCTGCTCTTGGCATCCTTCCTTACTTGGATTTTGCCTTCATTTTTCACTCTGATACCTTTAGAATCTCTATCTTTATAATAGTCTGGGAGGGCAGTAAAATTTGAGAAATCAATAGAGGGAACAAGGATTTCAGTTTTGCTGTGTATAGTGTGAATCATCACAAAACTGTTCTGCAGAACCCCTGTCTTGGTTCTTTTAAGAATCAATGCATCTTATCACAGGTTAAAACCTAGGTAAATGATACGAGGGGATTCTGTGTTCTCTCATCATCCTTGGAGAATATCCACCCACTAATAGCTGAAGGAAAAGTGTGAACTCATCTCCTGACTCCTAGCTTTATGTCCCTCTGCTGCAGTTTGTTCTTTTCTCCACGCTGGAATTGAGTCTACAAACGTGATGCATTCAAAGCAAAGCTGAAACTGGAACTAAACTGATAAACTTGTTTAACATAGTGCACTGTTCTCATTTGAGGTTGCACACAACAACTGCTGTCGTAGCCATCCAGGAAATGTATTGTTTTTGGTTTCACTTATGCGGGTGAACTCCTTTGGGGTTATGCAGTATGATAAAGACCTGTGTGTACAATACATGCTTCCAAGCAGAACCTGTGCTTGCGACAATCTGTCTATGCTACAAATTATCGACCATTTCTTAATGTTTGGAATTACCTTACTATTTGCTGCACATGTCATCTTCAACAAAAAACTTCATGCTTTTTGTTTACTTTCCGCATAACCTACTAGCCATAGCTAACTTTTACTAACTTTTATATTGCTATATTTGTTTTATTTATATTGGTTTTTTATATTGTTACATGTTCACCATCCGAAATGCTATACATGAACTTGTGTAGTGTTATTACAGGACAAAACTTTTATTGCCTCTTCCTGCTGTGATAATTTGAAGCTGTCTTACTATAATGTCCTCAGTGGATACTGTACAGCTGTGCTTATTCAGTTCTCTTTAGCATTTTCAAAGCATTAACTTTACCAAGAGTAATGCCGTAATAGTAAATGAACACAGAAAGAAACAATCTATTTCACAACCCCTGTCCTTTAAATTAAAGTTTCACTAAAGACCAATCCAAGCAGAAGGAGATTGGAGAGCTTGACATGGGACAAGGGGTGTGGTGAGTTGACTTGCCAAACCAATGCCAACCCTTCCATACCAACCAAGCTTGCTTCCATGCATCCGAAATGCATCTTGAACCTAATTTGAGGAACATCAGATAAAGGACAACATTTGTATTTTATAATGAGCTCCACCACATGTGTTCTACAGCACACCGATGCACTAATGTTTTGGGGTGAACCACTCTGATGGAGTCCCTGCTGATTCTCCTCTGTATGAAACAGAACATTAAAGCTTTCACCGAAAGAAGACATCTTCATTTCCAGTTTGTAACACTAAGCTCTCATTACAGCCATTTCTAATGTGGTTTTCTGTTGGGCATTTAAAAAAGACATGCTAACATGCTGTGAGGGCTAAAAGCACCAGCAGCAGTGTTGTTCAGTGTCAGGCGACTCATTTACGAGTGTCCTGTTCTCTTTTTCTATACATATATTTTAAATAAGTGGGTTTAAGTATGATGAGCTATTTGAATAACTGTTGATAATGACTGGTGGGTGTAAGTCTCTCCTAAGGCATGTAATGACTTTCACTTTTGCTTTGGTGCTATTACTGACCCTTGTTTTTAAGGTGGTGTCACATTAAGTGATGCTTAAAACCAGGGTGTTGCTGCATTAACTGTCAGTGTTGACTGGAGAATCTTATATTGAGAAGGAGCGTCAAAGAAAGAGGCACATTGGTCATCTTTAACAGGCATTTGGTCGAATCATCATAAATTGTTATACAGGAACAATGCCAGCTGATGTGGGCAGTTAGCTTGATCAGCTGACCTGAACAACATTAGCAGTTGCATGCTTAGTATTGGGGCTCAAAATAAAAATCTGGATTATTCTGGAAATTTAGTTTAATTCACAATAAAAGACGTCAAAAAAATGTCAAATGAGGAAATTTAATGATTTTGCTATTGTGCAGCACAAAGTTGAAATTTTTATTGTTAATTAATGCAATGTGTGGAGGAATATGAAGACCTACAGTAAATGTCTGGTGCTATATACTCTATAGGCCTGTGATCCTGTATTATTCCCATTCACCAATGTGCCTACACAAGGACACAGAGTGCCGAACAAAATAGGAAGGTGTAATAGATATAATCCTAGGGTTAGCTATGCAATTAATAACTATGAGTACTATACTGACTAATAAAGCTATAGAGTAAGCTAACTATAGCTGTCTGCTGACACTTGAGGAGAGGAAAACAAAAACCTCCCAGCCAAAACTGAAGGAAACAAATCTGGTGGTCCAAGTGTCAGTGACTCCCTATCCCTCTGGGGCATTCTAAGAAGAGAGCCAGTAGTTCTAGTAGAGAGCCAGTAGCTGAGAAAAGATAATATAATATACAGCTGTTATGGCAATGCTGTAATTACTAGAAGCTAATAAATTAATGTCCAGATGCAGGTATTCTGATCTCATCCATCAGGCCTCTGTTCCTATAGTAGAACTATGTTTTGTCATCTTGAGATCTGAAGAGGCCTGTGTTCAAGAGTCAAGAGTCAAAAGAGTTTATTTGTCATGTACATGGTTGTATACTATGTATTGAAATGTGCTCTGATCCAGGATAGACTGTGCATAAAAATCTACAATGGAAAATAAAACAAACAAACATCCAAACACCAAGAAGAAAAGAAACAAACAGCAAATAGATAAGTAAGTAAGTAAATAAATAAATAAATAAATAAATAGAACAGTAAAGAAACCCTAAGGTGCCTGGAAGTACAGTGACAGTGACAGTGAGGGGAGTGGTCATAGAATATTGAAGACCCTGGTCTGTGTTCCTACACTAACTGAGCTCCCTGTGTTGCTGATGACTTATTTAAATCAGATATGCATTTAAAAATTCAGATATGTATACAAAATGTTGTATATTTTGTTCATTTTTTCTTTATGTGTTACATTTGGAATTTAAACCTCAATGTTACAGCAACAGGAACACAGTGCAACAGGAATAAACCAAAATTAACACAGCAGTAAAGCCTCAATCTGTTATTCCCAAAATATGCACAAACAAAACAGTAATAAATGGTTTATATTTTCAGTGGTTCTCTGTTATGCTACTATTATTTGTCAATGCTAAGGTCTTCCTGGTCTAATTTCTATGTTCTGTGTGTGGAACTTATTTTTCATGTTTTACATTTCATGGATTAGTTGGAAACAAGAACCTCCTTCTCATCTGTGAATAGATTTTTTAGTTACATTTAGAAACTGCAGTATTTTCAAAGAATAAATTTGACGGTGAGCATAGTCTGCTCTGATAATATAGTGTGGTCTCACGTGAAGCATAAACTAAGAGAAAATGCTGAGGCCATGAATGTATTTGGTGGCAGTTTTACTGACCACTGAATACAGTGCACCACTTATCTTCTGGAACAGCAGTGGCTTAACAGATGGTTGGAAATGAGCTGTGGAGGATTGTTCCACAACAACAAAGCAAGACAGTCTGACAATGAGATATTTGGAATCTTAGCTCAGCTGTTTCCCATATCCAAAATGTTTATGCAGAGGGCTTCCAATAGCAGGCTCCCCATTGCTGGTAAACATATTCATTTCTGCTCTGAGGACATTGTTAGTTGCATTAAACCATGTCAGGCTGCAGTGTTATTCAGAATGGAGGCCACTTGTTGCAAATTTTTTCTTATGGTTTCAGTGCATTTCTAATCACCATTTCTTATGGCTCAAAGCCACCTAATGCATGGAAAAGTAGGTTGCTTGGACAACATTGCTGAAACAGGTTAATGACATCCACCACATCACTGAGGACTTGCCTTTAATGCTGCGAGATCAGTCACGGAGTTTAGTCAGCAAACATTTCAGCATGGATACAAGCTGTTCCTACTGATGACTGGAGAACCATCCTTTACTGGGAAGAGGCACATAAAGAGCTCTTGGGCCTTCAAGATGACTTCAAGCTTTCAAAATGCTTTGCTCTCTCAAAGTTAGGTTTTGTTGGATAGTTGTATATATTTTATTTGGTTTATTCTGATGATTTTGGGATATTTATGATGTTATGCCAATTCTTCACTAGCTTCCTTTGATACTGAAGTACGAGGAACTGAATATGTAATTTTGAGAAATACTTGCAAATTAAATGTCAGAAGGATTTTGGGCTAGCATGTAATGTAGAGCTTCGTGCTGCGGTAGGGCATTTAACCTAGTTAATACGGCAAAACAAAAATTCTCACTTTAAATGAGCAAATAGTCGGTGCTTAGTTTACAAACATAACATAGTGAACTGCATTAGAGGTCAGCTCAATTTGTATATAATAAACAATCATTTTTAAATAAATACTTAAAAATCTATTCATTGTTTATGATCCAGTTAAGCCATTTGTTTATTGAGAGGTTTGTTTATTGTTTATTTCTCATCATTTATAACAGCTATTGAGGGGGAAAATAGATGCACAATTGCAACATCCCCCTTTACTAGACAATGAGGAAGAAACATGGGAGTATAGTCACCCCCCACATTGTACTGTTATGAACATGAATCATGGATCAATAATTAAGCCACATTTAGTTGAGCTGGGTAGCCTTTCTCTATGAAATATGAGGTGACATTTTATTGTCTACTGTATTATTGTATGTAATTTTTTGGTACAAAATAGAATGTCTCAAGGTGCACAGAAAGTTTCTGTATTCTGTATCACGGACAGGAAATAACTCATTTTATTAAACCACGGCTTGATGGGAGAATGGGAAATAATCCCTTTTATTATATTGTATTGTGAACATGAATCATGGTGGATTTTCTGTTTGGAAGTGAGATGCAGAATTCAGTTACACATGTAAGAAAAAATACTTTTGAGCATTAGTTTACTGAAAAGATTCACTGGCTATGACGCATATGAACTTCTAAATAAATCTTGGAAGTCATGTTTTGCAAATAAACCTAATATGGTTCTGTGGCAAAGCATTGATGTCATGTGAGAAGGCCTTGTTCACAGTTGGCGTTCCAATTCATTCCAATGGTGTTCAGTGGGATTGAGGTCAGGGCTCTGTGCAGGCCACTCAAGTTCTTTCACACCAAAGTGGGCAAACCATGTGTTTATGGAGCTCGCTCTGTGCACAGAGGCACAGTCGTGCTGGAGCAGGAAAGGAGCTTCTACCCCAAACTGTGGCCGCAAAGTTGGAAGCACACAGTTGTCTAGAATGTTTGTATGCTGTGTGGGTGCGGCTGAAACAGCTCAGCTCAGTCATTAGAAGGGGGTCTACATACTTTTTGCTATACAATGTATGTGTTGTATATTTAACACTTGAGAAGAACACTGTACTCATTCTCACTGATTCATATGGGTTTTCTGCAGAATTCTCGCCACAGCAGGTACTCACATGAACATCCCCGTAGACCTGCGCACCCTGAGGGCCGTGCGAGTGCTGAGACCTCTCAAACTCGTCTCAGGGATCCCCAGTGAGTGTCCCGTTCACCATTATGACCACCATTCACGAGAATCGCTCTCACATCACATTAGTTCATGCTCATACAGGGTTCGGTAACTTCAGAATAAATTTCTCCTTTGATAATTGAATAGTAATTTTGTTACAGTGGATGTAATAACTCCCAGGTCTTGAACATTCTGCTTTCAACAAGTGTATTTTATTCGGAAAACCAACTCTCCTGCTATATGAATATGTATTAGTTCTGATTCAGGCACTGCTTGAATAACCTTAAATCAGATGTCATTACAGTTTCAATGTAGTGTTTGCAGAATAACTTTTGTCATGCTAACCAGGTCTGCAGATTGTCCTCAAGTCCATCATGAAAGCCATGGTGCCGCTGCTCCAGATTGGCCTGCTGCTCTTCTTTGCCATCCTTATGTTTGCCATCATCGGCCTGGAGTTTTACAGTGGGAAACTGCACCTGACCTGCGAGCCAATGGCAGACATCAGCGGTAAGAGAATGAAAAACAGGTAGAGAGTTAACGGGACTTGCCTAAACTATACAAGGCACAAACAGTTTTATGGCTGCGCTTTTAAAGGTAATTCCAGTGCAAACTGTGGCTGTCGAGAAAAGTTGGTTGGCACGACAGGATTTAAAAAAATAATATCATTGAGAAAGTGTTGGAGTTGCTGATCACAAATTAAAGTTGTTTGTCATTTTTATGGCTGACCACATATGTTGTATTTCTTGGCCAGCTTGAAGGATATAGTGATTCCTATACTTCTTTAGTTATACCTCTTGGCATTTTGCATTCCTTTCATCATTTTAGTTTAACCACAGACATATAAATGAATCTGTTGTAAATTATACTTTTGTCAGAAACAAAAATAGGTGAGGGAGATGTTCTGTCGCAACTGTCACTCATATTTGTGAAATAGACTTAGGGCAAATGGACAAAGGACCTGTTATTCAACAGACTTGAGGATACAGGAGTGATGTGTATGGCTGCACCTGTAGGCTTAATCCCAGCAAACAATGTCACATATGAAAGGAAAATCCATATTAGTGGGTTGAACAATACAGCTGGATAGCTGAACGATACAGGTGCCATAGTTACTCTGATCAATGCATCATTCAGCGTAGTGATGGCAAGGCTGATGACAGAGGAGACTGCTGGCTGAATAACAACCGCCTTTCAAAGGATTTCCATATCAATAGATCTAAAACAAAAACAGAGACTTTTTTAGATGAAAGTAATTGAGTCATCACAGATAGAATAATTAAATAAGATTCCCATTCAAATGTCGTTTCAAATAGATTTTATTCGGGTGATGAATGAGCATATTCAGTTTATGCTTCTTTGCCACCTGGATGGTGTGGTCGGCCTAAATATAGCGTACTGTTCGAGTAGATCAAAGTAGACTTTGAATAAACTTTTTGCTTATAATAAAAAGCATCAATTAACATGACAGTAATTACAGTCAAGTTATTGCAAGAAAACCTTGAGCGCTGATCTTGTGTGCAGATTTTTGTTTTCAATATTATTTCATGGTAGTATCAATAGGACAGCTTATTGATTAATAAAAGGACTGCTTTACATGGAAAATTTTGCCATTTTTAACTTTGCCACTATTTGTGGCTCCAAAATTTGATGGTAAAGGTTTTACTTACTATCCAACCTTTATTGTACAGTATAACTTCTTCATTTTCGCTGAGAACCAGACATTCTGTCCCTGTCAGCCTGCTGACAAGGTCTCCTGTCCCTGTTGGGTTTGGACAGAGAACGAGACTGTGGATCCATCAGAGTTTGAATTCCCATGCGGGGTGCGAATGTGTCCCAAAAAGTACAACTGCAGCAGCACCTGGATTGGGCCCAATGACGGGATTACGCAATTCGACAACATCCTCTTTGCCGTCCTCACAGTCTTCCAGTGCATCACCATGGAGGGTTGGACCACCGTTCTCTACAACGTAAGTTTCCCTGCAAAAACCATGGGCCAAAGTGATTTACTTTAGTTTCTTTATTTATATAAAATGCGGTTATGATGCTAGGGATTTTTTCTCTGTGGGTGAATACAGCATTCAGCAGTACAATGTGATAACCTTGCGAGCTGTTGTATAAATGATCCCTGTATCCTTTGTTCGAGGAGACTCTCTTTCCGAGGGGGCTCTCCCGCACCGGTGTGTATTTTTATAGAAAATAAAGTGTAACTCTCTCTACACCCAAACTGTTACTTAAATTTTTCTTCCACATTTTCATCACATTAGCTTTTTCAGCTCTTTAAAGTATTAATTTTTACTTTTATATGTGATTAACCTGGGACATAAAACATACACATTAGCCCACTTTGAGACACCATTTTCAAAGTGAAAATGTAGATTTAATTTAACGGGAATATTTGTCTTGGTGAAATCAAATATGTCAGGTGTTTTTATAGACTTGGCACTGTTGAGAATTACCAATAGAATTCATTTGTTCAAAAGTAGCAGTACGGATATAAAGTATTTGTACTTCATATTTACGTCTAATAAATATTTAACATATCTTTATTCATAAGCAAACATATATTTATTTATTTGTAAATAGTATAGGACAACATAGTGGTGTCACCGGTGGTGGTCAGTGCTTATGCTGTGTTAGGATATGGGTTTGAATCCAGCTCAACCTGTGTGATGTTCTGTGTTGTCCCTGTGTTTATGGAGGTTCCTTTAAACGCACATTGTGTATACGTATTATGTGTGTGACTGCTCTGCAGTCAGCTGGCCTATCCTGGATGTTCCCTATTTACACTATGCTTTCAGGGCAAACTCCTAACCACCGCACCGTTTAAAATGTGATGCTTTAGGGTTGTTTCTGAATGCAGCTTTAGTATGAGTGCCAGGTCTCAATGCCTCTCTAAGTCAATGAGTAAAGTTTAGATTTCATTCAAATGAAAAATATGCTGGTTCTCTGCAGTCTTGAAATGTTCCTCCGGCAACTCGGAGACATCGGTTTGTAACATTTCCTTATCGTTCTCATCACTTAGTAATGATGACAAATGGACAGAGGATTATATTGGATTTCATAGTGGCAAGCAAACACAAAGCCTGGAGTTTAAAATGAAGCCCTCATGTGATCTTTTTCGGTTTTGACTGAGATCTTACATGCTCTTGATATTTACATGTTCTCACTCTGGTTTTGTTTAGCAAATTAAAAGCACAATTTTATTTCTAGAACCCATGCTGGTTGATAGCACAGCTTTTGTTAACACATTGTTTTGCTAGAAGCACATAAAATACAGCAAACTCTTGTTTCAGGAGTTGGAAATATTAGACTAGTAGTGTGTTTGGATGCGTCCTTGATGTACAACAGAGCCCACTGGGGCTTGGAGTCTGCTGGAGGACTCGCACCTGCTGTCCGGCAAGGCTTTTGAGCCCCCCTGTCGGGATTCCATGAACAAGATATAGGTGATGGAGGGGTGGTGGCAGGTTTATGGAAAAACAGCAGGGTTGCACTTACATGCAAATGTGTGTGATTGATAGCAGGGCATGGCAATGGGTTTGGTCTAATACTTCCCTCCCAAAATTTGTCTTTTGTAAAACTTAAATTCGAGTAAACATTTTCCTGGGTGTGAAGTCACCAGGCAGCTTAACCCTTGACCCTTAACAACAAGGAAAATAGTTTGTCAATTATTTAAAATCTAGCAAAACACATGGACTTTGCACTAAACAAGGACGGTGGTAATTCAAATATTATATAATAATATATTGAACATTTCCATGAGGTAAGAATCAGGAACTCACAGCACTAATCTTTTTGCACATGTTCTATTTTAGAAAATACCACCTGCAGGTTCTTTAACTGTGTGAAGTGACACCCCGAAAGACTCAAATATTATAGTTACTAACATGTCGGGTTAACAGTGAAATTTCAAACAGCTGTTCTTGCTGCCACGGCAAATGTCCAGGATCTGGCTGGTGTCAGTACTAGCTGTATTCTTCATTTATAGCAAAGGAGAAACTGTTCCAACTGCAATATTTTTAGTTGCAATAAACCAATAATTTATGTGCTGGAAAATGGTCGAAGTCATACAGGGAGCGCTCTTCCCGTGACATAGCTGAAAGGGTTTGCACTGTGCACCTGACGGCATCTGATTAGATTTAGCAAGCAAAGCATTAAATGTCCATTACTGTGAGCTGAAAGCTATCATTTTTTTCCTCAAATTAAGGGAATGAAATGATGCAAAGAGGAAGAAAGTGATCTCATCTCCGATGAGGCCTCCGCCCAACCACCTTGAATCTTACCCCGCCCGTGCCTGCTGGAGGGTTCTGGTCCCATGTCTAATTTCTCAGCATAATAGATAATAATAGCCTATTTCCTACAAATGTATCAGATTCTTTCTGACACCGCGTTCAGCATTTGGTTTTGAGGGATATCCTATTTCTTATTGCGTCATATTAGCGTGATAAAAATTGTGCTAGTTTGAACCGTCGAGTGACACGTTTGACACATGAGGCGCTTGATATATAATTTTATTCTTCTCACTTTCGGTCTCCTTCTGAAGGAGGGAACCTCAGAAAAGCCGGAACCTGGGTGTGGCTTTTTAGTTGCGGCTCTGTTCACACATTGTACCAACACCCAGGTCATCTGTTAGTGGTGTTAAACTGGAACAGCCCCTGCTTCTGCTTTCTCAGGGAAGTACTGCCCTACCGGGATGGTGTGTTGACCCAGTTCAAATAAACATGCGCACACATCCATCACTGTGGCTAAAAGCCAGACAAGTTTTCAGTAATACGTTTTTCTTTCCATCCTATCCGTCCTCATTGGGAATTTTACTTTATATGACAGCAATGGCAAGGGTGAGTGAGACAATCCCATTTTGGACTATGGAATGCCATGGAATGAAGTCCTGTCTAGGATGTAACCTGTTACATGTGCTGTGTCTCTTGGGATCGTAAGATCCCTGCAACCCTGATTCAAAAGTGGTTTTTAAATGATAATCAAATGGAAAAACATGACTGCCCATTTTGCATCTCTGCATCTCTATGTATGCATTATTTAGTAATAACACATTTGTTTTAGAAGTGTTCATATGCCGCAACAGTACTATACAGTATTTGATGACCAGCTTAACAGTTTCGCACAAAGAGCCCTTAAATGCTACTTTTCATTTATCTTCTACTGAGGAAGTTCTTGTTTCCAAGGGTACCTCACAATGACAGCTTTATGCTGTGAAGTTCACCTCTAATACTCATCCTTTGTAGCAGAAAAATACTGAGCCTGTCTGAGTGATGAGCATTGATGGAGCACATTGTTAAAATTTTTGCAGCTGTTTTTGCTATGTTTTTCCCCCTTTTTTGCTATATAGAATAAGCAAGTAACCGTTCTTTTGATTCAGATCCAAAGAGCTTAAGGTGTAGTGCGTTCTGCAAGGTAAAGATGGTATTGTCTTGCATTCCAGCCATGTACCCACTGGCCTTTTCTATGGTCTCCTACGTACAACTGGCTGACATAAATCTGTCAATTAAAATGCTAAAGTACTGCAAGAGATCCCTTAGTTAAGTTATAAACCTTTTATTCTACTGTAATGTAATACCTTGCTTTACGTCTTCAGATGAATATTTACTGTAGCACAAATGATAAATGGTGTGCACCCCATGTGGCTGTTTTGTTCTGCAGCTACAGTATGCATCTAGAGGAAAATAAATTTTGTTTTGTTTTATAAACGGTTTTGGCAGCCTTATGTTCAGGCCAAAGAGAATCAGTGAGGGCAGGGTTACAGCCTGGCTGTATAGCTTTCAGTTAGTCCAAGATTTGCAACATCTGTACTGAAGGGTTAGCACAAACAGCTTATAAATCAACCTGAAGGTGCTTCACTTTCATTTCAAAGCTCACTTTATGTGAGGACGTCCTCAGATGGAGGCTAAGAGTTGCATTTAATTTGATGAAAAGGAGGAGAGTGTATCCACACTACGGTACATGAGAAGTGGTGGGTGTTGGGAGTTGGGAATGGAGTGTGAGATACTGCTTCTGGTCTGTGATTTTGGGATTCAAGTCAGTATTTGCATGCATCGCAGTGCAAAAACCAACAAACCTATAAGGAGCAAATTTGGTTGTGAATATTGTTTAGAGTCAATGTTTTTTTATAGAGTTTTTTAATATGGCGTTTCCTAACACCTTTCCTACAGCACCACTGGAACAAGTGTCTGAGTTGTAAGGTACTTAATTTTATCTCGATTTATAGATAAAATGGTGTGTAAATTTCACATGCTGCGTGCACACTTTTCCAGGGTGGTGTGGTACTGGATTTATAGTGACAAAGGAAAAAATTAACCCACTACAGTATTGTTGTTTGCTTTTGCTGTTCTTCAGTGTCCGCTGAACATCAGCTGAGCGTGCGGTGTCTCTGCTTTGGCCGCCCCTTTGTTATTGAATGTTGTCACAAATGATAGCCTCGCAAAGGACTAAATCATTTCAGTGAACCAGAGGTTTAGTGATTTGACAAAGGACAGATGGAAGTCAGCTTAGCTGATATTGGGTTTCTTTGCAGAGGATCTCGGTGAATCAGCAGTGACATTATGAAGATTAGCTTGTTTGTGTCAAACATTTCCTTCCTCTCTTCCTTGTTGGCCCCAAACCCAATTAGACAGCAATTCCACTTCCACACATTCGGAGAAGCAGGTTCTGTAGGGCAGCAACACCGTATGCCATGGCAAGATAACATGGGCTTATGCAATAAACAATTCCTTGCATTTTTAAACCTTGTTTGAAGCCTCCTTTTCTGCTGCGTGGGCAATGAAATGACTGTTTGCTGCAGGGTTTATTTTTCACTCCTTTCTTACAAATTTAGGTTGATGCATAAGGACATCTCAACTTTGTACATGATGTAAACATGAGAGTGTAAAGGAAAGGAGATTCATTTAGAAGTTGTGCCCAAGCGGCAGTGGACTTCTGTGTTTTGTCACTGTGACTTCACATGTTGCACTACCACCTTGTAACTCCTGGGCTGTTTGAACATGGGTTCAAATCCAGGTCAGTCTCTGTGGTGTTTACATGTTCTGTCTGTGTGGGTTTCCTCCAGCTACTCCAGTTTTTTTCCACAGTCCAAAGGGTTGTGCCTTCAGGTTAATTGGCTTTGGCACATTGTCCACGGTGTGTGTGAGTGTGTGCGGCTACACCGTGATGGACTGGCATCCCATGCAGGCTGCAGTATCTTAGCCTTGCACCCAGTGACTTTGAGACAGGCTCCATACCGCAACAGTTCTGACCAGGACAAGGGCATAAGGATAATCAATGGACTTCACACATGAATCAGTCGATCAGAAACAGCGGTTGTACAGAAATTTTAAACCTAAGAATGGTTCCAACTTTTGGGGTTTAACAGAATATCAGCATGATAAGAATGTGTAGAATAATGCCCATTAATTCAATATTGTCACCAGTTTGTGAAGATCTTTACTAATATCACAGCTGGTACCATTTCATGATGTCTCCAGTTGCTTTAAAATCTGGATCACATTATTAGAAAAATGCATGCAGTAGATCTGAAAGGCCAGTCAAGCAAAATAACCTTTTTATTTTTTATATTCATTAAATCTGCCTTTTTAGTCCATATTAAATGTTTGCTTTCATAGCTCAAGGAGTTATAGCCAGTAATCCCATTCTTTGTTCCACAAGTCTGTTAGATTTTCATATAGTGAAATATGCTAAAATTTGCTGGTTCATGCTATGTCCAAATACCTGCTTGGACTGCCATCCTATTGTTCAGATTGTATTACATCTGAAATCTTTTAATTTTTCTCTTTGCAGACCAATGATGCCTTAGGCCCTACATGGAACTGGTTGTATTTTATCCCCTTGATAATAATTGGATCCTTTTTTGTTCTAAACCTGGTGTTGGGAGTTCTCTCAGGGTGAGTAAATCACATGTGTCCTCATCCAACCTGCAAAGGATTTACTTTAAATGCATCATGACACTGTAGAGACTGAGTGAGGTGGCTTAAACATGTCCAAAAAAGTGACCTTCAGGTGTCATGGCTGCAGGGAGTTTGCCAAGGAAAGGGAGCGTGTGGAAAACCGCAGGGCTTTCATGAAGCTCCGTAGGCAGCAGCAGATTGAGAGAGAGCTCAACGGCTACCGTGCCTGGATTGACCGTGCAGGTACCATTGCTTATGGGATGCAGTCACAGTAAAGGCTGCTTCCTTTGTACCATGTCCCCAGTTTTTACATAACGTAGTTCACTATTGATCCTCACTGGCTGCAAAATAAAGTTACACAAATAAATACATGGAACTGATTTCAACAATCTTCCAAGGCTTATGAAAATGTCATGTAACTAAAACAACATGACGTTTACTTACCCCGTCCATATGATTAATTTCATTCGTATGGCATGCATGGTTATGTTATTTCATGTAATTCTGTTTTTATAGATTATAATTTTAAAACCAGCCATCTCATAAAAACCTGTACTGCATTGGGCTGCGCTAATTTATTTGAATTGTACATTCACAGAGGAGGTGATGCTGGCAGAGGAGAATAAGAATTCCGGAACTTCAGCTTTAGATGGTAAGACGTTTAAGGTCTCGTGCGTTGTAAAACTTTTTTTTTAACTCGGCAATTCCCACTCTTTCTCATTTATGCTACTATGAAGCAGTGTGTTACTTCCCACATAAACACCCTGCTATGGCCTCTATAGCTGCCCGATTGAACCTAGGTACACTATATAAGCTTTAAATTTGTGACTAGTTCTATTGCTATAACTTCAGTTTTTTGCAAGCTAGTAAGGTAAAAATATAAATGCATTGAGTCCACTTGTTTAATTTAGTTAATCCATCCATGCATTATCCTTAACAGCTTGTCCCAGTCAGGGTCATGGTGGTGCCAAGCCTCACTGGGCACAAGGCTAGGAGAATATACCTTGTATAGAATGCCAGTCTGTTGCAAGGCTGCCACACCCTGTCACACACATGCAGACAGTATGGCCAGTCAACCCGAAGCATATGTCTTTGGACGGTGGGAAGAAACTGGAGTGCGCACAGGAAACATGTCAACTCCACACACATTAAGCTAGATTTGAATCCATGCACGAACAACCCAGATCTCGTGAGGTGACAGTGCCACCAGGATGCCATACTTTAGCCGATTAAGCAAACACAGCCATCCCTCGATTTATGCATCCAAGAGGTTCATCAAAAGGCTGCGTAAATCGAAAATGCTTAAATCAAGACAGCTGTTTCCATTATTTTTTATGGGAAAAAAATATGTATCCAACATAGATGAGCGCACGCACGGGCAGGGGAACCTACCTTGTGCAGAGCACACACACTCACAGCACAGCACACAGGGATCTCTGCGTAACTTATGCTTATAAACATTTTTACTCTTTTCGATGAAATTATAATGTTCAATTTTTAGTTTTTTTTACAGTTTTTTTGGCAGAAGTGTATTGCATCGGCACATAAATTGAGTATTGGTGTTGAAAATCAAATCATGTTCTAGCAAAAAGGCGTAAATCAAATACGCAAGGGATGACTGTGAAATGCAGAATACAGTCATGTATAATAAATGCATATTTTTTAAATTTGGCTTTTTGAGCTAAATATAAATGTATAGCTATTATCAGGCAAACATATCATAAGATGTGCAAGCGTATTGCTATAATAATTGCATTTTTTCAGAGAGCTTCATTAACAATACATAGTATGGCCTTTCGGTTTTTCTCTCTGCGTGATATTTAGTGAATATGGCTCCCAAGGCGACTGCACTAGCTGCTCTGCCTCATTCAGCAGCGATACACAAATACTGCAAGATATTTTTGGTTATATAATTTCCCATGATAAATTCAGACTTGTATTCCTCGGTACCTCTATATTGATTTAACCGAACTAGTCACTGTTCATTATTTACTGAGACTGTCTGAAATAATCCAAAACTTCCAACATAATTTCAATAGCAATTGACACTCAAATGCAAAAAAATAAAATAAATCCAGCTAGCAGTTCTCACTGCAGGTGTGATGAGCTGAAAAAACAAATTTTAAGTTGTTCTCTTCACACAATAAATGTTTGTTACCAAGAGATGCTTTGTTATGTTACACCATATTAAGGATGTAATGCTATGACTTAGTGGAAATATTTCCCAGAAGATTGCACGCTGGCTTGGATATGTGTGAACTAGAAAGGTTAGAAAACGGTTTCCTGGCTGTTTCTCCAGCATTAGCTGCTGAACAAACTCTCACACACACACACACACACACACACACACACACACACACACACACACACACACACTGCATGTGCTCTGAAGCCGTGACCCTATAATCCAATCCAGGGTTTTTTCTCTAAAGAATCAATTGATTTTTAAATTAAATGTTGATTGACGAGGGCCCAGAGGCTTTCTGTAACCGTGGTGAGGAACACCTCCAGTTTCTGAACTGCTACCGTTTCTTTTTATTCAATATAACCCACCTCCCTTTGGAATCAGAGCCAAATTTAGCTTGCAGTTGTTCCACTAATGGCTGGTAAAGTTTAAATTAAAGAAAGCGATGTTGACCGTCAAAATGAAATGTGTCCATGGAGTACAAAATGTCACCCCAAAGAAGGTACAGCCCAGTGGTGGGATGAATGTGTAACAAGTAATTGCTCAGATTAAGTAGCGCTCCGCTGTTGCCTTGGAAACTGTTAAAGGCTGGGTGGTTCTGCCTTCTGCAAATGGCTGTTTTCATTGTTGTATCTGTGCGTTTTTTAAAGAAAAAATTGTAATATACATAAACTGTTGCTACTCTTTAATAAACTGTCTCAGTGGCTGTCTCTTGATAGCAGGGGGTGACACTGCCACAGATGAATTTACAACTGAACGTACCTGTTGCAAACCAAGTATCCTACATACTATCCATAATTATGTAATAAATTGTGTTCTGTAATATAAACCCGAGGCAACCCTTTCTTGCTTAATCTGTACTCTGAACTACACATGGCTCACCTGTAGTTACAAATTCTTACTGTTAACATTGTGAACCTTTCAGATAATACCTAATACATTTTACCTTTTTGATTCTGTTTTTTACTCTAACAGTGTATTAGACAGTGAACAGCATGGGTGTGAAACTAGTGTTTTTATGTTTTTGTGGAATTAAATATTTCAGTGCAAAAGGAAGTTGTTATGGGAGTTATTTACTTTTCCAGTTAACTGAATTTTAAGCTTCATGATACAATGGGTCCATAAAGTTATACTTATTTATGATTTTTTTACTGTGATGTCAAAATATTTTCAAACAGGTGTACTATGTGTCTGCTGAATGAACTTTTTCTTCCCTTTGTTTCAATTTGAACTTCTGTGACTGCAGTGTTGAAAAGGGCCACCATCAAAAGGGGCCGTATGGATGCTGTTCGACACGGACCAGGAGAGGACCAGTACGCTGACATCTCCTCTGTGGGTGCGTCACAAGCACTAGCCTTGCTCAGTCTCTGAGGCTTCCACAAAAAAATGCCAACTTCTTGTATACGCACATACTGTATGTTGTGAGTGGATTTAACAGGAAATTTTAGATTAGCTTCAATTTTTAGCATTTCTCTTTAAGATATTGTTTTTGAGAATACTGTATGCATAGATTTTCTATGCAAATACTGCATGTAAATGTGCTATTGTTACAAGGAACATATTACAGAGTAGATTTATATAGAAAAGGAGCTGCAAGTTTGTTAGGTGAATATTTTTCTCCAGTCCTCACTCCCTGCCTTTTGCCCATCCATATGCTGCTCCCTGTCCTCCACCCTCCTTCCACTCCTCGCAGGCATGCCCATGGCCAGGGCCAGTATTAGGAGTGCCCGACGGGGACCCACTGCCTACCTGCGACGCAAGGAGCGCATGCTGCGCATCTCCATCCGACGCATGGTGAAAACACACACTTTCTACTGGACTGTGCTGGGCCTAGTAGGCCTCAACACGCTCTGTGTGGCCATCGTGCACCACGACCAGCCCCAGTGGCTCTCAACGCTTCTCTGTAAGTCAAATGCTGCTTCAGCCATGGAGCTCAAATGCAGATAACATGCATTAAATTCACATTAAACATGGTGGGCACATTAGTCAACCAGTAAAAAAAAATAGCAAATAGAGGCCAGGACAGTAGAATACAGAGCTCACTTTGTCTTTAATGTGTTTTAGTGAAACTCTTGCATTTAATGGGATCAACTGCCTTTGTACATTGTTTGACAAGATGGAAAACTATGTATTTTTTATGTGTTTTACAGTAATAGAAACTAATGATAGGATAGCAAGTAGTGACATGAAGTATGGGCTTACGATTTTGTTAGCCATAGCTTCTGTAAAACAGAGAAATATATACTGTACACTGGGACAACAGTTTATATAGTTAGTGGAGTGACTGTTTCAAATTTGTTATGGATAAACACAATGACTAGTTAACAGTAGTGATAATAATAACATGGTTCCATTTTTTGGCAGACTATGCAGAATTCCTCTTCTTGGGTCTATTTCTCATGGAGATGCTGCTGAAGATGTATGGCCTGGGACCAAGACTTTACTTCCACTCATCCTTCAACTGCTTTGACTGTGGGGTGAGTTCAGTTTTTGGGCCTTCGTACTTGTACTACATGGAGAAAGCAGGGCACAGAAAGGGAGATTGAAAAGAAACCCAAGTGGTTTACCTGTGGTTTTATAGTCATGCATCAGTGGACAGCACTGAATAAAAAAGAAACTAGTTTTTATCCCTCTTGTTCAGTGTAGGATTACTAATAAAATAGGAGCTTGGAAAGTGTGTTGTGTTGTGTTCTGTCTCATGCTTTTCATTGGATTGGTGTATACAGTTCTGCCTAGTGAAGAATCTTCATGCAGTTTCTTGATAGATGCTCTAAGTAGGTATAAATAGTTTCACAGAGTACCCATTCATACAGAACAGTACTCGTGCTAATAAGAATCAGAAACATTACCGCTGCAACTCCTGCCAAGGGCACAATATTCCTACATAAACTTTAACTGCCTGTTTTTGACGCAGTCATGCTGTCGGTATTTCATTGTGAGATACAGCCTGTCTGTTACTGTTACTAGTTATAGCTTTGTGAAGCAACTACATATTTCTGTTTTGTTTCTAATCTTTGCATTCACTATCTTTCAAAATTATTCCAAATGCAAAAATGAATTAGGCCTGGAAATTTTTATGTCCTCGCAGACAACAGCATCCTTCCAAATTTGTATTTTATGCACAGACACTGAAACAATTAATAGGATTTGCAAAATCTTTGTGTATTTATAATCTGTATGTATGATGCCAAATGCAGCTATTCTTAACATCGAATACATTTCACATTTTTACTTCACACTATAGAAGTGGAAAAGCAGCTGACGTTATTTTAGAGAGGTTGCACTTGTACAGCAATTCTATTCACATGGTTATTTATTAGCAGTGTGAAAACACTGATGTATTATAAATGTATTCGGACGCAATTGTTATTACCTTTTTAAACAAAGACTGTTGACAGCACAATGCAAACAAGGAGGAATTTCTCGGCAGGTGATTGTGGGCAGCATCTTTGAGGTGATGTGGGGATTCTTCCGGCCTGGAATGTCCTTTGGGATCAGCGTGCTGCGGGCGCTCCGCCTGCTCCGAATTTTCAAGATCACCAAGTGAGTGCCTTTCTGACAGCCTCCTGGCGGGATGTCATGCTGTTTGTCATTAGCTGGGGGTAAAGCTGGGGGTAAAGCATCATGAAAGGCTGTGCAAAAAAAGCCGTAGGACATGTGAGTTACGGTTGCCGCTGTGTTGTGTGTCTGAACGTGTCTGTACGTGTGAGCTTGTCAGTGTGAAAGTGTAAATGTCTGCAGCTATGTTTATACTTTAGATATTCAATGATTAATTGAACTCCAACAAAAATACATGGGCTGCCTGGAGACTGGAATGAAAGCACATTATATGACAGTGAAACTGTATTATGAAATGGGAATAAAAGAGCTTTCTAAAGAAGTGCAGTTATTCAACACAATGGCTGTACTCGAGCTGAAAAGTAGTGTTTTTATTGTCATTGCTCCTGGTGCTCCTGGCCACGAAATGTTAATAATTGGAATGTAACTGGGTAACTTGTCAAAAGCTGTCATTGCTATTAATTAACTCCCCAATTTCAGTTCATATTTTGTGTAGAAATGACTGTGGGTAGAGATGCCTTCCATTGTCTGTGGGTAGGAAATTGCTGTGGAGTTGGCACCTGTAAAGCAGATAAAATATTCCTTAAGCTGTGTTCAATGTCCTGGATTCTGTTTTTGTGTGCATAAAAAGCTATAAAATAATCATTTTAACAGACATGTGCAACATGTTCCTAAAAAGAAAGGTACTACATATCATGAGCTTCCAACTGGGAGCCTGTAAAGATTTACACTCACAGACTGAGTGTTCTGTGAGAAGTCCATGTTTGGAGACTGGTATCTATGAGACATGCGCTCCATCTGGATGTCAAGAGTGAATATTCAGTAAAAGTAAGACTTACCAGCTTGTTCAGGATGCTCCCTGAGGCTGCCTATTTTGTTGCTCCCAGCATCGTGCCCATATTCACCTTACCTTTCTGGACCTGTGCAGGTACTGGGCTTCACTGCGGAACCTAGTGGTGTCTCTCATGAACTCCATGAAGTCCATCATCAGCCTGCTATTCCTGCTATTCCTCTTTATTGTGGTCTTCGCTCTGCTGGGCATGCAGCTTTTTGGCGGCAGGTGGGCTGTGGGACCCCGTGGGCCCACCTTCTCCATTTGTTTGTTGGATCATCTGACCTGACATTCCAGGGGTTATTGTTGGAGGTGTGCATTATGAAAAGAAATGACATTAATATATGTTTAATACAAAAAACTAATGCCTTCTGAAATATTTTTGCTTAAGGCGTAATCAGACTTTACTTTTTTCCTGCCTTATTATAATTTTTATATTATACATTTTACATTTCTACTGCCTGCATTCTTAAAAGCCTCTGGTCTGTTAAGGTTAAAGCAGAGTTCAGCAGAATTTTTGACTGGTGTTTTTTGTCACTGGAATTGACATTGTGCTGCACGTTCAGTTTTAACAATTACCCTATCCTTTGGGTACATAGCTTCATCTGTGACTTGTCACATCAATGAAGACATTGTTTTGAGACCTGCCATGCTCTAAAATCACAATAGCAGCTTCTGTATTACAGAAGGGAAAATGTCTTATATTAAGAACTTGAAGCTGTCAATGTGTTATTGAGGCCAAAGAGAGAAACGAGTCATGTTGCATTAAATGTCCCCTCCCCATGTGTCATCAGCTCTCCTTTCTGACCTCCAGGTTCATCTTTGAGGAATATACTCCTACCCACTTTGACACCTTTCCAGCCGCCATCATGACTGTTTTTCAGGTTTGCTCAGAAACCTGTTGATTCTTGAGATTCTTGTGATTGAATAAAATTTATTTTTCGCAGGTATTCATAAACTTCTGTGAGCAACATGAGTTTAAACAGTGATGTTACTGCAAAACGTGGTCCAAGAGATTCATGTCACGTTCAACATTGCTAGTGTTAATATATCCTTCCGCTTGATTTGAGTTAAAGTGCTCAGTTTTCACAGGCACAGCATATCATGACACATAAATGGGCATCACAATATAGAACAGGGATTCATAAATGGACAGTAAATAGATAAATAAAGCATCTGGTTATTATACAAATGCTCTACATCTGCCAGTGTCTGGTAGGTCATCTGAGATGTTTCTCTTCCAGATACTGACTGGTGAGGACTGGAATGAGGTGATGTACAACGGAATCCGTTCCCAGGGTGGGGTGAAGACGGGCATGTGGTCCTCCATATACTTTATTGTGCTCACACTGTTTGGAAACTGTATTCTTCGGTTCTGCAAACATTGCACAGTATAATTTGTTTCATCTACACTTTTTCGTACAAAGAGTGGAGACGGAAGTAGCGGCAGCAAGTGATGGCCCTACAGTTGGAAGGTTTCTGGTTCAAATCTCTGTTATTCAGTTCTGTATAAATGGGTGAATAATTGTAAGCAGCTCAGTGTTCAATCCTTATGTTATAATTTTATCTTGGATAAAGGCCTTGAATAAATAACGAAAAAGAAGTCAATATGTTGGTTCAGATTTGGGATGATTTTCTTCCTTGACAAAATTATCAGATACTCTGCTTAATGTGTTCTTGGCCATTGCGGTGGACAACTTGGCGAACGCTCAGGAACTCACCAAGGTAGAAGCTTGTCGGCGCACCTCTCCTCTTTGCAATTTACTTCTACCTTTGTTTTACTAACCATTGCAGCAGCGCCTCCTAGAGGCCATTTTGCTACCTGTACCTGTCTGTGTTTCTCCAATGTGGGTGAGATATGCCTCTGTTCTGCTGCTCCCCATCTTCCAAGTCTAATGTTTAAAGTTGAGGTCATATGCCTGGGTATAAATGCTATGTTTTATGCTTACCCAGAGATAAAAATATGAGATTTCTTAATTGGGGAAAATAAAGCAAATAATTTTTTTTGTAGGATGAAGAGGAAGAAGAAGAAGCTTTCAACCAGAAACATGCCTTGCAGAAGGCCAAGGAGGTTGGCCACATGTCTTCCCTCATGTCTTCAGAGTAAGTGGTCTGTGTGCCACTCCTTGCTTGCCTCTATGTTCCTCCCTCCATCCTACTCCTCTACCCCCCACTCCTGGGGGCTGCCACTCTCACTAACAGTACTAACAGCCACAAGTGTCACTGGTGACCAACACGGAGGCCTGCTGGCACCGTGTCTGCGCACAGACTCCCTCGCAGTCGATCGTGACGCTAGGGGTAAAGAAGCTTCTTCACGTTTCTGGAGTCGTCCTTCAGCACATTAATTAATTTTATGTTTATGATTATTTAACTTATATACTATAGCCATTTTTTATTAGATAATCTCAGTCAAATCAGTTTTTATTTTTTGCATCATTTCTATAAAAGCGCCATAAAAACTAAATTTGTGAAATCAACAGCGTTGTGTAATAAAAACAACATTGCCTACTTTAAGGACAAAACTCATATTGCCTGACATGCTCTGATCTGTTTATAAAACTGTAGTGTCTTCATATTAATGATTGTCATGCAGTACAAACAGAAAGCTGTAATTTGACATCCACAATAGCACACTAGAATGATGCTATTAAGCAGTCTGACTTTCTCCAGAGGAAGGCTCTAAAACATGGTAGAACAAGAAGCATTATTTTTTATTTGTGATGCTCCATGTAACAGTATAGTTTCTCTCATGTGAAGTTTTTGGCCCAGCACAGTGATAGACTGTCTTAGTTGTCCACAGTAATGCTAGAATATTCTATGGAGGGCATCTCTAGCCTAAACTTAGAGTTGAGGATACAGAGGCATGCAGTTCTTAAGATTTGCTTTTGTTTTTTCAGTGTTGATCATGGTATGAGCCCTGAGACATTCTTTCAGCATCATATATAAAATATATATGTCAAATCAGATGTATTTCAAATCAGAAATTAAAATCAAGTTTCTTGCTTGTTAAGTTGTACAGTAAAAAAAATCTCACAATGAAAACCTGAATGAAGAGGATTGTATTCTTCTTTCTTTTCAGCCTACAGTGTGCGTTTGTCAAAGTTGATGTAAATGGAGAATTATGTCAGCAGGGCTACTGACAAGGTTTCCAGTAACAACATAGTAGGGGACTAAACCGTTGTCGCAGAGATAGCTTTGGAAGCACCCAAAATCAGAAACTTCAGGTCAGATACACTGAATTTAAATGAATTTAAACATTTAAATTAAAAACTGTTCTCAATATTTTTGCATGCTTAGGAATTATAACCTGCACTGTAATGCCATTAAAACTTGAAGACCTTGGGGATAGAGTACTGGGGCTAATCTATGCATAAAGAAATGTTACCTAGTACAGCACATATCTTTAACTTTGCTTAACACATCTGTGGAGTACAACTTGGTCCAGGTTCTGTGTCTTTTGTGTACTGTAATTGTAATTATGTACTGTAATTTCCCCTAATTTTCAGGAATTATTACCCCACAAAAAGTTTTATATAAGGGCTGTTTGATATTCCAATATTGCTGTGACAGTAACAGACCTGCTGGTTTGTTTTCAGTTTTTCTTAGTGTGGTATAATACAACTCCAAATTAAAAAAAGCTGGGACAGTATGGAAAATGCAAAAAAAAAAAATGCAGTGATTTTTACATTTACTTTGAATTTTATTTCATTGCAAACAGTATGAACTAAAGATATTTCATGTTTTGTCTGGTCAGCTAACATTTCATTTGTTAATATATGTTGAATTCCTGCATTTCAGGCCTGCAACATGTTCCAAAAAAAGCTGGGATAGTAAAGCATTTACCACTTTGTAATGTTGCCATTCCTTCTCACAACACTTAAAAGACGGATTGGCAGTGAGGATACCAAGCAACGAAGTGTTTCAAGTGTTATTTTGTCCCAGTCTTCCTGCAAACACGTCTTAAGGTGTGCAACAGTACCGGGCCATCATTGTCGCATTTTTCGTTTCAAAATTCTCCACACATTCTCTACTGGGGACAGGTGAGGACTGCAGGCAGGCCAGTCCAGTACCCGTACCCTCTTAATTCCGCAGCCATGGCTTTGTAATGGGTGCAGAATGTGGTTTTCCATTGTCTTGTTGAAAAATGCATGGATGTCCCTGGAAAACTTGTTCTGATTTGGAGTTGTATGTTTATAGCCATATGTAGCCCTGTGTGGAGCAAAGATGAATACATAAGCGGGAAAAATGCATGAGAGCAGCAGTGCTCAGGAGCAAAAGCATTGTACTGATGCAATAAAAATTAACAAAAAAGAGTATCTAGCCCCTTCATGGCAAAACAAAAAAGGGAAACAGAAACAGACACAAAACCAACCAAAACACAAGTAATTTACAATTGTCCTACGTGGCATAAACCCAGAGCCATTACAACCCTCCACTCAAATCCTAAGACCAGCTGCTTAAAAAGGTTTCAGTTGCCAGCAGCTCATGATCATTACTCTGTTGATGGGTACAAGGGCAGAGGAAAGGAGAACTGTCCATCCTGGCAAACCCTATCTATATCATTAAACGCTGTAAAACATTTATATAACCAATGTACCATCATCACTATCACGGTCTCTTTTCTCCTTGCACAGCAACAGATATTTAGCAATGGTGTTTGCACAGAAAGCCACAGCTTTCTCACATTCCCCTCACTCATACTTGGCAAGCTGTTCAGCATTTCTCCACTTGTCGCTCAGATCTTATGATGGATTTCCCGGAAATCAAATGGTGCGTGATACAGTATATTGTGCAGTATGAGTGCAGGTACGGTTAGACTATTGTAGAGCAGATGCTACAGGTACCCAGCACGGACAATACAAGCAAGACACATGGCACATTTGTCCATCAGACTGTCAGATGGCAAAGCATGATTTATCTCTCCCAGAGAACACTTCTCCACTGCTCTAGTCCAATAGTGGTGTGCTTTACACCACTCCAGACTCAGCCTGGCACTGTGCATGGTGAAACCCAGCTCATGAAGCTCACCACAAGCACAGAGGCAGTTTTAAACGCGATAGTGAGTTTTACAAATGAGGACACGCGATTTTTTATCTACAACACCCACTCTGCAGTCCCCGTTCTGTAAACTTGTGTGGCCGACCACTTTGTGGTTGAGCCTTTGTTGTTCCTGGATGTTTCCACTTCATCGTAACAGAACCATCGATTAACTAAGACAGATCTAGCATGGCAGAAATCTGACAAACTGTTTTGTTGGAAAGATGACATCCTGTGAAAGTGCCATGCTGAAAGTCAGTAAGCTCTTAAATACAACCCTTCCTACTGCAAATGTGTCTCTAAGGAGACTGCGTGGCTGTATGCTTGGTTTTGTGTACCTGTTAGCAATGGCTGTGACTCTAATAGCCAAACCCATTCATTAGAAGGGGTGTCCACATACTTTTGGCCACGTAGCGTATTTCTAAAGACTGGAACCATGTAATCCTTAGAGAATGAAAGCAGGCAATGTATATAACAACCAAAATGTTCTCAGTTGATATCTAGAGTGCTATCAGTAATCATAGTCCTTTGTAATATTTGATTTATAAGAAACCAGGAAGCATTACTAACTGCTTTATAAACCCATTCTTCTCCAAAGTGAAAGTACAGTAGGGGGTGCAGCAGTCTTAATGGTATTCAGAGAATTCAGAGAAAGGTCTTAAAGTGTCACTTGAAACCCATTTTGTGCAAGAATGGTACAGCATGCCAATGCATGGAGAACCTCACTGTAAATGCATTTGTCCGTAGCTTTTACTCAACATTTATGCAAGCCATAACATTAGTCTTGATAAGAAATGTGCACCGCATTATATTTGGATAAAAATCGGCAATGGATCTCTTGCATAAGTCCACGAGTTTAAGTTAAGGATCAAATGCAGGATGGAATGGAATGTCCTTAAGAATCAGATAATATGCATGTTTATTTAATGGGATTTTGAAATAAAAAGGCATCAGTACATTGCATGAGCATGCAAAGAGATGAGCAATGCCTTAAACCGAATCAATTGTTTCAGTAAAATGCTGAATCATAAAAGTGATGTCGGGGCAGCTAACATACTGTATTTACAGTCTTTTAAGTGATGAGTAACATTGAGAAAATATGTTTCACTATGCAATGTGCAAATCCTAGAACCTCCTTTACTTTGTTAGTAACATTCATTATTTTAGCTTTTATTCTTCCTGTTCTTTCACTCTTCTATAGCCATGGCTAACATCAAAAATTATGGGCTGAAAATTGAAAAATGGTGTTCAAAGTGCGGCAAATTTTAGAGCATCCTTTTTGCAGTACCAAGAAGATGTGAGAGGTTTAAGGCTGCCAGGGTTTGCAGGAACACGCTGAACTTTTCCAACATATATGGAAATGATGACACACTGAGGCATGATTCACTGCTGTAGACCGCATGCTGCCGTATGCCGCAAAAAACAGCTTGCACGGTGATGCATGTCTGATACACCCTGATGCTCCCTGGGATACCAGTGCATGCATCTGTTCAGCATGGGAATGTTCCCTTGCCACAGCAAAGCGCCAGACCGGTCGACAAGTTAGAGTAGGGTGCAGTTTGTTTCTGGCTAATCCATGCGTACCGTAGGTTCTGAAATTGGACGACTTTCACATGTTTTATTGTTGTCATATTTCTAAAAGTTTGTACGTCTCAAAACTCTCCGAATGTTGTACGTGTTGCACCTGTTGATGTTATTCTGATCTAATACTGCTACCATCTTGTTGTCACGTGACGCTTTGCTTGCCTGGTGACATAAGCCAAAATGTAATATTTGGACACTTTTGTCGGAGGATTTGTAATCCTCAAATAAACCACCTCAGGAAAACTGAGGAGAGGAATAAAAGTAGTCAAATGCAATAATTGTTCATCGAGAAATGAATGAATACAAGTACATCAGTAAAACTCGAGTCTAACCTGAACTGAAATGTAATCTAGTTTTTAACATTTTTTTGGACTGTGTCACCGGGATTGTTTTGTCTTTGTTCACAAAAACACTAATGTCTTGTTTTCAACCAATTGCTCATTGATAACACGGACTACACAAGAGTACAAGTGCCAGTAAGTAATGCTGTCTGTTCACTTCTATTCCGACACAATCTGCCTGATTTTCTTAACTCGGTAAATGTTTTGCTTTCGGCTCATTTTCATCCTGCTTTTTGAGACTTTCAGACCTGACCGCATAAACCAAACATTTGTTCTTGTGCTTTTGACGCTTCCTATCCTTTCTTTCTTCCTTGCAACATTATCCCGATGTTATTTTGCACCGCTCACCGCAGAATAGTTGTAACGCTGCTGTGGGTTATTTTTTCGTTTCGTTTCTCCACAGTTGTGAACCTGTAGCTATAATTTCATATGATTTACCAAGCTCTGAAAATCAGATGGCTGTTGCTCAGATGTGCTTCAGCAGTGCACTCTCTGGTACATTTGTTTGATAAGTATTAACTGTCAAAACATTTGCGCAGGGGGTGAACTTGATGGCTCGCTTAAGTTTGACAGAAAAGTGAAGTATATTCGAAGCCCCAAGTATGTGCATACTGACACTGTTTTTATTGTCTTCTTTCAGGAGGAGAAGGAGGCCTTACCTGTACAGAAAGCGAGCCATACACAGGAGCAGGCCTGCCTACATTATGGAGGCTGCAGTGGAGAGTCTGTCACGGGAGCCGCAAGGCAGGGCCTTCAATGCCTCTAACTCTTTCATGTCCAGGAGGGAGAGGAGAAGACGCATGACCATGTCCGTGTGGGAGCAGAGGACCAGCCAGCTGCGTAGGCACCGGCAGATGTCGAGCCGTGAGGTCCTCTACAGCAACCCCAAGGAGGATTTGGAGTCATCCCCTAGCTGCCTTCATCACCGCAATCCCACACAGGCAGAAAGCCTGCGGCGTCTGACTGAGACCATGACGCTACCGGAACCTCCGCTGCCGACTGACATACCTCCGGCTGAGAACCCTACCCCCGTATCCATGCTTCTCCCAGAATCTCCTGCGAACATGGAAATGGCCTTACCTGAGCAACCAGAGCCGGAAAGACTGCCTCTGCCAGGACCGGAAAGGAAACTGGGAAATCATTGCCACACATCATTTGATAGCCCACGGAGCCCTCGACTGAATGGGGATAGGAGGCAGCGGGTAGCACGCAAAGTGCGGCCACCTGCAGGGGACACGCTGACAGCCGACTCTAGCATCCGGCCGAGGAAGTACCGCCACCGTGAGCTCCAGTCCGACACAGAGAGACTTTCTCCACACAGCGGGAGCAGCCTCTCGGTCAGTCAGGAGAGAGGCGTACCTGGTGAATCGGAGGAAGATGAGAGGACGCCTGGCAACCAGGGGGAATGCAGCCAATCGGAAAAAGTCGAGGCAAAACACAGGTGAACGATGAGGTTTTGTCGACATTAGTAGTATTAGTGGTTAGCTAGCAGAGGTTGAACCTTAAATTTACCCTAAGTCTTTTCTAAGAAAACATTACTTTTTTCATGACCAAAGATTTACGAGCTCAAAAAAAACTGGCTTCTGTTTTTAATCATTGTGTTATTTTTTGCTCCAGAGGATATCCATCAGACACTGCTTAAATTTGTTATCCTGTGCATTTAATTTTTTTGGTGTCTTTTGTATCTTCTTGTGTCTCTTTGGTTCTGTAGCGTACACTGTATGAAAAGTAAGCCCAGTTTCTCATACATCACATACAGAACTCATGTTAATATTTCACATGGAAAAAATGCCTTTAAAACACTTGTATATATATATAGGCTATAGGCTTAAGTCTGCAGTGTTATAAATGGAGTGGCTTTGCACTGATGTTCAAGAACAAGGTTTGTTTATAATTTAGTATCCTATAAATTTTAGATTTGAGAATTATAATGCTAATGTAAATTTTTTTTATGAAGCTAGTCACAAGCTATTTTGTATTTTAACATTTTTAAAAATGCAGTTGAATAATCATTTTCCAAAAAGAAAAGTATTAATTGTACAGATTATGGCAAGAACAGTACAATATTTGTTTATCCATTTGGCACAGAATAGGGTGAAGTATTCATCCACTTGAAACACCTGTACTTTTTTAGGTTGAACGGCACTGAGTTCCCAGGTTGTCCTGAGCCTGTCGAGTCCAAACCCATGCTAAACTCCCCCCGGGAGCAAGAGAGCGAGCAGGCAGAGCCCCCAACTGTGCAACCACCTACTGTTCAGCCCCTGCAGGACCTCACATCAGATGGTCCCAAGGTGACAGGAGGCAAAGGTGATGCCCAGGACCATCCTGCATCTATGAACCAGGAGAAGTCTCCCCTAAATACCAGTGTAGTTATTGAGGTGACAGGTGTGCAGTCATCCATGGAACTGACCCCAATCACAGGTATGGCGATGCTCGCTGACTAAGCCCAAAAAGAAAACAATGAACAGTGGTCCTTTTAAGTGCTTTCATAGATGATGTGCAGATGTCTGGTGAACAGTTGCTGTTTTCAGTACTTTAAAATTTTAAATAGGTTAGAAGTTTTGCTGGACAAATACATACAATATTTCCATTCCATTCATAAGTGAAGAAGCTAACAAAGCATTTTTAAGCATGAGATTAATGGCAATAGAGCTGTATGTTATCCAAGCACTATTTATTTATTTATTTATTTATTTATTTACAGTCTGTCTTACCCAAGGAAGCCAATGTGTTTCTGAAAAATCTTTTATGAGATGAAATCTCCCAATACAAAAATATTATGTCTGTTATTTTCAATGGTAAATATTTTTATGGGAGCCCCAAAACTAACACCCATTTATGCTACGATATCACAAAATGTTATTAAAAATGCACATCATTTCCTCAATTAGACAACATAATAAGGCAGTTTCCTCTCATCAGTTGCTGTGCTACTTCACCTCTTTTTTAGCAGTATGTAGCTGTTATATACCGAACACTAACAAAGGCATGCCAACAAGATACTGGTATGACAATATTTCTTTAACAATGAAAACAGTGTATTTGTGTACAGAGGAAAACCAGTGATTCCGAAAGACATTTACTGAAGTCAGACATACACACTGCATCAGAACTGTTATTGTATTAGTTTTCAACTCTGTAAGATGGCATCATTGTGTAGTTTGGCACTGGTGGAGGCAGTGGGCAGATTTGAATGTAGTAAATCATCTGCAAAGGGAAGCATAGTGTCCTTTCATTAAAAACTTCATAAGGTATTCCATTTTCTGTCATTTTTTTTGTCCATATACAGGACACCTCTAATTTCCAATAGCCTACTGTTAAATGTTACCTGCTAGTTATAGTGAGTTGGTCCAGTTGTATTGTTCCTTTGTGAGCTTATTTCTGCTCATGCTCATTAGGATCTATAATCTATAAGAGTCCTCTCTCTCTCAAAGTGGTTCTGTTCTCTTACTGCTCAACTGGTACTGGTCTGTCAGTAATACTTTTTATTTACATTTTTTATGCCCCTGTCATAGTTTTGCTAGATCTATCTATCTATCTACCTACCTACCTACCTACCTACCTACCTACCTACCTGGCTACCTACCTAAAAACCCCAGTAATTTCTTCTGCATTTCCTGAAAGTATATTTATATTAATTTAAGCATCTTCACTGTTGTCAATTTTTAGCATATGCCCACGTTCTTCAAGTTAAGTAAGACCGTACGCTTCAGTAACATTGCTTTTTTGCAGCAAACAGTAAGGATGTGGAAGGCAGCAAGACTGAGAAAGAGAAAGAGGAGGGTCCCAAGCAGCCAAAGGCAGCACCACCAAACAGCATGTTTATCTTCAAGCCCGACAACCCGTAAGATCGTGCTGAGAACGATCCCTGCATGCAACACTGACACTCAGGTGTACACAAAAAATATTGCCTGTGGTTCGGGACTAGATTACTCTGTCATGCTGTGACAGTACATTCTACCACACTGTCACAAGGAGAGCTACATGTTTATACCAATGTATTTTATTTGGATTTTCTTCACAGCATTGTATATGGCTTATCATCTCTTCATTAACTACATTTTACAATAAACCAAAAGAATACACTGGCTCCACATTTTACAAACACAGTTGATAGTGGAAGTCTGTCCATAACTCAGTTTATTTGTAAATCCACTTTGTAAACTCACTTTCAACACCAATTCACAATGAAAGTTGCATAGTACAGTCATCAATAAGTTCCATAGAAACATCAGGTTAGGCTGTTCCTTAAAACCTTTAATATTTACAGCATTTATCTTCTAACTACAATAATATTCAACCTAATTTTAAAGAACCCAAAATAAAAGTACGTTGCATTCACAAACTCCGGTTTGCTGGTGCTGATGATCAAGTGATTCATCTTATAAACATTTACAACATTTGTCATCATGAACGCTCACTACAAGGTGTAAATACTGTGGAAGCCAAGTAAACTGGTGGAGCCACACACTCCTGTTCCGTTTCTGTGTGTTTTACCACCAAGTGACAGCTGGCTGGTTAATGTTTCTGTCACTTTCAGGGCACAGAAATTTCTCAAAATAAATTGGTGAACAAAATAGCATTTAAAGTAATTAAATAAATTGGAAAATGTTAGTATCTTCAGAAATTTGAAACTCACGCAAGGAACCAGTATAGAGCTGAAATTCCTTGGCCAAGGGTACAACCACATAGACCCTTCTTGCACTTGAATAAGTCGCTATCATTATAAAAAGTCTACATTTTGCCTACTTGGAGCTTCTGTCCCTGATGTTGTTTGCTTTCTGTTGTGTCTGACTCACAGCATACGGAGGACATGCCATAATGTAGTGAATCTGCGATATTTTGAATTGTGCATCCTCCTGGTGATTGCAGCCAGCAGCATAGCCCTAGCAGCGGAAGACCCTGTGTCTACCAACTCAGAGTGGAACAAGGTAAGACCAATGTATGATGCTCTCATTGGGGTGAAAGTGCTGCTCAAAGTGGCTTGTTAGAAAATAAAACAAAGAGCGGGTTGAATGACATGAGTAAAAAAAAAAGCGTATCAGCAGCAGTAAAGACCACTTGAGTGCCTGGGAGTTAAGTAGTGAAATATTTGCTGACAGAGCTGTGTATTCTGTTTTATATCTTGCAGGTCTTGCGGTATTTTGATTATGTATTCACTGGAGTGTTCACCTTTGAGATGATTATAAAGGTGAGTGGTCTCAAGGAAGTGTTGTGCTGACTTCAAGAAGAATTGCAAAGTGTTTAGAAACTCACCTGCGTCTCTCTTCACAGATGATTGACCAAGGTCTGATCCTACATGATGGTTCCTATTTCCGTGATCTGTGGAACATCCTGGATTTCGTTGTGGTGGTGGGAGCACTTATTGCTTTTGCTCTCACGTGAGTTGCAGTACCGAGTTAATGCCTGTGTTTGGAAGTAATGACCTCGGTCAGAAAACTCACTCTGTTACTGTCACATTCGGCAGTGAAATATTATAGACATTCCCCGTGTTTGGTGTGTTTTTTGGGGGAGACATAGCTTACCAACAGCAAACATACAGTAGCAGTCAAAAGTCTGACAGTGCCTGGAAAAGTCTTTAATGGTATGAACTGGACAGAAGAGGTAAAGCAGCCTGTAAGAGCCCTACGTCTGTAGGCATTGCCGCAGGAGAGCTAAGAAGATGTTTTGTGATTTCCTGCTGAGAATTCTTAACAGAATGCCTTGTGAGAAAAGTAATTTCCAGCATGTGTACTCAAACTTTTGACTAGCACTGCACAATGCGCAGCTCGCTACAGTAAGCTAGCAAAAGTATTACCAAACCACTGACAGTTTGAAGCAAAGTTGAAGATATCAGAATAAAAAAGTGATAATATGCTTGTTTCTTCTTTGGAGGCCTAAATATTCAGTTTCGCTCTCTCTCCTTCTGTTCCTCTGTTCCTGTGACTTACACTGCTGCATGGGTACCAGGAATGTGATGGGGTAAAATACTTCTCGTTTTTCATTGTTATGTTGAACTCTCTCACATATGTTGATTTTCTGTTATATTTTGTGACTTCATATGTTCTCTTGTCTTCCATGCTTTACCAGTGCAAAGTAGATTTCTAAAATTCTAGTGTTCTAAATTATACATATATGGTGTTCTGGATATAACTGTCACTGAAATTATGTTTCTTTTGAAGGTATCACCTTCTTGTTTGTGCTGTTCCTTTGCTGTGTTTATAAGGTCTTTGTTAAGTGGAAATGTTATTCCCGATAATATGGAGAGCGAGGAGTATTGCTCACCAGTTGTGTTGATGTCTGCAGAAATAACAAAGGCCGGGACATTAAGACCATCAAATCCCTTCGTGTCCTCCGGGTCCTGCGTCCTCTGAAAACTATAAAGAGACTTCCAAAACTAAAGGTAAGTGCCTCCGTCATAAATGTCTTAAGGGGACTGAAAAGAATATGGATAACAGGCTGACATACTGTAGACACACCAAGTGAATGTGATAGTTATTTTTAGAGAAACTGAACCTTATTTGCACTGGCAGTAGTGCAGTAGAACCCATAGGCCAATAGTATGATGCTGAATACTTTATTTACAGCGGAACTCATATTTTCATAAACTGTCAGTCACTGGAGTCCATCAGAGCCTCACGTAAAGGTTCAGAATTCAGTGCAAGTCCATTTTTACAAATTTACTTTAAACATTTATACAAAAAAAATCCCTCGCTGGCAAACTGGTAGAAAACTGGTTTATTTTCCCTGTCCAGCTTGACCTGGTAAGGGTTGCAGGGGGTGCAAAGTGAGAAGGAGAATTGGGCTCAGACAACAGAATAAAAGACACGTGGAGAAAAATGGTTAAACTAAGTTAATGGTTAAAACAAGTATTGTTTTTAACTATTCTACCCTCCTCTGTTGAAAACAAAGGATAATGACATGGTAACTGATAGGAACTGGTAATAATATTAATATCGGTAGGATGAAAAATATTGACACAATTTATAAAGGGAAATGTTTCATTGTTGATACTATTTTGAACTCTGCTGAGGGCGAGAGACAGTATCTGAACAATTTGTAAGGCTGAACCTTTTTTGACCTAAGATGAATGACAAGATCTTCTCATACAGTACAGTATGTCTGGTGTTTGATAGCACCCTGAACCGAATCTGTGAGTCGTTTAATTTGACTTTCCATTCTCTGCATAAGATGTTATCAGTGTTTCCTGCTATGATGTTTTTGCTGGTGGAAGTCTCCAACTTGTTCACTTTTTCATTTTTTCCTGTGTCATTCTGTCTGTGCAGGCAGTGTTTGACTGCGTGGTCAATTCCCTGAAGAATGTCTTCAACATTCTTATTGTCTACAAGCTCTTCATGTTCATCTTTGCTGTCATTGCTGTGCAGCTGTTTAAGGGGAAATTCTTCTACTGCACTGATGGGTCTAAGGACACAGAGAAAGAGTGCCAGTAGGTATCTGTTGGACAGTCCAGCCTGTAGTGATGACCTTAGTTTTACAGACACTGTTCAAATTGCAAGCATCAGAATGTCTCAGGCAGTTCAATATCTGTCATTAAAGGCAACTGATGTGTTTTTGTGGCTTGCAGGGGCTACTATATTGACCATGAAAAAGACAAGAAGGAGGTGAAGAAGAGGGAGTGGAAGAGGCATGAGTTTCACTATGACAATATTGTCTGGGCCCTGCTCACGCTGTTCACAGTGTCAACAGGAGAGGGTTGGCCACAGTGAGTTTTATGAAGTAGAAGATACACTCTATGTATTATATTTTACTACTCTACGTAGAGTATATTGTCATGTATGCTTTGCTTTTACTTGATTGTTGAAATGTTCCAGATTTTGGCAACTTAAATGTTTTCAAGAAGTTATGACAGAAATGTTGCCTTAATTGTGCCTATGTCTTCCTGTTCTCCTTTGTGTTATCAATTCAGAGTTCTGCAACACTCGGTGGATGTGACGGAGGAGGACAGAGGGCCCAGCCGTGGGAACCGAATGGAGATGTCTATCTTCTATGTGGTCTACTTTGTGGTTTTCCCCTTTTTTTTTGTCAACATCTTTGTGGCCCTCATTATCATCACTTTCCAGGAACAAGGGGACAAGATGATGGAAGAGTGCAGTTTGGAGAAGAATGAGGTGACAGATGCCGTACACCTGCGTGCATGTACAGTCAATAACTTTGCACATGCATGCAGACACATGCTTTTTACATCTGTTAATGGGCTTTACTTCTAGGCTTGAAATGATTTCAATCTCCAACAATATGTTATTTACAACCGTCAGCTTGCGGAAAGCTCTAGCATTTGAGTGTCTGGAAACAGGACCACAAATGCATATCATTTATATCATAAAAGGAGAGAAGGCTCTCACAGTTGAGATGACGGACACGAAGCACAAATAGTGCTTAAACACTTTCTTGTGATAGGAATCGCTGCTAGAAAGTCCCACACTCCGAAGTAATGCACAAAAAAGTATTTTTATCAAAACTTACCAAAACTTAAAAAATAAAAATAAAAAAGGGGGAAAAAAACTCTAACACATAAAAGGATACAACACAAATTGATGGTCAGTTTTCATGGATTATTGTTCCTGTTTTTCACCATTGCTTTGCTGAAAGTAAAATGGACATTAGACACCTTGTTAGAGAGATTTTTGTCCTCTTTTTTAGTATTGTCATTAGTATTGAAATGGAAGATTAACTGTTACAGGGATGACATGCAGACCTACAATAGCAAAGTAAATGTAATTATCCAAGAAGAAAGTGCGTGCCATTCTAAGAGGTTAAAGAAATAATCAATGCTAAATAACACAATGAATATCAGATTAACTGAAGAAGTCCTTCAAGGTGCGTCCAAGACCGTATGGTGTGTCACTTAGTCTTGTGAATTTTCTCTGTAGAATATCTCACGAGTGTGATATTTCTGAAGTCGTATAGGCAGACAGAGGTAGCACTCAAATTAAAGTCCATCCAGTTGCAGCAGTAAATGCAGCCATTGGAGTTCTAATAGGAAACTGGGAGCTGCTTTCCTATAATAAAAATCACAGAATCGCTTCTTTAATTTTGTATCCACAAAATCAGAAGCATATTTTTTGCTTAAAAATTTGACCATGAAGTGACTGCAGAAAGTAGAACTTTGACGTATAGTTTCTTTCAGTGATTCAAGCCAAAAGCTGAGCTATATTAGATACAAGGAGCATCCCTGCTGAGTACCTTCATTTACCTTGACAGATGGAGACCATAATAATTTTCTCACAATTTAAAGTTTCAAGCAAATCCTTCAGCTGAAAGCATATTTCTATGCATAAATGCAACTTTCAAACGATAACGCGTGCAGAAGCCGTGGAGGGCATACGCAGGGGTACGGCTTGCTGGTGGAATGTCACACGTGGATTAGAATAACACTGATGGCTTTGAGGCTGAACTCTGCCACTGTTCTGACCCGCTGACTGTGAAACGGCCTGTTAGCTTGCGGAAAACTCTAGCAAACACACAAAGCAAGAGAGAGGTTTCAGATCAGAGGTGTCTTTCGTTAAATATTGACCGTCTCCTGGGCGTTTCAAAGCACCACTCATACCACCCTGAACGTCACACAGGAAAGACCTGCATACATCTGTGAAATGGTTCTGGGAGCCTGTAGCTCCGAATCAAAGCAGAAAGAAGTCTGCTATGCGTCAGCTCCGTTCGGGCACAGTGACAAGGTTTAGGAGACACATCCAGTTTATCCTACTTCTTTCCCTACGCTACGTGCAAATAAGTCCTTTTAATATGATACATTTATATTAATGATTTAACAATAATATAATTATAATGTTTACATATACCATTTTTACATTTTACATTTTTTTCTACGTAGGTAAGGCAAAAGTGTGCCGTTGACCTGCTACATACCCCAAAACAGGCAAATTTTCTAGTTGAACCTGAAAAAAGTGTTTGCTCAATGATGAATATTGTTGCACTGCGCTATTTTCATGTGTTCTTGATTCGGAGGTTTATGTCCTTTTTAACTGTCTGTGCCGCTTCCTCTCCATTGCTTTGTTTTTTTTGCTCTTCTCAGCGGGCTTGCATAGACTTTGCCATCAGCGCCAAGCCCCTGACCCGCTACATGCCGCACAACAGGCACACGTTCCAGTACCGGCTGTGGCACTTTGTGGTGTCCCCATCATTTGAGTACACTGTTTTGGCCATGATCGCTCTCAACACCGTTGTCTTGATGATGAAGGTAATGCTGCCTGCATTATAAGCTTATAAGTTACTTGTTTTTGCGTAATTGTGCGTATTGGTGCTGAGAGATCCTTTCAAATGTATGAGTATGTGTCTGTATTAATGAATTCACCTGTTTCTAAATGCCTGCCTTATGCTTTAAGGAACAGCTTTTTATTTGCCTCAATATGCCTGATAGTATGGACTGAAGTAGAATAAAATCTCATAATGTGAGGCTTGAATAAAAGCATAGCAATATGATAGCAATAATCATCCAGGTTAAGGGCCAAAAGCAGTGCTCCTTACAAATGACAGAATAAGCAGTTTTTCCAGCTAATCTTTTTTTCTGCCTATTACGGCGCTTTAACCCCAACCAAATTTTACAAGACCATTTCATGCAGAATGAAATATTGTCTTTATTTGCACAAAATGAATTTGCAGTCAATTTAAAGTTCTGAAATTACCTTTGATAGTTATTCAAGGGCAACCTGAACCCTGCTGAACAAAGACAGGATAACTGTGTCCCTGTGTCCAACCTGGGTTTTGAACCCCTGGTCTAAGCTGAGTAGTCTAAGATCATCTAATGTTTGTTCTGCAGAGAGAAAGTATGATGCCATTTTATTCCCATTCATTGTTACAGTCCACATAAAATTCGATGTTTCTGTCTCCAGTGGGCAATCATTTCTGTAAAAATCTCAGTCAGATAGCGTGGTCAGACTTTGAGACTCTGAGTCAGCACCTATAAAATATTGATCTAAATCCACCAGCCAACACTTCACCCGTTCTCATGAACTCCTTGGACTGTAGAGAAGAATTATGCTTTGCATAATCTGAAGGAGACTGAGTAAATTTTCCCCAGCTAAATTTTTTGAAGATACAGTATTCTGGGAGGTTATTTTTTTACAAATATCTGCCGATATGTTTACTACCTGTGCCACTTCTTTTTATATTTCATGGGGAGTTTGTTTTCTCCAAACATTTCACTGTAGTAAATTTATAGTAAATTACAATGTTGCTACAGTGAAGTATTTTTATTTAACCCACTGTAAAGACAGAGCCCCCATATATCCTGTATGTTTTTGTCTACTTATTTATATACTGTACATTTTTTCCTTTGCCCTTCCTGTCTCCAGTACTACTCTGCACCTGCCATGTACGACACGGTCTTGAAGCACTTGAACACAGCCTTCACTGTGCTCTTTTCCCTGGAATGCATCCTGAAGATCTTGGCCTTTGGTTTCATGGTAAGCCATTTCAGATGCTGAAACCTAGCTACATCCTTCTCTACAGCTCTTGTAGAGGTGAGTTCTCTGGAACATTGTGCTTAACAGCTACAACTTCTCCTTCTTCTTTTACAGAATTACTTCAGAGACACTTGGAATATATTTGACTTTATTACTGTCCTAGGCAGCATTACAGAAATAATGGTCGACTGGTTGGTAAGTATTTTACACGTTTGACACGTTAAGCTTGAAAAAACGCATATACAGGCTTCTAGTGCTGAAAGAGCATATTTAGTTCTTAAAAACTACCCTTATGGTGAATAATTCTAAAACAAATTCTTAATTTTCATTTATTTAAATAGGAAAATAAATAATATTTTTCTGTTTTAGCCAAACATGGAAAATCCCGGCTTTGTGGTTTTAGTACAGATACAATTTATTTCAAACCATAATCTGTTTCAAGTCCATAATGCTAAAACCACTGTTGACAGCTTCAGAGCCACACATTCAAAATTGCTTATATATAACATGATCTTATGAGTTATATCACATTTATTTTCTTGCTTTATTTTGTTATTCTTAGCTGTAGTAGGTAATACTGGTGTCTCACAACTCCCAACACAGTTAGCCCCTTGTTGGGTATCCCATTCCAAACCCATTCATAAGAGTTGTTCCCCCTTTTGCTACTATAACTGCCTCCACTCTTCGGGACAGGCTTTACACCAGATTTTGGAGTACGGATGTGGGAATTTGTGCCTATTCAGCCACAGTAGCATCAGTGAGATCGGGCACTGATGTCGAGAAAGAAAACCTGGCTCGCAGTCAGCGTTTCGGTTAATCTAAAAAGTGGTTAAGTGAGCTTGAGGTCAGGGTTCTGTGTAGGCCATTCTGGTTCTTCCACACCAACCTGGAGCAAACCTTGTGTTGATGAAGCTTGCTTTGTGCACAGGGGCACAGTCATGACGTAGCAGAAGAGGAACTTCCCCAAACTGTGGCCACAAAGCTGGAAGCATGCAACTGTCTAGAATGTGTTTGTATGCTATATGGGTGCGGCTGAAATGACTCAGCTCAGGCATTAGAAGGGGGGGTCCACCTATTTGATCATATAGTGTATCTCAGGCAAACAAATCACCCTTAGTGTGTTTGTATAATATGTGTGAGTACATGAGTGTACTTGTGAAAACCAGGGTTTGTTTAGGGTTTTCCCTCCTTGTGGTTCTGTGATAGGCTCTACCTATCCATGACTTTCAACATGTGATTTTACTTGCTAGACAGGGCCTTAATGTATCTATGCTTTCCTGCTCATTTCTTCCACTGATTCAATTTTCCTTCTCCCTCTACTTCCTCAAGTCGGTGAAAATGTTCAACATGAGTTTCCTGAAACTCTTCCGGGCAGCCCGACTGATCAAACTGCTGAGGCAGGGGTATACGATCCGCATCTTGCTGTGGACCTTTGTCCAGTCCTTCAAGGTTAGCTATCTGCCCTTTGTGCCTTGCAGAGAAAAAGGCTACTAGCTTTTATCGATTAAGACGTTGGACAAATTAACAGATTTTTTTTTAGTTGTATTGGGATTTCATGGTGTTTTTTTTTTTTTTTTTTTTGCAGGCACTGCCCTATGTATGTCTGCTCATTGCCATGCTGTTCTTCATATATGCAATTATTGGGATGCAGGTAAGCAAGTGTTGGTTTGCACCTTACCAGCCCTTTTTGAGTTACTTGAAAAGAAGTCATAAAAAATGTAAATTAACAGTCTGGACAAAGCCAAATGGATGCTGGTTTTATGTATTTTCATTTGTACCGATGAACTGACATTGTGTCGTGCCTGTTTTTATCACATAACCGTAACTCACTTAAAGTTCTTGCCAAATTTGATTGTAGGTGTTTGGAAACATCAAACTGAATCATGAAAGTCACATAAACCAACACAACAACTTCAGAACTTTCTTCAGTGCCCTGATGCTCTTGTTCAGGTATTGATTCACAACACTTTAGCAATAAATATTCATATGTAATAATTATTTTATAGCACTTGTTTTCCAATACTAGTAATGACTGTAGTGTTACCTGGGTTTCAGTTAAAAAGAAAGTGAAAACACATTTATTCACCCTTTAGCTGTGTCTCACATCTAGGTTTGTTTACAGGAGTGCCACTGGGGAGTCCTGGCAAGAGATCATGCTGTCTTGCCTTGGGGGTCAAGGTTGTGAGCGCGACCCCTCCATTCCCCAATATTCTGACTCCCTGGATCATGATGGCAGCTGTGGCACAGACTTTGCCTACTTTTACTTTGTCTCCTTTATATTTTTCAGCTCATTTCTGGTGAGCATGCAAGCAAGAAGTGTCATGACTGGTAGGAGAGGAGTAATGGCACACCTGTCTAAATCAATGCCTTTTTAATTGTGTACCTGTGTGCAGATGCTGAACCTCTTTGTGGCCGTGATCATGGACAACTTTGAGTACCTAACTCGCGACTCCTCTATCCTGGGTCCACACCACCTGGATGAATTTGTGCGGATTTGGGGGGAGTACGATCGGGCAGCATGGTGAGGGACAGCAGTAATATTGTCATTCATTTGCATGCCTTTCCCACTCACCCACTCACCTTCTTTCGTTTAGCATGCACAGCCAAGCTCACATAAACAGGGAAAAGTCAGCTTTAAGAAAACTGTGTATAAAGGCCTGCTGTCCTACTATCCAAGATAGGGAAATGAGCTTGTTGGTTTATTTATTAGCAGTTGCTACTGTTACTGTGATTTTCTGTAGTATGGATTCTGCATTTTAGCTTAATGCTAACTATGAAGCAAATCTTAAGCTTTATTGAAGTCCTGTCAGGTGAAAATGTACTCCATATTAGGTGGCTTTAAATTACAGCCGATTCAAAATTTTTATGAGATTTTTATGCTTTGTATGATTTTTATTATGCCCACAATTTTTTTTTGTTTTGCAGTCTTTTACATGTGTTTGCATCTGCAAATATATATGTGTTCGTATTCCTCAAGAACTTGCTTGTAATAATATGTTACATAAATATTATACATCTATTATTTTTGTTAGCAGCCTCACACTAATTCACATTACAGTTTATGGACTTCAGACAGTTGATGTGTGAATTAACACATTTGCTTTTCTTCAGGCATGGTAGGCTGGGGGTCTATTTGAACCTGCTTGCTGAGATGTCACATGCGAGTATCTCACATATCAGACATTTGACCTAATGCTAACCTGCTGTACTTGTGTCCCGTTCATTGGCGGTGTGTTGCACAGTCTAGAGTCTGATCTGTCCTCTGTGTTGAAAGTGTCTCCTTCTGGGAGTCTGGAGCATTCTGTGTCCCCATTCAGTAGGACAGCACAGATACCCGTGAAGAGATTCTGTGCACACCTGTTTCGGGTAACCCTAACCCCAAGGGGCAGTTACAGTAATTTTTCTGTTGTTCTGCACATGTGCACAAGCAGAAGTTTTTATCAATGGACCTTGTGTGTTTTGTTCCCTATTAGCTTTTGGGATTCTGTGTGTTTTTAATGAATGTTGATGTACACAGGGATGGAAATTGCTTATTATACTACTTACCTGCCAAGACTCCTGACTGGCTGCTGCAGTCATGTAAAGCCAGTGAGAATAGGGAATTAAATAATGTGGTACCGCTGTTCAGATTTAACTTTTCGCCATAAATTAGTAAAAAGTGGATTGTAAAGAAAGAGCATTCATATGTGTTGAAGTTACAAATACACCAGTCCCTTGCTATTTGAATCTAATTCATCCTTGAAAACATCAAAGTTTTTCAGAACGCCTGTTTCAAATAATTTTAAATAGGAAAAAACTAAATAAATTTGCTCCCAGCCAATCAAAAAACACTCGTGTAACCAACAACTCACAATGATGATAAAACACTCCATAAACCCCGGTTACCTAAGTAGAAAACATTTAATGTTGCCAATTTGCATGTCAGTAGGTTTATTTAAAAAATGAAATGTGTTGACAATTCAGACAAAGGAAAAGAATCCAAAATAGATGATAAGACACCAGCACGAGCGTTCGCGTTGCAAATCCGTTTCAGATAAATTTGTAACAGTACAGTGTACAGTATACAATTCAATTTGTAGCAATACAATACAGTATAAAATACAATTTATTAGAATAAAATAAAATTTTTTGCTGTACATTGAACAGTATTTATTTGTTGATTTTTAAAAATTTGTTGTATCAAAACTTTCAGTTTGGATGCTGATATTTACATATTAAATTTCAAGAGCCATTACAGAGAAAATTTAGATATAGAGTGTTTGGATACCGAGGGATCGCTATATTTGAATTAGTTTAAATATACTCATGGAGTAACTATAATTTGTTTAAGTTGAGGTGGATGCTCCAGGCCCCAGACTGCTTCTCCTGTACAGATTTTACAGATGGTTGTGGTGCGGTGTGCTGTGATGTGGACTTCCTGCTCCATTCGAACACATTGCAGGTCCAGCTGTCAAGGAGGAATCTGTGCTTGCTCTTGCATTGCCCAGCAGTGGGGCATCTCCACCCCTAACTGGTCCTTAACATCAATGTGTTCTCTTTCCAGTGGAAGGATTCATTATAAGGACATGTACAAAGTAGTACGAACAATTTCACCACCTCTGGGCTTTGGAAAGAACTGCCCCTACAGGGTGGCGTGCAAGGTTTGGCTCCCCACTAACTCTACTCCCTCCCCTTCAACCCTTCAGCCATTTCCTCTGAGCATCTCCTCTGCTCCGTCTCCTAGCAACCCGCCAGCCACAACCCTCTCATTGGCCTACCTGCACAAATTGGGCATCTTTCTGCTCCAGACCAAGGAATGACTGACGTGGCCCTACGGTGCAAAAAGACAAGCCCTCCAGTCCTATCCTGTCACCACTGACTGACTGGAGAGCCGAATGGGCATCCCATTAAAGTAGCACATTCAGTAGCTGCATTTTGCGGCGTATTTTCAGTCAGCTCTTTCATTACTTTATATGTCAGTCTTTTTTTGTGGTGATGTTAACGCAAGTCATGGATATAGAGCCTCTGTTCTGGTAAGCATCCCTGCACTGTTTCTGCTCCAGTGTAACCCTGAGTGGTCACCTGACAGGTACTGGAGGTCCTCTCTCTTTGTGCCCTCATCTCATCCAGTGATTCAAAGCGGAATATGGAAACACACCCGCATGAGTGTTCTCATACTGAGACTGGGGTTATGGATGGGATGTGTGTCTGCATGGAGCACCCCCTCCTAGTCCCTTTCTCTTTGTTTGTCTAGCATGTTTACTCAGGGATTCTGGGTAGATCCACCAGGACACAGGAGCTGACCAGTCATTCCTTTGCTCATAGGGAGGTTTCTCTCTTCTTTGGTTGGTTTCTATGCTAAGACTGCATAGAAGGGCTAAGAAAAGCTGTTTCTGTTTAACAGCTTCCTCTCCCTCCTTTCCTGTATAACTTGCCTTGAATAACTTTCTTTTTGTTATTTCTTCCCTTTTTCCAATATTCCTTCCTGTCTCTGTTTGTTTTTCCTTCCATGACCCCCCCTCTCTTATCCCCTCTATCCCTGCAAATGCCTGCCCTGTCCTTCCTTCCTCTTCCTCTTCATTGTCCCTCGGCTTCCTGCAAGTGGCCGCATTCATTACACTGACATGTATGAGATGCTGACCCACATGTCGCCGCCACTAGGCCTCGGCAAGAAATGTCCATCCAAAGTCGCTTATAAGGTAGACTGAAGAGTGATTTGTTTACACCTCATGCCAGACAATTTAGCCCTTTTTTTTATTGTGGTGAAAAATGGTCATAGACATACAAAAGAAATGTGTTACTGAGCTGTTCCTGTTCACTGTCAGTGTTTTTTTACTTATGAATTTGGGCCTTTTTTAATTTTACATTTAATTGAAGTTGACCATAATGCTTTAGAATAATGAGTGGTTTATAAAATAAATATTTATTTATAATATAAATAAATGTTTATAAAAACAATGCTACATGGTTGACTCTTTTGACAACTAATTCTGTTTTCTTTTAACTGTCCTTAGTGTTTACATTTTATTATTTTTGACAGCGTATATAATATATAAATCTCTTAGAATATACCTCATTATATTACATGTATACATATATATTTTATAGGTGTCTATATGTAATATAACTAGGTATTATCTGAGACATTTCCATAAATATATTTTCATAGTATTTTTGTGTGGAATGATTTTTAATTATGTAAATTTTTGAAACTAGATGCTTTGGACCTTAGTGAATTTTGTGAGTTTTGTGTTCAAATTTCTCTGAATTCATAAAATGATTTGTATACTGCGTGTTCTGTCAAATATTTATTATTTTTTAAATATGAAAAATATAAAATTTGCAAGGAAAATGCAAGATTTTTTTTCTTTAAACTTTGCTGTCACGAGTTCCATAGTTTTTTTTTTTTTTTAATCAAATTTTGTTGGCTTATGTAAGCAGTGGTTTCGTTTGTCACAGCTGGTGTTTTATTGGTTTTTGTTGGGGGGGACTTGCTTTGTCTTATGTAAGATGTTGGTTAAATGGGTAGTCTCTTCATTTTTGTTCCTGATGTGTGAACTGCAGTTGAGGCTGAGGTGTTTCAGTGATCCTCCACTTGAAAATCACATCCATAGTGTGGCTTCATTCTTGTTAAGAGCCTGTGTTTCCACCCCGCCCTCTATTTCTCATGACTGCATGCACTGTCTATTGTCTCGTGCAGCTGTGTGCAGGACTGTGCTGCCTGTCAAGGACAAACTTGCTCCTCTTCTGCATGCCCAGGTCTTTACCCTCTGGTCTGATGCCAATGAGAAGTGTTTGGTTATGAGGAGGTCTGTCTGAAAGTTAGGAAAAAGTTCCTTTGCACTTACATTTTTTTAGTTACTTTTTTAAGTAACTAAAAGTTTAAGATTTTTTTAAAATAAATTTTCTATAATAATAAAGGTGCAAAAAAATTACTGTTTTGCATTTATGGATTTTCTCATTGTAATTCAGTCTTATTGTAGTCATTTTTATGCAACAGGAAATCATTAATCTTGTGTGAGACCTTCATAGAAAGAAAAGCAAATCCTTCCCTAAGCTCCGGGAAGAAATTATGAGGATTTAAAGGAACCAGCTGTAATTGTGCTAAGATGGACCAAAACATCTTCATAACTATGCAGCACTGATGCATCTGCTGCTTGCGCTTCTCCTTGACCCTCTGTCTGTCGAAGGCAGGCTTACATACTGTGTACCTGTCGTGTTTGTTATAAACATGTTCCTTCCTCTGTATGGTTGACCTCAGCGACTGGTGCTCATGAATATGCCTGTGGATGAGGAGATGACTGTTCATTTTACTTCCACCTTGATGGCTCTGATTCGGACAGCCTTGGAGGTCAAAATACCCAAAGGTATGGCTCTGTTGATGGTGATCTCTTATCCATCCTATCTGGAGGATTTTATTTTATCAGTTGTTTTTGCCAGTCCCTGTTATTGTCAATAAGGAGTTGCACTGATATTTATTTGGATGCACAGTATGATAACAATGTTTTGAGAACTTGAAAAAAGACTTTATGCATTGCTGAATATAAGGAGCGTAATTTATACATTTGTTGACCACAGTTAAATATCTTTGTCAGAATTTTAGTGCCGTAGTATTTCATTGCTACAGTTCATGTCTTTCCTTTTTCGTTCACATGTATGATATTACGTAAGCTGAGCTATTAACTGTTATAACAATAAATGTTATGGCCAACATTTTGTCAGTGTTGTTAGCACTGAGGTGTGCATGGTATAGATATTTATTTTGTTGCATCCAGGAGGAGAAGACCGAGGCCAAATGGACATTGAGTTGCAGAAAGAGATCAGTGTTATCTGGCCTCACCTTTCCCAGAAATCTCTGGATCTCCTTGTTCCTATAAACAAAGGTGAGTGATAACAACACACATTATTCTATATACACAGAATTTGTACAGTAACTTACATGCAGTACACAGTAGAATAATATATAAACAACAAAGATATTTGTGCAGATGTTCAAGATTAACTGTATTGCCACTCCACTTATACAAATGTACTGACTGTCCTTAACTTACAGTGTAATCTACATGTGATGGACTCACAGTTATGATGTTCAATAATAATAAATAATAGTAGTAATAATTTTAAAATGAAATGGGGGAAAATTGTTTTAAAAAAATCATTTTTAACAATTTCCAGGAATTCAGGTAAGCAAATGAGCATATTTTTGCATGGGTATATATATCTTGCAATGTGTGCTTCACAATACCTGTACAGGAGTTTAATAAAAACATAATGAACTGTTGAATGTTTTTTCAGCCAGCGATATGACAATTGGGAAGATCTATGCTGCCATGATGATTATGGACTACTACAAGCAAAACAAAGCCAAGAAGTTGAGGCAGCAGCTGGAAGAACAGGTTGAGAACCCCCTTTGATGGCCCTTATTGTAATGGACATGCTATCCTATCACAGCTTTCAACTTCTCTTTTGTATTTCAAGTTAGTTTTAACACCAAATTTGTGCTAGGTAGGAAACATATCTGAGCAGGTCTGCACTATTTCCTGGTTGGTCTTGACTCCTTACTGATAATCCTAGAGAGACATCTGATGTAACCATAACTTTCCTTTGCAGAAACACGCTCCAATGTTCCAGAGGATGGATGCGTCCTCACTGCCTCAGGATATACTCACCAATGCCAAAGCCCTACCTTTCTTGTCTCACAGTGCTGGATCAGGCCTGTAAATGCTGTTTAAGAAAGCCTCCTTAGGTTCAGTAGAGGCTGATGAAAAATTGTTGGACTTGCTTCTTGTGCTGGATTTTAACATTTTTCATGGCAGGAAGAAATGTATGAGTCTTAGTCCAGTCACACTACTTCTATGTGTGGCTGTATGTTATATTTATCCCATGTAAATAAAGTATCTAACCTCTACACTTACATAGCTATACAGTTTGTGTGAGAAGGAGAACAAGAGTAAGTTAGACAGAGCCTTGGTGCTAAAATGTCAAAAACGGGTGTATTTCAGCTTCTCTTTTTTTATGTATTAATTCAGGACGAAGGGAGGATTCGTGGCCCTTAGTCCAATCTCCCCACAGGAGATGTTTGTGCAGCCCGACCAGACGTCTGATGTGGAGGATAAGGATGACTTCCATTACCACCATCATCTTCACCACCACTACATGGTAGGGAGATAACAGCAGGGCTCCTACCAGTTCTACTGGACAGGCCTAGAGTAACTTCCAGTTGCATTTCATTTTGACCATAGGCATATTAACCAAACACTCACTCACCTACTTTTTTAAAGGAATTATGCTTTCAGCAGTTGTCACTCCGAGTGTAATATCAAAGCTGTATGACCAGGGATCAATGTCAAGGGGTCTGACAGCTTCACCATCCCCAGAGGCTCTTACTGCCTGCTCTCTGACTCTGACTTGGTCACTACAGCCTGTATATTGAGCACATTCTGTTTCCACAGATTGGCACCTAAATGTATCACAGACAGCTGCGTTCTGTGATCTGATATACTTGCTGATGTTTGATAGGTTTTCTTCTCTATATCAGTTTCTGTTTCTAACCATATTATAAAATAAAAAACAGTGGCAACCATTGTTACCAAAGTATCACTTTAACAGCCGTGAGTCGCTGGGCCCAGTTGCAAATGACTGCCGATCAGGGGTACCTTCTCATGTACACTCATAGTGTAGTTCCCCCACTGCTGAAGTATGCAGCCTTCATCAGAACCCTGTGTTTATTTCATTCAGGCCATATTGTCACCACCTTTCACCATCACCTGCACACAAATGTTCCCCTGTGTCCTTTTGGTCTTTCCTTCACTCTGCTGATCATTTGTGAATTCGTTTCAGGTGTATTCTTTCTTCTTGCCTCTTGCCACTTTTGGGGACGTTTTTCACTCTTTTTCATTCTCTGATTATCTTGGCTATACTTGCTGGTTTTTATTTAGATGCTTTGAAGGAGCACTTTTTTGTTGTATAAATCTTACTTTATTCAATCTGTTCTTGTGAAGTGCTCTTCTTAACAGAGTGTTGCAGAACACTGAAAAAAATGTGGAAACCAACTGGCAATCGAGAAGAGATAAAATGAAAATATATAAAATCAAAGAAATGAGAGAAAAATAAACCACTGGAGCTCCAAAAATGGGCCTGTGAAATACATATGCACTGATACTCTGATCTATAACTGAGCAGACCAGCTGATAAAGTGAATGCAGAAATGGAAACAGTGAATACAGAAGTTATAATCCAGTTATCAAGCATCTGATCCATGGATGTCATAATCCAGACATCATAATCCAGTTGTCAGACAGCTAATCCAGTGGGCATCAGTGGGCATACAGTGCACAACCTTTGACCTCCCAGAGACAGGTCCAGAAGGGAGCAGCAAAGCCTGGGGAAGCTCTAGAGTAAGAGGAAAAATAATGATTAGAACTCTTGAAGCGCTAGAGGATCATATTCAGGCAGATGAGATATGAACAGAAGGAGGAGGTGAGATACAGAGTGGATCATTAGATCATCTTTAAGGGAAATTTAAAGAATTGAGTCTTCAGGAGAAGAAGAGGTGGAATCACTTTTTTGGAGAGAAAGTGCACTGTTTTATAAATATTCCTTTGGTGCGAAAGGCCAGATTTTGTAAGTTAATTCGACGTCTGTATGATAATTCTGATTCAAACCAAGATTCATAATTGATGTGACAAAGCTATAGTGTAGGCCATCCAATTTCAGCTGAGCTAAGGAGCTACTTGGAGTTTTGAGTCCTTGTTTTGTCAGCACTGTGGGAGTAATACTTGACAGCCACCCAGACCTTAATGTTAAAAGACAGAGGCAGGTGTTTCATGTGGGGTATGTTGGATTATGTACCTGAATGCATAATGAGTGATGTAACCTGGGGTTGCCAGACTTTCCAGTGTCTCAGAGCTAGGCACCCTTGCCCATGAGACCTGAGTATAGTGGATCAAACTGGTGTCCAAGCTGCACTACTTGGACCCTCAGCTCAGCTCTATGGAGGTACAACCACTAAACTTCCTACAGACTTTGATAGTCTTCCTCCTCCTACTTAACTGTGATGCCCGGCATGCTGTAAATCTTATTCTGTGACATTTCTCCAAAACTACTGAATCTTGCCCTCCAGATTTCAGACTGGTGCTGCTATACCAGTTCCTCATACTTTACCAACTTCCTCCCATTGGCCTCCTCCATGCATTTGCACCAAGGGATTGTGAACTTTAACAATATCACTTGTCTCAAAGTTTCAGATAGGAAGACAATGTGTGGCCTTAGAGGTATCTCTGTCATGGTGACTGGAAACTCAAATAGCCTTCCTACGTTGTTCATCAACTGCCAGCCTCGTACCATCAACAGGACTGATAAACTGGCGTTGGATACTGATGTTAGGTCTTCCTCTGTTGCAGTAGATACTTCCTCCTGAATGAGTTTGTGCATCTCCTTACCCTGGGTTGTAACAGAACGTAGCTTAGATCTTTTCTTCAAGCAGCTGTACTTACCACCACATTCTGCTGAAGCTGTGACCTTACCTGCCCTCCTGCAGCCACTCTATTCAATGTCCTGTCTTCATGTCTGATATGATGACTCTAGGATCTTCATCTTTACTTGGAAGATCTGACTTTGCCTATTCTTGCTAAATTGTGATAATTGATAGTAGTGGTGATATCTCTCAGGTTGCTATCATAACAGCTAATGTTTAGGGTTTACCAGGACCAGGCAGTTAGATGAAAAGCAGATTAAAATGAACAAACTATTCTGAAGTGAAATAGTACTTCTGGTAAAATTTATGACTTGTATGATTTAAGTTTGCAGTGACTTATAATAGAAAAAACATACGCCGATCAGCCACCACATTAAAACCGCTGACAGGTGAAGTGAATAACATTGATTCTCGGGGTAGGGGGATATTTTAGGCAGCAAGTGAACAGTCAGTTCTTGGAGGTGATGTGTTTGAAGCAGGAAAAATGGGCAAGTATTAAGATCTGAGCAACTTTGAAAAGAGCCAAATTGTGATGGTTAGACAATTGGGTCAGAGCATCTTCAAAACACCAGGTCTTGTGGGACGTTCCCGGTATGCAGTGGTTAGTACCTACAGTACCAAAAGTGGTCCAAGGAAGGACAACCGGTGAACCAGCAACAGGGTCATGGGCACCCAAGGCTCATTGATGCCTGCCTGGTTCCGATCCCACAGAAGACCTGCTCTAGCACAAATTGCTGAAAACCTTAATGCTGGCCACAGTAGAAAGGTGTCAGAACACACAGTGCATCACAGGTGGTCGTGTATAGGACTGTGTTGCTGCAGACCAGTCAGAGTGTCCATGCTGACTCCTGTCCACTGGCAAAAGCACCTACAATGGGCACGTGAGTATCAGAACTGGACCGTGGAGCAATGGATGAAGGTGGCCTGGTCTGACGAATCACATTTCCTTTTAGATCATATGGATGGCTATCTTTAGATAGCAAAGATCTTTAAAAAGATTGCTGTAGAAGCATACCATGTTGCATGGTTTTGACACAGCCCTCATGTATGAAATATAATGGGGGAAGATTCTAGAACTTGCATTCCAGCTTTAGACAGTGAAACCAAAAGCTTGCTATTAAGATTAGGTTAAAACTGAGGCAATGTGGAACAAAAGCATGACTGGAAGTTTGTATGTGAGATGATCTTCAAAAGCAACCCCCTAGTTTGCTTTTAATCAGAATGCATTATTTTTTATGTACTGTAATACTATTATAATAGTTTATTATTATTTATACCACTGATGAATTTAGAGTTTGACAATACAGACCAATAGTTTGAACACAGGGGAAAAAAAACGTGGAATTTTTGCCTTTGAATTTTGTTTAGTGGCCAATTTCCCCTCTTGAACACTGCTTATTCGGTTCATCCAAACCTGGAATTGCATGTTTGGTGTAAGTATGCATGCACACATATATGTGCTCTGGTAGGTTACGCCCATCATCACCAAACAACATCAAGTATGCAACCCCCAACCCCAACTTCTCATTCATACTTCTTGATGTGTGAATGTCCCCTGGATCTGAGAGATTCAGCATTATGAACCAGCTTGGCCTCCAAGCAGATTACAGACATATCAACAGGAAACATGGTCAACAATACACGAAGCTGCATCCGTCACTTAGGAGTCCCCCTGTGAGGCACGTGAAATTGCTACTGCATAGCCCTTGTGTTTCATTTCAGTGTTTTTCTCCCTTTCTTCTGATGCCATAGGTGCCGGAGAGCAAAGACTTTAATCCCATCCTTTGCCCTACTATCAGGCAGGGTGCTCCACTTGAGGTACCGGCGAGAGGGGTGTCTATCCGAGCCTCCTCTATGCCTCGTCTGGCGGTAGAACCACAGGTACAGTCTCCCTTGTGCTCCTCCAGTTCTCCAATGTGGGAGGCGGTTTTCTCTGGCTGCTCCAGCTGTCACTTTAGGGACTCAGGGCTTCTGTCTGGGGGAGATGTTTGTGTAAGGACAAGAGTTCCCAGAATCACTTGCTCACTCAAAAGCTGTTTCATGGCTTAAACACTGGAATTGAACTTCACATGAGTATTCCTGTGTCACACTGGTATTATACTGGTATTTTATAAACTGTGAAAAGCTCATTGGCAGCACAACATCTTGTGCAGTTTACCCAAAGCGCCTTGTGTCTAACTGCAATGCTGTGTGAATGTCTTGTTTGGGAACAATACACATTTTGGTAGAAGGTGATTATAGTGGTATGTTTTACAATAAAATAAAGTGGTGAATTGTGACTTGTTAAATCTTTGGGTTTTTTCCTTCCTGAAATAGGGCTGCTCCTTTGTTCCAGATTCAGTCAGTTCTTCCAAAGACATGCAGAAGTAGTGCAAATGAGATGTGGCGTGTATGAACGTGTGTGTCCTATGTTTGTGTCTGTTTGTATTTCTGCCTGACAGGTCAGCGGCTCAATGAAGCGCTCTTTCTCTACTATTGGCGACCAGTGTGCCAATGGGCTCTGGCAGGATGAGTTTTCCCTTGAACGAGTCAGTCCTGACCGACTGTACAGACCACGGCAAAGGAACTACAAAGGGGCTGGTCAGTAATTGCTGCATTTGTATTAATAAAATAAAATACATACTCTGAAAAAAAATATATTACAGCTTTGTGCGCAGATGACAAATCTACAGATTGTGTAGAAAACATTTGGACAGGTTATGACGTACATCTAAGCTGCTGTTTGCTTGTGTCGTGTTTATGAAATGCAAAATGTCAAAGTTTAGTTGACAAATGGGCACACTTGGAAGTTGTTTAAATGGATTTTCTGGCCAGTCACCTTAGTTTTAATAATAAAAATAAGACATTTGGCTGACTTTGGTTTGTGTGCAAGTTGATGTCTCTTAAGCAGTGACTGCCTGTAGCAGCTGTTCTGTGCCATGCTGGTCTCCTGCTCCAGACCCCCTGGACCATGAAGACAGGCAGCGAGGACGTTCCAAGGAGCGGCGACACCTTCTGTCTCCCGATGTGTCACGTTGCAACTCAGAGGAAAGGAGTCGGCAGCAATCGAGGGAGCGCATGCGGTCACGGTCGCCTAGTGAGAGCCGGGCTCACACCCCGCACACGCAGGTAGGTGTCGCCTGGCCGTTCTTCTCTCTCATCACTCCCCGCTGTGCCTGCTGTGCAGACGACCTCTTTCTAACTTAAAATCTTCAGTGTTACCGACCCTAAGCTCTTTCTCACGGCTGGAACTCCCTTGATTTCTGTAGGTGAATAACTCGGACAGTCCAGCACAGTCCATCTCAGAGTGCGGAACACCTCGCAGCAGACGCCAGCTGCCCCAAACGCCCACTAGGCCACGGCCCCACATCTCCTATTCCCCTCTGGTGTGCCGTGCGCACCCCTCTACACCGCCAGACAATGGGGCCAGTCCACAGACTCACAATGCTGGCCAGAGTGAATTCCCTTCTTGGGAGGTTAGAGGTGCAGTGTCTGCTGGAGGCCATGGAGACAGGGGGAGTCAGCACTCCACTCCACAGCGGTACATCTCAGAGCCCTACCTGCCCTTACACGAGGAGTTCCACAGCCCAGACTCTGGTGGCCAGGAGGAGACGCTCACTTTCGAGGCGGCTGTGGCAACAAGTTTGGGACGTTCGAGCGCTACAAGCTCTGCTCCGCCATTTCGGCACACCTGGCAGGTGCACAATGGCCACTTCCGAAAACATCTTGGCCAGTCCGGCTCAGCAGCTGGCTGCGAGCTCCTCAGCGACAGTGATGAGGATGACCGCTGCTAGGATGTTCGATGAAATGGAACACTTGGCATAAAAAGAAGGAAATGCCAGAAAGGAAGAACTTTCCCTGAAAAAGGAAATTAAGGCCTATCTTTGTGCATGCTGTGTGCTTGCCAGAATTTCTAGAAAATACAAAGAGAGAAGGACTGATTTGTTTTTAAATATCACCCTTGTGGTTGTTGAAGAATTAGGAGCATAGTAAGACCAGAAAGGTGTCCCTGCTGTACTAAAGCGTGGCACTAAATCCTGAACTGCTCCGGGAAAAATACCGATTTAAACGAAAGAGCATCATTTTCAGTTACTCTGGATAAATTTGACAGCTAAGGAATCGATTTGCAATTTCTATTGTAGCCATTGTTCTTTTGTATTATTATAATGCATTTTAAAATGTTTTACCAAAAGTTGGCTTATGGTCAAAGTCAATAGTAATACATGTGTAAGTATGCTGAGATTTTATAGCAGCTCATCTTCCAGGCCAGACACATGCCAGAACTACTGAGTTATACAGTGTGCTCATGAACCAGTGACAGAATGCCGGTTTTAGGAAATGGGTGTCTTCAGATATGCATTGGTGTTTCCAGACATTTTCCATACTGTAACAGGAGCTCCTTACCGGCTATGAAGCCTCCTAAATTGCTTAGATCAGCTCTGGAAGTCATCACTAAACAATTCTTGGGAGGTGTTGTAAAATTGAAAAATGGTTGCTGATTCAAGCCCCCCGAGGACCTCCTGTTTCACCCTTCCGGAGGATACCGAACCAGAATGGCTTCAGAGGACAATCCTGCTGTATAAAAAGTAAAGACTGTCTGCTAAGCAAAGGAACATCGTGAATGAAGATGTTCAGAACAGACGCACACCTCACATCCATTTGAAAGGAACAATTAGCAAAGAACAAAAGAGAAATTAACGCTTCACTGTAGCAGCGTAATGACCGCAAATGGAAGCAGGGCTTGGTTCACGGACTGTGACGCCAAAGGCAAAAAGCAGTCTGTTGTTATCGGGAGTGGGATCACAGACGCAGAGGTCGGAGACACAAAATCCAGCGCTCTAAATTTCCCTGTAGCACAGTTATAATTTATATTTAATGTACAAGAGTTGTCCCTGTAACACACATTAGTCCTTTTTTCAGCTGTGGCTGCAGGGCCGTGCATCCAGATAACAGCAGGTTGCGCCCCATCATACTGACGTCTGGCTTGTAGTGGTTCAGTAAGGGAGCATTAGTGGTATTTACTGGCATTTACTACATTCCTCTATTGCTTCTGCACCGTCTCCTCCACTGACGTCAGACTTGGCACCATCCTGCCGAAGTAGGAAATGCTACGAGGCATCCGTGCAGAGTATCAGCAGCCACACTTGTGTGTTCATGTGTTCAGTATATACATGTAGTGTTTGAAGAAGAAAAAAAAAACATGTTTTTTTTTCCTGTAAATAAGGTAAAATCTTTCAGGGGTGTGTTGGTTTTATTCTGCAACAGCAATTACCAGTATCTGCCCATGTAATGATAATAATCACAAATATGGATTATTTAAAAAGACAGTTTTGTAGTATTTCTTTAAAAGTTTTACAGGCACTGTTCTTCTGCGATAAGTCCTTCACCACGACGCCAGAATATTTACTATTTTAAAAAAAGCACTGTGCAAACAGCCATAAACAGCCATTACTATGGATGGTTTTTTTGAGTCGGCTTTTTTGCTGCTGTCACCGCAAAGGTTGCTGTCCGACCAGCTGCCACACTGGAGGCCTTTGTGTATTTCACTACCTTACTGTTGCGGCTTTTGTGGAAATGGCTCAATTCACGTCCGCGTCCACTTCTGTTCCAAAATCGGAAGGAAGAACACAAAGGAGCTGGACTGTGAGGATTCATGCATTTTATTTTATTTTGCTCTCGTGCTGTTTGTGGCGACATAATCAAAACTTTAAAATTTTGCCCATTTATTTCTTCAAAAGGTTAAAGCACTACAGTGCAAAACAAACTGCATCTCAGTCTCCCGGGCGAAGCTGAACCATTGTTTTTTTTTATATTTGCTCATTTTACTAGAATGTGTTCAGTACAGTCATAGAACAATTAATGCAGTACTTTGAATGGGGAGTGCTGTGTGAGACGTGGAACATGAGACAAACTAGTTGTAGCCAGAAAATGCAGACGCGACCCTGCAAAATAATGCTGTATATGTTTGTTGCAAATGCCATATATTAATAAAACATGCAGCTTGGTGTGGGGAAATTGTGACCCTGGAAACAACATTTTATGCTTATATTTTTCATTTTTGCCCCTGTAAGCATTTTGTAGTTTGAGTAATTTTAATACTTGTTGGCTAAATGTGAAAGTTGAATGTTTAAGGGTCATTCCATAACCTTGATGTATGTCTGAATCATATTCAGTGAGACTGTAATGCTGCAGTGCTGTGGGTCATAATTAATGCTGGTTTATTGGTGTGAATAGTGGCCCTTACCATTCTCAGACCAGGAAAACGATAAAAAAAATATACTGTAAAGGTTATCGACAAAAGGAAAAACACTGATTCCGCAGCTCCTCTTTTCTAGTCGATTCCTTTTGTCGATCCGGCATCGTTTTTTCATCTGTTATTCAGCCTTAATAGATCACAGTCATGTTTGCCTGAATTCAAAATTCAGATTTCTGGAAATCCTTCCGTTACGAACACGCATACTTACAAAAGCCTATGCACATCTACACCTGCACGTTCATGTATATCTGCCCCAGTCTACCACTCGCTACACCGAACCTGTACGCGGCTTTCCTTTCTAAAATCGATTAAACAAACAGGGACCCTTCCATGATTTAGTAAGGTTGGATAAATCACAGAAAGCGATCGCAGAATAAGTACTAGAACAGCTTTATGCAGAATCCTTTTCTCCACCAGAAAGCCTTGCTCTACATATGATGTCACCTGTATATTTACTGCTCAATACAGTAGATTCAGATCATTTCCGATTCATCCGTTTCCTTGTGACGTTCAACCACAGGGAAATGTAAAAGCACTACATTTAGATGCTGAAGCCTTTATTTTTAATATATCGATTGAATACGTTTTACATATTCAGATTTGCGCCATCATATTCCACATGGTCAGTGGAAGTACACTTTGTAGACTCATTGCTCAGAGTTAAAGCAGCAGACTGAGAAAAGGCAACAAAAGTGTTAAGTTTTCAAAAGGAAGCCAACATTTTGTCACTTCAGCGTCCGTATTTCCCCGGGAGTCGATTATATATCGCGTAACGTGAAGTACTTTGTTTTGTGGATGTGTATGAAGCGTTTGAATAGGCGGTATTTGATTCACGTTTTGTATGAGGTCACAGTTTTGTGAAACAAAGGCATAAAAGTTTTATGTTGCAGTTAAAAACACAGCATTGCAAAGCTTACTGGTTTTATATACACAGACAAGCTAAAATATACAAAATGTCAAAAAATTTTCCACTGTTTATTTGCCATCATAGATGCCTGTTATATCTTTGACACCGTAATACACTTTGTTTTGTGAAGAAAATATGTTTTACATTTCTCTGTGTAAAGGACCAATAAAAAAGTTTACTGCTCTTATAAAATACCATACAGTGTGGTAAATACCAAGGTGATGCACTGTCCAAACTGCTGTTCTGCATATGCCTGAAGCCCCTCTGCTGACAGTGGTTACAGATGCAGTTTCAGGAGTGAAGTTACAAGCAGCCACCTCCTGTACATGGGTGACATCAAGTTGTAGACCAAGTCCGAGAGAGACGATGACTCCCTGATCCACCAGACCAGGAACCACAGTGAGGATATTGGGATGTCATTCTGACTGGAGAAATGCAGCAGGATGATAGGAAAAAGATGGAAAGTGGTAAAGACAGAGAGAGTTGAATTACCGCGAGGTCACATAAGAGACGCGCAAGGCAACTAGACGTACCTGGGGATCCTCCATCAGATGGGAACCATGAGGCAGAAACTTGGAAGATAGTGACATCCCAATACCTCCATAGAGTAAGACAGGTAATAAAAAGCCAGATGGAAAGAACAAGTGTAGAGGCATCAACATATATACCCTGCCAGTCATCAGACAACCAGCTGCCATAGTAAGATGGATAGGAGTGGAAATGGAAGCTGCTGAGATGAAGCATGCACAGTCTTCTACCCAACATCTAACCCCCAGGCACTGTACACTAGCCAGAACGAAGGGGGACCAGGTCTAGAAATTGTTAGGACCACTGTCCTGAATGAGATACAAAACATCCAAGCAGTGTCTTCTAAAGATGAGCTGCTAGGAGAATGACTACATGGAAGGTACCACAGAAAGTGGTTAAGATCAAGAAAGCCAAGATCTTGTTGGGTTTTCATGTCCAGCCAGATAAACAATAATGGCCAACTAACCAGACATAGTGATGAGGTGGAGAAATTAGCAGTGGTGATTCCAAGTGATGGAAACATCATGAGGAAAGAAGATAAGAAGCTGGAAAGTTACCACCCACAGCAGAAAAATGTGTTTAGAAAGGCCAGTTGAAAAAATTATTTTTCCATCCATTTTCCACCCTAGGAGAGATTTCTGAGCCCCTGGCACTTGGCCTGAGGGTGTGCCTTGACTTCTAAGGGGTGGAAATCGGCTGGCATCTACTCTCACAGACCCTTTACCGTAATTTAGCTGCTTTTCTAACCTTTGTGTCACATTCCTCACCTGGGCCACAGGTGCTCTCCGCCCACCGAGGAAAAAGGAAGATCTATCGGACCAGATGTGTAGGACTCAGTTCTGTCAACGATTGAACAGCCATGTGAATGACCAAAGAGACTCGATGTAGGGAAGACTTTCATTTTAGTGTCTGCTGTGTCTAAGCGGGTTCCCTGGTCGTAATTCCTTTTTCTGTCTGTGTAGCTGGATATTTGCATGAACCAAATGTGTTACTCAAATTTACTGTTCTGAGCTTTCCTCATATATGAGCCTAGGGCCATCTGCAACTTTTAACCCTGACCCTAAACTAGCTCCCAAATAGCTGAAATGAATGAGCAAACATGGAGGGCATGAGAGCAAATAAATCAAAGCGCCTGAAAAAGTGAAACAAAAAGTATGCTTGTAGTCCACTGTATGTTTATTTTGACACACCGTACAAGGGTCTGTTTGGACACGAACGTGTGGGTGGTGTCTGGCCGAGAAGTGACGATATTCTGCGACCCAGCCCTGAGGTTTGTGGATGATGGAAAACCACTGAAGCCAACTATAAATTCCCCTCCCACTGCATGTCTGTAAGGTGGCTGTGGAAGAAGAGAAACATAAAAACACCTGATCCTTAGCAGCACCAGGGCCCTCAGCCATGAACGATGTGGTGCTGCATAAATGTTTAAGTAATTTGCGGCGTAGCTAAAATATATAACAATAATCAGAAGATGTTGAGAGAATTATAGAGTCTACGTGGGTGTGGATATTTGGACGCATCTTAGTTTTACAGAAACATTTGATGCTGGACATTTGACCTTGTGGATGTCTTCCCAGCTGCAGATGCTCTTTTCTTTTCCGTCTACTTGTTAGTCTGTGATCGCTCTTGGATATGAAAGATGAAGTAGAACTGGCACCTGCACAACGTGGGGTTTGTTTTGACGCTCGATCTTTACAAGGTAACCTCGCCAGCAGACCCTTCCAGCCTGTTCCGTACAATGCAGGTCTTGGCAGGGATTCTCCTGCTGCTCCACTGGGTAAGTTTTACATCGGGTTTTTTAAATTTCTTATGGGCAAGGCTGAAGCTGACCGTTTACACGAGTGGCCACATCTGCTTTGGGCCGGATAATTTGTTTTTGAAAAGCTGCCCACATATGGTGACACTACATGCTTAAAATGGGACAAAATTTTGACTGAGTCAGCGGTGTCGGAGGAGGAGGAGCTTAAAAATACTGTGCTTCAAGTTGCACAAATATGCATATGAGACAAATCATAAACTGATTTTTTTCATGTACCTGAGAATGGATGAGGGCAAAAGCGAAATCTTTTTCACATGAAACGGTAAGAAATATCAGTGTGGATTTTGTGCAACACGCAACCACTGCGGTTTTTGGTGGCAGTTTATGCTTTGGGATGGGAGTTCTCTCCTCCCCCTTTATTCATCCTGGATTAGCCAGCATCAAGGTTTTTTGATAAACAGGTTTTTTTGCATATATATACTGAGTTTATGCTTCTTTTAGCAAATGTTTTTATCAGTGCAGACAGGAGAGGTAACCAGGAGCTGTCCTTTACCACTCAAAGGACCAAGGTTTCAGCCTCACTTCCTGCAGGAGTACCCTTGACCACAGTCTTTATTCTGAAATTACTACAGTAAAAAATACCTCGCTGTATAAACAGGTAAATCTTTATCAGCAGCTTAATATTGTAAGTCACTTTGGAGATGCTTTTGGGAAAGCTAAATCTCTATCAAGTTAAACTGAATCTATGTTAGTGTCTTTAAAAATAATAATCTGCCATACTTAATTCCCAAAAACGGATCTCCTTTTCTGAAATTGCTGTAGACGTAGTTAAAATGGCAGAAAATTTGTTGGAAAGTCTGAGAAAAACACTTTATTTGTCTTCCATGTTGCTACTTCACCTTGCTTGGTTGCCAAGTATGAAATAATTTAATTGTAATCATTTTATGCTAATAATTTTAATATTTGAGCATCTTTGTAGGACTCTGTGGGACATTCTTCTGTGTTACGTCAGCTCAAAGTCATGGCAGGAGAAAGAGGGCAGTTAATGTATTTGTGTGAAGACAGTTGAAGAACACGGTAGAGCTACTAAAGGCAGAGCTTCAAGATGACTGCTGGACACAGTAAAGGTGTGAAGGGCAGCAGGCCACGTGGCAGCTGGAAACACAGATAGGGACCACTTCAAGCTTCTTACAGAAGTAAAACCAACAGCCAAGTATCCACATAAAAACCAAAAAGTGCTGAACTGCAACTAAAAAATATTTAGAAATTGCTACTACTACTACTACTTTCCCTACTTTAAAGCAAGAATTATATCTAAATCTAAAAAAGATCTGGGCACTAGGCAGGGTACACCCTGCAGAGAACACCACAGGATTGTCCATCTCTCTCACACACACACACACACACACACACTACAGGCAGCAACTTAGAGTGACCAGCTAACTGACCGGAGAGCCTGAGGGAAACCACATGGGGTCACGCGGGGAATAAGCAAACACACGGCCTGGGCACTTCTGGAAGTGACACATGGACGGCTCAGGTGGTGTGAGGCGGGAACACCCCCTGCTGTGCCACCCTTGTTCTTGGAAACCAAAAGCTGCAATTGGTGTCCAGAGGTTTTTTGTTCACTAAGGACAGTTTGGTAGGCTAAAAGTTGAGACTGAGCTGCTGTCTTTTTGCAGAACATTGTCCAACAAATGTCCAATGTGACAGGCACTGTTGGATTGCACTGCCAAGCTCACAACTCAAGCTGCATTCCTGACCCATCCCTCCAGGTAAACAAAATTAAATCATTTGCATTCTGATATTTATTTAGAATATTATTTCATTTAAAAACTACATCAATTGTGAGGTTATGGGATAAGATGAGTGCGAATTTACTTTGGATTTAGACCAAAAGGTCAGCTGAATGTCAGGCTGCTCCACAAGCTTGTTTTCTTTTTTTGTACCAATTTTAAAGTTTGTAGATGTAGATGTTCTCCTCTTTTCCAAGGCAGTGTAGGCATTGCTGTAATTTGAGCAAACAACTTCAGCCGCATCTTTTGCAGAAAAGTCGAGTTTGAGTTTGATAGTTATGTTTTGCTGTTTTTTATGTATCTGCTTTAAGGGCACGTTTGCTGAGCTAGAAAAAGGCGCCAATACTGAGCCGTCATCCAGAAATATTGACTCTTTGGGAGATGAAAAGGTTGGAGTTACCCAAAGACACTTAGTAGTAAAGTTAGATCCACCGAACTCCACCAGGGGGAAACCAGAGCTTTCGTCAAAGCCTTCTCACATGGATAAAGCTGACAATACCAGGGCAGCACCAAACCCTGAGCCAAATACTGTAAAAAATGTTGATGAAGCAAAAAATTCAACAGCGATACAGCGAAGAACAACACAAACAGAACTGGAACCTCCACAAGGTGCTCAAGAGGTGCTCTTTGGATTGGAATCGCAGGTCCCTTCAACTCTCTTAGCTCCAGCAGCAGAGGTAGCATTAAAGAACTCAGCCAGTGAGACTGTTTGGGCAACAAGTGAATCTGTGGAAGTTACCATTCCAAGTCCTACCGCACGCTCACAAGGTCCAACAAGATGGACAAGCAGAACTGCCAGTGTTTTCGAGGAAGATGCTGAGACTGACTGTGATGGGAAAAACTCATCTGTGAGAACATGGACGTCAAAGTCAAATCATTCGCAAGAGGCTGTTGTGCCAGTACGAATCACTGAACCATTGGATGCAAAGGATTTTGCAGACATTTTGATGGACAGAATTAAGGTAGTGAGTCCCACAACATCTACAGCTGAAGGTTTGTTAATTGGTGAAACAGCTAGACCAGAAAATTCAAACGAAACAGGAAACACCAACAGAAGTGAACTTGTTATTGGGCCCACACCACAAGTGGAGGTGGAGGTAACATCTGCTGTGGCTGAAATCACCCAGCCACCAGCACCTGAGCACCCAGACCAGCCCACAGTGGAAGAGACAAAAGTTGAGATGGAAGAAGAAGCCACCATTTTAGGAGAGTGCTGCACATCACTAAGGAAGTCCACAGGAGAGCAAACCAGGAGGACTGTTATGCGGAAGCAAGGAACTGTGAGGAAAGCTCAAGATCCAGAAGAGGGCCCGTGTGATTTGACTGTGAATAGCATGGCATTTACGTCTGGCACAGCTGAGGGCTACCAAAGAGGTCCAAGCAATATTTCAGGTACGGCTCAGAATCGCCTTCACAGAGGACCAGCAAAGCCAGAAAGCATTTGGGAAGCAAACCATTAGCAGCCTCCATCTGGGGGTCCTGTCTAACACTAATGAGACCTTCTGAGATGAGTTCTCTGAGGGGGGCCAAGAAAGGTGTTCAGTGGGACTTTGTAGTCATCTCTCAGTCTTCCTCCCTTGACAGTGATATTCTCTCTCCAACCCTTGAACATGGAGTCTACAGCCCAGACGAAAACTCTCTTTGTTCCCTTCATTTTAGCCAGTCTTCCTCAAAGAATCAGCAAGGGCTACAGCCATGTGGCCCCAAGAGCAGGACCAAGGGGGCCACGGGTAAGAACAGTTTCATTCGTTGCCGTCATACTGACTTACCTGCATATGCAAATAAACACTGCATTTGCACACACATGCTAAGCTAACAACAGCATCTTTACCTGAGTTTAGAAAATAAGCCTTGTCCAGGGCACCACGAATTTCTATTTTATTGGTTTTTAAGGGTTCTGTAAACAAATTTAGTGCCTGTTTGCCAAGAACGATCAGGACACTTTGTATAAAGAGGCAAGGAGATGCATGTTGCAGTAAAGTTAAGCTCAAAAAAGGACGTGTAACATTGTAGGGAATATAAAGCTTAGGAAAAATGTGCAGAAGCTTAGTAAGAATAATTTTGCTCATCATACTGCTTAATTTCTGTGCTTCAACGGAATTTCCACGAAAGGTCTGAGCGGTGACTCAGCACTTATTTGCAGCCGAGTCCAAGGAGCAACCTGGGTACCAAATGCCTGGTCCTTCTGCAAAGCTTTCGGGTCAAATTCGATTTGTTCAGCGTTTATTCGGTTAAGATCGGTGAAGAAAGGGGGGCGTGTTTCAAACGCAGTGGGCTATGATTTGTCTTAATCTGACTTTGAAAATGCATGTGCTGAAAGGGGTGAGGGCGACAGCGGGGTTTGTGGTGGTGGAGGTGCAACTTGAGTGTATTGTACCTATCTGCTTTTCTCTGAAACATCTGCTTAGTTGCAAGTTGATGCTGTCTTTGCCTCTTTTATTAGGGTATGCGTGCATCACAGAAACCAGCAAAATACATTAAATAAAGTCTAAATTAGTAAAACTTTAGTAGAATGAAATATTTTTATGGTTTATTATACCATTTCTGAACATATACAGTACATTTAACACAGAGTATCAAAACAATTACAACCCTTGAAAGTCCTTAAAATACTGCTTTATGAACATTTTCCTCTTAAGGTGAAGCAGTATTTTCTGGTTTTGTAAGTTGTACAGGGATAGTTGTTGGCCCAATTTGCTGAAACTACAGCTATTCTGAGGTCAGTATAAAGTTGCTGTGATGGCTGTGAAATCCATCTGTAATCATAAGTGCTTGTCCAGGGCAGGGTTAGTGGTGCAGGACAATGGGACCCTGGGGTTCTGCAAGGCAATAACCCAGACCTAACATTGATACATACACTAAGGCCAATTTAATGTCACCAGATTTCCTGAAACACACATCTTTGGACTGTTCAAGGAGCATCACGTGGCTGATAAATGGTGATGATTTGCTTACAAAGCTGTTGTGGTTTCTTCCAGGGTTACCGTGGCCGTCCAGGTCTACCTGGGCCACCGGGATCTAAAGGAGACAAAGTATAGTAAATTGTTCTTTTTATGTATTGTTATATTTGTTATATGACTGACTGTTTTACCAGCAATGCTGAGTAATAATATAAAACGAGAGAATAACCATTAATTTTGCCTAAGCATCACCTAAAACAAAGTAGTCTGAAAAGGTGGTGCATTCACTGCAAACACTCACAGCTTCCTGTCAGGCCAACATACATTTACTGAAGAATCCAGAGGCGAAGATACAGTCTAATAAACACAAAAAATTCTGCTTACACCTTTATTTGCCAGCAAAAAAGCTACATTTTGCATACCGGACTGTAAATTAAAATTATATCGGTTGCCCAGTGTTAACATTGTTTAATGTCGTCCTGAGCTGCATTCCTTCAGTCCACAAGGTGTTCCATGTGATGCCAGGGCTACGCCGGGGCTGTGGGGCAGACAGGATACACCGGAGACCGCGGTCCTGTGGGTCCACCTGGGATGCCTGCGATCATTGTGTGGAAGACTTCAGAAGAAGAGTGGCAGGCATTTAAGGTGCAGTATCGCATATGAAGAGGACCTTAGGTCACACATTTATCTATGAACAGAAATGAGTCTTTTTAATATCTAAGTTTGACACCATCTACAGTCTGCTTATTTCTGAAACTAGCAGTTTTTTTATTTGTTTGTTTTGACAGAAAAAGAGCTTTTACAAAAAGTTTATTGCAGCCTGGCCGGTAAGTGAGGGTGGCAGTTACCTTGCTCTTGTGTTCTAACTTTTTTTTTGTTTTTTTGAGAGTTCAGCTATAAAATATTGATTTTTCTTCTCAATTCTGCTACCATGTAGCACCTTTTTGTCCACAATGATAAGACAGAGCCCAAAAAATCATGTCTGCTCCCCAGCTGTACATTTTAGAGACTTAATATGAAGCTCAGCTTTTGCTCAATTTTATATTATTAAATAAAATAGCACTATTAATATTTTTATCGTTTTTAAAGTTTTCAATGTTAAGAATTAAATGCGGTTCAACATATAGGAAAATGTTGCAAGTGAAATGTGAGGATGACTACAATGGGTTATTTTTTGTTAATTGTGCCTTTGTTTTTTCAGAGACTGAGGGGACCCCCAGGGACTTATGGGCCTCCAGGAGATTCAGGCCCACCCGTAAGCATATGGGCACATACCTCTTAGGATCAGCAGATATTTTTTATTTCAATTTTTATAGCGTAAGAGAGCGTAAATGGTTTTAAAATGATGGAACAACAGAAAGAGCTGAGTCTCACATCTCTAGGGCTTTGGGATTCAACACTGAATGGAATTAAGGTCAGTGTGTGCAGAGTTTGCATGGCCTCCCTGTGTTAACATCACAAAACACACAAAAATGTGTTGCTGGTGAACTGAGGATCCTCGATTAAACATTAATGCACAACAAAAGTGCGCTACCATGAAGTAAAGCGCCTGTATGTTTATTCACTCATTCTTGCTCACTGTCTTCAGCCAGTTGTTCTTATCACAGCCACAGAGGTCTGGAGCTTCTCCTGGGCGGGATGCCAGTTCACCGTACAGCAGTCACATTCACTACAGGCATGTTTGTGGACTGTGGGAGGAAACCAGAGCAAAAGTCACACAAACACATGGAGGACATGCAGACTCCACACAGACCATTTTGAACCAAAAGCCCAAAAGACTAGGCACTGTGAGGCAGCATTTTTAATATAACTAGCTAGTTTTGTGACAACATACAGGTGCTCCAGACGTAGAAAATCGTAACAAACTCAGCTTCTCACACCTTTTTGGGTTTAATCAGCATTAACCGTCCTTCAGCGAAATACAGAAAGTTAAAACTTGGCTATAAAAATTTCACAATTTGTTTTATACATGAATGGAAAAACATGTACAGTCACTACTGACAGAGAAGCCAAATGCTGGGAGAGGAGAGATCCAGCAGTTTGGCAGTGGGACCCCAGCGCTGGATGGATGTGGACAGACTGCTCTCTACTGGTGGGAGGGGATGTTTTACAGCCAGTTTGTGTTTCTTTTGTCCAGGGACCACCAGGGATACGAGGAAACCAGGGGAGAAAAGGAGATCGGGGGACAACTGTAAGTGGCCCTGTTTCTTCTACAGCTAAATCCATTATTATTTTGTGTTAAATATTTGCTGTAGAATTCATTCACAGACATCTGAAACCCTGTGTGATCAAGAATTAAAAAAAATTGGGATTACTGATCAACACTTTTACAACTTTGCTTAGATTTGCTTAGATTTAGGGTTCCAGACCACAGAGCAGCTAATATTCCAACTACTAAGTCATTACAATATTCTGTTTAATTTATTAATTCCAGAGGGAAATTGTTGGTTGCAGCAGTCCAAAATGTAGACAAACACACACGCACGCACGCATGCGCGTGTGCACGGACACACGGTTTTATGCTTGAAGACCGACTGTCTGTGATGGCAATGGTGCCCATTTAAGCACTGGATGTTCCCATATTGTACTGCTGAAGAGCTCCTTTGACACCCTCTTTTGTTCTGTTAGGGCCCCCAAGGGCCCGTTGGGATGCCCGGCCCTCGAGGAAGACCTGGGAGAGATGGAATCCCAGGATCAGATGGGGCTGATGGTTTGGCTGGGCCACCTGGAATACAGGTAAGACAGCTGCACTTGTGACTGAAGACAAAATGCAATTTTCATTCATATTTTTCTCTATTCAGCGTTTGTGCATAAGCCAAAATTAGATAAACTGTCTGTCCATCACAAGTTTTTAATTGCTATCAATTTGTGTTGTAGTTTTTGTCAAGTGCAGTTTACTCAAACCAAACAAAAGACAATGTTAGTGTAATGTAAAAATGAGCAGCAGGCCTCACACAAAGGGGGTCACAAAAATATTTTGTCAAGAGGTGCCCGACACAAATTAGGTTAAATGGTAATAAAAATTATGTCTAAATACTTGGCCTCCATCTTTCTACAGTCAAGCAAATAGTTTACAAAGGTAAGAAACTCAGCATCCTTCTAACATCCTCTTGCAGTGGGTGTCCTTCAAAGATCAGTGCAGGGGTGCACAGTACAATCTTCAAACACATGAGATATAACCCTGGGGTTAAGGTCAATCACTGTTTGCACTTAATGTCTGTATCCATGAGTGTATGGCAGAGAAAAGCTACAAATATGGGTGTTGTTCTTAGGAGGTGAATATGGAGAAAACAACTGCTCTCCAAAAAAAATTCTGCCTGTTTCAAGTTTGCTGAAGACCTCTAGGATGTCCTACAGTACTATTGCAGAAATGTTTTGCAGACAGATGAGACAAAAGTTGAACTTTTTGGTAAATGTGCTCAAGACTATGTTTTTAGAAAACAAAGCACTGTATAATAACATCAATACCTCAGAACTGTGAAGTGTGGTGGAGGGAGCATAATGGTGTGGGGTTACTTTCCTGCCTTAGGGCTTCTGTCTTTGATCTAGCATGGCCATGATAGAGGCATGGGGCTCCACTCCATGGAAATTCTACAACATGACCTGAATTCAAACAAGACATCTAAAAAATTGACATAAACTGAAAGTTTTGTGTAGAGGAACAGGTCAAAGTATTTGTAACTGCTGTGTTGGTCTGATCAGCAGCTACAGAAAGTATTTTATTGCCAATAATGGAGGTTCCACTTATAACTCAAATTAACTTCAGAACAAGAAACTTCAAAATGTATGGTACCAAATTGAGTAAATAAACCAAGAAGAATAAATAATTTTTGTCATAAAGGTTACTATTATGACATGAAAAAGACTCCAGTGGGTTCTATTTTTTAGCTATTTAGCTATATATAGCCATGGTTTTCCCACCAGTTGCCTTGGTTTAAATCTTTTGATTTAAAGATTTTGCAGTGCAAAACGTTCCATGTACTGTCTGTTAAACTAGATTTATTTATAATTACAACCTTTATGAATACCACCTCTCATGCAGTAGTAAAATTATTTCAAGGGGTTCACTAACTTTTGCACAACTCTATCAAAGGTGACACCTCAAGTTAAACAAGCGGTCAAGTGGGAAATAATTATTTCTTCCGTTGGAAACTTTGACTTTTCTGTTTGCATCTCTCAGATGGATGGAGGATGTTTTTCTATTCATAGGAAGCCTTGCTGAATTTGTCCCCTCGATGGTAATAAACTCCACAAAATGTGGATATTGGTGGTGGTAAATTTGCACAATATTAGCAAAAAATGTGTCGTTCTTAACTACTGAAAGAAACAAGTTAATCGTGTCAGTTTATACCACACAGAAGTCTGTTGTCTTTGTTCATTTCTCCAGGGTCTCAAGGGCTACACAGGAGAAAAAGGCACCATAGGGGACCCGGGTGAGTGGGTAAGAAGATCCACCATTCCTTCATGGATTCAACTGCTTGTTGGTTATTTCTTGGCTACTCTGGCCCGGTGGAGGGGCCACATGGCGAGACCCAAGTGCAGCACTAAACGTGGCTTCATTCATAAGCAAAACCAGACCAAAACGGGGGACATGACCCCTTACAGCATAGTAAAACAGAAGGTAAAATCAGAAATACATGTCCACTATGAAAGTAGCTGAAAAAGAGAAGAAGGTAAAAGTCACAGGAAAGACAGTCATCAGAAATGAACAGCAGGAAACTGTTGTCAAGATGATCCCCACATCCTAAAGCTGCACCACTATCACTAAAAACACAAATGAAAATGAGCTTTCCTTGCACTTTATGTATGTATGTATGTATGTATGTATGTGGTTATTTTCCATTGTATAAATGTAGTATAAACATAATAAAAAATATGTTAATAATAGAAAGGGAAAATAATTTAACTTCTTTCCAGGTCCAATACACAAAATGTCAACACACACACATTCACACACAAGTGAATAATTGTTACAACCGAGCCCTCTGTTGTGCAGTAAAACATAATAAATTTGTTGCTGTGTGAAACTTCCTGCTCTCCATGCTGTAGGGATATCAAGGGGAAGCCGGACCACAAGGGAACAAAGGAGAGAAAGGCAAGCAGGTCAGGCTCTTTGCTCCTAGAGTTCTAGTGAAAAGCTACACTCGCCAGTCACTTTATTAGGCACGCTTGTCTGGTACTGCTGAACCATGTGTTCAGGCTATGATTTTGTGCTTTGTTCCTCCTGTGTCTGTAGGGCAATAAAGGAGAAAGGGGCCTCACTGGGATTACAGGGTATATTGTGAGTAACTACCTGTGCTGAAGATGTCTTGTATTGTTCACCACCTCTTAGGAGCAATGATTTAAGAAGCTGGAAGTTTAGTACAGAGTGACTTTTGTTTAACTTTCATTCTTCTTTCCATACCTGTGTGGTTTGTGTGTAGTCCTTGAGGACCTGCTGTATGTATCTGTGCACAGCTAACTGGCAAAGCCTTACTCCATAACTCCACATGGAGATTAACTAAATCCAAGGTTGTCTTTTTTAAGAAAACATGTACTGGTGGTAGACATTTGAAAAAACACTGCATTTCTGTATACAATGTATGGCCAAAGTAGGTGGACCCCTTCTAATGACTGAACTGCTTCAGCCACACCCACACAGCATACAAACACATTCTAGACAGTTGTATGCTTCCAACTTTGTGGTCACAGTTTGGGGAAGAAGATCCTTTCCTGCTCCAGCAAGATTGTGCCCCTGTGCATAGTGAGCTCCATAAATGCATGGTTTGCCTAGGTTGGTGTGGAAGAACCTGAGTGACCGCACAGAGCCCCGACCTCAACCCTGCTGAACACCTTTGGGATGAATTGGAACACCAACCGCAAGCCAGGCCGTTTTGCTTGACCTCACTGATGGCTGAATGAGCACAAATTCCCACAGCCAGGCTCCAAAATCTGGTGTCAAGCCTTCTCAGAAGAGTAGAGGCAGAGGGGGGCTCAACAGCTTGACATTAATGCCCATGGGTTTGGAATGGAATGTTGAACAAGCACATATGGGTGTGATGCTCAGGTGTCCACATATTTTCAGCTATATAGTGTATCACTGTACTCATTTGTCAAAGTCATTACTTTCAACAGTTGCTTTCAATAGTTAGGAGTAGCATTTTTTATATTAATATTATGCAAAGATGTGACAAGCAGTCCTAAAAACTTGAACCAGACTCTTTAAATGTGACAGGTAGGGGTTTAGTAATACAGCTCTAACAAGGTTTCTTTCCATAGGGTTTACCTGGAGCCAGAGGTCCAGTGGGATTTATGGGAACACCTGGAACTGTAGTGAGTACCACAGAATCAAGGCTCTTATTATGATTCCTACCTTTTTATACAGAAAGAGTGAAATTATTTTGTGAAAATGACTTTTTACTCAGGGTGAACCTGGGCCACCTGGGTTCACGGGACAGCCAGGACCTCCTGTGAGTTGAACACACATTTATTTCCCTTTCAAGAAGTTCTGCTTTATCAAAACTGCTCATAACTCAAGAAGGGATTTGCTACCTTTCAGGGAACCACTGGACCAAAAGGGATGAAGGGGGTCCCAGGAGTCAATGGATCCCCTGTAAGAGCAAAGCAGATAACTACAGAGCCTGGATGTGAGGTGATGCTGAACTGCTATCACATCTGGACTGCATACTTTCAATTCTTCTTCCCAGGGTCAAGCAGGATTTCCAGGCCTGAAAGGACCTGTTGGCCAGCCAGTGAGTGCTGTCATTTCCTCTTGTTTGTGTACATGTATACCAGTGTACATATCCAGAATTTTTTTCGGTATAATCTTTGTTGCACTGATTTACATTACACATAAAATTATCAGGGATTCTTAGACTTTGAAGAGTGTTTTAATGATTTAAAGAGTACAGGAAAAAGTAGAAGCAACGGTTTGGCGACAAAGTCAGAGAGGCAAGATTGCGTTAGTTTGGACATGTGCAGAGGAGAGATGCTGGATATATCGGGAGAAGGATGCTAGGGATGGAGCTGCCAGGCAAGAGGAAGAGAGGAAGACCTAAGAGGAGATTTATGGATGTGGTGAAGGAGGACATGCAGGTGGTGGGTGTGATGGAGAAAGATACAGAGGACAGGAAGAAGTGGAAACAATTGATCCGCTGTGGCGACCCCTAACGGGAACAGCCGAAAGAACAAGAAGAAGAAGAAGAAGAAGGAAAAAGTAGAAGCAAAAACAATGATAGTAGCAAATATAATCATGGATGGATGGATGGATGGATCCAGCTCACAACAAAGTAGATATTTATTGTTGTTATTTGTTCAAGACCTTTTGTAGCACATTGTAGCATATATAATACACAATATATGCATTACAATTACAATTAATGTATATCATATTGTAATGTAATAGTGTAACTGTATTGTGTATTCTACATGGTGTAATAGTATATATTATATTATAATTATATTAGGAGGTACTGTGTAATTAATTTGCTAGCAGAAATGTTTTGTTTACATGTATACACAGTGTAGTAGAACAATATGTACAGTACATAAATTATCCAAAACATGTTACCCCCACCCCCCCAAAAAATATAGCATTCATTATACTTTTAGTGCACTGGTTATTATGCTGAAGTATATGTCCTGCCACTTAATGCTTTCATTTCCAATTATTTATTCAAAGATATATGATATATAGATGAAATATAGATTAAATATACATCCATCTACAGCAGTATATATTGTATCCAGTATATATTACTCTACAGATAAAACTGAATAATTGAATGTAATCTGATCACAAATCCATTAATTCATTATCATTCTGTAGTGCAGGATGGTGGATGGTGGAGGTTCTGGTGTGTGTGTGTGTGTGTGTGTGTGTGTGTGTGTGTGCAGTATATATGGGGTTTTACATAATCTAGCCTGTTCATTAGAGAAGGCTACTTTGCATTATTATGGTTTTGCTAAAAGTGACAATGGAGCTACAAGCAAACTTTGTTACAGTTCTCTGACCCCCAAGTATGTTTGCCAGTTGAAGACCAAGCATGTTTGACAGTGAATTAGTAAAGCCTGAGCCGAACCTTTTCATGCTTTTTCTGACATAGCAAAGAACCAGATAAAAGCATGACTGAACAAGTGATGCAAATGTTTGCTGATACAGGGGGAACCTGGAACAGAGGGCATTATGGGACTTCCTGGAGTTCGTGGGCCACAGGTAGACAAATATGCATACTGTTTGTCCACTGTGACAGAATCACTGCATTCCACTCTTTAATATGAATGTCAACTGTGCGTAACTGTATTTATCCCTAAATCAGAAATTTGGTTTCGTTTTCATTAATCTTGCTCTAAGATATCTCAAAAACTGCTTCGTAGCTGTGCATTTTATCTCTGAAGTAATGAAGTATAACATATATTGAATTTCAACACATTTTCACAGTTCTTTTATTCTTCAGGGTAAACCGGGACAAGAGGGTCCGCCTGGGTCAAAGGGGGAACCAGTATGTGTCTTACACGCATTTTATTAGATGCTTTGTACCGTGTGTCAGGCATAACGTTTAACATTACCATTTGTTGCTGAGGTAAGAAGAGGTTAAGCTGTGTTAATACTTGTGCTTCTTTGATTTCAGGGAGATCCAGGAGTTGAAGGAGAAATGGGGGAATCTGGCCTCTTTGGCCCCAGGGTGAGCCTCTCCTCTCCTGTTGCTTGTGTGAATCGTGTAATTCGACCATGGGAGTAGTTAAACAGAACCTCAGTTTAGTTTGACTTTCCACATTGTTACACACACACACACACACACACACACACACACACACACACACACACACACACACACACCAGGTCTTCAATTTACAAACACAACTGGGAGCCAAAGTTTGTTCATCAGTTTGTAAATCCAACCACAACCTTCATGAATAAAGTTGTCCCCTCATCTTTTCCCGTGTTTGCTTGTGTAAAAACCCCAGATGAAGCTGTAAGGAAATTTGCTGTAAGACATCTGTATGTTTATTCCAGTTTCCTGTGATGAACTGGCATTTCTGTGTGCTGACCAGCGTAGCACCCTGGGCTTCTGGGATAGACTCTGGACCACAGCAACCCTGACTGGGATGTGAATAGTTAGACAGTGACTGAGTGACTTCGTTCCAGTTTCATCCACTGCCTCGCCTTACAGAGGGTCACTGTGTACCAAAGTTAACACAGGGTTTAGCACTTTTATTATTTTTTCATCAGTTGAATGAAGTTAGATATACGTCGTCCTGCTTAATGCAAACATGGGAAACCTATGTAGTATTGATATTCATCATCATTTCTTACCAATGCTGTAATAACTGTAAATAAGTTGAATTAATTCAGGCCCACGCTGCCAACTGACCAACAAGACAACACAGATGATGTTCGTTCTGCAATAAACAAATATTTAAAGATTGGCGAGAGAAGAAAATATGTTAAGCGTAAATAAATCAACGGGGAAAAAACTCTCGGCACGGCAGCCCAGCGTATATAGGACTTCCACACTATTTGGGCTGGTTTTAGAAAAAAAGGCAAGCAGACCTTTTGTATTGTTTAAAATATTCTTGGTTGAGTTGTTGAATTTATGGATTTACGTTTCTCTTTCTTTTTTCAGGGAGCCATTGGACTACCAGGAAAACCAGGACCCTCAGGTGATCCAGTAAGATTTCTCAAAGCGATTCCTTGATGTATTTTCACCTTCTTAAGAGAACATTAAGAATAAAATTTAGATAATTAATGCAAACTGCTGAAACAACTATATTTTTGGTGATATTATGCTTACTATACGACAGAGAGGCAAATTATTTGTCCCTTTGGATAACAGCATTGGCTAAAAATCGCATCAGTTATTTAGTTATTAAGTTATTATAAAGTTTTTATTTATTGTCATGAAGATGTTCCATTTTTTTCTCTGGTTTATTTAAAAAAATAGTTTTTCTGCGCTGCAAATGTCACCAGCATTTTTGTGTCCACACATTAGCTGGCAGAAAACAAAAACCCAAAAATAACTGGAATATGGAACCAGATAAATTAGTCTTTGTGCAGTTTTTCTGGCTCCTGTCCAGCATGTTCCACATTTTTCCCACCAAGCAAAAGCCACCCACATTTCCACATCCAGCTGTTAATTTCATAACTGAAAGACACCCGGGATGAATAGAACTGGGACAGGAGTGTGGGGCCATCTTTGTTCAATTCACTTCTACTTCGTTTACAGAAGTGAAATGTTTCACATGTATAATTTTAATTTCTGGCTTGAAACTAACAAAAATTATACCATTAAGTATCTCGCGATGAAGCTGAAGTATTTCGCGGTGAATCTCTCCATGGTATCGCTGATTCATATGGTCTGCTTCCAGGATAGGCAGCTATTCAGCTTAAAACAAATGAGAGACTAACCTAGCCTATACATAAACAGAGGGGTGCGTTACACATTTATTGACTGTGACAAAGTGGTTGGATCGAAAGCAAATCAAGTAACAAACACGCATCAGGTTCTGTGTTCATAAGTTGACTTCCTAGTATCTTGTTCTAGCCCTTGTACCATTTTAATCTTGGTGATAAGAACTTCCCCCCATTAAGTCAAGCCATTTTATTCACAGATTCTAGAGACAAAAAACTGGCAATTTATTTATATTTGTGTTCCCTTGTCCTACCAGCCCTGTTGCTGCTAGCTTTTTAATCCATTTACTCTGATTTGTTTTTCCCTTGCAACCCAATTTATGGCCCAGTGTTGTCCTTTAGGTTCCTGCTTCATGTTCCCACTATTACTGTCGCCCATTATGCACCAGCTGCTTGCTTTCTACCATAAAATACATTCACAGAAAAGTGGAAAATCTGATTTAGCCCAAAAGGTCCTTCTTATTCATTAATTGTACAGCAGGCAAATAAATCAAACACATTTTTCCTATAATACATACTTTTTCATTCTATTTCATCCTTGGTGTTTCCGTAAACATTTAAAGTGTGGGTTTATATAATTGTGTGTGTTTCTGCTCCACAGGGACCCAAAGCCCAGAGGGGTGAGAAGGGTAATTTTGGATTAAAGGGAGACCAAGTGAGTGAAACTGTGCAGTGTTCTATACACTGCACTCTTACTTGTATTGAATACCTGAATTTTTCCTTGGTTAAAAACTGCTGGAATAAATTGTGCTGATATATGTCAAACCAAATGTTTTCTTTGAGAAAAAATTAGTTAAATATCAAGCCACTCTTCAAATACTAAGATGAAGAAGTCATCCAGGTATTAAGGCATTTGCATGTATTTCTCTGTGACTGTCTTGTGGCTGTATTAAGGGTTTTTGAGTTTTGCATTTTCCCACTGGAGGAAACCAGGTTCTGATTCGAGTCTCTGATAATTCTGCAGTAGTGAGGTGTACAGAGAAAGGTGATGAGGTTGAGTTCAGGTGTCCAACTGAGGGTTTTGTTTCTTAATTTAAGTCAGGCCGCCTTCAGTTTGAGATGAACAAAACAAAGGAACCAGTAGTTGGTCTTCACCATGTTAAAGACCCCATGAGTCCGGTTACTACGGAGGGTGCAGATGTGGAAGTGGTCCAGTTCTACAAGTATTTGGGTCACCACAGCAACAACAAACTGGACTGGTCCGACAACAAGGATGTGCTGTAGAAAAAAGGACAGAGAAGATTATTCTGCCCTTTACCGTGTACAGCAACGTCCTCCACACGTTCTACCGGACAGCAGTCACCGGTGTGGTCTTTTATGCTGTGGTGCTGAGGGGGAAACATCACTTCTGGTGAGAGGCACAGACTCAGCAAACTCATCGAGAAAGCAGCTTCTGTCATGAGTCGGAGCCCCGATTCGGTGGATGAGCAGGAAGCTGTGGTCCATCATGGACAACAGCTCACATCTCCTAACTGAAGTGATCCTCGTGAGCTCTTTTCAGCCACCTGGTTATTCAGTTTAGGTTTTGTTATGAAGCTTCTGGGGTTCCTTCTTACTTATTACTGCAATCCATCAGTTATTTCTTTCAGTTTTTTTCTGGTTTTTCCATTTGCTGAGTGTCTTGTATTATAGTGTCTTGTGTTCAGCGGCCCAGTGCCAAATTTCCAGGCAGGAACAAAGAAAGTTTTATTCTATCCATCCAACTCCTCAGTCCATTTTGGGTTTTTTTTTTTTTTTTTTTTTTTTTAAAGGGACCTCTAGGCCCTCCAGGAAAAAAGGGATTTAAGGGCAGAGGGGGACCTTCCGGCCTCCAGGGAGAAATGGGGCCAAGAGGTTCTCCAGGACCAAGAGGCCCCAGAGTGAGTCACATTTCCTTACTTTGTTTGCGACAAAGGAGCGCAAACTTACTTTTCCAGTGAAAAGCTAGAATCATCTGAAATTATGAGTCTGAGCGAGGAATACTGTGTAAACACTGGAAAAAACATGAGTCTTTGGGATTCAGGTCCTTTGTAGACAGCACAAATATATTTTTACATATCACTGTCTATCTCCTCAGGGTTATGATGGGACAGCAGGAGACCAGGGAAAGCAAGGAAAAGATGGAGTAAAGGTCAGCGATATTGAGGCGATTGCTCAGCATTTGCACAAAAACTGCTATTTAAAATGTACTTAATTTGAAAAAAGCCTCCTGAGGTACTGACAAGTTTTACTTCTGGCTGAAGGGTAACAAAGGTCTTCAAGGTCTACAAGGACTTGCTGGGTCCAGAGGTGAAAAGGTAGCAATATTCAGTTTCTTTTTATTCAGTTTATGTAGACAGTTTTCTGGTGGGAAGACGTTTGTATATTTTATTTTTGGAGGTTCAACAAGTATTCAGGCAAATTTGGGCATGAAGTTCAGTGCCAGAGTAAATTACAGCGTTTGGAGTACTTTTACTCTTCTGAGCTGTTTCTACATTTATGGTTTAAACAGTGTGTGACCTTGCATTGATCTAGTCCTTTTTTCCACCAAGGGTCGCAGTGGTCGTAGAGGATTTGTCGGCTTGCCAGGCCCTTTGGTAAAAAGAAAGCACCTTGACCCATACCTGCTGTTGCTCTTCAAGGGAAGAACCAGCATTTTTATCTGACCTGATTTAACTATTTTGTTTACAGGGGGAGATGGGAAAATCCGGAGAAAGAGGAACTGAAGGAGAACCCGGTATTAAGGTTCTTGCGTATATCAGCTTTTTATTTTATGCCACCTGAGCTTTTGGCCATTTTCCATGCTTTTTAAAGCACCTTTTTGTGATTCTTGCCACATGAAAAGTTGTTTATGGCATCTTTGTCATCCTGTCAGTTGTAGAACGTTTTGTCTTAATCCTTTTGACTTCAGTCTTTTCATTTGATTTTCTAATGCTTCTGTATCCAATATTGCTACCTGGATTAAAGTGTTTGGGTTTTTATTTCTTAGGGAAGACAAGGTGACCCAGGAGTGCCTGGACCTCGGGGTCTCAAGGTGCATTTTGTTTGTCTTTTGTTTGCCCGTTTTTGCTCCTGTGTTGAATTCCACTAGCGAATGTATCTGCAACCAATGTGAGAACCACAATAACATTTTCATCACAGAATTTTGACTATAGCAGGACTAAAGCATTAAAAAGTTTAATATTTTGCATTTGCTTGTTATGTACTGTCTTTGTTTAGGGGTGGCAGGGTCTCCTGGGAATTCAAGGCACTGATGGAATGCATGGAGCTCCAGTAAGACCCAGTGCTGCTCTAAGACGATAAACTGAAAATGACACTCATACCTGGATCTAACAACAGGATCAATCTCTCTTCTAGGGGCCTGTTGGAATGTCAGGTCCTAATGGAGATGCAGGACCACCAGGACCTAAGGTACTCTTTCACTAGCATTTCGCACATCTAGACAAATGATCCTTTAGGTGCGTTCATTCTTAGGAGTCAATCTTTTTTGTGCCATTTATAAAAATTATCAAAACGGAATTTAAAGTTTTTATTAAGGATCACAGCAATTGTTCCAAACCTTGACTGTCCTGGCAATTTGTGGATGAAGACAACATTATAAGGATAAAAACCAAGCAATAATGTATATCTTGTAAAAAAAAAATATCAAAAATAGTGCCACTGTTTAAAATCTTATTGACTTTATGAATTAAACCCTCTGAAAGCAGGGTTGATGCTGAATGTCTACACTATTTTTTTAGCTCTTGCTCCTTCTATTTGATAGGGTTTTGAGGGAAAGCTGGGAGCTCCAGGAGTTCAAGGTCCTGTTGGGAAAGCTGTGAGTTAAAAAGTCTTTCTGTCACCCCTGAAGGTATCCTGAAGTAATGATCTTTATGTCCAATTTATACTGTATGCTATTATCTTTCTGGGATTCACTTTTTACATGCAATACAGTTCAACAAACACTTTTTACCAGGTCAAATGTTACATGCTAAAAACCAGTTATTCCTAATGCACCATCTTGCATTCCTGCTGTCTGACAGGGAGAATGGGGAATCAGAGGAGAAACTGGAAGGCCAGGAAAACCAGGAATTAAAGTGAGTAACCTGAATTAAGAAAGCAAGCTGGGCAACATCTACTATCCACAGTTGCCATTTTCTCCGAGACGGAACTGTCAGAGGAATGAGGTGTGTCGGCCACCATATCCAGTCAATGTAATGTTAGAAATTCCAGATGATAATGGAATTTTTCATTTACACAGCAATGCAAACAAAGACTGTCCTGGCATGAATATCACCTGCAAACATGATGCACAGCAGCCCTTCTCAGCCCCCAAGTTAATCTGTAAGATGCATCTGGGAACATCTTTTTCAAGTTGTGGAAGAAAAAATACCACTTCGGGTATAGATAGAGTTACACTTTATTTTTCTATAGAAATACACACCGGTGTGGGAGAGCCCCTTCGAAAAGAGAGTCTCCCCGAACAAAAGATACAAGGGTTATTTATACAGTGGTTGTGAGACATTCCCGCCCTTCAGTAGATTTCTGGTTCAGTTCCTTTGTCTCAGCTTACCTGCATATCCCCTAGGTCTGACCTGGACTGAAACTGGCCATTTGTTTGACCATTTCCATGACAATTCAGCATCCCTCCAGTAGTTCACGCTTACATCTCTCCCAGTAGTTCATGCCAAGGATTGATCACTTCCGTTCTTCAAGATACCCCCGGAAATACCTTAAGGTCACAACGCTTTTTAATAAAAGTAAAAAACATTCATTCTACTACTTATAAATACCTTTAACATAATGCAACCTTTCATTTAAAGCTTAACTTAAAGATTTCTCTCACAAAGTAAAGTAGTAAACAAACATTATGTGTGAAAATTCATCGACAGTGGAACCACTGTGAAACAAAACATTGGGGTGGTTTAAGCCTGATTTTTTTTCTAGGAATTGGGCTGTAATAGATTATAAAAATAATATCACTTAATCCCACACACTGGGTCACAGCACACTGGTTCTTCAGTGGGGACTGCAGCACTATTTATGACTGAAGTCACCTTTTCCCCCTCAAGTCAGAGTCTATTAAAAAGTCATCTATTTGTAATTTACATTTAATGAAACCTTTGAAACAAGTGCAAAAAATACTGTATTAAATATGTAATTGCACTTTGTACCACATTAGAGCATGACCTTGCAGGGTACATCAGTAGATGGATCTTCATTTTATATAAATGCTTATTGCATTCAATGGCATCATTAGACAAACCCAAACTCTTAGAGGATCTGTCCTCTTGGCTCCAAGAAATATGAATGTAACATAAACTATCTAAAATATAAATAAATAATGAAATTAAAAAACTGAAGAAGTTCAAACCTTCATCTAACCCATAATCAATCTCATAATTCTAATTCCGTAATTTTCAATTAAAGCAAACATTTCAATCTTTCTCTCTCTAAAATGCTTCCAATGAAACTGTTCCCAATAAAACATCCCAAGTCTCCAGCTGGTTCTTGATGATGATAAGACAATAGTGGCTAGACCTTTTAGTAGCACTTTGTGTTTGATATGAATCTATATATCATATATGTAGTGCTACTAAAAGGTCTAGCCACTATGCAACAGTTTGCATCTCCTTGATATCCAAAGTTAGCCAAGTGCAAACCCACACACGATATAGCAAAGTGATGGTGCTGTAATATCTCAGTGGGGTTGTCAAGTAGGCGCCTCCCTTTGCAGGTGTTTCCTCAAGTTAGGCCCACAATACCTCCAGAAGGCTCTGCACAAAGTAGCATATTATGTTCTTTTGCTAACATATGGCGCAGACCTGTAGCCTGGTTATCTCTCGTTTTATTCAAGACAACCAGACTCTTTATTTCGCTGTTACCATTTCTAGTACAATTGTCACTATTACTATTGTAATTTATGTTGCCATTAGTTTACATTATTCTTCCAGCCTTTTGTCTTCTTCACTCGATGTCCAGTAAGAGTCATGTTTTCATCCCTGGACTCACATTTTGTGTTTACTCAGGGTATTAAAGGTGATTGTGGCCTAAAAGGAATTTCAGGGAGTCCTGGCCAAAAGGTAAATAAATGGAACTGGAGAATAAAACTTTGAAAATTGTTATGAGATAAAAATATAATGCACTTGTGTTATTAGCCAGGGGTTGTACAGCAGTCTTTCTCCTTATGGGGTTTTGGGCTTCCAAATTATTTTAGCACAATTTGCCTGATTAATTCTGAGTTTGACAAAACAAAACTATTTACTGTGGCATATAAACTGATGTTTCTTAATGATATGATATTGTGAAAGTTAATATTTGTTCATGTTCATATTCATTGCTGAGCTGGTAACACGATAGTTTGGGATGTGTATGGTGCTCACTGACACCACTCTTTCAGGGGAACAGGGGACCGGAGGGCAAGAGGGGGTCACCTGGGAGCCAAGTAGGTGCTTTTACTTCTCCAGAGCATGTCATAGTCTCCCGTGAAACTCTTGACCAATCAGTGGCCCCTGATAGCCCTACCTCCATATCACCACAGGGTCTTCAAGGCATGCCAGGACCCCGGGGACACCGTGGACCCCCTGTAAGAGAACTACACATTACCATGTCTAGTTATTTAAGTTCATCACATGGAAATTTATTACATTATTTAGCTGTAGTCTGTAGCTCCATATTGTGAAGCAGTTGGGAAACTTGTTCTTCAAATATTCTTTGCAGGGTCTGCAAGGTAATATTGGACCCTGGGGGGAGAGCGGCCTCAGAGGACCACAAGGAGATAAGGGGCCACCAGGACTAATAGGCCCACAGGGGGTTGCAGGTTATCCTGTGAGTGACATTCCTGACATCTTGGTGGAATAATTTAATACTGGTTATGTGCCCTGGTGGCTTAATGGAATAATTAATAAAAAAATAGATAGATAAATAGACTAATATATCTGTTTTTAACTGCTTTCTACATGATGCTTTTAATATGTTTTGTGACGTACATATAATGCATCCAATATGAAGGGAAAAGATGGATCTCCAGGGCCAAGTGGTCCAAGTGGAACTAAAGGAGACCAGGTAAGACCCTGTCTTTGGAGTGAAGTCCAATAATGATGACAAAAGCAATGTCAGAAATATCATTTCTAGTTCTCATTTTTTTACATTTCTGTTTCATATACTCAACTTTTCAGAAAGATATGTGGTACAGCAGCTCAGTGACTATCACTGATGCCTCATAGCATCTGGACTGGTTGGGTATGAGTTCACATCAAGCTCAGACTATGTGGTGTTTGCCTGCTCTAGTTTCCTCACACAGTCCAGAGACATGTGTTTCAGATTGATTGGTCACTCTAAATTCCCAATGTTTTGTGTGTGTGTGTGTGTGTGTGTGTGTGTGTGTGTGTGTGTGTGTGTGTGTGTGTGTGTGTGTATGTGTGTGTGTGGCCAGATTGCTGTCCCATCCAGGGGCAGTTTCACAGTAAAGCGCCCATCCAGGGGCAGTTTCACAGTAAAGCGCCCACTGTTTCCAGGACAGGCTCCTGACCTCTCTGGCCCTAACCAGAATAAGTGGTCCATGAAGATGGATGGATGGATGGTTGGATGGATGAATGGATATTTTTAAATCATTCCTTTGTTATAAAATATTACTTTCTAGGGATCTAAAGGACATATGGGCCAGAAAGGAGTTCCTGGTGTTGATGGTGAGGAGGTACATTGATTGCCTTGTATTAATTTATTATTTGTTATACTAATGAATGAAATAGTAAACACAACATATGCTCAACCTTACAGGAACGTAAAATGTTTGTGTTGTTCAGGTTACAAATGATAACACTTACTGTAGATACTGAGCTGTTGTGAAATGGGTTTTAGGGCATAAGTGGACCAATAGGACCAGTGGGGCCATCTGGGAAAAAGGGTCAGCATGTGAGTATGAATTTGATTTGATCTCAGCATGATTTACTGGTACATCATAATAATGCTGGATTTCTAGACCACTCGGAAATTAAATTTATTGTATCGTTTAACCTATAGATGATCTTGAGGATTCTGGTGATGGAACATATTTTTATTCTAGGGTTACAAAGGAAATACTGGGTCTCCTGGTACAAAAGGGGCAAAGGCTTCTCAAGGACAGCGCGGCAACAGGGGACCTCAGGGAGAGATGGGCCCCCGAGGGAAGCAGGTGCGTTGCTATGTTTTCGCTGTATGTGCTATTGTAAACCTGTATATTAATTGTAAGAAGTTTACGTCATTTAAGTATGAAAAGCGAAACAGTATGAAAACAAAACAAGCATCTTGTTCGCCTTTCAGGGCCAAAGTGGTGCTCCAGGCCTGAAAGGAGAAGCAGGACTCTCTGGAGAGAAAGTGAGTTACAGCATTTGGAGCAACCTGATGGGCAAGAAGTGCCTTTGAAAAGATAACAATGGCTGTCATTTAGCCTAAGAACAAGGAACTATGGGTAATGAAGACAATGATCATATTGCAAACTAGACCACAGCTTTCTAAGCAATGCTTAAATGAAACATATGCGTGGTATAGCAGCATTTCCTATTTGTCTACAGGGCCAGCAAGGTGTTCAGGGTCCACCTGGCCTGGCTGGGAGGTACGGTCCTGGGGGCAGAATAGGAGGAGGTGGACCCAGAGGAGAAAAAGGTTTCCTGGGGCTAACTGTAAGTTGTCTAAAAAGGCTGTGGCATTTCATTAAAGTGGACAATAAATAGTACCATCACATGTCTGCTTTTAGGTTAATATCGCCTGTATGTGATTTACTGCTGTTTTTTGACCTGTTGAGTGAATTATATGGAATTGTTCTGTATTTATATTTTTTCCAGCGTTTTTGCCTTCTGATTATTTTCCACGAAACACTTTTTTCTGGCAATATTTTTACTGCTGTTGTTTTGTTGCAAGTCACATTAAATTAGTACCTTGTGGTTATGTATCTCCGATGATGATTTCTCCCCCAATGCCTGGCAGCTTTGTATGTCAATGGAAACATTTTTTTTGTTTTGTTTAACCGAGAACTGCATTACCACATTTGGGAGGTTGTGGGGTCCATATCATTGTAGGAAGGCCAGTCAATCAGGGTCATAACATCATGTTTGTACCAGAGGAATGGAGGTGACCTCTTCCCCAGCCAGAAACCAAACTGAGACATACCAGACACATGAGTGAGCTTAAACTGACACAAACTGATAAATAAATTTGGAAAGGGTTATAAATGGCTTTCATACTGATTTCAGGGAGAGCCAGGCAGGCTTGGTCCACGTGGCCCAGTGGGACCAAAAGGAATACAGGTAAGTTAGTTCACAATTCTGCCTCTCCTGTACAGATGAATGTCCTGCATTATTTAATGGTGTGAACTTAGGTGACAAGACAAGGAGCACAATGTTGTTTCCTGACAGGGTTTGCCAGGAAACAGAGGCCTTGCTGGTAAAGATGGACATCATGGAAAAAAGGTGCAATATGTCCTTGCAATGTATTTCATTTCAAGTTATGAGTCCGTGAATACTCAGCAGGATTACACTACTTTTCAAATCTGTGTTATTTTTAGTGAATGCTTTAAGTTTATCTGAATGAACCTTTTCATTGTTAAAAGAAAACTATTCTGTACACAGAATGTCCATCCATCCTTTAAGGATGATAATCTTCGCTTAGTACAGTTTAAGTCCTCCTTTGCTGATGCTGGTAAAGTATGCTGTGATATGGACCCATAGGGAGATCATGGGGAAAGAGGAAATCCTGGGATGCGAGGGCTTAAAGGACAACCGGTGAGTTAAATCTCTGTTTACCGTATGATGTAGTAGTGCAGAAAAAATTTCCAGATGATGATACCATGATCTAATATTACCATATTTCTTTTTTCTCCTCAGGGACTTAAAGGTTCTACAGGAAGTAAAGGAAACTCAGGAATTCAAGGAAAAATCGTGAGCTGTTTAAGAGACTGTATAATTTCCTCATTTGATTCACTGGTTGTTCAAGCTTTATTGCTGAAGTTTAGTGTGATTTCTATAATAAAGCAGAACTATTTAGCATATTCTTCCTAAATGCACCATAACTTTTAACTCTGAGGTTAATGGATCTTGGTATCTGTCTAGGGCTCAGAAGGAACAGAAGGACACAGAGGTGCTCAAGGCACTAAAGGAAGGTGTGGACTCTCAGGACAGAAAGGAGACAAGGGCCCCGAAGGACAAAAAGGGCCAAAAGTGAGAATCATTAAATCCATCAAATCATGCTCAAATACCACTTAAATAAGAAATATATGACATTGACTTGCAAGTTTTATTTCAATATTTTTAAGGGACTGAAAGGCAGTACAGGGAACAAAGGAAATAAGGGCAGCAGGGGAAAACTGGTGAGTTTATAGAAAAAAAGTTGTACATTTATTAATTATTGTAGAAAGCATTATTTTTGGTTAGTAAATGACATGGCTTACAGTTTTACATGTTACTGATTTACATAGTATTGAAATAATGGCGCAGTAATGTAGTTCAAAGGGACATACTGTATGTGACTCACATCTCCTCTACAGGGCACTCAGGGTCCAAAGGGAAGGCAAGGCCCAGTCGGAAAGCGTGGAACACCAGTAAGTAAAATATTCCAAACAAAATACTGTTGATAGTATGACATTTTCTATAGTTTGTTGAAGTTAGTAACACTGACATTTTTTTTCAGAAGTGAATTAAGTTTGGTGGCATGTATTTAGTTTGTTTGTCCTTTCCACTTAACTAGGACTGTGCTAAATGCAACTACTTTAACTGTACAACAGTTTGATGATTACATAATATTATTACTTTTTACTTTTCCACTGCTACACCGTTTTGACCTGGGTAAAGCCAGGTAACTCAGCTTGTGATCCATAAAACACCATACATATCATGACATCTGAATTCTTTAAGTCCAATTTGTTTTTCTGTTTCTCATTATTGTGTCAGGGTCATGCTGGTTTGGATGGTCTCCTTGGGGTGGTGGGAACTGAAGGCGATCCGGTAAGGTATTTGTTGTGGCACCACTGCCTCTTAGTTAAGAATGCTGAAGCTGTCTGTTATCACTCTAATCCAAACTTTTATAAGTAAATGTGGGAATTGTGTCTTAGCATATTTCACTCACTCACTCACTCATTCCCTCACTCCCTCATTCATTTTCATTGACTGCTTGTCCTGGTCAGGGTCACGGCAGTCCAGAGCCCTGGAATCACTAAGTATCAGGCAATGAAGGGTTCTCTCTCAGGGTAACCACACACACATACATCCTGAAACAGACATAAACCACAGGCAAGTGGGAAGTTAACTTGAAATAAAGGTATTTGGACTGTGGGAGGCAGCAAAGTGCTGCAGCAGCTAACTCTGCTGCCTCCCACAGTTGAAAGACATTTATTATTTAAAAAACAAGCAACACATGAGCAGTTATTCACTGGCTTTATAGTATAAGCATAGAGGGAGAGCTGCACTGTACTGTATTATGTTGCTTTATGTTGCATGATGTAAGAATCTGTATGCTTCTAGGGGGATGTTGGTTTCAGGGGGTCCCCAGGAAGGCCAGGTCAGAAGGGGAGGATGGTGGGTCCTTCATTCTGCTATTGCATTCTTTTTTCTTTTCAAAAAATGCTACAGACCTCAAAGTGGTACAAAATTTCACCACCTACCATGTTGTTCCTATACTTCCACATGCTCAAATCTGGTTCATTTAGTGTGAGAAAAATATAAGGAATTTAAACCAATGCACTATTCATAATGTGATGCAGCAATTTGTGTCCTCAGGGTCCAGTAGGACTGCCTGGTTTAAGAGGACTTAGTGGAAACCCAGGCCCTAAAGTATGTGTTTTTATTCACTTATATTGATTTAATTAAAAACGAAAAAACTTGAAACCTTGAAAAAATCAAAGCATTTATTTGTCTTTTGGATTTGTCAGGGTGTTCCTGGTCTGAAAGGACCACATGGCCCTCCAGGACCCATGGGATCTACGGTAAAGTTATTAGTCCACCTTCTTTTTAATCCACTCATCTTTTTATGATTTCTGGCTGCAAGGTGCCTGTGCTTATTCTGCTCCACTATAAAAAATGGAAGATATTTAATTTAAGTAACTACTCTACGGGTTTTAATGTGAGCATGTATGTGTCATGCAGGGTCTCCCAGGGCTTCAAGGAGAGAAGGGACAGCCAGGCAATCACGGGCAAAAGGTAATAAAAGTGTTTACTTCAATGAGGATAGAAATACAGGATAGAAACACTCTGCATTAACTGTACTGACTGGAAAAGAAACAATTGAGAGTGTAAAGTACGTTCATATTTTTTCCCAGATGAAAAGTTGGTATTCATGAGTTACCTCTGGTTTATATCTTTTAACAAAGTCAACACCTTTCTATAGCATTACACATGCTCTTCAGATCTCAACCTGACATGCTGAAGTGCATCTTATATTTGCTCTCCTTTACCGTGTTCAAAATGCCATGCAAAAACTACATCTAAGCACTTCAACCTTGAAGTGCTTAAATGTGGCTTTTGCATGGCAACCTTGAAGTACTTAAATGTGGCTTTTGCATGGCATTTTGAACACAGTAAAGGAAAGCAAATATAAGCTACACCCCGGCATGTCAGGTTGAGATCTGAAGAGAATGCACAATGCTAATGGAAGGTGATGACTCCTGTTATAGTGAAGTAGAGAAACTCATACACATGCACATAATTTGAATATTTTTTTACCTTCAACTGAGCTGCAATTCTAGCCACTATGAAGAAGCATCTGAAATGGGTCACAACAGCAAGACACTGCTCACCTGTGGCTTTGCTTTATTTAACAATATTGTTCATTTCTTAGGGATTTGACGGTAGTAAAGGGTTACAAGGACCCATGGGGCCACAGGGGCCAAAGGTAACTGAATTTGTTTAAACTATTTGGTAGCATTCATATTGGTATATAAATAAAGCTGCAGCATACAGAACCCTTTTGGTAAGAAGGCTGCTGTTACCTTTTAGGGGAAACAAGGACCGCAAGGTTACGAAGGCCACACCGGTCCAAAAGGCCAGCAGGTAATCTTGTTTCGCTCAGTGGGATTTAATTTGCCACATCTGATATTCCAAGCACAAAATTCTCTGAATGATTTTTGTATTTTCAGTACTTTTACACTGTTAAGGCCTGAAAAACACAGCAACCAGAAAATGTCATTTTTTCTACTGTAAACACATCCTCATTACCAGTAAAATCTGTGTGCATGCAGGTATTTATTTATTATCTGGGGTTTATTACCCTCATTTTAGGGTGTTATTGGTCTGCAAGGTCCACCTGGGTATGAAGGGATCCTGGGTTCTCCGGTAAGTTCCATGTTTTCAATGTCTTTTTGACTTGTTACACCATGGAATGGTAATGGAGTATAAGCGATCCCTTCAAAATAACAAACAATATACAGAAAAAATACTGCATAGTGGCAAACATACTCAACAAACTGATTACTTTAGTTCCAAATGAGAAAATTCCTTATATATGGTCATTAAAACTTGACTGAATTTATTTTCCAGGGTCTTCTTGGGAAGAAGGTAGGTTGCCTATTAAAATTCCGGGTGGTATGTGGTCAGCTAAAGGTTCTCTGAACGCCTGCAGCACCTTCTTTTACTCCATGTTGTTGTTCACAGGGTATGAAAGGGCTTCGGGGGCCCCCGGGAACAAAGGGAGTGAAAGGACATCAAGGGCCGAGGGTAAGATCCTCCCGCTACTCACCATACATGTTAATATCGCTCTGCGAGCTCTGTGCAGTACCAGGAGATGCACATTAATACTGCTGATGTCGGTTTTGTTTACTGCTGTGTATCAACTTATAGTGCATTCATAAAAGGATTTGGAAAAAAGCTGAACAAACAGTCATACTTAAGGCAAAAACAGTGAGAACTATTTTTGCAGTATAAATTTTACTTGTTTAAATTTTTTCAATATAAAATACATAATTTGAAATACAGAATTTTAATTGTAAGGTATATTAATTTAAGTTTGGAACTCATTTTGCACAGGGAAAACCAGGTCCACCAGGACAATACATGCAAAGAGCCCAAAATGTAGGTACACAGCTCCATTATAAACTTTTTGTTTTATATTGTTATTCTGAGATTGTTAGGTTCAGTAATTTTTCTTTTTGCCATTTACACTTCTGTGTTTTCTATAGAAGTCTATTTTTTCAGGTTGAACAAACATGATTTGAGCAAACATGAAATCCTGTTTCTGTTGGAATGCTTATGCTTGAGTAGAAGCTCAGGACTGAAGACCGGAGAAGGCCTGGCTTTCAGCATGATCAGGCTGCAGCAGATCCCCTGGCCAGTTTCTGGCCTAAGGGAACCAAACAGAGTCCTGCTACCACCTGCTCAGAACTTCAGCTGATCCATCCTCACTTGAAGGATGGTGAGTGCCCTGGTGCCAAAGCAGCACACACTTATTGCAGAGCAAGGACCTGTTTGTTATAATAAAAAATAAAGACAAGGTGTATAAGTTTAAACATGTTTTTTAACAAAAATAAGATGGCATGTCATCGTAACCATGGAATGTCGGATGGAAATCTGAAAAGAATAATGTTAATGAAATTTCTTCTTCCTCTTCTTCTTTACTTGACTCCTTTGTCCAAGGCAATTTACAGTGTGCACATTTTTACAGAGGATTCTTATTTCTAGGATATTTCTACATGGATCCAAACCAGGGCTGCCCTTGTGATGCCCTGTATGTTTTCTGTAACTTCACTGCAGGAGGTCTGACTTGTGTGTTCCCTGTCAAGTCACAGGTACTCAGCTGCACTCTATTTCCACATCCAAATGTTGTGTTTGTGTACAGTGGTTGCACAAAAAACCATTAAAATATACAATTACAACGGAACTGTATATTGCATGTAGTTATAAGCAGAACATACAAATAATCTGTCGTGTTTTCCCACACAAATTAATTGCCGACATATTTTGCCGATTTGGCCAAACTTAAGTTTTGTCCAGAAATCCATTTTAGCAAAAATGTTGTGGTTGTTTGGCTAAAATGAGGATGTAACAGGGAAGCTCTTGTTCTGAGATGAGAACAAGATGTTGAACCTTGTTTAAAACTGTATTCCTTATGGACTGTGAGGTGTGAGAATTCACTTTTGTCTCTACAGATCACAGTAAGGCCAGAGCTAGAAAGGAAGACCACTAACACCTCTGTCCAGTGGTTTAGTCAGCTTACTGGTGGCTTCAAAGTAAGACGCCTATCTGCATTGGTGCAGAAATGCAGAGTATTGTGGTGTTGTGTTTGGCGGAGTGCAAGATCCCCCCACTAGGAAAGCTCTGATGTGTTACCGTTAGTTATGCATAACAAAACCCTAAAAAGAAAACCCTGTTTATGTTATGAGAAGTGCTAAATCAGTTACAAATTTACACTTTTTTTTATTAATTTTGTAACCTCATCTTCTGAAACTAACAAACATTTTTCCTGCATTACTGTTGGTAAATTTTGGACTTTCTTTTGTTTCAGTTTGAATACACAGGCCTCAGTTCAGTGCAACTGCGCTTCCTGCAGCTACACAGCTACTCAAGCTCACAGCATTTGACCATAGAGTGCCCTGGATATGGTGCAAACCATACCAAGACCTCCAGCTGGAGAAATTCTGCTCGCAGGACCATACATCTCCTAGGCAGTAATGAAAACCAAATCCACGTTTCAGACTCCTTATACAGCAGCATTTCACTGCAAAGCTGCGAGGTAACAATTGTTGTTTGCCCAAGGTCTGAAATGCATTGTCGTGAGATTGGATGTTTGACTTCTGGCATCTGAATTGTCTAAGAGTCACAAAACAATTTGAAAACTATATATGACTTGACTTTGTTTTCTAAGAGGTTTCCACCCTCTTTCACAACCACCGCAATTAATTTGCTGGCCACTTAAAGTCATTACAATAAAAATCAAGGTTTTTTTGTCAGTCACGGATGTTTTGCATCTGCAGGTTGACATACAGGTATCAGCAAGGAACCGACCAGATGGTGACGGAATCGATGGGAATCCGCTGCCCCTCAGAGACGTGGGAGTGAGGGATGAAGGAGACATCTGGAGGGAGGGCTTCACAGCCACCTTAGGTCCCTTGTGCTTTTTGTAGCCATGCTGTTCAGCAGTGGAAGGCACAGATTTAAATGCCTTGTGGGAGGCAGTACAGTACTGATATCAGATACCAGGTTATATTTCTTTGGCAGGATTAAAGAAAAAGAGAGACAGGGACCAAAAGGGGAGAAACGGTATAGATCTAATTACCCTACTGGTGCACTTCCATTCAAGGCAATTAAAATAGATATTTGTAGAGCTCCTAGATACGCTGTTAAACAAATAGTCAACAAATGTAAACATATGCTTGGAGTTTATGGAAACTGCTAACCTACATTTTAATTTATGCTCATTTTATTTCATAAATTTGAGCTTCACAAGTTCTAGCGTTACAGCAGATGTTGAGCTTTCTTTGTGTATGCTCTTTTGGGGCTCAGCCTGAAATCCAAATTATTTGTCTTTTGTAAATCTTAATTTTGTTAAAAGTTCACAGATTGTCAGTTACATTCAGATGTTGTTCATGGACAGGTGCCCGAATTCTACGCATTTAACTACACAAATGTGTTGGTGTTTGCATAGTAGAGCTAGTGTCCTGTAAAAGTATATAAACATACATCCATTCATCTATCCATCCATTTTTGTGAACTGCTTCCCCTGACATTTAGGTGAAATTAAACAAGGCAAATTTAACTTATTTTTTACAACTGACATAAATTATGTAACATGTACATGCAACATTAAATATTCAATAAAAGACTGATGGGACTGGCTAAATATTTGTGTTTCTAAGTAATTATTAGTGAAAAGCAGGATCTCCTGCAGAAACAGAATTTTCATAGCTATGGGATTTATTGGACTGAAGATATGCAAATCATAAAAATGTTTTGAAGCTGCTGCTATGTTGTTGCTGCTATGCTATCAGTTGCAACACCAGTGATACTCTGTCTGCCCTTGTAATGGAGTCCTATAGGGGTCTGCTGAGGTCTTTGGTGTGGGGCTTCCAAGCAATGGTGGCACCGGCCTCCATCCAGACTCTACAAAAACCTATTATCTCCCAGAAGATCCCCTTCTGAAGGCCAGAGCAGAGTGTGTCTTACTCCCTAGGTTCAGGTCTACACCATCTTCGTCAGCAAGAGTCACACTTGCAGCTGCGGTCTGGGGACTAATGTTGCTGATCCAAGCATTTTATATATACATCTATGTGACTTGATTTTTTGATTCCTGTGGTTATTCTGACTGCATCAGCTTTTTCATAGATGGCTGACTCTTTGTCATGTGCTCAGCGACCATTTCTGACCAGTTTTGGGCAAAGGTTCCCTTTACGGAATTGTTTAAACCTATTGTGTTGGCGTACCTTGCAGCAGGAGTTGTAGGTATAGTGCAGGCCAGGTGCCGTGAACAACCCAGAACTTCCAGGTAAGTTTAAAGTATGAATATATCAGAAATGTGTTTTTTTTTTTTTTTTGCCTGACAGCAATCTAATACCTTTTGTTCTTCTTCTTCTTCATCTTTCGGCTGCTCCTGTTAGGGGTCGCCACAGCGGATCAATTGTTTCCACTTCTTCCTGTCCTCTGCATCTTTCTCCGTCAAATCTAATACCTTTTGTTATTTAGCATATTTATTGAGTTAATCTGGGTGAAAATGTAGATATCAATATAGGAAGTTATACAAAAATTCTGGCAAATGTATGCATTTCCCATACAATTTATGTAAAACTTTTTATCAGAAAATAAATGGAAGTCATTGTTTGGATGAATGGATCTGTATGACTACAGCCCAGTGCAGAATGAGTCACCGCAGTTACAAAACTTGCTCCTGTGGCATGTTGTTCACCCTGCTCAGGAAGGTCCAGCAGATATCGCTTTTGTGCAACTGTTAAACCTTCTTGCTGGGGCTCAAGTTTCTCAAGTGAACTCTGACGCAGTTAAGGAGTAACTGTTTAAAAAAAAAAAAGGAAATCACAAACTGACGCATCAGGGAATTTGTACTGGGAACTGAAACAAACACATATATTTCCCGTAACGCTGAGTAAAAATACTGTTACACAGTTTACAATGTACAAAGGAAAGAAAACTGTTTGTGGCAAAGCTAAAAGTTATTCTAAGCATGACCACAAGGATCAATAAATTAGAACTAACTACTGATAACAACTATATATATCTTCTTCTTCTTCTTTCGGCCACTCCCGTTAGGGGTCGCCACAGCGGATCAAAAGCTTCCACTTCTTCCTGTCCTCTGCATCTCTCTCCGTCACCCCCACCACCTGCATGTCCTCCTTCACCACATCTATAAATCTCCTCTTAGGCCTTCCTCTCTTCCTCTTGCCTGGCAGCTCCATCCCTAGCATCCTTCTCCCGATATATCCAGCATCTCTCCTCTGCACATGTCCAAACCAACGCAATCTCGTCTCTCTGACTTTGTCTCCAAACCGTGATAACAACTATATATAGTTAACCTGCAAAAAAAGTACATTTGTACTGAATCAGCACTTTGCGCCTTTCCAGTTTGTGCCATTTTTTCCGATTTCTTCTTTAATTTAATGCTCAGGCTATTGCGCTGCTTCTTGTAAAGACACTCGTTGGTCACACATTAGTGCTCATTTGAAAAGTAAACGAGCAATCCGAAAATGCAAATAGTAATGTACAATGGAAAGTGCGGAAGCGAAAAGCAAAATACAAAAATGCATGTTGCAATTCGCATATAAATCTACATGTTCATCGATACACTGTTTTCTGTATTTTTTCAGTTTACAATATTATTTGATGTACTATTTAGTTTTTCTTTTCGCAGTTTGTTTTCATTAAAGGATTAGGTTGTTTTTATGTACTCCTCCTCCGCTAGAGTATGACAAACAGTTGGCGGCAAAAAAGTTAGGATGCGCTCCAGCATCCCCTGTGGCCCCGGGAGAGAGGAGCCACAGTGCGGTGCGTGTGCGGTTCGCAGGCGGTGCTGCCTCCGCCTAGCGGTGGGGGTGTCTCGGCGTGGGGGCGGAGGCGGAGCACAGGTTCGGGAAAGACTGCGTCGTGTCGCTCGTCTCCAGGGAGCTGTGGAGCTGAGTTGAACTGAGCCTAGGCGAGGCGAGCCGGGTCGCGGTCATGTCTCAGCCGTGAGAACGACGCCAAAGTTTGGCTGAGACGAGCGAGCGCTAACAGAGCGGCCGCTAACAGAGGCCCACATTTTTTCGAGAGAGGAGGCTGAGAGGAAAGCGGCGTTACGGGTGAGTGTGTGCCGGCAAAATGGCCAGCGACTGCGCGATCAACACACAAGCACACAGCACTGCACTCTCCGAGTCGTTGTTGGAGGCGCCGGCAGCCGCTTGCTTCCTCGTATTTTGACGTGAGAGGACGCATAGAACAGGCGCTGTTTTCTGACCTATAAGGACGTGTTTAGGGGTTCTAGCTGAATGTGACCGTTTCCAGCGTTACAGTTAAAAAGGTAAACCCGTCACTTAAAATACATTCTGAAGTCGAAATAGTGATGTGACGCTTGTATTAAGCAGCACAACAGGAGGTTTTGCTGTCGGCGCTGACGTTCCACAAGCAGCCATGCGGGCGGTACTGAACGGAGTCCCCCCCCCCCCCGCACACCGCACACACCGCACACACGTGTGTAAGCGTCTCTGGCTGTTGTGCACGCAGACCTGACCTCTGATCAATGAAGATGATCGATCTTCAGGGTTGTGTACATTGCCTTTCCGAGGTGCTCACCCTTGTCACACATCGGGCGGTGTGAGAGAGAGATAAGGAGCTGTGATACTGAGCAGTGTGAATGAGCCGAGCTTCCCTGTGAAAGCTGTTTAAAATGCCAGCATTTGGACTAAATAAATAATAGCCGAGCGGCATCGTGTTAAACTACAGGATGTGTGTTTTGCTCTGCTGTGAATTCGGGTCCCGTGCTGGGGAAGGGCGGTGCTTCGGGGTTAGGATCCGGACCACCGCGACCCCCCGCTGGACAAGCGGTTTCTCGCTGTGGCTGGACTGTGGGTCCGTGTTATCGTGCGGTTTGTAAAAGCACTGCTTTGTGCGTGTTTGGCCCACATTCCGTTCCTCGCTATAACGATCGATGCGGTTGTTTTTTTAAGGTCGTAAAATGAAGACGTGAGGAATGGACACTTTGCGAAACACGTGCATCGCGAAGCTCTGCTACACAGTTATTCTTTTCGTCTAAACTATATTCTCATTTTTAAACGTTTCGCCAACAACTGCGTTGCTAAGTAGCCTTGCGTGCTCGATATTGCCAAGCAACGAGGTAACTACTAATATTTGTTTATTGCTCAAATTTTCACATTTGTGTACGGGAGCACAAAAGGAAATAAAAGATCCTTCCGCGAGAGTGACGTCAGAAGGTAGCTCATTTGAAAAGCTTAAAGTTTTTAAATTTAAGCTGCTGTTCTTTGCTGAAATATAACATTGCTGTGGCTAATCGATTAGGCTAAATTTTTTTTTGACCAAAAAAAGTTAATTTCACCATTCCTTTTGAGTGTCTGTGTTGAGCAGTTCATCACATAACCACATGAAATGTTCATCAGCCTCTGGCCAGTTTCAGCTTTTACTGACTGACACAAGAAGTGAAGTAAAAGCTGAATAAAATAGATCTTCCCTAATATATTTATGTCTTGTGTTCTGTAAAATTCTCCCCCGCAATTCTAACGAATGAAAATACTTCGTAAAATTTTTCATATTTGTTAAAACTAAATTAAAATGAATGAAAATTTGTTCGTGGATTCATCCTGCGAGCGTGTAGCTATCATCTTGTTGCGGAGTCCCCAACACTGGGAATCACGATGAGTTTTAAGCTGTGAACACTACATAAGTGAGTGGAAAGAAGGCACTTTTACCCTCCCATCTACTCTGCAGACTCCACAGTTTTGAAAAATATTGGTATTTAAGATGGCAAATGCATCATTGAAACATTTTGAGGAGCAAGTGTATGTGCATGTGAAACATTGTGATAAAAGTTGAGAAGCCCACGTCAGAGTTTGAATTTTACAATTTGTGTTCTATAAAACCAAACTAATGAATACATTTGAATATGTATAGTCATGTTTCCGGGCAATGCAATATTCACTGTTTTGGGGGCGAAACTTTTTAAAATCAAACTGAATTGTGAACCTGCTCCGGTTCTCAGCTACGGTTTCTTAGCCCATATTTGTCAATGTTTAACAATTTAGTTTAAATGGCCTTTGCTTTCAAAGTGATGAGCTAGAAGGCATCTGTAAATAATTTATGAAGCAAACACCCAATTTAATGGACAACCTCTGATAAACAACCCAGGTCATAGAATCTGCTGGTTTTTAGTTGGTGAAACCTGGCCTGTGCTGAGCTGTTTCTGTATGTTTCCCAGCAGGATGGCCAGTGAAGAGATCCCTGCTCTGCGGAACCGTTCAGGGGAGCCCAAGTTGTCTGGCACACCAGAATGTGTTGGCAAACGGAGGGAGGGCACTGGGGACCACCGGTCGACAACTAATGGTGAGATGACCACCTCCTGTATGAAGCAAGCATCACTTTGTCCTATTAGCTCCTCTGAATATAACTACTAAGATGTTTTGTTAAGGATCCAGATGATTGTCAGAAGACAGAATATTATGTACACTTGGTGGCCTAGTACTTAGCATGGCAGGGGGACAGCCATGTTTATGTCTGCTGATAGAAAGAAAAAAACCATTATGCATTGCTCAGAGTATTTGTGGGTAACAAAGACATCAATGGGCAGTTTTCTGCTACAAGCAGAAGGTGACGTCATGGTCACAAGTTGCACAGCCTGATGGCAATAGCAAAAGTCAAACTATTTCCTGTGCAGCAACTTCAGTGTCCATGCTGAAGTTCGTCACACTACAGCATTAGTGATATGAGTCAATTCCTTTGTGTTGTGTGCAAGGAGGGACTGTTTTTCTTATAGTTTGTGTCTTTTAGAACTGGTTGTGCTACTTTTTTTTACATGACTTTGTTTGCTGTGACATGGTTGGTGTGATGTTAATACGCTGTAATGTTTTGCCATTAAGTGTTATCTTAATACATCAGAAGTTCTGTCATTTAAAAGTTTAACTCAAAATTTAGAAAATTAGACCCTCATAAATGTAGGGGATCTGAAGAAAAGGGTTCTGCCTAAACATTGTGTTTGTATTATAGTTTTTTATTGCTTGGTCTGATATTTTAAACCTGCAACTGGTTATGTGGTTTTTAAGTTGCCCCATAATATGAGGACCCTTGAAATGCCTTAAAAGTTCAACAAACCATCTTTAGTTTGGTAAACCACACAGATTTTGTTCGATTTGATACAGAATGATGCAGCTGGTCATTCTGGATATTTTATCTATGTGTTGAAGGGCCCCCGGAAGAATGTGTTAATGTTAGCATTTAAACAGCATAACAACCAACCACAAATAAAGGCAGACATGGGTTCGGTATCTTGAATTATGCAGACAAAATATTAGCTGATCTCACTGCTACATTACTGAACCATCACAACTCAGAACTAAAATTCAGCGCTTAGTGTGTAAAATAATATTTACAAAGCAAGATGTTTCGTTGAGCAATCGTTTGGGTCCTTTCCACTTTTGTTCTATGTTAAGACCTACTTGTATGTTTAAATAATTTGTCATACTACAATTACAAAATTCGTGGACAATGCTCACATGCATTTATGCACCGTGTTGGTGTCATGTTTCTCATTGTTTGTCTGACATTCTTGTTTATTTACAGCATACTTTTTCCATGTAGGAATTGTGGCATTTAAAACATCACCTGTGACGGTCACAAAATCTTTGACTTTGGACTTCTTTTTTTTTTGCCAAATTTTGTTAGCAATTTTTTTAGAGGCTCACATCCCCCACCTTAATTTGTACCCTAAGTATACTGTTCCTGGGCGACGCTCTTTTACCTTCTGCAAAACGGATCCTTATCCTTAGCGCTGCGTCATTAACCACGAGGGGCGGTTCTGTTGTGACAAGTGTGTCCCTGGCCATCACTCCTCAAGGACAGCCCTCCGTTACAGGACAAGTTCTGCAGGCAGCTTGCACAACTTGTTGTCTCCCTCCCAGGATTGTAAAACCTAGTTCCTTGCAAGCTTCTTGTAGACAGACTTTTCACACAACAGAATCTTAAGAAAATCACACAAGCAAGGCGTTGACCTTTGGAGGATGTTTAATCTCTAAAGAGATTTAAGCTCTGTTCACATGGCAGTGTTCTCAACACGTAAACGTATTTGTGTCAACCCTACTGTAATTACTTTAGTAATTTTTGTGGCCAACCAGGTTCTTGAAAATTATTCTGTTTTTTTTTCCCCCCTCCTTTCCCAGATTTTCTTTGTTTGTTTTGTTTGTTTGATGACACAAATTCCAAAAAGGGCCTGAGTAACCCAAAACTACGTCAGAAGCAAACAGAATGAATACATTAAAAATTGACATTTGTTGTTCTTTTCAGGTAAAATGGAGGTGGAGAGTGTTATTAGCAAGAAGCAGCAACTGAAGATGAAGGCAGAGGTAAAGACCTAGAATTGGTGGTTACCAGTTGACCTGTATACCAGATTTTACCTCTGCATTTCAGTGTTTTTATCTAAATCAGGTTAAAAATACTGAAGCACCGAATATGACGGAAAGTAGTTTCATGGAGAATCACAGGAATTTTTCTGTCTATATAGTTATTGTTAATATACTGTTATGACCTTTATGAGAGATAAAAAAAAAACATGAAATATTGTGTTGAATGTTTCATCTTTCAGTCATCATTTGGGTATGTATGTTTATGAGTAGGAAATAATGGCAATAAATTTAAATAAAGTGGCTGTGTCAACAAAACCCTTCCAGTCCTTTCTGTTAGAGACCCATCTCTGTTTAGTATTAGTTGTTGAGGACATTGTTGGTGGTCAGGGGAGTAGGCTTCCATTTTTGGGTGCGAAAGTGTAAATGGGAAGTGAAAACAGCAGAAATGTAGGGCCTCAAGCACGTACTGGACTCTGAAGCAGCCTTCAGTAACATTTTCCCATCCATGGCGTAATCTTTACCAATCAAAGCATTGGGTGAAATAAATCAGTCCTGATGTAGATCAATAAAAGAACCTCATATAACAACAAATTATGTACAAGAAATAAGAACTTTAAAATATAATGAAAAGGCCTGCATTATTTGAGCCCATGCATAAGATGTTTAAGCGCATTTCACACAAACTTCTTAGTTGTGTGTAAAGTGTAAGGAAGGGCAATGCATGCATATTATAGTCACTAAATTGTAAGGCTGGCTGGGTCCAAGTGGTCAACACCCCTATGTTGTATGCAAAGGGGTCACAGCCATGCTGTTACCATGGTAATGCACAAAGCAGCCAGTCCTCCAAGTTTTTGAGTGGAGTAATTATAATGTTCCTAAAAAAGCACTAAATTATATCAATACGAAAGTGGAAAATGTATTTATGTCTTTAGGTTGGACGCATGACTAACATTGATCTAAACTAACATAAAAGGTAAAATAACAGCATATTAGAGTTTTGAGTTCTAAGTTTTGAGTTATGGAAAGGTTCTTTTTCCATGCTGTGGTTTGTGCAGTTAAGTGGAAGGACCGAGTGTAAAACCCAAACGTTGTCAATGAATATAGATCTTCCTCCAGGAGATTTTTGTCAGAACTTTTCTCTGCTGCCCTTCCTGAGGACAAAATATCCATAAGATGCAAGCACAAACTGTTTACAAACAGCACTAAATAACTAATATTTAAAATTATGGTTCTCTCTTGCCAGCACCTGAAATCAGACCTTATGAAGCAGTTTGACTGCCAGGTGAGCGAGTTTATGGACTGCTTGATCGAGGAGTCGACCGGTCTGGAGCCCCCACTGTTGTCATCTTCGCTGATGTCCGACAAGGAGAGGAGCAAAATGAGGTGAGAAGCTGCTGGAGCCTTTGTCACGCTTTTTTTTTTTTTTTTTTTTAAATAAACCTCCCTCAATATCTCCATCCACATATGTCTGAATTTCTGACTCCAGGCCTGTTTGCCTGGCTCTTTCTTAATTGCCCAGTGTTTCATCCTCTATTTTAAAAAAAATACTGTTAATGGTTTTTACAGATTTTTGCCCAGTTTAACTTTAGTAGCATTTGTGCATCTACAGGCATCTGCGACCCTCTCAAGATCAAGGCAAGCAGTTTGTGGTCCGCCGGTCTCTCTTAGAGTGAGTTCTGGTTTTTTTTTTGACAACATTTCTGGCTTTTTATTGTCCATGTTGGATTTCCGATGTGACGTTTTTCTAGGGTAAAACTGACTTTTAGCAAAAATAGCAAAATGGATAAAGAGATGATAAAAAGAACATAGTTTGGGGTGTAACTAGAAAGCACAATTTTTGGGGGGGGGGGGGTGTCTGGGTATTTTTTTTCTGGACTACATGAGCTACAAATGGCCTTGAGCAGTGATGTTCCTGTATCATACATCCCAATGGAAATTGTTTGTTGGAAACTATTGATATGTTGGTTTGGTAAGATACCAAATAATTAAATCTAGAAGAGGACAAGTTCTATCATAGGTCCTCTTAGTGTTGTTTCCTTTCATTATTGGCATCAGCCTAGAACAAAGCCAGGTAGTTAAATGGAAAATACAGTTCCAGAGAATGCAAACAAACATCAGTTTTAGAAAGCACACTGTTTTCAATGGTTAAAAATATGGCTTTGAGGTCATGGCCTCCTGGGGAATTATTGCTTTTGTCTCTTCTTGCAGCGAGCTGTTTGAGGTGAATCACATCCGCACCATCTACCACATGTTCATCGCCTTACTCATCCTCTTTATTCTCAGTACCCTGGTGGTGGATTTCATTGATGAGGGCAGGTGGGCACACATGTTCTCATACACTCCAATGCAGTAACAGTAGAGCAAATTTTATCTCATTTTTAACATTCAATGAATTATAAACTTTTTTTTTGGCATTTTATCTCGACAGGTAATTCATAAAGCTGAATTATCTGGGCTGTATGGGTCTGTTACCTAATGTCATAAACCAATGTCTCTGTTGAATTTTTTTTAAGAAAAATCAGAATGGAAATTGGTTAAATGAAGAAAAATGTACTGGAAGCTAAAGATTATTACTCAGATTTACTGTTTTGTAAAGAATTGATCGAGAGTGTCTGCCTATCATTTATGTCCTAGTTTGCCTTTTTGTAAATTATTTTAATTGAGCTCAAAACTGAGGTCTGTGTCAACAAAATTAACTGCTGGCAAATGGAGAAATATTTATTTTTTTAAGCCATGAAAAGTGATTTTTAAATGTTCAAAGTTTAAATTTTTAAACAAGGTTCGTGTGCTGGGGATTTAGGCTTTGACTGCCTGGCTGCCACTGTGTTTACATAGTGTGGCCTCTGTTCACCAGGCTGGTGCTGGACTTCGACCTGCTGGTGTATGCATTTGGGCAGTTCCCCCTAGTTGTGTCTATCTGGCTGTGCATGTTCCTGTCAGCGCTGGTGGTTCCCTATGGCCTCTTCCACATATGGGCCAGCCGCTACCCTGCCACCCAGCATCACACCCTGCACTCCCTGCTGGCTGGCTCCCTATACCTTCTCTATCAAGGAATAGGCCTGGGCTTCCTGCCCACCTATTTAGTGCTGAAGAACGGCCTTCCGCCAGCCTCACGGTTCATCATCATCCTCGAACAGGTACTTGGTTGTTGGGACAGACTGTGGTTACTCATGGGGACTTGTGGCATTCATTAACTGGTAACCAGTACTTTTAGCATCGGGTCTGTCTGCTGTTCCTCATATTGCGACAGTTATATATCTTACTAATTTTAGCTGATGTGGGTTTCATGAAGTGTAGTTTTTTTTCTTTCTTTCTTCAATCGAGTATGCTGAGCTAAACCTGCGTGTACTGTTCCTGTAGGTGCGGTTGATGATGAAAGCTCACTCCTTCGTGAGGGAAAATGTTCCAAGAGTCTTGGTAGCTGCCCAAGAGAAGAACAGTAAAGAAACAAACAGTCAGTCACATGCTTGGATACAGAACAATCTAATGCAGCACTCAATGACTCTTTCTTACGTCACTCGTGTTGTCCCCCCTCCTTTCCCAGGTTCTCTCACCATTCCCCAGGTGACTCAGTATCTGTACTTCCTGTTTGCCCCCACACTCATTTACAGAGACCGTTACCCCAGGTGAGTCACTCAGAACAATTGTCATACGGTTGGACCCCAGGAATCTGCCGAATTGGACACTGTTTGCAGTGTGTTTGTTTGATAAAAGAAGGTGTGTGTTTGCCTGCCCGATGATGGACTGGCAGCGTTCAGGGTATAACATACGTCATGCCATGTGCTTGCGGGAGAGGCTCAGGCGTGCCATGGCCTGCTTTGACCAAGGAGTTATTGATGATTAAATTGAAAGCCTTCAGTGGACACGTTTATTTTTGGCACAGGGCTTTTTGAGCTTTTCGGATTAATCTGCTTATGGCGAAGTGATACAATTCTGTTGCAGGAGTAGATGCAGAATTTGTTAATTTTATTTATTAATCTTAGTTAACTCTTTCAGCCCTGTCTGTTCATGTGTTTAGCCTCTTCACCTTTTTTGGTAGTGGGAAATTTGTATTATGACAATTGCACGTTACATGAGGTTGTGACAGGTTGTATGATGGGGGGGTGCATTTTGAGAACCTTCTAGAGTGCTATAAGAAGGTGAGTGCTTCTGAAGAGGTCAGAGAGTTCACTTTCTGGGAGGGTTTGAAATGCATACGAGTAGTGAGGCTTTGTAGATGTAGGTTATTGTGGAAGAAAAGTGGATATGGAAGAGTGGAAAAATTCTTTGAGCTTCTTTAAAAGTGCTAAGTCTATATATAAGACCTTTAGATTTACAAAGTTTGTGTTCTTTAGCAGAGTTTGGTTCTGTCAACAAATTGTTCATCTAATAACAATGGTTTACAGGCAGGACAGACTAGTTGGGAAGTTAGAGGACATAGAGCAATGAAATGAGGACAAGGTTGAGACGAGATAGGTGGCATCTTCGGTGGACAAGGCATGGAATTTTGCAGTGAATGGGAGTGAGAGAAGGAAGAGGACAGAAGGGATTTTAAGTTACCCTGGAAGGTGACAAACAACACAGGAGGATTGGGAAGCTAGTAGTAGTGAAAAAAATTTGGAATGAGATGAAGAAAAGATCAGAAACATGAAATGTAGTAACAGACAGCAGTGGAAAGCCACAATTTCTGAACAAGACAAATTCAAGATTGCCAGCCTCGTGAGTGGCAGAAGACTGGGATTTAGCAAGGTCATAGGACAGTACAAGTGGCAAATGGCTGGTTGCGTGACTGTCTTGGAAATGCAAGTTAAAGACTCAGGAAGATCAGTTGAGTGTCAAAATATCTCTCTGATGTAGGAATGGTTGGTGGAGAGGAGCACAAGAGTGGGTGTATTTCTGCATGTTTTGGTGTGTTTATTGCATGGTTACTGTTATTTTTCTTCTGTTTTATTTTTTTTGCAGAAACCCTGCCATCCGATGGGGCTATGTGGCGACTAAGTTCATGCAGGTAGAGTGTTCAGCATCAGTCTCACAACGCCTTCATCTTGGGAGTAAGAATGGCTGTAAAACCGAATGTATTATGTTCCTTTCTAGGTGCTGGGTTGCCTGTTCTATGCCTACTACGTCTTTGTGCGTCTCTGCATCCCGCAGTTCCGCAGCATCAGCCTTAAGCTCTTTGACCTTCGAGTCATGGTCCTGTGCATTTTCAACTCCATCCTCCCAGGTAGCTACTCCTTAGCCAGCAGGCAGTTCTCATGTTGTTCCTTGCTGCAATATAATATGGTTTGGCTGGAAATAGAAATGTTTGTTTACAAATTTCTCAGCACCTCCTTGTTTTGTTCTGACAGGAGTTCTGGTCCTTTTCTTGGCCTTCTTTGCCTTCCTGCACTGCTGGCTCAATGCCTTTGCGGAGATGCTGCGCTTTGCCGACAGGATGTTTTACAAGGTACATCATTTCAGGAGTTTACAGTATTGGACCAGTACTTCGTTCACTGTCCATGTGGGCTTGGAGTCCACTGGAGGGCCTGAAGCTGATAAATCCCTGTAGGGCTCTGGTAACGAAGAAAGGAAGGAAATTGGGTGGCGGAAGGTTGCGATGTGTAGAAGTCGACAGGTTTATGGAGCTTTTGCAGAGAGAGGTGTGATTGATGGGTTTGTGGGTGTGTTTCAATCTAATACTTATAAAATTTCATTTTTTACATATTTTAATATGAAGATCACCATTATGTTATTTGTTCTTCCCTGACAAAAACAAAGCTGATAAATAAATGTCTTCTTCTTTCGGCCACTCCCGTTAGGGGTCGCCACAGCGGATCAATTGTTTCCACTTCTTCCTGTCCTCTGCATCTTTCTCCGTCGCACCCACCACTTGCATGTCCTCCTTCATCACATCCATAAATCTCCTCTTAGGCCTTCCTCTCTTCCTCTTGCCTGGCAGCTCCATCCCTGGCATCCTTCTCCCGATATATCCAGAATCTCTCCTCTGCACATGTCCAAACCAACGCAATCTCGTCTCTCTGACTTTGTCTCCAAACCGTTTAACCTGGGCTGACCCTGTAATATATTCATTTCTAATCCTGTCCATCCTCGTCACACCCAATGCAAATCTTAACATCTTTAACTCTGCCACCTCTAGCTCTGCCTCCTGTCTTTTGGTCAGTGCCACTGTCCAACCCATAAAGCATAGCTGGTCTCACTACCATCTTGTAGACCTTCCCTTTCACTCTTGCTGGTACCCTTCTATCACAAATCACTCCTGACACTCTTCTCCACCCACTCCACCCTGCCTGCACTCTCTTCTTCACCTCTCTTCCACACTCCCCGTTACTCTGAACTGTTGATCCCAAGTATTTAAATTCATTTACCTTCGCCAACTCTATCCCCTGCATTCTCACCATTCCTCTGTCCTCCCTCTCATTTATGCACATGTATTCTGTCTTAGTCCTACTGACCTTCATTCCTCTTCTCTCTAGAGCATATCTCCACCTCTCCAGGGTCTCCTCAACCTGCTCCCTACTCTTACTACAGATCATAATGTCATCCCCAAACATCATAGTCCACAATGACTCCTGTCTGATCTCATCTGTCAACCTGTCCATTACCATTGCAAACAAGAAAGGACTCAAAGCTGATCCTTGATGTAATCCTACCCCCACCTTGAAAGCATCCGTCACTCCTACCGCCGACCTCATCACTGTCACTGTCCTTGTTCATATCCTGTACCACTCTTACATACTTTTCTGGCACACCCGACTTCCTCATACAATACCACAGCTCCTCTCTAGGTACCTTGTCATATGCTTTCTCTAAGTCCACGAAGACACAATGCAACTTCTTCTTATCTTCTTCTTACCTTCTCGGTACTTCTCCATCAACACCCTTTAGAGCAAACATCGCATCTATAGTATTCCTTCACGGCATGAAGCCATACTGCTGCTCACTAATTGTCACCTCCCTTCTTAACCTAGCTTCCACTACTCTTTCCCATAACTTCATGCTATGGCTGATCAGTTTTATCCCTCTGTAGTTACTACAGCTCTGCACATCACCCTTATTCTTAAAAATTGGTACCAGTACACTTCTTCTCCACTCCCCAGGCATCGTCTCACTTTCCAAAATTCCATTAAACAATCTGGTTAAAAACTCCACTGCCATCTCTCCTAAACACTTCCATGCTTCCACAGGTATGTTATCTGGGCCAACAGCCTTTCCATTCTTCATCCTCTTCATAGCTGTCCTAACTTCCTCCTTGGTAATCCATTGCACTCCCCTATTCATACTCCCTACATCATCCAATCTTCTCTCTCTCTCGTTCTCTTCATTTATCAGCCCCTCAAAGTACTCTTTCCATCTGCTCAACACACTCTCCTCGCTTGTGAGTATGTTTCCATCGCTATCATTTATCACCCTAACCTGCTGCACATCTTTCCCAGCTCGGTCCCTCTGCCTAGCTAATCGGTACAGGTCCTTTTCTCCCTCCTCAGTGTCCAACTTCTTATACAATTCACCATACACCTTTTCTTTAGCCTTTGCCACCTCTCTCTTCGCCCTACGCCTCATCTCCTTGTACTCCTGTCTACATTCTTCATCTCTCTGTCTATCCCACTTCTTCTTCGTCAGCCTCTTCCTCTGTATACTCTCCTGTACTTCCTCATTCCACCACCAGGTTTCCTTGTCCTCCTTCCTCTGTCCAGATGTCACACCAAGCACCTTTCTAGCTGTCTTCCTTACCACTTCTGCTGTAGATGCCCAGTTCACTGGTAACTTTTCACTGCCTCCCAATGCCTGTCTTAATTCCTCCCTGAACTCCACCTTATAGTTTTCCTTTTTCAACCTCCACCATTTGATCCTTGGTTCTGCCCTCACTCTCCTTCTCTTTTTGATCTCCAATGTCATCCTACAAACCACCATCCTATGCTGTCTGTCTACGCTTTCCCCTGCCACCACTTTGCAGTCTACAATCTCCTTCAGTCTGACCCTCCTGTATAAGATATAATCCACCTGTGTGGATCTTCCTCCACTCTTGTACGTCACCCTGTGTTCCTCCCTCTTCTTAAAATGCGTGTTTACCACAGCCATGTCCATCCTTTTTGCAAAATCCACAACCATCTGACCTTCTGCGTTCCTACCCTTTACACCATACCTACCCATCACCGCCTCATCTCCTCTGTTCCCTTCACCAACATGCCCATTGAAATCCGCTCCAATCACCACTCTCTCTCCTTCAGGTACACTCTTCACCACTTCATCCATATCACTCCAGAATTCTTCTTTCGCATCCATCTCACACCCAACTTGCAGGGCATATGCACTAACAACATTCATCATCACACCATCAATTTCCAATTTCATAACCATCACTCTGTCAGACACTCTCTTCACCTCCAAGACACTCTTGACATACTGTTCCTTCAGGATAACCCCTACCCCATTTCTCCTCCCATCCACACCATGGTAAAACAGTTTAAACCCCCCTCCGATGCACCTAGCCTTACTCCCCTTCCATTTGGTCTCTTGCACACACAATACATCAACCTTCCTTCTCTCCATCATATCAGCAAGCTCTCTCCCTTTACCAGTCATACTACCAACATTAAAAGTTCCTATCCTCACGTCCACTCTCTTAACTTTCCTCCTCTCCTCCTTCCTCTGGACATGCCTTCCTCCTCTCTTCTTTCGGCCTCTTCTCCTTATTCAGCCAGCAATAGCGCACTTTCCGCCAGCACCCTGTCGGCTAGCAGTGTTGGTGGCGGTCGTTGTTAACCTGGGGCTCGACCGATCCGGTGTGGAAATTTCTATTTTTGTCCGCATATTTGGTTTGGCAAAATTTTTACGCCGGATGCCCTTCCTGACTCAACCCTCTCCATTTTCCGGGCTTGGGACCGGCACAAAGAAATGCACTAGTTTGTGCATCCCCTTGCGGCTGGATTAAAGCTGATAAATAAATGTGCTAGCTGTTAATTTAGCGAGTGTACTGTAAATATTGCAAGTGCCCTGAGATATTTACTGTCCATCTGTTATATATGCATATCACACACACACACACACAAAAACAAACAAATGTGTGAACTGATCATGTTCTTAGGATTGGTGGAATTCTACATCTTTTGCCAATTACTACCGGACTTGGAATGTCGTGGTGCATGACTGGCTGTATTATTACGTCTACCGGGACTTCCTGTGGGTGAGTAAACCGTGATTTCTGGACGATTTTAAGGCAGTGTTTTTTATATATACAACGTTAATCAATATTGCTTTTTAATCTGAATGTTGTTGGTTGGGGCATAGATTCTGTAGGGTCAGCATACTTGAATCAATATAGTGAGAATTCCCTGCTGTAGAAAGTTCCTTTGAATGAAAATATTAACTAAATAAATAATAATTTGGACCTGCACAGTTTCCTTTTACAAATTTATTTATTTATGGAGTTTGTCGCACTTTGTTATACATGTTATAAGAGCTTGCCATTTTTACTGAAAAAATAAATTTCTAAAACATATTTTAAACATTTATAAAGGTGAATACATTGCAGCCAATACATTTTAGAATTTAGACTTGAGATGATGAGTATTGTTTAGGCCACTTTATGTGGCACCAGAATAAGTTTTCATAGATACAGTATATGTTTGTATGTTTCTTGCACATATTTGAGAAAGGAACAATAGAATATATTGTTTTATTAACAGTTAATGAGTTGAAGGATTTAAATGATGTTTCTGCTCTTCTCAACACCCCCCCCCCCCCCCCCTTTACTAACACAGATGTCAGAGAAGCGCTTTCGAGCTGCAGCCATGTTGGTGGTCTTCACTGTTTCAGCTGTTGTGCACGAATATGTCCTTGCGATCTGTTTTGGCTTCTTCTACCCTGTCCTCTTCTGCCTCTTCATGTGCTTTGGCAGTAAGTTAAAATCGTACAAGCCTTATATGCTCCCCTCCCATTTTGCAGACATTCATTCTATCATTCTGTTTGTGTACAAAGGTTCTCTAACCTGATTTCCATCTCTGAGTATAAACTAAAGAAGAAATTAAGCAACTATGTTATATTGCGGGAGTGCACAGGTTTAGTATTAGGAATATGTATTTAATTGATATCTAATATGACTTGATTTCCTATTTTTTGTGAATTTAAGACACAAACCCATTTCTTCAGTTCATGTAATATACAGTAGTCCTGCGTGTAACTGATCAGCTTTGGACCATCTCTGTTTATGTGCCTTTAGTGATGTTCAACTTCATCCTCCATGATCGGAGGAAGGGTCCCATCTGGAATGTGATTATGTGGACCTCGCTGTTCCTGGGTCAGGGTGTTTTGCTCTGTCTCTACTCCCAGGAGTGGTATGCCCAGCGCTACTGTCCTTTGCAGGAGGTACATACTGTATGTATGGTTTTTGTTTTATGCCGTCGTTTCTTTTGCATTCATGCAGCTCTATGTTACACTCGCATTTTTGGTTTCCTGACTCTGAAAGAAGAATCGTGTTTGTTTTGCTGGGATATGTGTTTTTGTTATAAAAATGTGCTGTTTTTCTGCTTGTCTTAAAGATGCCTTTCACTGAGACCTAATTTCTGCTTGTTGGTTCTCTGTGTGTTGTCTTCCTTAGTGTGCTAGTACTAAAGTGTTCTGTGTCATGATTTTGTGTGTTCAGCGGTCCTTTGTGTTTCGGCCTAACTGTGCTCTCCCTGCCTCTCCAGCCGTCCTTCCTGGACCTGCTAAAGCCGCGTTCCTGGGCTTGTCACCAGCACGCAGTGCCTACTGAGCACATGAACTGAGCCAGGCTGCATCAGGTCCTTCCCACCAACCAAATGAATGTGATAAGTGGGCAGTGAAGAAATGAGGTTACCTTTTATGTTTGTTTTAGGAAATTTGTATCTGTGAGTTGCACTATGATAGTCACCCTGGCTCCTCGTTTCTTCTGAAGAGAAAAGGAAGTATCGTCCCACATTTGCACAGTTGGACAGCTTAAAAGTAATCGTCCTGTGCACGGGACAAGCATTCTTTGCAGTTGTTCATTCAGCTATTTATGTTTCACATACCTTTTGGGTTTTATGTTTGCTTTCAAATTGAGTACAAGGTGTATTTATCATAATAAAATTTGGGTGCATCTTTTTTGTTTTATATAAACTACTTGTTTGGCCTTTGAAGTCATGAGTAAATGTTTTGTTGTCAAGAAGCTTCATTATTCTTGCTTACATACAATGTTGGTCTCATTTGTTTCATATTTGATGTTCCCAATTACAGCATTTCTAGCAACACAAATCTGTAAGCAGGTGTTTTTTGGTTGGGCTTTTAAAATTATTCTGTGTAAGTAATGAGCATTTATTACATTTCATTAATAGTAATATTTACTGAATGGAATGTAATTAATACTGTTGAGCTGAATGTTGAATAAGAGCCTTTTTTGAATCCTTTGATGGTTTACAGTGGGATACATTTTGTCTTCATTCACACAACCACCATTCACCGTATTTTGTTATCCCAACTCTCAAACTACCTGAACATTATTGACAAAAGCAAACATTCTGTCCAGATAAAGAAATGACCGTGCCATTACGCAGTATTTTTTTTTCCATCTTCACTAGTCAGTAAACGTGATGGTTTTAACTATCTGCAAATTCACTACCTCCCGTGTAACTTTTTAAATCTGTGCTAAACCAAATACTTTAGCTTATTAACACAGTTATTTCATATGCATTTCAGTTATTGTTAACCCTTATGCGTGATTGGCCAATGGTTAATATCACACATAAAAATGTTACCTAACATTTTCATGTTTTCTGTCAGCTTAAATTGCTGGTAGTTTACAAAATAATTGATCATGTTTGAAAAACTCAATGGGATGTGAGGCCTGAATGAGATTTTCATATTTCTGATTAATTTTGTTCCTGAATTTGTTGGAAGTGCACAAGCTAGTGAGCTGTTTTCCGTTATAAATGCATTTTATGTATATTTGAAACACGTTCAATTTAAACACTGTAATGCAGAAAACACAATCGATAAACCAATTGTGAAAAAAGAGAAATATTTTGTACTGTTGCAGCTAGCTGCAGGCTGCAGGCATACCTGTAGCAACTGTATGAACGTGTTATGATAAAGTAATCAGGTTTACACATTAACATGTGCCAAACCACACATGTTTAGTATATGGTCAATATGAAGAGGGTTTCTACTGATATTTTTAATTCTGTTTGCAATTCTTCAGTAGAATATATTATTAATCATTGTGAGAAGATTATATTTACATACAATAGTTCTATTTTACAATTGTTTAATACAGCACAAAAACTGGCTTCTGAATAAATGCCTTTCTTCCTCAATTTGTTTGAAATGTTTTCTTAGTGTGTACAAGTTTACGTTGAGAGGTTTTGAATAACTGTCCATCCAGTTGAGCTCGTGCCCGTGAAATGTGAGTGGCTATATAGCAGCTCTTGGCATTCAAACCCAATGTGACAAATAGCAGTTTTGGTGGCCGGGTTTTGGAGGAGAGGGGGAGAAGTGCCTTGGCAAACATTTGGGTTCAAGCCACCTGGAGATAGGGTGGGTTTCTGTGGGTTTCTCGGGTAGCTCTGAGGGGAAGGGCTGTTAATCCCTCAACTAACCTTCCTTCCTCCTAAGAGTAAAGGCTACAGGCCTACAGAATTGGCAATAAAATTGATCAATGCCAGCCAGTGAGGGGTGGCATTACAGTGGGGTGATGTGTAATAGTTTTTATTTTATTTGCATATTTGATGCTAGTAAAATTTGGTTAGACAAAAGTACTAAAAATTAAACAAATTAACCAATAACATGTGACTCCCCTCTCCAAAAAGCAGCGAATTCTCTTTTAGGGAATTGTTCACTGCCTCCAGCTGCTGTTGTTACTGTACAGTTTTTTAAAATAATTATGTTTTCCAGTCTGGGTTTTTTTGTATTTCTATGCGTTTTACAGAGATTGTTTAATCCTTGATTTCATTCATGCTTAATTTCTTTGGTAAAGATGGTATTTTTCTTGAAAGTTGCATCTGAGGGAAAGGGAATTTTCAAGACTTGATTCAAAATGCATTTTTCAAAGCGATGGTATTAAAATAAATTTTTAGATTAGAAATATGTTTTAATGGATTTGTTTCTGTATTATAGTAAAAATACAGTGAATGTTGTTTGTAAAACACTGACAATAAAAGGCTGCAATTATGTCAGCTGTACACTTTGTATTAGCTGTATTAATCTTATTTAACAAAATATTTTTCCAGCCCACATCTGTGCATAATGCGCTTTGAATTTCAAGGCCATGATAAATTATTTTGATGAAATCTATTTGTTGCTATAAACATATACCTAAAATACCCAAAGCTCTAGTTGCATAGTGATTATTTGCACATGATATTGAGCTGCAGCTAAATGTGTGTAATCTCATTTTAAAAAAATGTTCCAACTACAGTGCATTGAAAGTGCCTCTTTAAACTCAGTGGATTTCTAGCATCATTTTTGTCTCTATTAGACAACTTGTCCACTTGGTTATGTGACCGTTGGGGCCAGTACCGGGCTCTCAGACCTGGGTCCATCACTGTCCGCAAGGGGTTTGCATGTTCTTTCCATGTTCACATGTCAGCTCACAAGTGGGGAAGTAGCTGGCTGTGTGTGTGCATGACATTGCTGTACAAATGGGTGAATGACTAGTCTTTCTATAGCTATGTGTAGTTTAGTGTGGTGTATCCTACATTTGAATGGTATCAGTTAGGTAATACGCTAGTTAAATATGATTGTACACGGCTGGAGAAAATATACTGTAATGCACCAGAGGTCACTGTAAATAAGTGATCCAACAAGTAAATCCCTTCAGCACTCTGCCTTTTCACCACATACTACATGAAGAAACCATGTGGTTCTGCTTGTTTGTGTTGTGCTGACACAACAGCGGAACAGTCACACATTTACAGCACCAGTATGGCCCAGTTTGGAGATTTCTGTGCTAATACTGATTGACCTTTAGACATATACCTGATTTTTTTGGGTGTGTGAGGGGGGCAACATGATGTTTAAAACTAGTGCCACCTTCCTGGGGGGGGTAACTAGTACAACGTGCTATGCAACAGCACTCTGATGTTCATGTAGCTACAGCATTATAATATAATACAGTTACATGTACAATAATAATACATGTCATGTTGAAAGTAATGGTGACTGGTTTAATTGCTACCCAGTCTGGTTTAACTAACAATATTCTGAAAGTTGCTACTATGAAAATACATTTTATCCTGGGGGATGGTACTAACTTTGTAACAGAAAAGCACTGATTTGTTTTTACTCTTTATTGGAATTACCATACTTTCACTAGATGTTAATCTGTATTATTAGATTCATTTCTTTGTTACAGGCTTTCAATGCATTTTTTTGTCCCTAAAACATTTCTAACAGTTTTGTATTTCCATTATAGTTACGATTGATTGGTGCATGAGGAATTTGAGGTTATTTGCTTCAGTTTCCACACATAAACTGATCTAAATCGCACACGCTGGATGGAACAAATATCTTCCGTGTACAAATCTATGTGCAGTTAAACTAAATCTCATTTAAAGCAGAAATTCTGCATTCAGCAACTTCACTGTGATGTGCCACAAATGTGTGGTATCAGGGCATAATGAAATGCATTGTATACTGAACTGGGGAACACTGGAAACCAGTAGAGAGCGTGTGTGTGTGTGTGTGTGTGTGTGTGTGTGTGTGTTACACTGCTATACAGTATAAAGAATTACTATAAGCAGTTGTGCTGTAGTGCATCCAGCTCTATAAGTCACCTTTGATAAAAACTACTGTACACAGTAGTCACTGTACATTTCTTTGGAAAAAAGTGAATAAACGTAAATGTTATAGCGGAGAATCCAAGAAAAAGAGCCTGTTTGCTTCAATTACAGGGGTTTATTCTTTTCTCATAACATTTTATTGAAAGATGCTGCACAAATGTAAATATATTTAATCGACACCGTTTATGGAGAAAACAGCACTGGGATAGAATAGGTATTTTAGAGAAATAAATGTGTTTTTTTTTTTGTGTAAGAAAATCGGTTGCACAGCACCTGACGCTGCGCACGGTGCAGCACAACAGGCGTGACAGACGGCGGGCTTCAGTGAAGGCAAAGGTCGGGTGTGGCGCGGATTTGTCATGATCAGAGTGAAAACTCAAACGTGGGTTTTCTGCTAAAATAATTCGCAAAAACACCACCGATGTTTTGGGCTAAAATGTGATCGAGGACGAAGAAAAACTTACTACTTGAGCAGTCCAATACTGACATTGTGTAAGCTGTTTTTGGATGGATGGATGGGTGGGTCTGGGTTTAAATGAAAAGCCAAAAATAGTAATGGTGCGAAACACTAACAAAGGTGGTCGGAAGTGGAGGATGCGCTGCTTTGCGCTGCAGTAACACCGCACCGCACCGCACCGTGGCAAACTGGCTGGGCTGCACCGCACTTCGCTGCGCGCTCAACTCTCTCACCGGCCACGCGCACCGCGCGCTGTCCTGCGGTAAACATGGCGGTTGCGGCGGGGGCGCGCAGCGGCGGCGGCGAGGACGAGCGACGCTGAGCGTACGCGCTGCTATCTGGGAGAAGGGCATTGCAACGCTGCTGCCTCGGGAGCGAGGGGGCGCTCCGGTTCGGTTCGGTTGTGTTCTGTTCAGTTCACACGCCGGGTTCGGCTGCTCGGCTGCAACGGAGCGCGCCTGCGGATGTGTGAGCAGGCGCTCGCCGGACAGCCGGGCAGCGCCTCGCTCCGTACGCCGCGCTCCCGGGCGTGAGCTTCGGCACGGCACCGCCGACACAGGCCGCCGCGCCGCTGGGGCATGTGAACCCGGGAGTGGAGTGGGTCTTGCCCCGCGGTTGAGCGCCTAGGAACAGAGACATGGGGCAGCAGGTAGGCCGCGTCGGGGAGGGGGCTGCGGCGGGACTCCAGCAACAGCAGCAGCAGTCCAGCAAGGCGAGTCGGAGCAGCAGCGGCGGCGGCGGCGGCGGGAGAAGAGCTCGGGAAGCGGCCGGCGGAAGCACAGCAAGCGGCAGGACGGGCGGTCCCAGCAGCGCCGAGCCCGGGGTCAACGTGTTCACACAGCACTCAGGTAACGACCGCCACCCACCGGTGCGTGAGAGGATCCAGGGCGGCATTGCGAGCAGCGGAGTTCGGCTGGGTTCCTCTACAGCACCGATGGAGCCCCAGCTTGACTGGACGACGTGCGTTTGCACGGCTGGACCAGCAGCCTCGCACCCACATTTACTGCCGGTAACGGAGTATCGATAGCAAACATTATCAGTAGCAAAGTATCAGTAATAAATCATCAATAACTAATAGACTCGATAAGAAACTTTCTAAGCAAGTAGAAAATTAGTAAATTATAGACCACAACTTAATCTATAAAAAATCCTCAGAAACACCTAGTAAAATAGACTATTGGTAGCAAATTATTAATAAAAAAAATGATAACTATCAAACGGGTTATAAATTGCAAATGAAAACCAGTAATCGAGTTACTATCAATAATCAATTGATCATTGATAGCAAATTGAAAATTAATAACAGTAGGTACTGTCCTGCTTATTGAAATGCATGAAAGCAAATTCCTTGGTGACACATAAAGGGTCCCCACCATCATCATCATCATCATCACTTGTTAGTTTATTTCATGGTTCGTCCTTATTTCCTATTTCTTGTAGTCAGCGATACCATACCTGGCTACCTGTGCATGTACAGCCACTCAGAGTTGGGGAGAAGATGGGCCACATGCTGAATGTTGTTTGTTGTTGTTATTCTTCACGGCCATTTTTATTGCTTCTTCTAGGTGGGCTTAGTCCGGCTCGAGCATAAAAGATACTGGAAATCCGTGTCAGAGTTTAAAATAAGGCAGCATCGTTTCGTTGCTTGAAATAATTCATAAATGAAACAGCTGACCTGACAGATGTTGTGTGTGCTGTACACATTTCCACCTAACCCCCCCCCCCCCCCCAAGTCCATGTTTAAAAGAGCAAGCAAATTACCAGGAAAATTTACTGCCTTGTAATTTTTAAATGCTTGGGCATTAGACCCAACAAGGCGGTGGTGCATGTGTGTTCGTGTTTGAGGTGGTGTAGGGAATGCAGGGTAGGAGCAGGCGGATCTGCATCTGGGGAGCCTCTTGGAGGTTTAACCGGAACCAAATAGACTGGAGGATGAAAGAGCTCTTTGGCTCATCGGCGTCCAAAAACAGAGCGACACAGTCGGCGTCTTTGCGATGAAGTGCGTGTGGAATAATGGGCGGCTTCTGGGAACCCACTTGTGTCCATCCACTTGTAGTTCGTTCTCGCCTCTGGCATTTCAAGCCAAAATTGTGTGGGCGGTGCGCTTTTACTGTGATTTTTACTGTGAATTTCCACCTATTTCAGAAGACAACGGTGTAACTGGACTTGAGCTGTGAGGTGTTAACCTCCTAGTGACTTTGTACCAAAAATGTGTGAAACCCTCATGTAGGATCACCTTCAGGTACCACAGGGTAAATATACAGCAGCCTTCTGTAGGCTTATTTTCAACCCTTTGTGTTTATTAAGGTCCTAACCCCTGCAAAGTGCCAAAGATGCAAAGCCCAGCACTGTAGAAGTCTGCGCATCGATTAATATGATATCCATGAAGCCAAAACAGTGGGACTTCATGTCCATTTGTTGTCTCTTCTGTCAGCAGCATTGGGGTTGAAATCCTTCTTAATGGTGGTATGTGGAATTGTTGGGTTTCTTGCATCACTTCCACCGAAGGACCATTGCTCCTACTTGCTCGGTCTTGCTTGTAATGTTTGGCAAATGTTAACGTGTAAATAAATGTTGGGCGCAGGACGCACAGCGCTCTTTTCAGATATCAGAAAAGGTGTGTACAACGTGCATACAGTATATGGGCTGAAGTAAGTGTAAGTGAGTGTGAAATAGGGCCTTGCTCAGTTACAAAGATTGATTCTGTCCCTGTAACCTGGTCTGTTCCTGCAACGTCACTGAGACCAAACAGTCTGAGTCACCTCTGAAAAAGCTAGAGCAGTAAAGTTGATTTCTTTGCTCCATTGTCATAACCTGCTACATTATTTGGACTTGGCGTTGCCTACAGCCTGTCTGACTTTATTATCATTTATTTGTTTGGCTCTATTTTTCTCTAAAACAGATTACAATGTTCTGTTTTTGTAATAAACTTAAAATTATTTACCTATTTATACAGCTGAGCCATTTTTTTCCAAGATCAGTTGTGGCTCAGTATCTTGTGTAAGAGTACTACAGCAGAAATGGGATTTGAACCTGGGTCCTTTGACTGTAATGTGATGGTTGTAAATGTTATAGTTGATAACCGCAGTGGTCCAGAGTGTAGTCCAGAACCACAGGGCCCTAGGCCAGGCATGGTGCACCATGTATGTGATGCCACTCGCACATTCACAGGTAGAACAGATTGAGCCACGAGTCTCTTTGAACACATGCATTTGGACGATTTGAAGAAACTGACAAGAACATGCAAAGTTCACTCAGATAAAGCATGGCTCCATTGTCCCTTCAACCCATCACAACAGCACCAGCACTACCAGTTGTCCCACCAGGCTGGCCAGAACTCTACTGTTTATGAAGGAAATTTAAACCTAGGTTTTGACGGATGAATCTGTTTAACTTCTGTGTGTTTAAGGTGATGGCACTTTGTGCATCAGTTTGGCTGCTATATTCCAGTTTGATCTTCCCCCCCCCCCCTTTGGTTGCGTTTCTTTAGATACGCAAGTAAGAAACCAAAATATGAAAAAAACTTGCATAGATATAATTAATTTTTAACTTAAACACTTTGCAAGATTTTCTTTCCTTACATACTTGGGTGATTGTATTGTAAGAGATTCACATCTGTTTTCCCTGATTTGTTTTTATTAATTTATAGTTTATAGTCTGTTTGAAGAGGGGACTTTTTATCTTTCTTTTATATCTTTTATGTATGGCATCCATCCAATTTCAACAGTTTCAAAATTATTTTCAACAACCAAAGAATAGTTCTTTAAATCTGGTGTTTAAGGCCTGTACATAGAATTGAATTGGATTAGATAAATCCTATATGTTTTTGCATTTGAGGGATCTTCAAAATATAAAATACATAAGCGAGCAGGATCAGGGTCACTCAGAATGAGTACTGAAGTAGGTGATGAATCCGATCAGCATCCTTAAAGTCCATCTAGGCTTCAAGTGGTGTCTCATGTGGGGTCTTGATGTGCCTTTTTGTGGAGACGTCTGTTTGCGTCAGTTATGCTGCCAATGACCAACTTTGAACACTAGAAGGCGATAGATGCATGATTTTGAGTTCGAATGCGACCTCCTGCATACGCACAACATGCAAAAAAAATTTTGATCGGTTATGAATCCGGTCCCTTTGGTACGAGCAGTTTGTCTTAGCTGGATGGTAAGGATGTTTTCAAAATCCAAGTGCATTTCCTTTGTTTACTACCCCCCCCCCCCCCATGGAATTTACTTAACTCTTATTAAAACCACTGGATTATACAAGGAAAGCAAAACTGATGCTGGTGCCTGTAGCTACAGATGGTGAAGAAGGCGTGCGTGTCTTTCCATGTATCTGCCCGGCTGAATGTGTGTTTGCACACGTGTGTTCCTTTGTGTCTCTCTCACCGGGGGTAAGACACGTCTGCACGTTCTTGTTCAGTGCTTTGTTGTCGTGACACAACATAATTTTGACACGAGAAGCACGCGGAGCCCTTTAATCCTCCAAAGGACTGCAAGGTAAAATCGGGGGATGAAGGATCAACGGGGACGACCAATTAGAGTTCATTTGGGGACCAGATTGTGCGGATGATCCGCGGGGCTTTGCGGCTCCTGCTCCTTCCCTCTTGTTGGTTCTTATCACCGGCCTCAGGCCTTCGCCTTGCCTGCCTCTTTCCCCAGTGGGGGGCCTTCATTCTTTCTTGTGGCCATGACTGTGAGCCTGTGCCCCCCTATGTAAAGCTCCGGCTCGGTGCCTTCGCTGTCTCTCATTTAGTTGAGTTTAGTCGAACTAGAGCAGCGCTTACGCTGGGCATAATACCCCTGAGCCTCCTGTTCATGCGGATCGACTCCATAATCTCCTTGTGCCTTAACCTCCTTGTGTTGCTTTATCTGCATCCTGCAGTTATCCCCCTTGTGTTAATCCTCCATTCTCATCGGGAGGAGCGAGCAGGGGAGCCATGAGTGGAGTTGAGTGGAAGGGAGGCATGCAGCGGCAGACAAGTACGTCGCTTACATCCGTTTGTTTTTCCGCTCCGAAGTCGATGGATGGTCAACCCTTTGAGAAACGAGCGAGAAATCGGTCCTGGTGAACCAAACAGTCCTGAGTTCTTTTTGGCCAGGATGCTGTTAAAAGAAGTTAGACCACAGTTGTAAAAACATGGTCTATACTAGAAATCGGTTTTGAGAATTTTGGATCGGGCAATGCATTAGGATTCCTGCTGAACCTTAAATGTGTTCTACCTTTTGCTCTCTATCCACAGCACTGAAAAATGTTCACGTAGCTGCTTGTGGTTTATTAGGCCATACTCCGCTTAGTCATCACATGCCATTACATCAACTTTAGTTGTGCCCGGAATCATTAGTCAGGGTCCAGTAGTCTACATATTGTATACTGGATATATACAATATTTGCAAAATAGCTTTTACCCCAGCTCTGTGTTTCAAGCTCTCGGTGTACAAATTGTCAAGGTGTAACAGTCGATCCGTTTGTTATTGTTAGCGTTTGCTCGTGGTCAGGATCATGGCACTAGAACCTATCACTGGACGTTAAGCTAGGAAACTACTTACTGGATAGGATGCCGGGGTGGCCACACACACCGTGGACAACATCAAATGACCAGTTAACCTGACTGTGTGAGGAAATCCACACGCAGGGAGAACATGCAAACCGCGCACAGACGTTATTTTGTGTAGGCCAAAGAAATGGCGCAAAAGCCTTGTTGTGTGAAGGTAGCAAAATACTGGCCAAGGCCTCCCCTGTGCTGCTCACATCAACACAGTTCAGAGGAGATTCCCAAAAGTACACACCCGTGCAGGGAGCTCGATAGCTGGAGCGATTACTCAGTGGAGAAGGTAGGAAAGGGCTGCAGACGTGGGTGGCTCGCCTGTCTGTTGGGCAACAGGCTGATGGCAACACCAGCATTCAAGCCCACGGTCTCCAGGGCGGTGCTGGGTCTGGACCCACATGGTAACACTGCTGAAAAAGGCTGCTTCTTTAATAATTCAACTGTGTTTGGACGTTTATCAATTTCTCTATTAATGTTAGGCTGTCTTTATGAATGTATACCATTTTTTGTCTAGAAGTAAACTACAAAATCAGGTCCTGTTCCTGATGCACAGTTCACGATTTGTTTGTTTGAATCCCTCATTTTATGTTGTTCATTTGAATGTTATGTAAGAGCTGGAAAATGAGGTCCTGTTTTTGATTCACAGCACAATTTGTTTGTTTGAATTGCTCTTTTTGTGTCATTCATTTGAATATTATGTAACAGTTAGAATTGTCAAGGGAAGAGCTGGTTAAAAGGTAATATTTCACTAACTAGTCCCAGTGCCAATCTGTCCTGTGCGCTGCTACACGAATATGCTCACACAGCTGCCATTAAGGTGTGAAGTAATGTCTTCTGAGCGAATTGCATCACAGTTGAAAATGCATATTTCACCATCAGCGTCTGATGCGTTTTGTTTTGCCATTTGAAGTTGATCCGCGGAAAAGATCGCTTTTGTTGCTCAAGGGTGTTTGAAATGTGCTCTAGCGGGGTCTTTTGGAATTTTGTTTCATAACCGAACACAGTACGAATGCAAAGCAAATGTAAAAGTCGTGTACTTGTAGTACGTTTGATGGAACCACAGCCTCGGGATATCTGCAGTGCAGCTATGTGTCTGTCTGGACCAGGGATGCCTCACTTGAGACATTAACCAATTACTGGGCAGCAGGAAATCATTAGGAGATGCTGATTTACAGCGTGCCCCCCCACCCCACCCCGTGCTGCAGTTTAATGGAAAGGAGGTTGGCAGAGGGTGAGTCAGAGGAAGGTGGCCGAGGGCTCTTTTGCCACATCACTCCATCCTCCTTGGTTCGCAAATGATTTCTATGAGCAGGACATGGGGAGAAAAGCAACTGTAGCAGTAAAGCTGCTTATTTCCTTCACCTCCCGAATTCAGTTATTTGAAAATACCGAGTGTCCCTTACTCATCAAAGACATAACCGTTGTAACATTGTTTACTGTGTTGCGACAAATGTTACATTTTCCATGTCTGCATTCAGAGATGATTCAGCAAAAGTGTGAAAAGGAGGCTGTTGAAGTACTACGAGATGCTTTTAGATGGGTATAAATAATTGATAGTAGAAGAGATTCTAGTCTGGGTCTTTCAGTTTAGAAACTCTTCAGAGTTCTGTATGGAGCGCTTGGCTCCTTGTTCACTTTTTTTTTTTTTTTTTTTTTTTTTTTTTTTTTTTTTTTTACTGTTCAGATTGTGTTTTAGAGTTTTCAGCTTGGCACCTTAATGGCTCTGAAAACTCTTTGTGTAGTAGTGTAGGAGAATTGTTAATGTTTATTCTTCTTTTTTGTTGTTGTTTCACACCACAGCTTTTTTTTTTTTTTCTCATCCAAAATTGTTTTGAATATTTATCCATTTGTACATCTGGATGTCTACTGGGGAAAGCAGGTTTAGAAATCTTGCTCGTGGGTACTACAGCATTTTCCCTCTGAGGGCCTGGACTGGAAACCTACAAGGAAAGTCTTTGTTAGTAGCCATAAGGCTGTCTTCTTACTCTCTGGGTTTGTGGTGTGTTTTTATTCCCACAGTTACATTAGGGTGAGTAGATGGAATGAGACCAGTTTTGGTGAAGCCTGCAGTTCTGACATTTGCCTGTTGTTGTTTTTTCTTTTCCTTTTTTCTTAACACGTCAGGGTCACTGTAGATTAAATGACTGTATACGGACCAGCTTGTCTTTAATATTTAGTAAGAAATTGTGCTGTCGGTGATTCTAAAAGGGAGATTGTCTTCGCCACTTATCACACGTCATGACACCTGAAGCTCATCGGGGTTGAAGGATGCACTGAAGTCCTGTTGTTGACTCTGCTCTGTATGAAAGTGCAGTGGAGCTGAGGGTGTTCATCTTTGTTGGTAAAAATAGGCGGCTTTGTGCAGCAGAGCTATCTGCCTGGAGGTGGCACGTGCTGCTGTTGATTCAGCCAGTTTTCAAGAACTGTCCCACCAAAAGGTCTGCAACACGTTATGTTTGCCACCATCATTTCACACTTGGTCTACTGAGCTGTGGGCTTCAGAGCTGGGAGCCACTCCTGGTGTCGACAGCGTCTTTTTCCCTGGTCATTTAAAATCCATCCCCAAGCCTCATGGCCTTTCTCATCCTAGGGTTCAGCAGAAGCTTCTGGTTACAGTGAAAGGTGTCCTCTTGTTAGAGTGGTGGAAATGTTCAGGTTATGTGTGAATATTTAAACCCTGTGCTAACTGCTGCTCTGTTGCAGAAGGGAAAGTGGTCATAGTTGGGTTCGTTGTGACATTGGTGTAGAGGTTCCAGGGTTTTGGACCTTTACACCCAGTGTCCCTCCTGAGATGCACCATAGCTGCAGTGGTAAAGGAGCATCACTTAGGTCTCGGGCGCAAACCAAAGTGTTGTTTACCTGTCCAGATGTGGCCTGATGAATAAAATATGAAATGTACAGTAAAACTCGGTAACGGCTACATGTTTTTACCCCAATCATAAAGAAATGTTTTGCACTGGCAGCCCCAGTGGCACTGCACTAGCGTGTCTCCCAAAGACCGTTTAAAAATAGGACCAAAAAATCTAGGCACAGCAATGAGCGGCTTTATAATTCTTTCTCGGTCAACCTCCTTGCCTTTCTCTGTTGTGTCTTTGTGCAGCGCGTAGAATGCAGCTTGATCTGCTGTGTTGAATCTGCTCTCGAAAAGAAGACAAACAATCTCCTGGGACTTGGGAAAGACACAAACACAGCGGATCGCAGGACACCATGGGAACCGCTGCACGTCCTTGGTTTAGTGAATGCGGTTGTTCAGGGTGAAACAGCTCAGATGGGCTGCTTGTGGAGACTCCATGGTCACGGGTTTCCTTTGGCTTTGGAAGCTTCTGAGAGGAAAGTGACTAATGAAACCCTCTAATGTTTTCTTTTTACAAACGGAAAGGACTGTCTCTGAGAATTTGTAATGAGGAGGATTTTTCCTAATGGGTTCTTTTTTTGCTAAATTTAAACACTGATTCATTTTGAAAAACCATACTTAACTGACTGCTCAGATGTGGTGCTCACTGTTTGGAAATGTAGCTCTGAAGTTCAGGGATCTCTGTGTCACCCTGGAATCCATGATGATGTCCTGGAAGGTTTTCTCAGTGAGCAGAATTGCACTGAATAACTGTTAGTCAACTGAGACAGTGTGATAGAAATGGATGGTTAGATTTTTAACATTGGGTCCGCTTATATTCTATGCTGCTTTGTAGCTCATTGGTTATGACTTTGTTCCAAGGCATGCAGCTTTTGTGCATTGTTTTGCTTTGTATTTTTTCTGCCTTTTGCTTTTTTAGATTTCAGCTTATTAGTTATCAGTTTATGTCTTCACCTCAGCTTGACCTTGCCTTGCATCTCTTTAGCTTGGCCAAAGGATTAAGGAATCCAGCATCAGTTTAATGAGCTGAGTGGGTACCAAAATCCATTGGAAATGGACCAGAACAGCAAAACATGGTGACACCTTTACGGTTTCCTAATGTCGGAAAGGCAGCTTGTAGTCTCACCGCAGGTTAAATTAAATATAGGAAGTCATCTGTTTAAAATCCTTTTGTCGTCTTTATTTATAAGTCATATTTTTAAGCGGTGAAATTAAGCCCCAAATGAAGGAGTTTGCAATAAAAAAAAATAGTATTTTAAAAATTCTAGCACTAAAACTCAGCTGTTCAGGACATGTCTATGCTCTGGCTCTAGGAGATGATATGCCAGAACGAATACATGTGTCGCTGAGCAAGTTCTGCATGAAGCTATTGCAGGCGATACTTCCTGATTTGTCCAGGCCATCTAGAAATGTATTATTATTACGATTGTGATTTACGCAGGCAACGTTGCTGAAATACAGAATTGTTACGACCCCTTTTGTTAGGCTCAGTGAAGTCCAGGGCTCAAAGGGGCCACACATAAATGGGAAAAGGTACAAGGGGTGTAAAGGGTTTACTATCCGGCTAACGCACGAGGAATCAACCCAAGGGGTTTTCGTGGAAGGGTTTTATTGTGTGGAAGGTTAGTGATTTATAGTGAATATTTACATACATATAATAGTGATGTGCACAAAGGTGTCCCAAGTGGAAAACAAGCTCACTATTCTACAGTGTGTGAACCAAAGACCCAAGTGGAAAGAAAAAGTGACAAAGCCAAAACACCGATGCACTGATCTAAACTACCTAACAAAACACACAAATAAAAAGAGGACACCACACTCTCTACAGATCATACAAAAGTGTGCAAGCGGACTAACCAACGCAACAAAACACACTGCCAATTACAAATTGCAAGGCCAAAACTACTGAAATCAAACTCCAACTCCACTCCCTCCTCTTCCTGTGTGGGGTTCTTTATAGACACAGGAAGTGGGAACACCCAGTTTTGGTCAATTGGGAGAGGTGATGTTCATTTGGAGTCTCCTAAGGGACTCAGCTGGTTATTCAGGCCCCATTTTCACATGCATGCGTAATAGGGGTTAAAGATATGCAAGTTATGATCATTTTGTTTGTTAAAAGAAAGTTATCAGTTGTATTCTGTTTTGTAATCTTGAAAACGTACCTATGTCCAGACAAGCTTCTTTAGTTGGAGATGCTGTGTATCCCAAGTTGTGCTCACCATTACTACATAAACAGAATTTACATTTATGTATTTTCACTTATCACATGCTATTCTCTGCAGCAACGTACAATACAAGTTATACAAAAATACATTTGTAATTGTAGTTAAGATTCAGTGTTACTGTGTGCATGACAGAAATCCTGCCATTGGTGTAGTGTAATGAGCTGATGAACCTGAGCTCTTGCCAAAAGTGCCTTTACCATCATGTTTGTACAACTGTATCCATAGCATGGATTTACAGTCTTGATCAACAGTAGTTTGGTACATTTCTTCCCCAAGGCATATGGTGTTGGTGTTCCTACACCCTGTACTTGTCCAGATTCGTTTGAATGGGAGGGAATCTATTCAGTGGTGACCTGAAGTCACCTCCAGTCTAGGAGAAGCTTTGTTGCACCGAGCCAAGAGTCTGAACTGCTTGTGTGTGGGGAAGTAAGGAAATAAACTAAAGTCAAATCAAGCTAAAGAACGGGAAGACCTGGAATAAACAGACTTCCATGAGTGGCACTGTATTCTTTTCTTGGTGGTTTTACTGAGGATCAGGGGTACGGATTATGGTTACAGCTATTGCTGCAGCAGGATGTTCTGCTCTCAACACGGGAGAAATTGAAAGGGTTTTTGTTTCATTTTGAAGACCCTGGAGAGGCATTTTGTTTGCCTGAGTATGGTGCTGATGAACCTTATTGAACACTGGAGAAAATGTAAGTTTCCTGATCTCCATTGCAGCAAATCTAGTTAGACATTAATAAAAAGCCTTTGTTGCCGTCCTTATTGTAATGCTTGACTTCTTTCCTATGGACTTCCCCTCATTTGTGAACCACATGCTAGTGGAAGCTGGTTGTCAAATTTGCGGTCTTTCCCACTTTCATCCCAGATTTCCCTTCAAGAAGAGAAGAGAGAAAAGCAGAATGTGGAGTCCTCTGTGTCAGTGTTAAATCTCAGTATTTCATCCACATTTGGGTCCTGCATTTAAGCCAAAACCCTTTGTCATCTCAACCTACAGTGTAAAACATAATCGGGACCGGGAATCCATTATGGCTTTCCTTCCAAAATTTGATAACCTTTATTCAGTGCAGAATTTAGTATTAACTATATACATGTATGCATTAGCAGCATATACATACCTGCTGGAAAAATGTTTAGTTTTAATTTATTATTTTTATGTGAATATGACTATCAGGCATTTGTTGCTATTACTGCTTATAATAAGGAATGAAATGTATGGAGCAAAATTTATACATTTTGCTGCGTGTGTCATATAACTCCCTGTCACTGTGAAGGAATTAAAGAGCCAAGAAGTTAAACAAGCACCTTTATTTATCGTCTCAGTACAGCAGGCAGCCGGGAGAAATCTGACCAGCAGGTTTCTTCCAAAAAAAAAAGGCTATACAAGCTTATATATCAGAATGGGCAAGGTTTAGGATGAGGCAATACACATCATAGAAACTTGGAGAACATACAGAAAAATGGCATGCACTTGAAAAACAGGTATACAGGGCATTACTAAGACCAAATACAAGTTTTCCTGATACTGAGGGGGTCAATATAGAAAACAGGTTGTGTCATGCAGGCTGAGGGAAATGTACACAGTATAGTTTTTTTCTTCCACGTCACCAGTTTGGCTTCTTCCTCCAGCACACACACGTGTGTATGAGAGAGAGAGGGAAGTGGCCTGTTTGTCCTCATCCTTATGAATTATGTAGGGTCTGCCTGGGGGCGCACAACATTAGTGTCTGTAGTGCCGTGTGTACGTGACTACGCTAGCGCAAAAACCTCACTTAAAGTGAGAAGTACCTGTGTGCCAAATTGCATGTCTGTGGCTCAGAAAAACAAAGTTGTACGTGATAAACCAATATTTGGCTTTATAAATATTTTTTATTTTTGTCCATCATCAGTAACCTCTGTAATCTTGGTCAAGGTCCTGGTGCTCCGGAACCTGTCCTGGAGTCACCGGGTCCTAGGCTATAAAACTGTACTCTGGATAGGAAGGCAGTCCATCACTGCATGGGTTTTTTTTTTTTTTTTTTTTTTTTTTTTTTTTTTTTTTTTTTGGATGTTTTTCTTTTTCGTTTCCAATAACCACATGCAGAGTACCTGTGGTCTGGAGCCTCTGAAGCTTGTGGTGAGAGGCTGGAAATCACTGGCCTCAGAGGAATTTAAATGTGAAATTTATTTGAAATGGAGTTTTATTGTTGTTGGTACGTCTTACTGAAAAAATTATTTGTTTAGGTTGTTGGACTCGTTTGGCTTGTGTTAGTATCTGCTGTAATGCAAGGAAGTCCTGATCCACGAAGAACGACAGAAACCAGCTCTGTGAGGGTCTGGGAGCCGCCTTTTGATGTCAGTCTGTTCGCAGTCAGCTGTGGAGGAATGTGGTGGAACAAAGGCGTTGCGTTGGCATCGGCACATAGCACACTCCTTACTGTAACCCACAGCGTCACACTCCAGGACACACCCCTAAGCCCTTAGGTTATATATACAAGGGTTATGGAACAAGACAGAAGCAGAAACTTTGACGCTGAGTGAAAGGGTCAGGCACGTAAGACAGTACAGTTAGTTTTCTTGAAGAGAAGAGTGACCTTCTTCTCTAAGAGGAGACTGGACAAGTATGTTTTTACGAGTACTGCCACCTTCCAGGAGTTTCGAGGAAGAGCTGCTCAGGCTGATAGACCAGCCATGTCCCACAGCAGAACATGCAGATGACCATGGTTTCTCAGGTACCTTTGGGTCTCCTCCATTGCTCTCAGTGCTTGAGCTGCAAGAAAGATTTTTACATTTGAAACTCTTTGTGAACTGAGTTGTGTAAAAATAAAGTAAGGACTTATCAGAAATAATGGGAAGTGCGCTCGGTTCCTTTGTCTTTTGGATTTCATGTTTGTGAAGGTGTTCCAGGATTGTGTTTGGTTTGTGATGAAACCTGGGGGGGTTATGGTGGAAAATTCCTATTGATGTTTGCATAAAGACACTCGGGAATTAACTGGAAGATCTCATGTGCTCTGGTCTGAAGTAACTGGTTAATTTAAACAACAGTTATGAGCTGCAATGTGACAGCCATTAGCCGCCGTGATTAATGTCATTTTCTTACTACCTACAGCTTAGTTCCTTTTTCCTTACCCGGGTTCTCTCTCCTCTCCCCACAGAGGCCCTCCACCGGCCCTTCGGACTGGACTCCACTGCGCTGACCGAGGCTGTGCGCTGGAGCTCCAAGGAGAACCTACTGGGCGCCGCTGAGAGTGACCCCAACCTCTTTGTAGCTCTTTACGACTTTGTTGCCAGCGGCGATAACACGCTCAGCATCATGAAAGGTAACGGCTCCGCCAAGTTGCCTGAAAGTTCCTCAATTCTTCCTTGTTGTGGTTGTGAGATCACACCGGAATCCAAGACTTTTCCAGATGCACTTTTTGTTTCTTGGCACCTCCAATCCTCCCACCCTCAGATGGAAATAATGCACTGGCTGTGAGTCAGGGTGTCTTACACATTCAAGTATCTCACACCCTTGTTTGCCTCTAATGCTCTCCTAATGTGTAATCCTTTCTAACTGCAATAATAACAACCAGATGAGCCAGGGGGTGGGAAATCAAAGGGACAGGAATTATTAGCGTTCTCTCTCCTAATCCCCTAATGTTCTTATTTTGCTGCATATTTCAAACACGGAAAGACCCCTCCTCTGGTGCCTCTGTTCACGCACTGCTCCCACGATTCTTCATCATAGGTGGCAGAGGGCTTTCAACAAATGCTTCTGCTGTTTGGTTAGGACTCCTTCTCTGTAGCCCGGTCTGTAATCTGCACCGATATTGGCTCTAGGACACCAATATCAGGGCTTCTTTACCTCGCTTTTTATTCTTTTTACTTGGAAAGCAGTTTTTAAGGAAAAGAAGATGTGAAACTGTGTGCATTTATTTCTAAGATCTGTGGTGCAGTTTCTAGCCCAGACTGCAAAATGCCCCTTATACATTGCACATGCAGCTGTTCATAATTGGTAAATAATTGGTTCCATGTGCAGAACAGTGTTTTTTACCATGGATTGGCCTTTATTTTACATGGATGAGAAAGGCAGGACAGGGACTGGGATCTGGCACCTGAGCTTGCACCCTCGGCGTGAGATGTTGTTCCCGCTTTGCAAAGGGAGGAGAAGCCAGAAGTCATAAGCAGAAGTCACCGGTTTAAGGTGTAAGATGCTGTACTAACAGTTTCTGTTCATTCCCCAAGGGGAGAAGCTTCGGGTGCTGGGTTACAACCAAAATGGTGAATGGAGTGAGGTGCGCTCCAAGAACGGCCAGGGCTGGGTGCCCAGCAACTACATTACACCAGTGAACAGCCTGGAGAAGCACAGCTGGTACCATGGACCTGTGTCACGCAGTGCTGCTGAGTATCTGCTCAGCAGCTTGATCAACGGCAGCTTCCTGGTGCGGGAGAGTGAGAGCAGCCCAGGTCAGCTGTCCATCTCGCTGCGCTATGAGGGCCGTGTGTACCACTACCGCATCAACACGGCTTCTGACGGCAAGGTGGGTCTCTCCTCCACCCTGGCCATCATCTGCTGCTCTTTCACACCCTCTCTTCATATTGGACTCTAAAGGTGCTGAAGGTATCTCCTGTCTCCCGACCGCTCCCCCTGGCTTCAGGTCTATGTGACTGCCGAGAGTCGCTTCAGCACTCTGGCCGAGCTGGTGCATCACCATTCCACAGTGGCAGATGGCCTGGTGACAACACTGCACTACCCTGCCCCCAAATGCAACAAGCCCACCGTCTATGGAGTCTCACCCATCCACGACAAATGGGAGATGGAGCGCACTGACATCACTATGAAGCACAAGCTGGGTGGCGGCCAGTATGGCGAGGTCTACGTCGGGGTCTGGAAAAAGTACAACCTAACCGTTGCAGTGAAGACCCTCAAGGTTAGGCAGGCTGGTGGTTGACTCTGCTGTTTTCTTTGTTTCTTTCTGGATTAGTTATATTTTCCTCCATCTCTTCGCTTGCTTATTGTAGTCACCCAAGGTCTTAGGTGCTCGTAGAGCCCTTGTCTTTTGCTAGGATTTTTTTGTGGTTATTTTCCACCTAGTGGCCAAACGTGGAATTTCTATTTGTCAGTTAGGAGTGTGTGAAAGAGTGTGAATTATTTTAATGACCTTGTGGTGTATTTTGCAACAGGAGGATACAATGGAGGTGGAGGAGTTCCTGAAAGAAGCTTCTGTGATGAAGGAGGTGAAACACCCAAACCTGGTTCAGCTGCTAGGTGAGTTCTGAGGAGGACACGGTGCTTTATAGGTATCCCTCGGATGCATCGTAATGTTAATGAGCAGCATGCATCTTCTCCACCTGACCCCATCTAGGTGTGTGCACCCTGGAGCCACCGTTCTATATCGTTACGGAGTACATGCCCCATGGGAACCTACTGGACTACTTGCGCGAGTGTGACCGTGAGGAGGTCAACGCTGTGGTGTTGCTCTACATGGCCACACAGATCTCCTCTGCCATGGAGTACCTGGAGAAGAAGAACTTCATCCACAGGTGAGGACACCTTGCTATGCTTCCTCATGGAATGAAATCCTGCGAGTCATGACACCATTATTTTTTTTTTTATTTTTCCAGAAAAGAAATGTTTTAATAATCAGGGTAGCTGGAGATACGGCGATTATAGAGGTGAACTGAACATTTAAATACCAATAGGGTCCATGTTTTATTGCCCTAGAGCAAAGTACTTAAAATTGGTCCAGTAAAACATTTAGGTAAAGAAATAATAATAAGTGATGTTTATTAATTTCACCTTTACACTGCATCATTTCAGGGACTTGGCAGCAAGAAACTGCCTAGTGGGTGAGAACCACGTGGTGAAGGTGGCTGACTTTGGCCTCAGTCGACTCATGACCGGGGACACCTACACAGCTCATGCTGGTGCCAAGTTCCCCATCAAATGGACTGCCCCAGAAAGCCTGGCCTACAACACCTTCTCTATCAAGTCTGACATATGGGGTGAGTGCCCAGAGAGGCAAGCAGTCCCCAGCACAGCCTACGAGGATGTTATGCAGAGTTTTGTTATGCAAGGTTTCCAGCTCGTGTTAAACTGTGTTGCAAGTTAGATGTTTGGCAAGCCTGCGAATACAAACATGTCTGTGGATATTTGTGTGACTCCACCGTGATCTAACGTTCTTCCCCAGCGTTCGGGGTGCTGCTGTGGGAGATTGCCACCTATGGCATGTCCCCTTACCCGGGCATCGACTTGTCTCAGGTGTACGACCTGTTGGAGAAGGGCTACAGAATGGAGCAGCCAGAGGGATGCCCTCCCAAAGTGTATGAACTGATGAGAGCCTGTGAGTACCATGACACACACATCTTACATGCACCCTAATGTATCCATTTCAATAATTTGCCTTAAAAATGTAAGTAATTTTGAGCATGGGCTTTGTTTTCAGTAAGTCCTGTGATAAAATTCAGATAATCGCCACCAGATACGTGCCGTGATGTCAAAACACCCAGTATTCAGTCGAGCCTCTAAGTAGCTCTCGGAATACGAGCGTCAACCGCAATTTCCGATGTCTGAAATTTGTCTGCAGTTTGCGGCAACTTCTTTGGAACGTGCAAAACGGCGAATTGCTCTCTTTGTCACTGAGCCAGCGTGAATGTACAATAGTAGGATATCACAATGAGAGTGCTAAACAATCAGTGCCGGGTCCAAAAGCGTAATCTCATAACGTTCACAGGCTGGCAGTGGAGTCCGCAGGATCGACCCTCGTTTGCTGAGATCCACCAGGCTTTTGAGACGATGTTCCATGACTCCAGCATCTCGGAAGGTACGGACGCTGCTCTTTCGTAGCCTCGGTCTAACTTGCAGGCTTGTGGCACAGCCAGTGTGACAAAAACTTCGCTTGCTGTTTTCCGGTCCTTTCCAGTTGATAGACAAGGATCTTGTGCATGCTGAAGAGGTGAACATCGATTTGGTGTTCATTTATTGACTGCAGGTTTTGAAGTGAAGGACAAAGAGCTGCAGATCAGTGGTGTTCTGGAACGCTGAACTTGTCTGCCTGCGAGCTGTATGGGCTGAAGGCCAGATATCGACGTACGCAGTCACTCAATCTGCTGTTCTCTCTTGCTCTCCCTCCATGGCCGCGCCTCTGTGTTCAGAGGTGGCAGAGGAGCTGTGTAAAACAGCCACCTGTCTCCAAGTGGCAGCTGGGCGTTTTGACACCGAGCTGCCCTCCAACTCGCGGGCCCTGAAGAAGCAAGTGGAGAACAAAGAAAACATCGAGGGTGGACTGGATGGCAAAGCCAGCCCTCCCTGCCCTGCAGGTACCAGCCCTCACAAGCTGAGGAGAAGATTCGAGATGCACCAGAATGAGTGACCCAGAGGATCGACTGTCCAGCAGGGCAGCACCGGGCAGAACTGCCCTTTTCTCACTGAAATTTACAGAACACACCCTAATAACACACCAGTGACCATTGTTGTACTTTGAATATCATCTGCACACAAGTCCAACATCATGCTTTCTTTATCATAAATAGTATTTGACTGACACAGTGCATATTTGTACATATATTTAAAATGTTATGCCCCACTTGTAAGGATTTATTCACATGCTCAATGTGTGGCTGCCTATAGCATGGTGTCCCAAAGCACCCCACTCCCCTGCTTTCATTCCTATGACATTGCCTTCATTTGCACTTATTTACACAATTAAAAGGATTTTTTTTGTTTGTAAATATTTTAAACATGTTCGTTTATATTTAAATTATTCGTGTGTTGTGTATTATTATTATTTATTACCTGTACAGCATAAATGTAAAAATCTATACATGCATGTGTTAAACTGAACTGATTTGAAGATGGAGTTTTTTTTTTTTTTTATTATTAAAAAAAAAAAATCTTTGAGGTCATAATTTGTCATCACAATAAACATGACTCCACCTGTCGGTACTGTTATTCTTCAGCAAGCCTTTGTTAAACCTTTGGTTGCTCTGTACAGCCATCATGGCTAGTATATACCTCAAGATTCCCCACCCCGTATTTTGGCAATATTGCATGTATCATTTGATCAGAATCTAGAATAGAACACACTTTATATTTTAAGAAATTTGAATCGGAACTCGGCTCGGTCATTTTTTTCTTCTCAAGCCGACAGAACCCAGACGCGTGAGCAATGTCGCTTAGTTAACAGAAGTTACTTAACTTTTGTTTGGAAGCTTGAGACAGATAAACCAGTTGAGATCTTGTCTGGTTCACACTAATAGTGTTATTACCCAGATGGTTCTTACTGCAGTAACTGGAATACAACTGGGAAGACAGACCTTTCGCGTGTCTCACTGGACATTGTGGTCCCTCCTTACCGGCTCCCCAGCATTGTTTACGGATGGGCGGTGTTATGGAGTACCATTGACTGGCATGAACCTTTGCTGATGCTCTCAGTTACATGATAATCCTTAAACTGTTAGCAGATAGGCCATAAAATCTCATTAAAAATTAAGCGTGGTAGTATGTTATCAAATATCAAACTGATTTTATATTTGTAGGATTAATGTCACAGCTGGAAATGTGTGTTCTGTACTGTAGAATTTATATATTCAAGTGTTTTTCTTCTGTTCTGCCCAGGATTGATGAGCAGTCGTCCAGCTGGTGACCCGGTGGTTGGTTCCCCCGTGGTGCCTCACAGGCAGAGGGACGAATCTCCCAGCAGCCTTCTGGAAGACTCGCAGGAGGCTTCCTTCACACGGGACCGCAAGGCTGGCTTCTTCAGCTCCTTCATGAAAAAGAAATCGGCATCTTCCTCATCCTCTTGTCCACCGCAGCAGAGCATGCCCACCCCACCGAAGAGGAGCAGTTCCTTCCGAGAGATGGAGAACCAGCCGCACAAGAGATACGAGCCTGCGGCCGACAGTGGCACCCCGCCCCCTGCGGTGCCCGTTGCCGACGGGCTGAGTTTCTCCCCATCCCACAGAGATGGTGGCCATGCCCAGTCACGCTGCTGTGGAGCTACCTTTGGCCAGAGGACCCCTTCCAGCTCTGCAGGTGCACCTTCTGCTCATGCAGGAAGCAGCAGCAGCTGGTCTGGCTTGGCAGGTTTCTTCACCCCCCGCCTCATCAAAAAGACATTGGGCCTACGGACAGGAAAACCAGCTGAGCTCGAGGATGAGGCTGGAGGAAGCAAGCCTTTCCCTCGGTCCAACTCCACTTCATCCATGGTGCCCGGCCTCCCCGACCTTGAACGCATGGCCCTGACCCTGCCCAGGAACCGCAGTAATCACAAGCCCCCGTTGGAACGCACTGCCTCAACCATATCCCAGCCCGACAGCAGGGTGGATGAGGGTGCCGCCCAAATTCGTGACCGGCCCAAAGCCAAACTGCTGCCCCGGGGGGCCAGTGGGAGTGCCACCGTAGTGACAGCACTGAGGGCACCTGGGGTTGGTAGCGAATTTGACTCTGACACTCACACGTGGAGCAAAGAGGGTCAGGAGCCAGTAGCACTAGAGAGGCAGGGGTGGTCCACCACCTCAAAGTGTCCAGGCCCCACAACCTCACCTCACAACCATAAAGTGCCAGTTCTGATCTCCCCCACACCGAAGCACAGCCCTGCAGACGTGCACTTGGTGGCTGTCGATTCCCAGGGCAACCGCTTCAAGCTCCTCTCAGAACAGGCGGACCGCGATCGGCCCCGCTTTCTCAAACCCAAGTGTGCCCCACCGCCGCCCCCAAGTCTTCGCCTCCTCCAGAACCCGTCTACCCGAAACAGTGGTGACGGCATATTGGACCAGGGTGGCGGAAGCACAGACGTCAACGGCGAAGGGGTGAAAAGACCTGGGAGGGGATCGGGGTCACTGGGAAATAGAGCAGCAGTCCAACCGCAACCCGTAGTCTCGCTCGCCAGCACCACGATGCAGAGCAAGCCGCCAAATGATGCAACCATCCCCTCCTCTTCCTCCTTGTCTCCTTGCTCGCTTGCATCCGGTGGCTCCAAGATGACGCTGCGGCGGACTCGCCAGCAAAGAGAAAGGACGCCTCCTGAGAAGGTTAGCAAGGAGGCCCTCCTAGACTGTGCAAACTGCCTCAGCAGCACCCTCCACGGCAACACCGAGACCCCCCTCAGCAGCCAGCTTCTAGACACCGGCCACCAGCTGCTTAACTACTGCACCGCCTACGTAGACTGCATCCCGCAGACACGCAACAAGTTTGCCTTCAGGGAGGCTGTGGGGAAACTGGAGCTGAGCCTGCAGGAGCTGCGGTCATCGTCCTCTGCTGGGGTTGGACCAGTCAGTGGGGTGGGACCCAGTTCTGCTCTGGACAACTTGCACGTGTGCGTCAAGGAAATCACTGATGTGGTACAGAGGTAGTTGCTACCATCTCACAATGGCTTTACCTTAGATATGACCGTGTTGGAAAGGAATCCCAAGAGTACCTCAGAAATGTGTACAAATCGCATTTGTTTACAGTGTGTTCTTTCTAACAATCTATTCCTGATAACGTTTATTTATTAGAAAGACTCTGTTGTTCTACCAAATGTGTCCATTTTGTCCGGTTTAACTTGTGTTGTATGGATTTGTGTTCTGTTTGTTTTTTTTATTTTTTTGTTGTTTTTTTTTTTGACAAGACTGTTACAGCTTTGGATTGTGTGGCTAACAGCTGCTACAGAACAGGAAAAATCAGAAGATGCTGCTTCCACCTCATCTGCTGGAACCAGAAGCTGTGCTCAAGAGATGACATTTTGTTCAACTTCTGCTTTGACGTATGACAAAACTGACCTGTGTTTTCCCCTCGCGACTGGATTCTGTACTAAGCACGGCAATAGCGAAACGCAAAGCCCGCCGGATCGGAAAACGCGGGTTTGAATAGGAGGCGCGCTGAAGTCATTCGAGGTCCACGTCGCCAAATCTTTTAGCTTCGGGTTCAGCGACTTTAGTGCGGCTGTGGCTCAGTACAAAGTCTTTGAGCTTACAGTCATATTACGGTCACTTTAATGGTTGCGGGGAGATGGGTTGGCAGGGCAAGAATATGCTGCTGCTTCAGGCTCTCCCCAATCTTTTGGATTTATTTGTTTTTTTTATTCCTTTCTTTGCTTGAGATTGTTAGCTAAGCAGGGGTGGCAGTATCCTGGCTATGCACTGAAAAACCAGAAGGCTTTGGTTGCGGCTGGTTGTGCTCATGTGTTTTAACGTACTTGTGTTTCTGTCGTTCCTAAGAAAGGACAGGACGGTGCCGTCAGCCACGGAAAGCAGGCAGCGCGGGACACTCGGGTGCAGAGACACTATTCGGGGACAAGTACCAGCTCGGCTATAAGAGCCTCCCTGAGCCGAGTGTCTGGGCTTCCGCAGTAGTTCTACACGAGTTTATACAGCACGTGGAATGCTGCTTGGGTGTTTGGTTTGTAAACTTTTGAAAGTCTCCATCGATGAGCTTAAATTTTACATTTTGTGACACATCTATCAGCGAACTTGAATTTGACTATTTGGTTTGTGTTTATTTGAGAGTCGCAGATGGTATTTGATGTGCATCAAAGATCCCGCGGCGTTTCACATTCGCAAGCAGCATGCCTTTGCCTGCTTTCTTAAATGTATTCATAAAAAAGTGCAATACAGTCAAATAGGGACACAGCTAATTTTGTCAGACACAGCACTCAAAAGGTCATTCCCATCTATGTTTTCAACGCGAATGTACTTGCTGTATATATATTTACGCGAATGTCGGCACGCAGCACAATCTGAGTGTGAATGGAGTAGATGTACGAGGTGAGTTTGTGTCACGTGCGTTTCAGTCTGTTGAACTTGCTGTCTTTGTTAAGAGGAGCACATTTAAATAATTTTTATTTTGTAGATTAAAATTTTCTTGCAGGCTTCCTAGCCACTCAGTTTATATCGGAGTCAGTGTTTTCATTCAAAGTCTCTAGCATTATACCAATAAACCCAGAACAAATAGTTGGAACCACTGAGGGGAGCTTTTGAGCTATGATGGTGTCCTGGTCAGCAGAAGAATAGCAGCGCAAGTTCTCCGTTCGCACATAATACAGTATATACAGCAGTACATCTTGGCATACGGTATGTGTGCATGAGGGAAAAATAGATTTCTTTCAATCTTTTGTGAAATTTTTTTTGTACTTTTTGATTGTATGATGAAATATTTCTGAATATTTTTAGTTGTGAAAACCTGACAATGAATGTGTATTCACATTTACTCACAGTGGTCTTTGTGAGAAACAGAAATCAAAATGTTAAGTCATACTCCTATTAGCATTGATATTCATAACATCTTTATTAATCATAAATGTGCCTATTCTGACAAATTAAATACTTTAATATCCAACTTCTGAAAATTTTTAATGACATAATTGCCTTAAAATAACATTAGCAATCACGTTCGAAAGGAGTATAAAACAAGTGATGCACCTTAGTCCTGTATTTTCATTTTGGTTTTTGTGAAAAAGAATATTTGCACCTCTTGACAAATACAGAATCAAAAGCTTTCTGAGTAAAATAATTTACACTGGAATAAGAGGTACACGTTTATTTTTTTACATTTTATCTTTCTACGCTTTGCTTTAATATGGTTTCTCATTCCCATGCAGTTAAATTAATAACAATACAGGCAAACCCCGGTATGCGCAGTTTTAATATAATACAGCTGATCTTTTAATACCAGCTACCATTTTGCATTATAGCAGGATGTCTGTTGAGCAAAATGCAGAAATCGAGAAAATCGAAGTTCACTTGTTGCTCGACAAGCTTGCTCTGGTCCCATACTGCCTTGCAACTTAAGGCTGCAAGGGACAAAATTGGCTAATGTCCTGTCTCGTGTTACCCTTTGTTTCTACATGTTTGTGTCTCCATTTTAATCTTGAGCTGAACGGTAGTTTACAGTATTCTACTGACATTTGGAAAAGTTGATTTGGAGTTTTCAGATGGACGAGGAGCACATTTTTTCCGATTTAAAATCATGTAAAATAGCACCCTGATATACAGAATTTCAATATGAACAGCATTTTCAGGAATGAATCAAGGGTGTAAATCGGGGTCACCTGTATTTTCATGAAACTGTTCACATTTCTGTATACTTGCACTGCTACAGGTCCCATTGACCAAAGTAAACAGTTCAGTCATTTGTCCATGTGTAACTTCCCTACAGTTTGAATGTCTGCTTTCAAACTCATCTCAGTTTTAATTTTTTTTGTTCAGTTGGCTCTGAGTTCTCAGTAAATCATTGTGCCTTTAACATACTGTGCACTACAAAATCATCACTAAACACCCACGATCATTTTAGAGATACATTTCTTTCATGTGGAATCTGTCATTTTGTTTCCTGATATAAAGCGGTCATGTGCATATTGATAGGTAAGAATTGGACGCTTGCTGGTGAAACTTAGTCGTGGATTTGTTTCTGCTTGTGTGGGTTCTCCGTGTTGCACAGCTTACAATTACCACGTCCGTGCTCAGTTTTGACACAATTCCTTTTATTTTCGTATTTTCTGTAAAACTCGCTGAAAATAATGTGTTGCAAGTTCCTCTTTCCCAGGTGTCTAACTCCTCCTCTAAGTGTTTAGTGTTTACTCTAAATATTACTTGCAGCCGTTGTAATAATAACTCGACATAATAATCTATGGGTTCCTACAGCCAAATGTGGTTTGCCTGGTTGCACACCCATGTGAAACTCCAGATGTTTAGGTGACTCCGATCATTTGAAAAGTATTTTATTATTCCTATTGTTTTGCATGTGTCACATTTTTTTTTACACGATTGATCGTTCATGCTAGTGACATAGGCCTGTAAATACATCAATTTTGCTGATAGCTATTATATTTTCACGATGCGGCATTTAAGCCTAATACTCGGATCTCCCGGTATGTTTTAAATATCACTGAAATGAAAACCACATGAGAGTTAATACCAAAGGCCACTGCTTCAGGCTTAATAGTGCAATCAAAATTAAATATTTAATTGTAAATATACAGATTTTAAACAGGGATTTTAAAAAAGCAAATGTTGACTAATTAAGTCATTTTTACGTATTATATTTTGTGTCTTTCTTATTTAAATCTCACATGGAATAGTATTACTGTGAAGTTCTCCATCGGTGTTAAATTTCATGTAAATAATGAATTAATAAAAGTGAAGTAATGCAGCCACAGTACCCGGTCTAATTTCTTATGTAAAAAAAAAAAAAAAAGGTGAGTTTATCAGGAATAATTCAAATTTTATTCCTTTTCATTTTCAGTAAATATTTTCATTGTTCTTTTTTCTTTTTTTTTTTATGACGGTTCAAACACGAATCTCAACCCCTTTTTCCTCTTAACCTTATAAGGAGTAAATTTAATTGCTCGACCAGAACTTCCTGTAATTGATAGGAAAGAAGACGCCTTCTGACTCTGAAGGAAACGGACGTCCAGGACTCAGACACAAGTCGGATGCGGGCGGATGCGGAGTCGGCATTTTCGCCGCGTTGGGAGCGCGAAACGCCTCTTACCGTGACGCAGCGCCATCCTTTTTTCCTCCCCGAGTCTCCGCCCATTCACGCCTCAGCCAAGAGTAAAGATGGCGTCTATTATGGAAGGGCCGCTGAGCAAATGGACTAACGTCATGAAAGGATGGCAGTACCGCTGGTTCGTCTTGGACTACAATGCAGGATTACTGTCCTACTATACGGTATGACTTGATTTCGCCAGGGAAAGTGAGCGGTGCGGACGGTCCTGGGGCCGGCTGACGGGTTATTTTTTCCTCCCGTCGGTGCTGTGGCCATAGTGGGAATGGGTTTGGAAGCGAACGGAGTGCGGAAGAGAGAAAGGCCTTACGTCAGGAATTGGCAAATTCGGATAGTAAAAGGGGCGGGCTTTCGCGCGAGAGCACCCTCTTAGCCAATCGGAGGCAGCGGTGATATCCAGCTGGCCAATTGCGGTCGAGCGCGAGCCCTGTTGGTTAAGCCGAGACGCGCAGGACGCCGTGCGCGCCTCGGGTCACGCGCGAGCCAACGCTGTGGCGGCCGAACCCGAACCCGAACCCGCTGGACAGCGGCGGGCGGCGCCTCAAACGCTCGGCCCGTGCTTTTGAGTTAAAAGTTGACGCTTTACTCTGGTAAATTACCCCAGTTGGGTCTTAATACCGCACCACACCACAGCCTGGAAGAGCTGGAGCGTCCTGGAGACGCTCCACCCTCCTAATTTACACACCGTTTTATATAACTTGACACAGCTCGGGCTACAGTGAGAAGGTAGTGCTGGAATAACAAGAAAATAAGAAATAATGCACTTCAAAGGCGACATTTCAACTAATAATAAGAACGGTATGTAGGCTACGGTAAAAAAGATGGCTCCAATAGCGACTGTAACAACACGTGACCGCAGCAGATGGGTTTTACATCGTCAGCCGGAATATTTCCAGTAGCACATAAATCGGACTCAGAACTAGTCAGCTTTTCCAGCGATTTACCATTTATACAGCAAACGATTGCTTTTGTGTTCGTCCTTGGGAAGTTGAGGGTGGGATTCAAACCAACAGCCTGCGAACTGTGTTGTCATGACACTTGGCCACAACGCTGCCTGCTCCCTGTGTGCAGCACGTGTAGGAAACTGGTATTTGCTGCAGGCCCTGGAGACATCTTTACTACAGATCTGATGCTGACAAGCAATTTCTCCTCATTTTGTTGCATATTTTATAGAGATGCGAGGTGGATATGTGTGACATGTTCCCTTACTAAAACCAGACGTAACTGTAAGTATTTTTACTGTTCAAAATAGGGGAAAAAATTACATATGCACCAATCAGTAGCTGGATGAAATGGCTAGATGATAGTAGTCGGTGTCTAGTCTGTTTATTGTTTTGTAGGAAAAATGACAGTAGTCACTAATGCTATCTGTAGAGTAGGTGAAATTATTTGTTTTTTGCTCCGATTTAATACAAACTGCACTGGCAGAAAAGGCAAAGGGCCAGCATACAAGAGTGGCAACCGGCTGATCCCATGCATTCCGCGCTCTTGTCTTGTGGGGAAAATCACAGAGGTGAATCGACACACCTTTACCTGGTCTGCAACAAAGTCGGTAATGGCTGACGTGATTGGCGTTGCAGTTTATACCCTGTTGTACTCTCTCAGAATGAAGGAGATTTTAACTTGTTGATGCTGAGGACGGGAGCATGTAAAGGCTGCCGAAACTTTTATCATCCGTGTGCGCGCACCCCTCTGGGTTCGTGCTTGCTTATTCATAAGTTTTAAGCTTGGTTAGGGTCACCGATCGTGGAAGGGAGTTGATTTTATTATCGTGATTTTTAAAATTATTTTTAATTTAAAGTATTTTTAATTATCCTAGTGCATGGTGTGACGTTCATTGAAAGGCATTTAGAGAAGTGGCTCCCTGTTTTCTTATGGAGTTTGACTTTTGGTGAGAATTTAACTTTTTTTTTTTTTCTTTTTAAAATAAATCAGTGCACTGAAAATGAATGTGTTCTGTCGTGCTATTTCTTCTATAGAGCTGAGCCGCAGAAAGATCGGTGCTTTTTGTGTTTCATAGACAGAGTGTGTTCTCCAGTGCAGGCTCTGGTTTTCTGACCTGCTCCACATTTTTCTTTCAGTCCAAAGACAAGATGATGCGTGGCTCCAGAAGAGGTTGCGTACGCCTTCGAGTGAGTACCTGGGCTTTCCCCATGCTGGTCTTTATCGTTTTACCTGTAGTCTGGATTCACTGAGCTGCACCTGTATGGGAAACTGGTTTCATGTCCTTGGTAAAGGTGTTAGAACAGAACTGCTACAGTAAACACCAAGCAGTTAAAAAAGTAAAATTATGAGTTAAAATATTCAGTTTGCTGTTGATTAAAGAGATATGCACCTAAGTAAATACACCTAAAATGTTATTTTCAGGCTGTCAAAATGTTGTGAGAGTCCCCATCTTTATTTATTCTCTTTCCTAACTTCTTTTATTCTTTTAATCCTTAATTGGGAGGTTTTTTAAAGTGAGCTTTCACTTTCATAAGGTTACTCATACATGTTTCTGATATTTATGCTGTAACTGTACATATTATTTGCCTAGACATATACTGATTAATTTATGAGTCTCAGGCATCTTAGTAAAGACTTTACATTGTTTTTCACCACTCAGGTTTATCATTTCTGCCAGATCGGGGAAATAATATTTCACATATTTGCATTAAGTACAACTAGAACAAAGCTACCCTGTTGTTGCTGTCTCCTGTGTTTTTATTGTATACAGCAGAGTTTTGGGAAAATGCTCCGTGAAGAAAGTCCCCCCAGTATAGTTCTAATACAATCTGGCGATATTTACACTAAGAAATAATTGAAGACATCATTAATGGGTACCGGTGTGGCATAAATGAGCAGCTGGAAAGCATGTGGCAGCTATTCATCTTTTTGCTGAGGCGGCTTAGGTTCTGTACAACTTGTAAAGTAGTGTGAATGAACAGAGGACATATGAAAAGGTTAAAAATACACATTATGAGAAAACACAAACAAGGGCACTAATAACAAAGAATGACAGAGCATAAAAACTTCACCTTCATTTTTATAATTTTTATCTTATGTCATATCTAATCGAACTCTTATCAACTTTCAGCAAATTTCTTTTGCCTCTACAGTACTTTTCAAAATCTTTCTAAATAGTAAAATGGAATAATTTTAAAATAATAAAACAAACATTCCTATTTATTTTTTTTGGTAATTTAAGTTAGAATGAGTCTTTCTGTGTCCCTGTTTGAGTCTGATGACATTAACAAAGTAGATTTAGTTTATAACTAGATACGATCACAAATAAGAGACAGCACTTCTCTAATATGCTGTGTTCGATGAAACGTCACATTGCGAATTCAAGCAAAACAAATAAGAATACACATGAATAAACTGAAAAATATGCAGTTTTTGTTGTGTTGTTTCTTTTAAAGCACTTCTCCGGGCATAATTTCTTTTTGGATTTTATTTGATTGTTTGACTGTCATCAGCACTTGGACCACCAGAATGCTTGCTTACACGCTTATCAGATTAAAATCAAACACTGAACTCCAAAAGAACGGTGAGGGTTTTTACACTCGTGGTGCAGGTGTGGAAGTGGTTCTACAGGTACTTGGAGGTCCACATCAACTACAATCTGGTCACACAATGCAGGTATGCATATGAGCAAGGACATAGCAGGCTGTTCTTTCTGAGAAGCTTAAGGTCCTTTAATGTGTGTAGTAAAATGGTTCACATGTTCTACCAAGCTGTCACAAGTGTTATCTTTTATGCTGTTGTGTGCTGGGGTCACATATCACATCTGGTGAGACCTGCAGATCTGGCTCTGACCCGTTGGCCAGGATGGGGAGGAAGCTGTAGTCCATCATGAATGATCTCTCACATCTCCTAAATGAAGTGATTGCTATGAGCTCTTTCAGCCAACAGATTATTCAACTTCAGTTCTCAAAGGAACACTTTTGGGGGGGCTTATTACCAACAGCTATCCACCTGGCTACAAATGGAATCGTTGGCTATTAGCTCCTTTGCACAGAGAAGCAGTGGCGTGCCTTGTCGTTGCATTTATTTTATTGTGTAGTGCAAGTACAACTTTTAATTGTGTGTTCTGTTAATGATTCCGTTTTTGCTGTTATAATTTGTGTTGGATGCAGCTAAGCACCATGGCATTACATCTTGTGCCTTGCTGCTATGTGTGTGATTTTTTTTTTTTTTTTTTCCCCCCAGCAGGAGCTGATAGTGAAGTAGACTGCGTTTCTCTATTTATTCAATAAGTTAAACAGTTGATACCAACGTTATAGTAGAACTGGATGTATTTGCTGAACAAGGTACAAGACTGCATATATTAGCATTAAAAAGAACAGATCTATACCTGCATATAACCAATAGATGTCAGTATTAGTGCTGTCCTGCCTAATTAAGCCACTACACAACATAAAGACAACTACAAAATGTGAGGCTTTAGCTGATATTTACCTTAACCATTCTAAGATTTTCCATTTTATGAATAATTGTATAGTATTGCACTGTGGTTAGTTAAGATAGCTGCTTCATGGAGTTTACACTCTGTTTTTGTTTATGACAGTGTGCACCAGTAAGTGGGTCAGACTGTGGCTGACATTGCATCTGGGAACATATTAAAACACCTGTGTCAGCATGTTTATCTAACATAAATTAGGTAGAGAGGTGATATAGTGGCTTTGCAGGTAGTGTGGTTACTCCACAAGTTCAGGAGTGTAGAACAGCCGGTGGACTGCATATAGTTTGTGTGTTCTGCCTGTGTTTCCGTCGGCTTCAATTTCTTCCCCATATTCTAAAGACCTGATGTACAGGTGAATGGGTGAATCTGCATGTTTGTCGGGTTTCTGTGTGAGTTAAACGTGTGTATATTCTCTATGAATGACTGACATGCTTCTTTCACACTGCAGTCCTACGTATGCGAGATAGGTGGTTTGTAAAAGTGGATGATGAAACTTCCCGGCCACTTTAATAGGTATAACTGTTTAGTATTCATTGTGAGCCCATTTTACCTCGAGCAGCATGAATTTGGCAACAACGTCCTGGACACATTGCACACAGCTCTTAGTCTGTACTGGCTTATCAAGTTCATGTAATTTCTGTAGATATATTTGTAGCAAATTTGTTCTGCTGACTTCATCCCAGAGGTATTCTCTTGGCTTAAAAGGTGGAACCTGTGCAAGCCGTATGAGTAAAATAAAGGTAATGCCATGTGATGGCTCTTACTGTGAAGACAGAATGAGTGTGACCATCGCCATAATCACTCTTGTGTTCAAAGTCTCTTAGAGCACCCTGATGTCATGCTTTTATATACTCAGAGAGACCATGAGACTCGCAAAGAATTGTATGTCCAGATGGCCATTGGTACCTACAAAAGTGGCCTAGGAAGGTAGCTGCACATTGCCTGAAAATTCCTCTTTAATGATTTCAATTTCAGAGCAATGAGTGGCAGAGTAAACAGGTATCACTTGTTTTTGATAAGGCATGACCTAGAAGTTCAGTAGAAACCTGAAGTGCAAGGTGAGAAAATCTCCTGACATTCACTTTCCTTCTCAGGGCAGGGATATTATGCCTTTTTACCGATGCAGTTGCTTAGTTGCAGTGTTGCAGAATATTTGACTGAGAAAAATATAGATAAGACATTTTCTGGTACTTTCTAATTTGTGCATTTTATGTTAATTCCCCATGAGGTTATACTGAGAATGAATCTTTTTTTTCTTTTTTTTTCTTTTTTTTAAATTAATAGCAGTACTTTTATAATTTCTACCAAAGCCATTTATTTTACAGTACATGTACATGTTTTATATAAATAGCAAACTGCTGAGAAGGTCATAGTTGGCAGTCGATGTGATGTTATCTAATTTATTAATAGTGTTGAGAACCATGTGTGTCTTTTTCATCCTCCCTATAAGGGCTTGTTGATTTCTTCTCTGTGCTACATAGTTGTTATTTGTTCCTCTGTGTGATTTTTATTTAAACGCCACTGAGTGAGCTTCACCAGCACATGAGAGGTTAATGGTACACATGCTTTTTCAGTGCTGTGTGAAATTCCCCAGTCTGCTGCTTCAGCAGTATGTTTTTTTTTTTTTTTTTTTCCTCTCTCTTTCTTGCTGCTGGTCCCTGATGTCTACATCCCTCCCTCTTTGTGGAGATGAGAGGTAGAAAGCCAGAGAGAGAGCGTGAGCACACATATGAGGGACATCCAGTCTGACTGCCCTATTCCATGTTTTAGGGAGCTGTGATAGGTATTGATGACGAGGACGACAGCACTTTCACCATTACCGTGGACCAGAAGACCTTCCATTTTCAAGGTGAGACTTCAGGCTTGTATGTCCCTTCAATCACTGCACATTGTCATTTCCCTCATCTGTTGTGCATCTGCTGATCTTATTAGCCTGGCTTGTACCTGCATGTCCTTTTCACACTCTTGTGTGTGTGTGTGTGTGTGTGTGTGTGTGTGTGTGTGTGTGTGTGTGTGTGTGTGTGTGTCTCTCTCTCTTTCTCTCTCACTCTCTCCTTCCCTCCCTCCCTCCTAGCTGCTCCTTCCCACCTGCTTTTCCTAGCATGCGCTCCACTCTTTTTCTCTTGATCTCCCTATCAACCCATTCTCCTCATTCACTTTTTTCCTTTATTTTTTATGCAAGGATTTTTCTATCTGTGCAGCAGTGCACACAGGCATCCATGCACACACAGCACTGGCACATTCCACAGTGTGTGATGACGTTGCTCATCTCTGGGTGGATATAACACCACTGCATTACACCTCATAGCGACTCGGGGATGACATATGCAGGATACTTCTGAAGAGAATGCTCCTTTATGTGCACTGCTATCCTGAAGAGAACGAAGAGAAACGATTTTTCCTCTTTGCCATTTCTGGCACATCGGCTGCCTACTGGAGAGTCAGGGTGGTTCTCATCTGCAGACCTGCACCGCTTCTCTTCCCTCTGTGCAGCAAGAGAAGCCCCTTTCCTGTCCTACATTCCCTCCCATCCTCCCTCCCTCCGCTCTGTTACAGTTGCGGCCGTGCAGAGTGATGCGCCGAGGGCCACTTTTCTCCAGGTCTTTTACCTCCTGTATTCCCTCTCTGCTCCATCCTCACGTCTCCCCACCCATTGGTCACCTGCCTCCACCTCCTCCATGCCCTCATCCATTGCTATGTTTCGACACTGTATGCTGTGGCTCTACTGTAGGAAGGGTAAGGCAGTGCATGTGTGCATGGTGGTCCTGTGGGATCGTGCTCTGCTACCCTCAGAGGGACTGATGTCCGTTGTGTGGTTTTGATGAGTTGTGCAGCGCTTCAGATCAAAGGAATAAGTACTCATGCTGCCTTATTTAGCATGGCTCAAGCGGTCTGGTTTTCGAAACAGGCTGATGCTTCCGTTGCTCTTGATATATGCATAATTCAACATTTTCAGAGGTGTTTACCTAGTTAGTATTAGCACATTGTTTAGGTGACAAACATACAGACAACATCAGCTCTGCGGTGTGCGGTGTTTACGTTTCTTCATCCAAATTTATGCTCAGATGCAAACTCTGTAGAGATGCGATCATCAGGTAGTCAGGTTTTAGTTTACATGGTCAGGGCATTTTCAACTGAAATCATGGGACGGCTTATCATCCAGTACACCTACAGCTTTTGTTAAACAAGTGAAACACATGTATCAGCACGCTGTCCCAGAGCGGAGCAGCAAGTTCACGGAAGCGGAGTGTTTTGCGTTAGTTTACAGGAAGCCATAGAGTAAGGCCCCAGAGACCAGAAGATAAGCATTGCGTGTCTATTTAGAGCAGCATCCATTATTCATTAGACCTTTTACTGGTGGAGCACCAGAGATATTGAAAAAACTAACTTTCGTTCCCTAAGAGGCATTGTGCTTACGTGTTAATACAATAAAGAAAATGTCCTAAATTCACCAATTAAAGGGGGAATTTGCTTGATCATGTTATCAGCATTGCGCTTATAGAAGGCTGTTTAGACGGTAGTCTGTCACATGAAGCTAACATTGTAATTTGCTGTAAACGTCTATTTCGGTGTCACACAATGACATTGCCACTGCTGTGTGTTTTCTTGTTCTAGTAAATATAGGTAGTTTTTGAAGCTGAGCTATAGTTTAATGGATTCAAAAATATCGCAAAGCTTGAAGAGTTCTATATGCCATTACAGAGAAGATGTTGGAATTATGGTGAACCCATGTATAGTCCGAAGGTAGTGTATGCGGTAGGTTGGCCGGAAGGGTATTGGAACTAGTGTGGGTAATGCTATACATGGGTAGAACTGAAAGCATAAATGCTGTGATCAAAAATAGAGAATAGTGGTTAGATTTTTTTGTTTCTGGAAAGTTAAAAGAGCCACAGAGGTAGGTGAAATAGAATTATTTTTAGTAGAGAAAAGGGAAAGTGTCTGATGTAAATGGATTTCCTAGGATGTAAGCCATAATAATAAATAAATAAACACATTATTAGTCTCAGTGGTAAAGGCTTGCATGAAGAGCTGCTTGCTCAGCACTGTGTAAGGCCATCTACAGTGAGATGGGCTCTGGAGAATACATTCCTTATGCTGTAATGGTTAGGGAGGTGGGCATGGGCCAGGCGATAGACTGTGCCCTCCACTGGCAAGGGGAAAGCAATAGGATGTAATTGGGTTAGCTTTCTGCTGGTTTATGGACCCATGTTGTTTGTGTGAACTGTGTATGCACATGGGTCTGTATTGTCTTCCAGCATAGTGTTTTGTCACAGTAAGTCTCAGCAGAAGGACCAGGACCACAAAGCAACTCGTCCAGGTATGGAAGGGGAACATTTCTTCACTACTGTCTCATAAAAATTGTATGCGCTCATTCTGAAATCCAAACACAATCCTTCACATTAGATGGATGTCCTAGATCTTCTCCTGTTTTATTCATAGACAGAGTATAGATATAAGAGCAATTGGAAAGCAGTCATTAATAACTGGTTCAGGGTTCCAGGTACAGAATCTTACCAAATTCACTTTATAACGTTTCTAAATCAGCAATGTCACCATGTAAACTGGTTGCTCAACTTACAAATGCAACAGGAACAGGAAGTCTGTTTATAACTTGATTTGTCTAAGTCACAATCAATAAAAGTTGCCCAATAAAAACATACCTTAATTTATATAGGCTAGGTTTTGTAAAAGCCTCAGGTACAGTTATAACAGACACAAAAACTGTTACTGTTCAAGCCATCTGTTTATTACGAATAACTGCTTGTCCAGTGCAGGGCTGCAGTGCCCCAGAGTGTGTCCCAGATGAATATGGCTTAAGGCACTATACAGCCCAGATGCAATATCAGTGCATCACTGCAGCAGTATCACTTGTATGTTATTACATTTATTAACTTCAAACTAGTTTAAAAGCAAAGATAATTTACCAATGCACAGAGTATTGTGAATGACTCAAGTCTTTCCGCGGTCAACGGTCATCTCCCTGGTCTTGTTGGTACTGAGAGACCAACTGCTGTCCTTGCGCCAGGTTGCAAGTCGCTCTGCTTTCCTGCTGTAGGGCAGCTCATCTTTGGTGATGAGGTCTACAGTTTTGGTGTCATCAGTGTACTTGATGATGTATGGCGGTTGCTATATTTGGTGACACAGTCATGTGTCAAGAGGGTGTACAGCAGTGGGCTGAACACGCAGCCATTGCGGTGCACCAGTGTTCAAGAAGGTGCTGTAGGAGGTGTTGCCATGGATCCTCATGACCTGTGACCTGTTAGTCAGGAAGTCCAGGATCCAGTTAAAGGGGAGTATTCAGACCCAGTGAGGACAGATTGCTGACCAGTTGCTGGGAGATGATGGTATTGAATGCTGAGCTGAAGTCAGTCAGCAGCACACAGACATAAAAGTCTTTACCCTCCATATAGGTCAGGGCCAGATGTACTGCAGTGGCAATGGTGTCCTCAGAAAATCAATTTTGGTATCCGTACTGGTGTGGGTCTAGTGAGGAGAGTGGGATGCATGTGTAACATGACTGGTTTTTCGAAACGCTTCATGACGACTGGGGTGAGTGCATCAGGACAGTAGTCATTGAGAAGAATGCCAATATTTTATTTGGGACACAGCTGATAATCGTACATTTGAAGCACTTGGGGACACCAGCCTGAGCCAGGGTGGGATTAAAAATGCCAGCAAAGACCTCCCCCAGTCTGCTAGCACACTCCTTTAGCACCTAGCAAGAATTGCCATAAGTTCTTTTTTTTTTTTTTTTTGACCCATTGTAGAACAGTGGACATGTTGGTAGAATCTGAGCAGAACTGTGCTGAGATTAATCCGATTGAAATTGCCTGCGAGAATTAAAGGAGCATCTGGGTTTGCGTTTAGCTGCAGGCTAATGATGCTGTTAAGTTTGCTAAGTGCATCTTTGTTAGGGTTTGATGGACTACCAGCAGCAAAAACAATCACCATGTTAAACTCCCTCATCAAATAGTGAGGGCGGCATTTAATTATTAGAAACTGAGCTGCCAGCGAACAGTGATGGGGAAACAAGTGAAGCATTTATACACTAACCTTTGTACACAAACTGCCTCCTCTTGTTTAATCCGCTGCGATGTTTTTGTCTGCGGCAGAATGTAAGTCTGTCCGGTTCGATACCCGAGTGTGATCGCTTTTGTGCGAATGTGATCACAGCAATGATTTATTTCTTACACATCTTAGCCTGAGAGCTCTAATTTATTGCTCAGTTACCAAATATTAGCCAGAAAGAAAAATGGAACCGGTTTGCACCCTCACTTGCTTGCCGTGTTTCCACTCCCTCTCATGCTGCTCGCAGCACCTCCATGGTTAGATGTTGCTCTCAGGCGAGAGCTGTGTTTCTAGAGTTCATGAAGCCATGGTCGCAGGAGTTCTCACACTCCAGGACACACTCATCCCATAAACATGTAATGGGACACTATGGTTCTTAAAGTGGTTTTGATCAATATAAAATGGTGTGGAAAGCAAAGCATAGAATTTCTCATACTGTGTGGCTAATGCTCTGAAATGATGACTTGACCAAGAGCGCCAGATTGGCAGGTTGCTCTGATAGGCATAAACAACCACAGGCCCTTTAGCACAGGATTGACGGTGTGCAGAGGAACACAAACACACTGGACCAGCTCTCAGAGGAGGGAGCGTGAATGCCACTATAGTCAGTCAGCTAACGGCTATATGTTTACATGTTGGGCCTTAACCTCTCCACAATCCCATCTGTGCCATTGTGAAAACGCAGGTGTGGCAGCATACTCAACACATTGACATGCTTCCACCTTGAGGAAACACCGGTGACTCAGTACAGCTCAGAGCGTGTGTGTGTGTCTGCGTGTGCTACAGGTCAGTTTTTGCCTGGTGCATTACTCCATAAGCAGCTATAATGGAGAAGTACGCTGCTATAGAGAGAGGAGAGAGGTCCTGTTAAGAAGGAACACGTAAAACGCCCTGTCCGGTTTTGTGAAACAGAAACATGATCATGTGTTCAGTGGTAAGCAATAACAACAATAGTGCAGTGTGTTTCTCTGTATGTGACCACTTGTGTATATTTTTAGAATCTGGAAATTCCAGGTTCAATTTTTTTTGTTAAATGGAACATAAACGCTGACTTTTTTTCTTGATTCGGTCAGGTTTATCATGTTTAGTGGAGCGCTAGCCTACCTTCTCTGGCACACATATCCAGGAGACCAATGTGCAAAAGAGGATATTGCGACAGCAACAGAAAGTGATCAACTGTCAACCAGTTGAGCAAGATGCAGAAGAGCCAAGCTGTTTGATGGGCTGTTCCCGTACCACAGATCTTTCTAACTCCTTCCTATTTGCTCTCCTCCCTGTCTCCCCTCAGCCCGCGATGCAGACGAGAGGGAGAAGTGGATCCACGCGTTAGAGGGTACAATTCTCCGGCACACCCTTCAGCTCCGGGTAAGCACAGAGCAACCTAACCACATTTGGCTACACCCATCCTTCTGGCTACTGCTTCCCTTTTGCTCCAGCCATAAAACAGCTTCCTGAGTTATGTGGCTTGCATGGATTAACAGCTGCTGGAAGATATTATTACAGCTCAGCTCTTGTGTCAGTACTGCTTTTTGTGTTTTATTGAGAAACAGAAGGAAAAGTGTTTATAGCATACCCGATAGCGCTGCAGTTAAGAAGGAAACTAAGGTGTGTGAACCACTGCATTCAGTCTGAAGATTTGGAAGGGTTTCCCATTCTGAGCATCAGTGTGAGAGACTCACAGTTCAGTAAGGAGAATAATCCATAGTGTTTGGATAGAATATGCTGGTCCTTTCCTTAACAGCTGAGGGTTACTGGGGTCATTTACTTTGGGAAGGGGCCAGTTACAAGCAACCAAGTGGTGTTAATCCGTCCTGTTCGAGAGGGGGCTTCTGCTAGGTGCCGCTCATTTCTACCAGCTCAAAGTGGAACTGTTGCCTTTGATAGCAAAGTATGGTAACAGGGAGAAATCAGTTCTTTGTCATGTTCCCATTTTTATTCATTAATCACTGTTTTGATATCCTCAGGCTTCTCTGTCCTGTGCCCTCTTTCCCCACTGTTCACTGTTTCTCTTTCTATTGCAGTCTGTTAGGATTCCCCCCCCACCCCCTTCACTCAGCCCTCTGACGTTTTCCCCCACCCTCCATACAGATAACTGCCTGAATGCGTGTAGCTGCTTGCAAACAGTGTGCGAGTGCGGAGTTAGAGGGACACGTGACAGGGAACAAATCAGGGCACAGCAGACTGTGTCGGTCTCCGTCTGGCCTCAGACTTCACCCAATAAGAGCAGCTGTTGCTGAGCATGCAGTCTTTAATGCAGCTTGTGCTCTGAGTGTGTGTGTGTGCGTGTCTGTCTGTGTTTTTTTAAAGGAAGTCTCCACTTCCTCTCATAAGAGGATCCTGGATTTACTCTGCATGGCTCCGCTCAGCTGATGTAGCACATACTTTGCGGGCATACTTTATTGCACGGTTTTTTACGGGCCCAGGTGGGGGAACGGGAAGCACAAAGAGCTTTCCTGTGTGCTCGGAAAGAGAGGAAGTGTGGGTCTGTGTTGGCTTGCTCTTTCTGCCGAGGCATGTCACTCGGAGATGTGTCTTTTGTAAGTACTGTCATGCTGAAATGGTGATGAGATGACGATGATGATGAGATGCCATTTTAAATGGGTCGTGTTGTTTGTAAATCCCTGCTGTGGTTTTTGTTTAAGCTGCTCCGTGGTTGATGAGGTGAGCTTCCAAAGGGGGGTGGGCAAGTAATGGGCGACATGAATGTATGTTATGGGGAAGGGGATCTTTTTGGAACTGGTTGGTGTCATTGTGTGAATCCACTGTGTGACCACTGGACATGTAAGCTCTGGCATTCTCAGGCAGAATAAACCGGTAGGCCATCCAGGAGATGTGCTTGTACTGATACAACAGTCCACTGGTGCATGGGGGAAAGCTGCTTTCCCTGTTTCACATCAGGCACTTTGCACCTCTCCCATATTTGCAGCTCAGAACCAATTTAGAGCAGTTTCGCTCATGTTTGAACCCTGGGACAGAACAGGGGTCTTCTCAGACACAGATTTGCTGTGTATGTTTGACAGCACACGCAATGTGAAGACCCCCACATTGTGAGGGTGTCCCCACACTGCGCTTATGTGCTCCTTAATGCCTACTACCTTTTTCTACTGAGATAGATGGAGATCTTACTTAAATGAAGCCAGATGTTTGCTTTATTATTTTAGTTTTTGCTCAAATATGGGGTGTGAGTGTGGAAATTAGCAGAACATGTCCACCTGTTTTCTGCTCAGTTATAAGTGGTTATGGAGGCAGGTGTTCAAATCTAATCATTTAAAGAACAGTCTTTGCAGATGTGATGTCTCTAAATCCTGTCCTACTTCAGTGAAATCTTAAGTAAATACTACATAGATCACAAATTAAATATGAAAGTGTCAAGGTTTCATGGAACCTGGAAGAGTGTAATGTTATTTGCTTATGTTCATCAAACTCATTGTACATTTTGGTTTTTTTTTTTTTTCTGATCTCCAGAAACCTTGCACTTACGTCAGTAGTGTCTGTCTCTATAACAGGGTGCAGGGCGAAAAGGAACATATATAATGCTTTCCAAAGTAATGTAAATGGTAGATCATGTGACCTAGTGTGATTCAGGGTCAGTAGTTTCTTAGGTCTCAGAGTGAAAAATAATACTAGTAGCATAAGGTTCAGTCTTCATAATATTGAGTTTAAATGAAGGTTAAGCTTGCTATGTTGTGTACTTGTTAATGTTATTATTAATTTGGTTTAACTGATGTACTAGACTATCTGAGTTATAGTGCGTTACATAAAGTTACTTCTGTGCATTTAGCAGCAGAGCCATTTAACACACACACACAGAAAGGGCAATTTAGAAACATCATTTCATCTGAAACACTTGCCTTTGGACTGTGGGAGGTAACCAGAGGGCCTCACTCCCTGGAGGAAACCCATGCAAAATCTTAAATCTTAAAATCTTACTGCAAACAGAACTAGTGAAATATTTTCTAGTGAAGTCCTCAAAATTTTGTCCACATTGCCAAAATAAGTAAACTTAATTTTCTGTTGGAAACTGTGTTTGGGTAGCACTTTCCTTCAGTGCTGGTTCAATAATAAATTTATTACAATTTGGAAAGGAATTTAAATTCCTCCAGAAACCATGTTTGAGTTGATTAATTATGGTATTGTGGCCAGTGTCAGTCCCAGTTAGAGAGGCACTTGGCAGGGCTTTAGTATGCCAGCATAACCAGTATGTTCAGTCTGATGTGGGGATGGGTGGGGTGACACTCTTTGTTTCTACATTTATATTTTCATAATGAAATAACTTTCTGTAAATGCACCAAATAACACAGGAGTCTCTAGTTTGTGGAGTTTCACTTTGACAACTTTTTAACAAACTGTTATAATAATGAACATTTGCTTGATGAATTCCATGGAACTGTTTTGGCAGCCTGGTTTGCTGCAAACGTGCTATTATAACCAAGACAGGAGAAAAGCCACTGTTTCTGTGTTGAGCTGTAACTGTAAAGGTTTGTGCTGTTCATGGCTGTGTAACTTTTGAACATGCAAGAAAATTTGGAAAGACAGAATCAACAGGTGTGTGTAAAAAAAAAAAAAAAAAAACTTTGGTTAAACACCAAAAGCTGGAAGTATGCTCACTGGAAATATGGATAACTTCATCTCCAGGAAGCAGCAAGTTTTTTTTTTTTGTGTGTGTGTGTGTGTGTGTGTGTGTGTGTGTGTGTGTGTGTGTAATACAACATTTGAAGAACAAATTATATTAAATTTCACAGTTTGAACAGAAACCAGTTTTCTGATTGCTACTGTGCATGTAGGATATTTTCAGAAATTAGATTTTTGCATATTTAGGTCAGTTTTTTTCCCCAAAAGCAGTTTTATATAATCAGCTTAGTGAATTATAAGTTAATTAATAAATGTTCCATTAATAATATTTAGACTTATTTAACCCTGTGGAACTTGTCTACCACTCTTTAATGCAGATTGACTTAAAAATTGCAAGCACAAACGTATATTTATACAGCAACAGGCTACCTTTGGTCTCCAATGATCTCACATAACAGAGAGGTGGAAAAAAAACCCCAAAGAATTAGACTTTGACCCTCATAAACCATTTGTGTTGGGCTAACGTCAGGCTACATGTCGTTGATGGCTTTTCTTCACATTCCAATAAGACGCACTTCACGAACCACACAGCGCTCTTCTGTTTTACACCGGCAGGCTTCAAAGCAGTGTGTTGGTAGCAGCAGACACGAGGAGGGGAGTTAGTTTTCACTTTGTGGTAAACATCTCTTTGGGGGACAGGGTACTTCTTGATGTTTATATCTGGTTGTGTCTCTTACATGGAAAGCTTCATAAACATTATTGCCTGGGATTTCTTTTGCGATTACTTTCTAGATATTTGTGAGTCGTTCTTAGAGGTTTTGTCATTACTTTGAGTTAGGGATACTCGAGAGCTACCAAGTCACTCTAAATATAGGAGTCATTCATAGTTTGGGAAGTTTGCACACCTTTGGTAAATAGATGAAAGTGTCATGTAGCATGGCTTTATCTGTAACCGTTTGCTGGTGTTTGTAATATCTGCCATAGCCACTAGTAATAGAACAGTTCAGGAATTGGTCTTGCCACGAGGTTGCTGGTAATGTCAGGCAGGTAAAATAGTAGTAGAATGAAGCTGTGCACCGAACACTTGATTTAACTGTGTTAGAACTGACATTGCTATTGACAGACTTCTCAAACTTGAAACTGATGATGTCGGAGCTGTGTATGTTCATGTTCTGTTATATGTTCCACCGACAGGGACTTCTCTCTTTACAGTATTGATTATTTGTTCAGTTAGAAGGGTGCTGTTGTTTGGAGCTGGTTTTCTTGAGGATGTTTATCTCTTTGACAAAATTGAACTGTTGTATTAACATGTAGGTTCTCTGAATAGGTAATGAGTTGTTTTTGCAAGAGTGCTCAGGTGCAACTGAGTTGTGCCTGTTTCTTCCTTGACTCCATTTTTAACACAATTTTTCATTTTGTGTTTCAGGAGGCAGAGACGGGGTTTGTTCCCAGTGTTCAAGATTTTGACAAGAAGCTTGCAGAGGCAGATGCATACTTGCAGATTCTGATAGACCAATTAAAAGTAAATATAAAGAGTTTTTATTTAGAAGCTGTACAATAAGTCAGTGTTGTCAGTTCATCTTGACAGATTAGCTGGGAACTGCCTGGAGGCAAATTTTAATACATAGCCTGTTTTGCTATGCAGGACTTACTAGTTTGTGCAGTCACCAATTACACCTGTCCTAAGGATTTAATTTTTTTTTTTTTAAATCAGATCTTAACCATAATCTCTTTTGTTTAATTTATGCAGATTTTTGATGAAAAAATTAAAGATTGCAAAGAAGATGACTCACGTAAAGTAAGTAGCAAATATGCAGTACGTTACTATATACTATGTTTATGAACTTGCCAGAAGAAAACCATGTGGCTTTTACATACTGAAATCTGTATTTAAATCTGCAGATAATAGTTTTGCCCCACTGATGAAACAGAATATGGCATGCCCTGTGTCTAAACTGATGTTTTTGTGACATACAGTCAGTTGTGTCAGTTGTTAAAGCAGCTTTAGTCACAACTAAGTGTTTTGTTCTGTTTACAGAAAATTGAGAATCTGAAAGGAACTACTTGTGTAAGTATGAAATTTAATGCGTTCATCTGAAACATTTGAAAATTATATACTTACCCTGCTGTTTGTTTTTTGCAGAGTATGGTAGAATCTATCAAGCACTGCATAGTATTGCTGCAGATTGCCAAGGTAAACATTACTTTCATGTGTTCATATTGCAGAACTGTGCTCAAAAGGGTACAGAAAACACAGTCTCAGCCAGTGGATGTTTCCCATAGCAGATAGTGGAGCCTGTGGTTTGCTGGTGTTAATTTGCTGTTTGAGCCTGACTTATTCTGAGGTTTGCAGGTTTTGGTGCGTGCGCGTGCACACACACACACACACACACACACACACACAGTGCAGCAGCCCCAAAAATACCAATGATGTCTTGTAGGCTAAATAGAAAATTGTGCATATAAACAATGTTTAAATTTAAGTTTAAGTTTATTTTATATACTTTCTTTTTAATCAGATTAAAATGGAATTGGCTGTGTTATTGCATTCCATTTTATTTTCAGCATCGAAAAGTGTACTTTTGAATAATGTTTTCTTTTCAAAATTTTAAGGATCAAAGTAACGAACAACAACACGGACTGATTGTAAGTTCTGAAACTCAAAGAAACAAAATCAACAAATCCTCTTCCTCCTTTTCTGACTAATGCTTGGGACAAAATCAGATGCTTCAGCAACACCCATGTGGCTTGCACTATGAAACTGTACTTTTCTTTCACGATGATTGTCAATGTCAACATGAGGAGCAGGTCTCTAGTATTCTCCATTTCTTCTGTAGCTGTCTTTTTTCTTCTTTTAACCTACTGGTTTTTGACTTGATGGTCAAGAAATGAAACATCCAAGCAGCATTAGTCTTGCAGTATTTCTGAAGTGACCACAGCCTGCTAATAAACAAAATTGGAAGTGGATGAATGGCCCTTTTCTGTGCCATTCTGTCAGCTACAGTTCATCAGACGTGGACACCATACTGCCATTGTTTTGTTCTCTAGCTGGAAAGACAAAAATCATCACTCATTTGGAACTCCTGTTTTAATACTATTTCTAGGTCATAGTGACTGCTGCTTTTTCCAGCAAGCCAAGTATGCAATGGAAAAAAAATTGTGGGTTTTCCACCTTTTGGGCACTGGTTTAATCTTCTGCTCTGGTTCATTGTTCTTTAGCATGTTTTGCATCTCTCATGTATGGTTTTTCCAAGCATGTTTACTCACAGTCCTCATAATCCATCTCTCTTTCTTTCATGGAATCCTGATACCTGCTGGGCTGTTTAGTTTATAAACATAAAGTTTCTTCTGCCATCAAAATGTTGATTGTAAAACAAAGTGCTTAAATATGATTAGGACAAAGACTGTCAAATCACAAATGATATCAGAGCTTCTCTTACCGTGTAATTTAGAAAGCTGTTTATGACTGTTGAATATAATCCTATATTTTCAGTGCGCAAAATGGTTATGACCTCAGATGACAAAGTGGAAACTTTTGAGTGGGAAGTTTAAAGGAACTTTTTTGCTCAGCTGTTCCAGCTAAATTTGATTAATCCTTCTCTTTTTATTACTATTATTAATTCATCTGTTTGCAGGGTGTTTATGTCATGCTGTCAGTGAAGCTGTTTTCTGATGTACTGGGGGGGTGCAGTGGGATGGAGATGCCTGCAGGCTAGCCCGCTTGTCTTTTTATGTTTGTCAGGCTCCTTTTTTTTCCACCCCCGATTGCAGAGCACCATCAACCCTGTGGATGGGATTTATCAGCCCAGCCCTCTGGAACCTGCTGTAGTCAGCACCATGCCAACCCAGAGTGCCCTTCCTACAGGTATGCTGAGTACTGTTCTTCACTTACAGGCTGCCCACCTATTATGTGGTAAGCACTGTTTGGTATGATTTTGCAAGCATGCTGTTACCAGGAGTCAATAATGGGGTTAACTGGAGGTTTTGTATGCTAGATCCCTTTCAAACAGGGAACTTGTTGTGTGGCCTGCTGTGGTGCACAAATCCCTTCTAAACAGGTTCCTGTTTCTTTAGCCAAATGAGTCGCACGCAGTTTTGTCCACATCGTGTGACTCAGTAAAGTAGAATTGCGCTCCACACAATGAAAAACAAAATAAAGAGCATAAACGCAGTGTAATGTTGTCATTTTCACAAATTGTACAAGGAATTATTCCTTGATTTAAGTGTATTTGTGTCTTAAAAGCAATTTATGATTTCAATAAATTAGCTAGAATGCAAATGTTTATCATTTTAGTTTGTATACTATTTTCAATTAGATTTACCCTAACTGATGCTTGTGAGTGCTGGAGAGTGTTCTACAGGAAGTAGGGAGCTGATACTTTGTCATGGAAGTGTTACCGAGTTAACAATCCATTTAAAGAAAAGGTTTCCGTCCGTGCGTGCGTGCGTGTGTTGTCACCCTGTGAAGGACTGCAGTCCCATCCATGGTGTAGTTTTATGGCCTGGGCTTATGATTCCATAAGAGACTCTAGACCACCACAACCCTGATGAGGATACAGTGGTTCATGATTATTGATGGATTTTAGTTATATGTTCACTGTACCCCCATTAAGGGGTTTAATATAATGTTTGTTTCAGTGTAAAAACAAATACTAGCAAGAAGACTGTGTAGAGATGAATTCATTCTCAGTTTTTGTGGTATAATTAAAGGTACACTTGACAACATAGTTAAAGCAAGAAGCCTGCTTTGCCTGCATTTTGGAGATGATGGCTTAGAATATTAAAGAACTAATTTCCTCATTTTTTTACGCATAGACAACACACAGGTGGGAAAAGCGGAGCCACGGCCCTCATCTCTGCATGTGGGACCTGTGATCACAGTGATGGGGAACCTGCAGACCCCCACGCCAAACAGCACAGGTACTCCTCAACACACACACGTGCACATGCATTTCTGTTTTCCTTCAGTTTGTCTGCCTTTCTACATCACTCCACCTGTGTACAAATATCACGTCAACAGAATCAGCTCTTGACACAACAGGAATTATTATCTGTGATGTCCATAACAATAATGGAAGATAAATGTCAAACTAACCTCAACTTTAGATACTTTTTCCCAGAGGAAAATTTCTTCAGGTTACAACAGTGCACAACACAGTAATGATCCAAAATACCTAATGACACAGGCAGAGGTGCGTGTAAATCGACAGCAAATCTGCAGAGGAAATAAAAGAAATATTACTTAGCATTTAACTGCACCAGTTCACCACTGAAAAGGTCCCCTGGACACCAAGGCATCACTGTCTCACAAAGTTAGCATGGGTGGCACCATCCACAGGATGTCCTAAATCTGTGTGGTATGGCTCAACCTTTTTTGGCAAAACACTTGTGTGTTTTTTGTCTCTGTTATGGCCTGGTTTCATGACTTGTAAGTATAGTTAACCAAATGGATTAAAATCAATACCATGTTTTTACCTTCTCTCTGTGGCAGCCAGTGGCCCCTCTGCCCCCAGCAGTAGTGTCACCTCACCAAGTCACATGAACCTCTCCTCCAACACGGTCCCCGATTTCTCCTACTCCAGCAGTGAAGATGAGTTCTATGATGCCGATGAGTTTTACCAGAGTAGCTCCTCCCCAAAGCACTGCCCAGAGTGAGTATGAGTGAGCTGGAATCATCTTCCAGGTCCATGGACAACATGAGGGTAGTTAACCACCTGGCCTCAGACCTTACACACCTATTCAATGCACAGATCAAACAATGTAAGAACCCACAAGAAGCAGCCTTCATCCAGCACTCACCATTTTAAATAAAAATATGCATGGTGTGTTATTTTTTGTACAATTTCAAGACTTCTTTCAACAAATTCTGTAGATATATGAAAATTTTAGATGCAAAAGTTCTGAATGTCTTGACACGCTTCTGTAACTACAACAATATATGTGTCTATACCTGTGAAAAATAACCTTTTGCCCTTGTTTAATGTATGTGTACACATTTGCAATTTCATTACCGTTTCTGTCTTTATGCTGCCATTACCCAGTGCTTTAATAAAAAAAATTATATAAAGGTAATAACAGTATTGATTTAAAAAATGTGTTTAGTGTTACCTTGCTAAATTCATAAATACAGGAAGTGTTCCATTCACATAAGGAAGTAAAAATACTTCATGTCTTTTTTTTAAGATGTATAAGTCTCTCACTTTCTGTTGTTTTCTCACACATCAATTCCTTAAGAACTCTCAGTGCCTTACCACACACCGGTACAGGAACAGCCATAAAGCGACCAGACACCAACGAATCCATCAATTCTTCCATGTCCAACGGAACCAGTGATGCAGGTAAGGTCCATGCGGACAAAACCACACACACATCAGAGGTGATGCTTCGCTGTTTGAAATGTTACTTGGTAAGGAAGTGACCTGACATTTATAGTTCCACATTTTAGTTTTTTAAAACTGAAGACTTTTTCTTTTTTGAAATAACCATCATTTTGTCATTCGCTAAACTCTGAACACATGCTAATACTCTCACGTCAAATTTGCTGTACTCCAAACAGCTTCTATTAAAGTCATGATTTATATTCAGTATAAAGATGTTGGATTTGAATAGGAATTTAATAAGTACTCCAGTGTATATGTAGCCCAACATAACCCACTAAACCAATAGGTCGGACTTTTGTGTGTATAGGACATGAAAGTACTACACTGTTGCTGTAGCTGCAACCTTAAGTCTTATATTGGAGCTACTGTATGTCTCCTGCACTGTAACTTTCTACCTCCCAGCATTTGTACAGCTGCCCCATTTTTGTTGCACAAATGGTGGTCTGCCATGCAGCTTACCTGTTTTTTTTTTTTCTTTAGACTTTTTCATTGATTATGTACATGGGCAGCATGAATAACATTTTTCACTGGACTTGTAATCAAAGCCAGTTGTATGTTAACATCATAAAGGAAATAAGTTACTGTTGCCTGTACATATTCTGTGTCACAAAGTGATACTGCAGAATTCAGTCCTGTCTCATTTGTTTCAGATGACATAGAAATTCAGCTGTTTTGAACTTGTAATTTAGTCGATTTAGTCAGGTGTTTTGCTTTATACTGTGCTGTTTTTTGTTGCATGGCATGAAAATCATGCATAATGGACTGAGGGTAACTGTCAGTTCTGTGTTGAATGTAATCTTGTGGCATGTGCGTTATTGGTGTACGTCTGTGTCAGTGTTAAGCCTTAATCAGCGCGTGACACCAGTGATGTTGTCGGCAGACCAGTTTGACATTCACGACGATCGTGATGACGATGGTGAGGGGGAGTCTGTGGAGGAGCACAAGAGTGTCATCATGCACCTTCTGTCCCAGGTCCGGCTGGGCATGGACCTCACTAAGGTAAGTCATTACTGTGCTTAGAGTGGCACGGTCCTTCACACTGCAGTTCTTTCTAATTTCTGGATTCTGCACAACATGGTAACCATGGTAAAATACATACCTTAGATTTACCTGTGTTATGTGTGCACTTATAACTATTTTCCAATTTGTTTATCATTGTGATCCAGGTGGTTTTGCCAACATTTATCTTGGAGCGAAGGTCATTGCTGGAGATGTATGCTGATTTCTTTGCACATCCAGACTTATTTGTTAGGTATGGTTGATAAGTAACACTTGACTTAAAACCTTTACTTCTCAACATGCAATATTTTAAAGAATTAATAATATCCTAGCTAATGTTATTTTGGTACATATATAGTGGCTTACTTCTAGTAAATACTTGTGTCAGAGAGTGCTTGTTTTCATGTAGTCTCACAAGATGCACGCCTGTGTCCCAGTATTGCAGACCAGGCTGATCCCAGAGATCGCATGGTGCAGGTAGTGAAGTGGTATCTCTCAGCCTTTCATGCGGGAAGGAAAGGGTCTGTAGCCAAGAAGCCCTACAACCCAATCCTGGGCGAGATTTTTCTCTGCCACTGGGACCTGCCTACGGAGGGTGAAGAAAGTGTGGTCCTGGTGAGTGAGTATGGCTGATAGGAAAAAGATTGATGGATGCCAAAAGTCTTCACTCCTCATTGGAATGAAACTCAAATATTTTTCTTCCCTCTGCCTAGGAGCCAGTGTCTGAGGGTCCTTTGCCATGGTGTGGGAAGAACAGTGTATCTTTTGTAGCAGAGCAGGTCTCTCATCACCCTCCAAGTGAGTCCCCTGACTCCTCCTCTTCAGCATTTATGCAGATGCATATGCTACAAAATGAAATCATACTGAACTGGTATGACACTGTTCTATCTTTCCCATCTTTTTTGCAGTATCTGCATTCTATGCTGAATGTTTCAGCAAAAAAATCCAGTTCAATGCCCATATCTGGACCAAGTCAAAGTTCTTAGGAATGTCTATTGGAGTTCATAATATTGGTCAAGGTAAGGGACCCCCTTTTCCATCTTTATAATTTGGTTTTCTAACTAAATCTATTATTTGAGTTAATATTGGTGTTTTAATTAGTGCTGCTGATAGATGCTCGCTAGATAGTGCTGCTGTCTCCTTCAGACTGTAACTGACATCTTTTATTCCCACTGCTCCATAGGATGTGTGTCTTGTTTGGAGCATGATGAACACTACATTCTAACTTTTCCAAATGGCTATGGCAGGTAGGCCCTGATGTTCATGAATGGTGGTTGTACTTTGCAGGAAATGGCCAATGTCCATGGTCTCCAGAATCATTTGGAAGCATATGTACTCTTGAGAATTTTTTGACAATGTCTGGAAATGCCAATAGAAATAATTCTAGCAAAAAATGGATATGCAGTGTGATGAGAATCATGACCAAGAACCAGTGATCTAAGAAGGACATTCTGGTGTTCCAGGTCAATCTTGACTGTCCCCTGGGTAGAGCTTGGTGGGGAGTGTACCATCTCCTGCACTAAGTCAGGCTACACCGCCAACATTGTGTTCCATACAAAGCCCTTCTACGGTGGGAAGAAGCACAGGATAACAGCTGAGATTTTGTATGCAGCCATTCCCATAAATACTGGACATGAACTGTATTTTAATCAAAAAATTTTTTTGCAAAATATAAGATAGCTATGGTGCCATAATACACATCTCTTTGTTGGCAGCACTCCAAATGACAAGAAACCTTTCTGTTCCGTTGAGGGGGAGTGGAATGGCGTAATGTATGCTAAATGGGCAACGGGGGTGAGTTCAACTTATTTCACGAAGAAAGGAGCTTTACCTCAAGACAATCACAGATTAAAACTGCAGTTTACTCCCTAGTAGCTGTATTATATAGTTAATTTGGAATGTCTAAATTTATCTGCATTTGCAGCTTACAGGTTGCCTTTAACCTTTCTTGGCAGTATGTCAAAATTGAAAAAGTAAATGGTAAAATCTGAAATGTTTATTGTTTCTGTGTATAACTATGGTTACGATTAAATATAGAAATGGAGAACACAGGGACTACTTGAGGTTCTACAATGCAGTTTCCATCTTACAGGAAAATTCCTTGTTCATTGATACAAAAAAAATTAATATCATCAAGAAGAAAGTCAGGAAGCTGGAGGACCAACTGGAATATGAATCTCGCAGGTGGGTTTATATTGTTCTATCCTCTACTGAGATTGAGTTGGCTAACTGGGCGCACAAGTATTTGCACCCTTTACTACAACACATTTTTCAGCTATGGTGCAACTAAGTTACTTAAGCAGAATGGACATTACCTCCATGCAGTTTAAGTGACTGATTCGAATTTAGTTTAAATACACTTGCATAAGGTGGTGTCTAAAGCACTGTATATCCATATGAGTACAGTGAAATTCAAAAAGGCAATAATATTTAACAGTTGTGAATCTGCCACCCTCATAAACTAGGTGTTAAGGCACAAAGGGTACTTGTTACGAAAGTCACCAAGATGTCTGTGTAAATGCTGAAGGAGTTACAGCCTTCTGTGCCTGGGATGGATGAAGATGTGATTACAACAGTGGCTTCACCAGTCTCAGCTTTATGGGAAAGTAGCAAAAATAGTTATTTTTGGCGAAAAAAAAAACATGTTACAACTTAGCAATGTTTATCAGAAGGCATGTGGAAGAGTATAGCAAAGTTAAAGAAGGTTGTGTGGCCTATTCAAATCCATTGTAATTTAATGTTGTAAAAAAATTAAGCAATAAAAAGTCCAACAGTTGAATAATTTTTATATGCATTGTATTACCTTGTATTTTTTGGCATATTTTTGCCAAGAAAATCTGATTATGTTTTGTTTAAGTTATAAAATGACAGTCGCATAACGCAGTTTGTATAACGTTATGGCTTTTTGCTCTTGGAGAGAAACATACTTAGTGTAAATGTTTTGCATTGTATTTATAGGTCTTTTATCCATTTTCCAAAATCACTGTAGCATTATGTATGTACAAATTTTTATCTTCATTGACTTTATCCTGAACTGTGATCATAATAATGATATAATCCTTTTTTAACTGACCCATGGTGCCTTGCTTTTTTATACCTAATCTCTCTCTGTGAAAACCATTCAGGTGTTTATTGATATGAACTGTTTCTTTACTTTTCCAATGAGTCACTGCATAGCTTTTTTTTTACCATGTTAGTTCTACAGAAAAGTTAAGTATTTTACTTTCTATTTTCTGTTTCAATCTAATAAAGCATAACTTTTCAAGTATTTACAAGCATTTTTTTTGTACTGCATTAAATGTGTCCAACACTTTAGTTACAGAATTCATTTTTTTTATAAGCCAGGTGATCCTTAGGTCTTGTTCAGACACAGTTCAAAGTTCATTTGCCAGTTTTAATGTGTCCTCTCTTCAGGTTGTGGAAGGATGTAACAACAAACCTGAAATTGAAAGACATTGATGCAGCGACTGCGGCCAAGCACCGACTGGAGGAGAAACAGAGGGCAGAAGCTAGGGAGAGGAAGGAGAAGGAGGTGCAGTGGGAAACCAGGGTGAGTTTAGCCTCTCCAATCCTGGCACACTGGCAGCTTTTAGCACAGTGATTAAGGACCTGGAGGTTGTCAGTTTAAATCCCATGAGGTACGATCATGTAATACTGACCAATGTGCTTAACTTGAATTGCTCCAGCAACAATATATGGCTGTATAAATACGTAAAATCAAAAGTTGTTAGTTAGTTAGACCCCTCCACCCCTCTTGGGGTATAGGTCATCAACAAGAGACCTCCAGAGTCCTCTATCCTGTGCCTTTGCTTCTAGCTGGCTCCAAGTAAGCCTCATCTTCTTCATGTCTGCCTTGAGGGCCTGTCACCGGGAAAATCATCCAATAAGTAATCAAACAATGAACACAGTGATTTAGATGAAAGGTTTCAACATTTTCTGTGTCTCACACCTTTAATGTTAATGCTGTCAAAAAAAATTAATTCAAAACTTTCCAGGAGTGCGGTGGTGTAGCCAGTTTGAGTGCCACTGAACATATGAAGATGCTATGAAACAAAAATATCCACAGTAATTGCCAGAACAATTATAAAACATGAGTATTTATTCACTTGGTCGGTCATTATTACATTCAAAGCATAAATTTTCCATTGCATGAATACTGACTCAGTGAGAAGGTTGGTGCTGCTTAGCAGATTCCAAGAGCTGGATTTCAGGCTGCAGAGAGAAAAGCTGTGGTCTGACTCCACATTAACATCTTCCTCCTGTATGTAATCTTTAGCGCAAAAAAAGACCTTATTATATTGGCATAACCACTGAGTTTTGTTTACTAACAGGATCAGATAGGTAATTTTAGTCATTTTATCCAAATCTCACTGGGTTTTATTGTAACAAACAGGTTTTTAATATACGCATTTGATGTCATTTTTAAAAGAGTGGTATTTGCAATGTTTACCACTGATAGCAATGCAGTGTGAATGCACTGTAATTTAATCGGCCATTTTGCAATCTTTTCAGTTGTTCCACGAGGATGGAGAGTGTTGGGTATATGATGAACCTCTGCTGAAAAGAATAGCTGCAAAAGGCACAAAGTGAAGAAAGACTCAGAAGCAACAAACTCCGTCACAACAATCTCTGACCTATGCCTTTGAAGGACGTTCAGCTGAAATGTATTCTGTTTTTCATTTTCAAAGTTAAATGACATCAAGGAGAAAAATATATTCTCGGTACAGAGAGATCCATTTCCACAAAACCCTGATTCCAGCAACTACGACTATCGACGCTCCGGTCAAGACCAATCAAAGCCACTCGGCACAGAAACTCCACACATGCAGACAAGCGCTCGCAGTCTCACTGGAAGTTCCCACTTGGATCTCCTTTTTCCCAGAAGGTTCAGTAGGATGTTTGAATGAAACTTTGAAAACAACAGCATTCTGTATCTCAGGGAAACTGCTGACTGAGGAACATGAGCTGCATCTCCAGGAGTTCAAGACCCCTGATGCAATTGGGGAAATCAGTGGTAATCTAGAATGCTGAGGATATGAATTTACTGGAGACAAATCATCAACTTCAACTATTTTGTTCCTCCCCCTCTCAGTGGGAAAAATATTTAATCTTACTTCCAGCACCATTTCCATCATCTTTTCAAGCATATATTTCAGTCCCATCTATCAGCAAATTTATTTACAATGTTATGTATTTTCTGTTTATTCATTTCTATTCAATCTGTTTCCAAAGGATGAGTTTCAGGATGCTGCTGCGATATCATTTGCGATTCAGTATGTATATCCTTAGCAATCCAGCCTTGCTGTAAAAGTATTTGCCATCAGGTGAGCTTTGTAATGCACACTGGCTATTTGCAGGGCTCATCCTAAAGGTAGGGGTTATGCAACCAACTGAGCCCTTAAAAATATTTCATACAGTTTAAATTTAAATGCAGTTCCGTTAAGCTATATTTGAATTATTGGCGTGGAATATTTGCCATCAGTAGGTTTGCAGTTGAGAATTGGTTTGCTCTTGTCTGAAGTTCAGTCGGGTCCTTCACTGGTAAGATTAGGTAGTAGGCTGGCAGTGCCAAAGTGCTGTTGTGGCAGGAATTTAATGGGTTGCTTAACCCATGAAAATACATAGTTTTCCCGGTGGACACATCCTGGTATTTCAGTCTGCTTCCACTTTTCATTCAAATTTTTAATTCCACAGTACAGGCAGAATGAGGTTTGTTTCTTTTCCCTTTGTCCAAAGTAAGGGAAAAAAAATATTGAGAGCGATAATTCAAAAGCCATTTTTTCTTTTTCTATGTTGTTGTAAATGAACACTGAATTGAGGCCTTGCCATTCGTTTTAGTATTACTTGCTTGAAAAGAGCGATCAAGATGTATTTTTATTTTGCATTTTCTTCAAATCATAGCTGATTGTATCAGATTCTCATATGTATTGATGCAAATATTAAACCTCTATGAATTTATCTTTTGCATTCTATATATTGTGCACATCCACACCACCTAAAAAATGTGTTGCAGGTTATAGTCATTTTTTTGTGTTATATTCAGGGTGTTGTAATGATAACTGATTTCTCCCTCATTCCAGCGAAGTAGTTTCCCCTCCTGTCAAAAAGATGAAAATAGATTTTAACTGTATGCATAACCTAGTGTGGTAACAACTTGTCAGATACTGAGTGACCAAAAACATAAAAATAATATGTAATGGATTCCTTAAAGGGGTCTTAAACTTAATAAATAAATCATTTTCATATTTAAATAATCTGGGATGGGTTGGTTTCCAGTCATTCCAGGATAGGGTTAAGCCATTTATGAAAACTGATTAATGGATATTCAAATAAATTACACTAAATATTTTACCATCACATGTATATAAATATTATATACAATTTTACATTAGTGAAGAAAATCACTTTTTTTAATATGAAATTTTCTTGAAGTTCCCACAAGCTACTGCAAAATAAATGCTATGAAACATGAATTCATTACCTGGAGTTGGATTTGAGAACATCTGTGAAACTCAGGCCTACTTTGAAAATGATAATTGAAAGTTAAAAATTTACTATGACAGTTTTATATGAAAATAATCAATTTGTAAAGGCATCAAGGACAGGGTGACTTTTACTTACGAGGATGCTCAGCTCCTTTTGGAGTATGCAGGTCACTTCAAATGTTCTGCTGGTGTACTGCACTTGGGGCTCAAGACAGCACTTCTGGGGGGGTCTTTTGAGAAAAGTACCACCCAAGAAAGATATTGGGGGGTGGAGGTACCATTCCTTGAGGGATATAGATCACCTCATCCACAGGAGGAAAAGGCTGTGGCAGAAACAGTGACAGCATACAAAAGCAGCAACTGAGATGCCAGCCTTGAGGAGTTGGAGGTATGGACCCATACCTGGTAGAGTGGGTTTTTGAAAAAGAAGTTGCAGTCATTTCAGGTGCATGGCGCCATTGTTCTCAATTATGAACTCTCTGACTCTCACCACAATTAGTGTGTCTGACAGCAGTAAGCAGCAGCATGGAGACCCATCAAGGGATAGTGTTGGCTCAGTTCCTGTTCACCATGAACATTTCTGATTGTAGGTAACACATTAAATCACCCCAGATAAAGCAGTAGCTAGTTTTATAAATGAAGGAGGACTGGTGAAGGACTTTACTGAGGGTTGCAAGCAGAACAAATTAAAGCTGAACATTGAAAAGATACTGAAGAGATGGTAATGGTCCTCAGGAGATCCAGTGGCCTAATGTGTTCAGTCACTGTAGATGGTGGGGACATGCGTACATGTATCTGGAGGTGCACTTTGATAAGAAACAGTAGCAGTCTCCTAACTCTGAGATGCTACCAGAAAAGACAGAATCATCTTCACTGTCTGATAAGTCTTGGGTCTTTTGGAGTCTGGAGGTCATTCTTGCAGATCTTGTACCAGTCTATTGTTGTACAACCAAAATATGCCTTATGGAGCAAACAAATATTTTTGTTGAAGGTGAACCCAGTGGTAGAAGTTAAAATGGAACAGTCTTGGCATTTTCAAGCCTACGAATAACTTTAAATGTTACCCCACAAACCCCAGACATCTCCTGGGCTGTCGCCTGCACTCATCCATACCACGTTAGCTTCACCCTGTGTGGTTCAGCTGTCCAGACATGAATAGCAGACAATGTGACCATAGAAAGGTCTCTGCTGGTTGTAATCCCTAAATGTTTTGAGCATCCTGACCATCTTTGGTAAGTAACACTTGAATTTAATGTATATGAAACACGCCAATCATTATTTTTGCTGGGAGCATGTGTTGTCCTATTTGCTTATCTGTTCAAATAAATGATCAAGTACTTCAAGTTATTTTTTTCCACTCAGATTTTATCTTGGATTACCTTTCATTCTTCAGAAGCCCCTCTGTACAATGGCTGCCTGCATGTTGTACACAGACTTTTATGTAGTATTGGTTAGTTTTGATTATTTTCGGTTATTGCACGTGGCTGTTTGCATTGTAAAAATCTGATTTAAATTTGTGTTTGAGTGGTGAGTGCATTTTGGCTGGAAATGGAGTATGACTTTTCGTAATGAAACAACGTGCCTAAAAAAACCTAAGCCATCGCTTTCCTCTTAAAACTTCAAAATTCCCAGAAGCCACCGCGAATTGATCGCTTTATCATGAGCAGGCGCAGTTCCTTCTTCCGCTATTGCGTTTTCTTTCCCAGAAGCCACTGCGACATGACTTCTATATAAAGGACAGTCTCGGCGTTCTTCTTCCTATTTTTTCGCGGGCTTCATAGGGTGAGGTTAGTTAGGTCTAGTGAGGTGTTACGTTATTGAGGTGTTTTATGCATATGGTGTTTTAAAAAGTCTCGACAGCAGCTGAGCTTGAAATATAATGGAAACATCACGTTATATAGTTTTTTTTATTCGGGGCCCCACATGCGACGACCGGAATGGGCGCCGCACGTGGTGGCCGCTGCAACACGTGACGTTTTAATTCCACATGTTTATTTGCGATTTTATAATATATATGGAAGGTATTCCTACGTAGCCTGGTGTTAGGTTTTGACATACTTGGTCTCCCTAAAGAGCTGAGGTAAGTTTTGGGTTTTTTTTCAGCGGTAAAGGGGTGTTTATGTATTTCTGCATGCAAATTTCAGTTAGCTAGAAAATATCTACGTGTAGGAAATGTTAGCGTTAAGTTTTCTTATTAGTTGTGTTTAACAGTTGTAATGTGTATTGGTTAAGAAGGAAGCTTTGAGGAAACGTTTAAGACTATTTGCATTACAGTTGGAAACGCTGGCTGAATTGAACCTTACTGTTAAGATGGCGGCCCAGTGTAGTCAGGATGGAGTTTGTACATGACTGTGCCACAATGATGACCGTTATTTGCTACTCTTGACCCACAAGGATGACGACAACGTATCCACTATTTGCATCAAATCTGAGGCACAGATCTTGTCCTCTTATGTACCTTTGGGTCTTCTTTTAAGCAAAAAGCTTAATCGAGCACTTTTTTGCTTTGCAGTTCCAGATGCTGAAGCTGATGGGTTCACCGCACTTTCTGACCGCACTGTGGCACTGGTACGTAAAAGGATTGTGTAAATTCCTGTGAATTTGGTGCCTATCTGGATACAAATGATGACTACATAGTTCAGCTGATAGCTTGTGATGAATAAATGTGTTGTCTTTCGCTCCTAGCTGATGTATCTGTCTGCTATGACTGTAGTGCTGATGGGTTTTAGTCTCCCTTTTAGTTATTTTTATTTATTTTTTTTCCCCAATTTTTCATACAGGTTCTTTGCCTGGATGTAGGACACCCCTTTCCTCCAAATAGAAGTGGAGCCAAAAATCAAAGGTATGCCTTTAGTACCAGTACGAACTTGTGCTTGAATGACAAATTCAGGCAGTCTGAAATGATGATTATGAATCAGGTCTCTGATCTTGATGAGAACTCGAATCTAGTCTGAACCTTTTTGTCCAGATGTTTCAGTTTTCATGCCTTAAAATATTAGATTGTAAATGTTCCTTTTGTTGTAGGAATGGAGCGGATTTCAAATATGCTGGTAAGTGTACATTCATACAAAGAATCATTTTTGCCTAAAATGAAGTAGTTTTGCTATGTATTTCTGTGACTGACCATCATGATGATAAGTTTCTGCTGACTTTTCCCATGGAGTGATTGTATTAGCTCTAACTGAACTGGTCGGGCCAAAAGTTGTGATTGGTATGTGTTGCCTTCCTTGTCTTTAAAATCTGTCTTCCTACAGACACTGGCTATCCTGCAAAACAACGAGATTCCAGTGCCTGCTATATAGGTGAGCATATACCCCCAAGAAAGGGTGTTATGTTTTGCAGTTCCTAATGATGCTTTTTTTCCTCCAAATGTCTGACCTGAAATTAATCATGTGGACTTACTATTGAACTGAGGAACACAATTAATTTATGTGAAAGCCTTTGTTTCTCAGTGTCTCTTGCTTACCAGCCTTGTCTCCCTAGGGGTGAATAGCTGGAGATTTGCATGTGTGGCAGCACTCCAGAGGGTAAGGGAACAGCATGTCTTGTGCAATTTCCTCCTTTATAACCAATGATGATTGATTTTGCCAGATGAGTACTCTGATTACACTCAATACCGTTCCATTTTTCACTGAGGTTATGTCTAAATTATTCTACTGGATCATCTGTTGCATTGAGGTATTAATGCAGTCTTATTTTCAGGTCAAGTCTACAAAATGGAAAATGCTTCTTGGAGGTGAGTCCTGCTTCATGAATGCATTGCTACTTGTCACAATACACAATGGAGAACTCTAAATTTTAGCCATTCCATGTGGCATTTTAAGCATTCAGATTAAAGTAGAATGTAGGCTTCATGTGATCTGAAGGAAGCCAGTGTTGTGATTGACTGCTTAAAAGTCTACATGTTCAACTTTAATGCTCCTATTGGTGTTGGGGATAATAAGAGATTCAAATGTTGTCCTTGTCCATTTGCAGGCCCCATCAGCTGACAATGAGGGAGATTCCTGCTCCTTAAGGCTCTGGTGTTCCAGCTGTTCATTTTTAAATCCATGACAGAAAATGGCAAAGTATGGAGGTGTAAATGATGCCAATGCTGAATAAACTTAGACCTGACCTTTGTCTTCTGTGTCATGATGTCACTTTAAACCATACAGTATTTGATCATGTACTACATGAGTCCTGGTCAGTTGCTCAAGCATGAAATGAATGTTCATCTAATGCTCCTGTTCTGCTCTCACAATACAATATGGGTCACTATTTTAAAGCTACATGACCATTTGTTAATAAGCAAAGGTTTACAATGTTTCATGAAGGATTTGGATGCCTGCAGTATTGCAAAAACCACGGCAAGTGTACAGGCTTTAAAAGGGTCATGTAGGAAGCTCATAAGGGGCTCAAGTTCACCGGTTTCCACGTTGGCATTTTTTTACGAAAACTACGTAATGTCGCCGCTGTTTTGTTGTCTCGTTTCCAAAGGGACGCGCGCGACATCCACTTGCCAAGGCGCACCCCAAAAGGGGGGGGGCGGAAGTGACGTCAGAACAGGGAAGCGTGTCCTGCGGAATTGGTTCATAAACGCTGGGCAGCGTTAGTGTGCCGAGGGTTTGAATGGACAGTTTAGGGCGCAGACGCTGTTCATTTCATAATTTTCCATCAGTTTTTTAATATCCGTTCCAATGATCTTTATTCGGGTTTTGCCCGTGTTTTGGGCTTGGTCTGCCGGTGCGGATTTTTTCCAGTTTGACAGTATTTCGAACGTGTCGACATATTATTTTAATTATTTTTATTGTAATATATGGGAAGGGGACTGTCAACCGAACCAGGATGATGCTACACAGCAAGGTAAAGCAATAGCAACTTTTAAATATTATCCTTAGTATCTTTCTCTTATTGGTTTTTGGCTGAAATGGCTGCTTTAGCCTACGGTAACGGTACTATTTTAACTTAAATACGGTACAAATCATACACGCACCAAGTTATCGTTTAGTCCCTTCCGATATTTTTATTAGGCTTTCCTTTAACGGTTGTATATTCCACGTCTTGGAATGCTTGCACCATATAAGCTACATAGTGATAATCCAGTGACATGTAGTCCTCATTTGTAAATGCAAATACAATAATTTCCTCTGAAATTTATTTCTACATTCAAATCTAACTAATATAACACAATAATACTTCTGTTTTTCACCTTCAAGCGTGATCATTCAGTTGAAGAACTGTGTTAAATATACATATTAGGAGTCCATGTGTCCTTATACGCTGCCCTCACAAAAATATCATTTTGCTTCTTCAATATTTTCACTGGCACAAATGAAAAATGACAGTTGTGAAAAGATTTTTAAAATCATTTCTCATAGCTCATTTAAAGTTTTTCTGTCAAGATTTGAATCTTGAAGCCATAATTCTACACCATGTATTGGCCACTATGTGTTACCATGGACCTTTAAATGATATATTTGTCTGTGTAAGCAAATACGCGAGCCAGAAGTACGTTGCATGGTTTTTAATTTTATTTCTTTGTTATGTTCAGTGCCCACCAGGGATTTCTTCTCATCACTCCCCCAGGACTGCTTGCACACCCTGACAGAATGGTATTGCAGCCTGGGACAATGCTGTGACACAGGGGATTGCAGGATTAAAAATAATATCACAGGTTGGATCCTCCTTTTACTAATAATATTCATTTTAGATTGCATTTACAAAAGTTTTTTTTCCCCCCAAGAAAGACATGTTTTTGCAAAGTCCTTGTAAAATGAGTTTGTAATTATGAGAAAACCTTTGTACAACATATCTGCAACACGAAGGCATGTTACACTGCCGACTCTAAATGAGTTGCAAGTGATGTGAAACAACGGCACAAAGACTGGTGACAAAAAGCCTTTGACTTTAACACTGTCACTCTGTTCCATGTTCTTTGTACCTGTTTGCATCTGTAGGACTAGCCAAGGATCTGGAACTAAGGCTCCACGGGCAACACCTGGCCCAGGCTGTAGTTCTCAAAGCAATAGAAGGCTTCCTTAACAACCCAGATCCAAACAAGCCCTTGACGCTTTCCTTCCACGGCTGGTCTGGCACCGGAAAAAACTTTGTTGCCCGGTTGGTTGCAGAGAACCTGTACCGCGATGGAGTCAAGAGTGAATGCGTGCGGCTGTTCATTGCCCCCTTTCACTTTCCTCACGCCAAGCTGGTGGACGTGTACAAGGTTTGAACACTGCAGCCGTGTAACATTTAAAATCAGGGTTTTAGTCATATGCACTGTGGAACAATGAACTGCCAAAGGACTGACCAGTTCAAGTGGGGGACATGAGGATTCCAGAAATTGTGTCAAAAGTCATTACACAGTCACTGTATTGCAAAATTGCATGGACACTTTGATTATGTTGCATAATATAACCTACACTCACCCAGATGTAGTTTGACTTCTGTATCGGTAAAGTAAATATAAGCGCACTACAAAGGCTACCACTGGATTATAAATTAAAAGTTGCGTTGGTGATGCAACAGAAAAAATACATGTATGTGTAAGAATTTAGCTTTTACTGTTGTTGAGTGTATTTAATATAAATACACATAGCAGCTATTAAATAAGTGCATGTGTGTGTTTTTTATATGATATGGAGAGATTAAAAGTTGCAATGTTCACACAGGGCCAGTTGAAGGAGGCGATCCGGGATGCGGTGCTGCGCTGCCAGCAGACTCTCTTTATCTTTGATGAGGCAGAGAAGCTGCACCCAGGTCTTATTGATGCTATAAAGCCCTTCATGGGACACTATGACAATGTGGATGGTGTCAGCTACAGAAAGTCCATCTTCCTCTTCCTCAGGTCAGTCACCGATGCCTCCATGCAATTCTCACTTGAAATAACAAAAAAACTGAAATATGAAGACTGACAGTGTGAATGAGGCATGATAAATCTGTGTCATCAAAGGTGGTCTTACCATGATGTCAGGTAATCCTGTAAAAATTCAGGTCTGAAATGGGTAAATAAACATGAAACATGTGGATCACCAGAAATTTTATTTAAAAAGTATCTATGCTCATTATATTTGTTTATCTGATGTTGTGTATAATATCATAGATATTTCAGCACAGGTGATTTTTATCTAGTGCACCTTTGTGGCATTTTACTTTTTACCTGTTTGAACAGTTTTAATGGTTTTCAAGTTTGATTATTCAAGGATACTACAGCATGGCCCCTCATCAAATTGCCGCACTGGGAAAGCAGTTATTGATAATGGATGGATGCATGGATGGATAGATGGATTCAGGAAATTTCTGCTTGTAGAAAAAAGCCTAGAGAAATGTCTTGATGAAACATTTGTAAGAGGAGAGTCCTACAAACCTGGAGTAAAAAATGTAAAATACATTTTTGTTGTATTTTGAGACGAACTGTTTGTTTGCAGTTAAAAAGGTTTTATTCAATTGAGGAAGACATTCATTCTCCAAAATGAACCTGGAATTACAGATCAGTTTAAGAGGAGGAAAATGGGAATTTCATTTCAGTGCAGGACCAGTGAGAGCCTTGGGACATTTTTTGCGTACACTCCAGTAGTTATGGTGAAGCATGCAAATGAAATATACAGCTTATTTCAATCCCATGGAATAATGAATACAAATGGTTAGAAAAAAGTGTAAACATGACCCCCCCCCCCCCCCATCTTAAAGCTATTTACACAACACCCTCTAAAATTCTTTTATTTGCTGCAGGTAATATTATGCAAGAACATTCAAATGCAGCCTCACAAGCATAATCGTGTCTGAAATATTTAGATCAGGAACAATTTCATGTGTGATTCTGACTGGTGTTACTGAGACGGGTGATTCACTGCATGGTGCACTGACTCATTGGTGGTGTTTCTGCAGTAACATTGGTGGGGCAGTCATCAATGAGGTGACACTGGACTTCTGGCACTCTGGACAGAACCGAGAGGACATTGGAATGGAGGACCTAGAGCACCGACTTCGTTCTGAAGCGGTAGAGTCACAAGGTATCTGGGCTCTGGGCTGTGGGTTAGGACCTGGGTTTGACTCTGACTCAGTCTGTGCGCCATTTCCATGTTGTAAAAAAGTTCCCATGGGTATTCTGCTGGTGCTCGAGTGCCACCCCACAGTCCTCAGATATGTGCTTTTCCAGTGAATTAGTCACTCTAAATAGCCGTCCACTTCTGTGGAGTGAGTAAATGTCTATTAAAATACTCTGGTATGGAAGGGAGGATTATTGTAAAGGACCACAATCTAGCTTATCCAACTCCGTAAAATTTCTTCGACAAAGTGATCAGCTAAATATAAGTTAATGATAATCATCTTTAATGTTAATTCCATTTCTTGACCTTCTGAATGATAACTAATTGAGTTATATCAGTTTAAGTATTGTGAATCTTGGAACACCAGCCCATGTGCTGTTGGACTCCCCCACTTATTGTCTGCTACTTCTTTTTGTGAATAATAGCTTCTGCTTGGCACAACTGAAATTAATTTCCTTTGTTTTAAATATATTCTCTGCTTTTCAGGTGGCTTTGGTCAAAGTGAGCTCATGTCAGATCACCTCATAGACTTTTTTGTACCCTTCTTGCCACTGGAGTACCGTCATATCAAACTGTGTGCGCGTGATGCCTATGTGGCTCGCGGTATGCAGCCCAGGGAGGAAACCCTGGATGAAGTGGCAAAGGCTATGGTGTATGTGCCCAAGGAGGAGAAGCTTTTCTCAGCCCAGGGATGCAAGTCCGTACCCCAGAGGATCAACTTTTTCTTGCCATAAAGGAAAAGATTTAAACCAGCAACACCATGTGTGCACTCCCCAGAAATGAATGAATGAATGAATGAATGGATGGTGGGAGTCCCTTTTTCTTTTTTCTTATGGTGCATGTAGACCATGTGGTTTTGTATCTCTCACCTCATCTACTTAAAAACCGTAAATGGGGAAACTAGTTTGTCTCTTTAAGGAGATTTCCAACACATTGTTATTACAGGATTACTGTTTATTTCTCTCTTTGTTTCTCAGTGTTATTTTTCCCAGGGTTTCCTTTGCTCATTGGTCTACCTCTGGTTAACGCCTTTGATGCTTTAGGGAGTGAGACTGGCTCTCGTGTAGGTCACTGGCAGAATTAATGAGCGTAGCTGAAAACGCAGGTTCGCGCAAACTTTTTTTTTTAATTTTTTAAATGTTCCTAGCCACAATGTTGTGCGCTACCTTGACAGGTACAAGGAAAGCAAAGTGTGACATGCTGGGGGCCTGCAATACACACACACATGCTATCACACGGAATTATGTGAGCAGTTGTAGGTTGTTTGTGAAAGATATGGTTGTGCATGTAATTTAAATACATCAGAAGAGGTCAAGCATTTTTGTTTTAATCAAATACCCTGTGTCAATAACTACCCATAATGTTCCCTTTGTATTACACTTGCTGCTGTTGAAAACGGTGAAAGATGGATTGTTGTGCAATCTTTTTGTGAGCCAGCTGCTATGATTGATTCTTATTATATGTGCTCCTTACTACAGCTACGAATTTGGAAACAGTATTCTTTAGTATGTTTGGAGAGGAGGTAAGTGTTTTGAATGATTCATTATTCTTAATATTTTGATATATACAATAGCACTTTTTAGAGCGAAACGCAATGAAAATAACGTGGGAAACATTATTGGTAGTTATTAATATTGGCTATCTAAAACGGAAGTTCCTTCAAGAAAAGTGACAGGAGTGCTTGACGGATATGAGTGAGTACATTTCTAGTGTATTTTAAAGAGCATTTGTTAATTTATTCTGCAGAAATGAGATTGGTACATACTGTGGTTAGTGATTTGTTTTCTGTATTTTAACAAAAATTTTATGAAATTTACGCTAAACCTGTTACACATTTTAAAAGCATTTTTGGAACTTACTTTTGCTTTAAAGGTTCAGTGCATTTGGTCTTTGTGTATAATGTCACTATGAACGTTAAATGGTTTAGCAATCTGTATAATTTAAGAAATTGTTATAAAAATGTAAAAACAATTGCCAAAAGTAATATGTTTTATTTCTTAAAAGCAAGGTCTGTTACAAGGTCTGTTAGAATGAAGGTGCCAATCTGCTGGTTGCAAAGGTTTCATTGATCCTCTGACGTTTATATTTATACATTTTTCCATGAATAAAAGCAGCAACTACTAAGAAATTCAGTTTTGGTAATGATCCAAAAGCAAATTTTGACTGCAATGCTAAATCCTCTTTAGTCATACAGATTGCATTTGTTTTCAAATTTATTTATATGCAGGACTTTGGGCATCCTTGAAATGTGCAAATCAATGACTGTTTTGTACCATATTTAATACGCTGGTTATTTACATTACGTATATTTTTTACAGCCAAAGAATATTAAAATATACTTGTTTGAACCAGGTCTGTTTTGTGACCTTTAAAGAAATTCACAATATGAATCTTGGAATTCCCAGTGGATTATAAGCATTGCTGCTTTCCGAGGCCTTTTGACCAATGTCTCCTGCCTTCGGCCTATTCTGTCTCTTGATTTTTGTCCACGCTTTTCACCCCCATTCACAGGACAACTTTGGACACAAACCTGTACAGCCACAAAATGAGTTTCCCCTTTTCAAACGAACACTGAATTAACGGTTCTGCTACGTCTGGAAAATTATTTTTCGCATCTATATAAATAACATAAAAACGTTGTCTAACTCAAAACGTGCAGCACTATAATTCTTTAACGCACTATATGAAGAGCAGTACATTCGGTGCGACGGTATGACTTGTGAGCAAAAAAATGGTACTGCAAATAAAATGCACAAATATAACCGTCTTCCATGAGACAAGTGTGAATATGTGGATGATTTGGAATGAACAACCTACATATATCGGATTTATTTAGGAAAAACGTGTGTAATTTGAATATCTTATAGAATTTAAAATTGTTCTCGTCGACACTGTTGTGTTTTGATAGGACGTTTCGAATTTCGTGTTATCTATGTCCTCGGATGACGCCTTACAGACATTTTTATTTCTATTCTTCCGTGCGCACGTACACCTACAATTATTTCTTTCCCGACGCACAATCTCTGCCTCCCTTCCCCGCATCCCGACGGCATCCGCGTTTCCAGGGCCGAACGCGTGGTCGGCTCCGATTGGCGGAAAAGCCCAAACGCTGCCGCACGTGATTGGCCAAACGGCGACCAATGAAAAGCAGACATCTGTTGTCAGCCGAAAGGAGGTTCCGGCGAGCCGTGCGTGAGGCGCTCCGTGCAGGGAATGACCGAGAACGCGGCTGGTTGCTCGGCGCAGGGGACAGTAAACACTAACCACGTCGCGTATACACGACTTATTCTTATTTATTTTATCTGTACATAATCTATTTATTGTTTAGTTTAACAGCGGGGCTGGAGCGAGTATGGCTGCGGTAACTTTGCTTTTGCTTTTGAACGTCGCCTTGGTGTCCGCGGAGTCTTCGGTATATTTTCGAGAACAGTTTGAAGATGGGGGTAAGCTGTAATATGTATATTTTATATATGCATATGTTCCGTAGTTTGGGTATTGCTATAGGATTTACTAATGCATTCATTAACACAGGGCACAGTATTAAATGGTGTAGCTATGAAGCTGAATGCTGTCAGTTCAATTCGCGGTTGCCATGTTGCTCCATTGGAGGTCCGGTCCAGACAGGGAGATGTACTTCACTCCTCATTTTGAAGATGTTACATAGAGTCCAGTGCAGTGAGATGGATACAGTCTGTGTGTGTGTGTGTGTGTGTGTGTGTGTGTGTGTGAGAGAGAGAGAGAGATGCTGTGTATGGTCGTACTCAGAACACTGGACACAATCCTCTGTATCTTTGTCTTACCGCAGAGGCCTGGAGGAGCCGATGGGTGGAATCCAAGCACAAGTCAGACTACGGGAAGTTCATCCTTTCTGCCGGCAAGTTTTACGGAGATGCGGAGAAGGACCAAGGTGAGCGGAGTGCAGGTGTCCAGCTGATCAGCAGTTGCTGCACGGCTGCTGGCCCTCCATCCATCCAAAGTGACCACAAATGTCCAGCTTCATTGCATAGTCACGGACAGTAGGCGGAACATGAACATTTTATTCTGGTGCAGAGTGATTTTTTTTTTTTTAAATTTATGCTTAGATCATTGCAGTTTTTGTCAACAGTTTCCCCTAGTGTTAAGTCCCAAATTGTACAATTTTGCCCAGTCACATCAGTGGCAAATGCATTTGTAACACCTTGAGTGACTGTAAGTAAAGTTTACCCTTTAAACACTTTTTGCTTTTTTTGTCCACTTTTAGGCCTTCAGACCAGCCAGGATGCCCGGTTCTACTCTCTGTCATCACGCTTTGACGAGTTCAGCAACAAGGGGCAGCCGCTTGTGGTGCAGTTCACTGTGAAGCACGAGCAGAACATCGACTGCGGTGGCGGTTACATTAAGCTCTTTCCTGCGGATCTCAAGCAGGAGGAAATGCATGGCGATTCCCTGTACAACATCATGTTTGGTGAGGCTCAGTTAAGATTATATTTTTGTACATTTTTATAACACTAACCTTTTTAAATGTAATTATCAATAGGACAGAGCACTGCCTGTTTTTAAAATAAGCAGGCGTCGCAGTGCTTAAGTGCAATTATATGGAACCTCGAGGTTGCTGGTTCAACTCCCAGGAGGCTGTAGTAACCTTGATCATGGGATTTGTGAACTGCACCAGTAGACTTACCAGCAGTATGAAGGAATAAAGCAATAGGTTAGTTGGGATGAAATCAGCTACACACATAATAGATGCAATAAACCTGTACATAGTTTGAGGTGCACTTCTGTGAAGTTGGGTGATATGGTGGTGCAGCAGGGTAAGCAGGTGCCTCACAGCTCCTCTGCTGCTTGCCTGATGTGGGGTTCAATTGCAGCTCAGGGGTGTTTATGGAGGTTGCAAATTCTCTTCTGTGTTTGCACCCCTGTAATGAAAAAATATGTGAAAAAGGCAGTTGCAAACCACTTCTGTTTTTCCCTTGTCAACCATGTCAGTGGTTGCTTAGGAGTCAGGTTAGTCTTTCCAATTCTGTGAATTTGGGAGACCCGGAAAGGAAAGTTGTTCAAGCAGACAAGTATATAATGTAGTTATGACACATGTAGCAGAAGGTCTCTTGCCTGTTTTGAACATGTTTTTAATGTTTTGTATTTTTCTTTCCTAGGTCCTGACATCTGTGGCCCAGGAACCAAAAAAGTTCATGTCATTTTTAATTACAAGGGAAAGAATCACTTGATCAACAAAGACATAAGGTGCAAGGTGAGTAAGTATTGGTGCAAAGTATTGTGCTTAACACCAAGACCATAGTCATGGCACGGTAACATTTATGCTGTTTTAATGCATCTTGTTAATGAATATGTACTGGATTTTTGTATATAGAATTCTTTAATTTTTCATAGACATTATGATTTCTTGTCTTACAGATAGAAAACTTTCAGGCTTAAAACTCATTTTATAGCGCGATTTACATTGATTTAATAATCCGTGGGCTGTTTCAAAGTAGATACAAAAATGGCCCTTTTTTATTCCAGGATGACGAGTACACCCACTTGTACACGCTCATTGTCAACCCTGACAATACCTACGAAGTGAAGATTGACAATAAGAAAGTAGAGTCAGGAAACCTGGAGGATGACTGGGACTTCCTCCCCTCAAAGAAGATCAAGGATCCAGAAGCTAAGAAGCCAGAGGACTGGGATGAGCGAGAGAAAATTAATGACCCCGATGACACAAAACCAGAGGTGGGTTTGATTGTGGTTGGAGAGACATGAGTGTTGATTGGGACTTACCTGTTTTAACAAAAACAGGTAGTCTGGTATAAAAGTGAACCTTTATTTTCTAAGTGCATCCATTATTTTTTGTATGCATGGTAAAATGTGTAATTGCTTGTTTTTGTAGGGCAAACATAAATCCATTCTGAAGATAAAAACATATATATTTTTTGACTTTTAATTTTAAAGGACTGGGACAAACCTGAGAACATCCCAGACCCTGATGCCAAGAAACCTGAGGACTGGGATGATGAGATGGATGGAGAGTGGGAGCCTCCCATGATTACAAATCCTGAATACAAGGTGATTTTGACTGATGCTATATAATGGCAGGCTGTGAAGGAGCTGACTGATGTTTGGAAAATATCATCAAATTCATAACTTGCATGTGCAAAGCTAAAGTACACTAATTACCTTCCTTCATACTGTAACATGTAAGCAGTGATAACAAAAAGCAGCTCAAGCTGTGGAATAACTTATTTGGCACATGAGGTCAAACATCTGCACTTTCTCCTCAGGGTGAATGGAAACCACGTCAGATTGACAATCCTGCCTACAAAGGAAAGTGGGTGCATCCTGAAATTGACAACCCTGAGTACACATCAGACCCTGAGATCTACAAATACGACAGCATTGGGATTATCGGGCTCGATTTGTGGCAAGTAAGTGCTTCCGCTCAGAGCACTTTCCTCCGTGTCAAGATTTGTAACAAATAACAGTTCACAAGAATGTATTTTTAGTTTTTATTTTATGTCTTCAGCAACTTGTTCCAGAGTGTTGGTACACAATGAAATGATGATATTTAGCTTGAAATTAATTTTGTCATTTTGTCTTTCACAGGTGAAATCGGGCACCATTTTTGACAACTTCTTTATCAGCAATGACCCGAAACTTGCTGAGGAAATTGGGAATGAGACTTGGGGTTTAACAAAGGTGACTATTATAGCCTTTCATTAATCTGTATTTACATTAAATTTTAGATTTTTTTCTGTGCATAATTTCATTCAAAATATACACTTTTGTGTGACTGGCCTTTTTTATTTATTTATTTATTTTTAGTGAAGTACAATAAAATAACAGTAAGGATTTACAAGTTGCTTACTGCATTCTACTCCCTATAGATGCACAGCCTAAACCATTTTTGTAATAAATGGAAGAAGTGAGTATTTTACCAGTCTTTTTAAATCTTCCAATTCTTCCTTTTCTTGCACAGGATCCTGAAAAGAAGATGAAGGAAAGTCAAGAAGAAGAGCAAAGGAAGAAACGTGAGGAAGAAGAAAAGAAAGCAAAGGATGAAGACAAAAAGGATGATGAGGAAGAACAAGAGGAAGAGGAAGAGGAGGAAGATGAGGAGGAGGAAGATGAAGATGAGGAAGAAACAGACTCTAACATCAAGGATGAGCTATAGGCATAATGTTGAGTGGACAGAACCCTGTTTTGTCTGGGCCACTTCACATGGTTCAGAAGTGACCTTCCAGAGTGTTCCATGTACATTTCAGGAAGGATTTTTGGGGATGGGTTTACAAAGGATAGGGGCTTTAGTTCAAATAACATCACAAGTGGTTGTTTTTTTTTTTTTTTTAGTACAACAACCTTGTAATGAATAAAAGAGATGATAGGATAGTTTTTTTTTTGTAATTGTCCGGTTTCACTGGACCTAATGCAACTTGATTGTTTGAAGGACCCTTTGTTTAAAGGGCTTGCTAGTTATTTTGTCTACAGTGGTTTGGGGATAAAGAGATGCATCTTGAAACTGAAATTGTGCTGTATGCTGTAAATGCAAACATTTAAGTAGCTTTCCATTTAACTCAAAATAATGGGTTTTTGGTCTTTCTCAATCACATTTTTTCCCTTCCCACAAAAATAGAAAATTGGAGCTTTTAGACTGAGCCAAATTTTATCTTGAATGACAAACTTTTTTTTTTTTCCTATTTTTGCAAAGCTGTAAGGTGGTGTCCTTGTCTTATTCGTAGCCCCAATATAAGGCCACTCTTTAGCAGAACACCCTGTAGATCTGCCTGAAAAAAGGCATGCTGATCATATTTGGCAGGGAGAGTTAATGTTCCATCCATAATGGTGGTACCCTCTCAAATGAATGTTTTTGTGTCATGTTTCTTTTTGTTGATTTTATTCCATGGTGAATTTGCACTGCTGTACATTCAAACCTTATGAACTAAGTTAGCCCTTTTTAAAAAATATATATATTTTGTACTATTTGCAGAAGGGAAAATGTCTGTAATGTACATGATCTGGTACCTCTGTTACTGTACAAAATAAATGAAAGGAAAACATTCCAGGTTATTTTTTCAGTTGTGTTCAGCAGAAGTATCTTCACATGGTCTGGTAGGTAAAACAATATTCCATTATAAGCCGGCTTGAAGAAAACAGGCCTGTAATGGCTACAAACTCATCTTCAGATTAAATCAAATCATAGTGAACCGCAATGCAAAAAAAATATTATACTAAAAGCAAAAGTGGTGTAAATGCCAGGGCTGTGAAAATCCAGATGACACTGTTTTAAAATTATACACAGTTCAATAGTGTTCGCAGTTTTATGGCTGACGGAAGTCAAAAGAGTACTGATACACTGCTTCACGTTACCATGAAAACGAGGTTTTTACTCAATTTTACTTACTTTCAAGGAAATTTTTCGAGAAGAACAGTTTAAGAACAACAAATCAAGTAGTATATTTTTTTATTTCTCCATCGGCATCATAGAAACGAAGCATCATCTCTTGAAATAGTAAAGAGAAGTTGTTTGACAGACGATCATTAAACATCAGTTCCGCTCCGTGGTTTCAGTACACGCCTTATTCGGACTACGAGTTTGAGGACAGGTCTGTCGACATAGGGTTCGGTTCCGGGTTTTTGCAATCGCCTCCATGTTTAATTGTTCTTTCTCAATAAGAAAAGGATCGCGTACACGCCCTTCCCAAACACTCCAGTTCAGTTCACACAGAGAAGCCGGTGCCGCGTTTTCGGGATTGCTCGTATATTGCCCAGCGCAACGCAGGATGGACTAGTGGGAACAGAAACATTATGGCTGCCAGTCTGTCCCTGACTCAGGTAACCCTGTCTTTAAATCAAAATTTAACACGTAAAACGCTTTTTTCTCTGCTGTATGTAACGTACGTTCGTGTGTTTCGACGGCCGACTTGCTCGGGGGGGGGAAATAAACGGGTGAACCCGCGCTGTCTCGCCACACCTTTCGACAAGTTGTCTGACTGGGGAAAAAAGTTTGTCGCTCTCTTGTGAGACTCAGCAAGGGCGTAGTTGTTGCCACATTTGAGACGGCGGGCGAGAAGTCCTGTGGTTCCCTCTTCCTTGGAAAGGCAGGGCACGCCGAGGCTCCTCCTGGGCTCTTGCTGCTTAAATGCAGGCTGCTGTGGATGTGGGGTTCGGGGCTCGTCGTTCCTGCAGTCGGAGTTACGGCGGGGCGCCTCGCTGGTCGGGACGCTGTGGGAAACACCAGCGCGCCCCTTCCTTATAGTATGGACGCCTGTAATGCCAACATATAGTTTAAATTTAGCTTTTTATGTGTTTTTTGAGTCGTCGTGGTACCTGGCTGTTGGACGCACCGTCCCCGGTGGCCGAGGTGTCTCGTCAGTCCGTCGCCTGGTCAGTCAGTCCGACACAGTGCGGGTAGTCAGTTAGCTTAGCGACTTAGCCGCTGCATCGGAATTTAACCCCAGCTCTCGACTAACTGTTGTTATTTGTAAACTGTTAATTTCCGCCTTATTTTTGTTTTATTGTAAGTGGTGAGATGTGTAATGGATGACGAATATTTTTTTTTTCCAGATTAGAGTTAGGAGGTTAGGTTGTGTGGACGGACGTCGTTAGCGCGTTAGCTAGCAGGGCGCTGTCAGTAGAACTGGGGTCGCCGGTTGTCCCGCTCGTCGGCGACTTCTCAGTGTAGCCCCTTCCTAGTGTAAGCTGTTCTTTTAAAAACACACTCACTCACACACAGAAATAGCAACAACTCCGAGAAGTTCTGAAGTTACGTGCAGATCTACAGAGTGAAGCCGAGCTGTCATGCTGTAGTGCAGCTTGTGACACCCCCCCCCCCCCCCAGCAGCCCGAAACACTGCATGCAGTATCACTTTGTGCACAACACATACACCACAGCTTCAAAAGCAGCTTCAACAATTTAAAATTTGTAAGTTGAATATTTACTGTGGTGCAAATAAAGAGAATGTGATGAATTCCTAGGTGTAACCGCTCAGATGCTTTTTTTGGTATGCATAGTTAAATGTCATATAGGAGTCAGTTTAGAAGGTAAAACAAATTGTTTTAGCACCACATAGGTTCTGTGATAAGAAAACCTAGGTGAAATTTAAGGTTTTAAGTGCTGGATTTTACTGGGTGTTGATCCTCATGTCGTGTGATGCGTTTTTGAAGTTTTTATTATTTTTTTTTTTATATTAAAGATGTGGCAGTTTTGCAAGTTAGACACAATTTTCAAGCTGTGAATAAATGGCTTCAGTTTCCATGAAATTCTGGATATACCAATGTTGTGCATTTAAATTTTTCATGATTTATACTTATTCAGTTATAATTTGATATCAATCTACCATGTGAGGAGTACACTGATAAGGCCCTTGCTAGTTTAATCTTTTTGCAGCAGGCAAACGGAGAACAGCCCATACAAGCCTGAAAACAATAGTATCTGCTGGAGATCCCAGGCAGAAAGCGGTGAAAAGAGTTTTCTGCTCTGCAGTGAAGACAAGCGGTCAGTGTTGTGGGTTATCATGTGTTCCAGGCAAACTGATGTTATTGAAGGAGCGCCAGTTGGGTGGAGTCAACACTGAAACGGTTATATTGACAGTTTGATTTTACTCGCGATGTAGTAACGTGAAAATTATAATAATATAAATCTAAATTTTGTTTAACAGATGCTTTTTGATTTGCACTCTGAAAATGAGTTTCAGTTCCTTACAGTTCCTTAGTGGAGGCTACAAAACACTCTCTTAACCTGCAATCCTATCTTCTCCTGCAGGCTGCCTGCTGCATTTTTGCTGCAAGTTAAAAATCCCCAAGACAACTTTATGTTTCTTATTTTGAAAATCTGTGAATGAAGTCTATAGAAAAGGCAAGACAGTGAGCATCTGAGCTTTAGATAATAAAATAGTAGTTATATTTTATTTAGCTGTTATTTCTGTACAAAATGGTGTTTACTGAGTGCAAAATTCAGTTTGGTACATTCTGTAGCATCACACTCCAAAAGGGTAAAAACAATGTAAGTTTTTTTTTTATTTTTATTTTTTTTTTTTATTTTTTTTTTTTATTTAAACTACATGGACGATGATGCATCTTTTTCCTTTCACCTTTTCAAAACAAGATTTTGTAAGTGCTAGCTGTTGTAAAATTGTCTGTTAAATGAATTCTTTATCAGTCTTCTCTACAAGTTGGGTAACATGATACAAAAAGGAGAAATGCCAGTTATATTAGTATATTTTCATCTGATTCAATTAGAGATTGTCACATATTGCAAAATATGTAAGTACAGCACCTCATAAGCTGTTTTAATATTTTTCCATGCAGAAAAGTTTCTTCTTAACTGTATGTTTGTATATCACTTTATATGTTTTCTTTAGTAAAACTGTTCAAGATTCTAAGCTTCCTCTTGACTTTTTGGCGCATTGGTTTCTGAAGCCTGAACGTCTGTCAGTAGTTTATCGTGCTGTTCATTGCTACGTTGGAGAACATTCCAGTCGGGTTGCTGTGTTTCATTTAGCTGTTGAGAACTCTGAGTGAAATCTTGTGTGGAAAATGCGATGTCCTCTGACCACCTACTTTCTCCTTACGGAAATGTCAGCAAATATTCCCTGTCTGTCCTGCTGGGAATGGGCTAATAGGAAATGCCATTCAGCCGTGTTGTGGGTTGTACCAGTTTTCCAGTGCAGCTGTACATTTTCTGTTAATAACCTGTAAAGGGCAAAATGATTTTGATTTTTTTTAACAGAATGAGTAGCACCTCTTAAATAATATTATGGCTGTTTTTTTTTTTTCTTTTTTTTTTCTTCTTTTTTTCTTCTGCATAGTGGAAGCACATTACCTTGCATACATATACATCAGCAGAGCAAACAGATTATCTTTTATGGGATGTGCAGTATATGTTGCTGCACACTCTTGTTTGGGTGTAGGCATGATTGCATTTGTGAAGGAGTTTGCTGAAGTATCATCCAGAAATTCACCCTGGGGCTCAAAACCTATAATGTACTGTCAAACATAAACATACTTGTACCTGGAGATCGGTTTCAGACTAGTCAGGTATTTTTGCTGGTCAGGGTGGTGTTGGTGACATTAGACTGATACCATATCTGATACAATTGTCAGATGTGTGTGGTGTCACCAGTTTTTTGCATGTTTATGGTCTAGCTGCTATGGGTATTTGGAGTAATAAGATTTATGTCCTGTTTTTTTTTTTTTTTTAAATCTTGTTTTTATGCACACAAAGCCTTTACAAAAACAGTAAACTGTTTTTCCACTGCAAGTTGACTGTCATGCTATGTAAATTATTAGGCTGGCTGGCAACAACCAGAATTTTTCAGCATTTAATGTCATTAGAGCAGCCTTTTGCTCATGAAACGGTTTTGAAAGGGTATGTCAGTAAATGTCAGACCATCAGACAGGAAGTGGACATCCAGTGCTTAAGTCTCTTCAAGCTCTCAGGCTTTTCCTTCATTTGTTTCTGCTTCCGGATGTGCATTTACCATTCCATTTCTTCCTGCTTTTTTCCACAGCTTTCAAGTGGAAATCCTGTCTATGACAAATACTACCGACAGGTGAGTGCTCTCTCCAATGGTGCAATAAGGTACTGAAGCCTAGCGGTGTTGCTAAGTAGATTCATTGTCAGTCTGTGACATGCAGATTGTTTAGCTTTTTGTTGTACATCATGCATGAACTGAAAGCTTCCAGCATAAAGCGTTTATGAGTTCTGGCAGCCTCTTAAAACTGAGTGTATTTTCAGTGGAAAAAGCAACTTGCTTTTACAGCACTGTAGCGCCTAGGTACCAATCTCCTCCCTGTGATTTCAGGTAATGCCTTGTGTAAGAAAGAGCCTCTTGTCAAAAGTGTGTGAAAGGGTTGGTCAGATGGATTCACATAGTTATGGAAAAGTTGCCTGTTTGCATCCCCAGCTGTAACATATTCTGTTTGAAGTGGGACTTTTTAAATAGTTTGACTATGACCAATATGTAAGTTGTTTCACTTTTCTTCCAAAACGAAAAAAAGGCTGTTTTGGATTGAAAGCATTTATATGAAATTCTTCATAAGTACATGTGTATTCCAAGTTAGCTGTCCCTTTCCACACAGTGCTTTCAGGGCATAATGGGTTGTTTTTTTTTTATTTATTTTTTTTTTTTAAAACTACTCCAATTCTCCAAGCAGTTAGGGTCCATTATTTTAAATGTAGACATCAGAAGGACAGTTAAAATGTATGGTTTTCCCCATTGTAGGTGGACCCTTCTGGCTCTGGGTGTGTGACAGCTGCTGATGCAGCTGTTTTTCTGAAGAGATCTGGCCTTACAGATCTAATTCTAGGCAAGGTATGATCATGTAGTAATACCCACCCCCCCACAGCAACACTCCTGTGACACTCCAAAGTTCTCTGTATTATTGTGATGTGATATATTTTTCTCTTCAAGGATATTTCCTTATTTTTTTTTAATCAGTGCAACTGTTTACCCATTTATATGTATTTGTTAGATATGGGATTTAGCTGATGAAGAACGGAAGGGCTGCTTGAATAAACAGGTAAGATGTGTACTCTTGCAGATAGACTGTGCTGTCACTGGTAAATGAGAGTTTATGAAAGGTCAAGTATTCCTTTTTTTTTTTTTAATATAAATTCTTATGGTCCCATAGCAATTCTTCATCGCTCTGAGACTGGTGGCTTGTGCTCAAAATGGACTGGAGGTGACGCTCAAAAGCCTGAATACAGCTGTTCCTCCCCCAAAGTTTGTGAGTGAACACACATTTCCATGAGTTGTGCACCTGGTTTTAGCCATATATTAATATTTTCTTTATTTTTCTTGGTCTACAATGGGAGAAATGTAGCTGAACTGCAGTACCATGGTTTCATTTTGCTAGCTTGACTTCTGCTTTTTTCTTCCGTCGCAGCATGACTCAAACAGCCCACTTTTACCATCTGGAGCTGTGCCTGTTGACTGCCCATGGGTAGTCAAGGTAAGAGAAACTGATATCACAATTAACTTTTTTTTTTTTTTTTAAGCATTTTGTGCAGACAAACTGATTTGAAATACATGTTTAAATATGTAATTAGTATTATCACACATTAGTTTAATAGATTTTTTAAGGTAGCATGATTAGAATCTTTTGATGATAAAATATTTGCTGGTGTATTTACTTCTCACTGAAAATAGGAACTACACAACTGAAATAATTTTAGGATTGTGCAACAAGCTGAAGTCTCAGCAGTTTTAAGGTTTTTTTTTTTTTTTTTTTCTTTTTTTTTTTTCTCCTTCCCCTACATCTGATAATGTAATGTTTTCATAAATTTTCTGGTTCAGATTTGGAAATGTTGCTCTGTATTCTTGTTACATATTTTTCTTTCTTGGGTGTGTATTGATTTATGGCACACACAAGCCCCTTTGATGCATATAGGTCTTAATAACTTAACTGTTCATTTTCACATAATATGACATGTCACTGTACTGCGCTTAATAAATTATTCAGTTAAAGTACATCTCTGTCTTTCAGGCAGAGGAGAAGCTGAAGTTTGATGCCATCTTTGACAGCCTAGTCCCTGTTAATGGCATGCTCTCTGGAGAGAAGGTCAAACCAGTGCTACTCAACTCTAAGCTTCCTGTGGACATCCTGGGCAGAGTAAGATGGGGTGTGGAATTAAACCCATTTAAAAAAAAAAAAAAAAAAAAAAAAAAAGACCAAATAGGAGAAGCTTGCACTGGAGTGTTTCAAAAAACTGGATGGAATTGAAGCACTGTGGAGCAAAAGAGTTTTTTTTTTTTTTTTTTTTGTCTTGTCATGATGTTTGGAGGTTTGGCTTCACAAGAGGGCGGCCTTGTGTCACGTTATATAAATTCTTCATTTTACAACTATTTGTCCCCTTTATCCTACTTGGGTTTTATCTGAAATGTAAATGGTATTTAATAAATTTCTTCTTAGTAAGAACACTTTATCATGGGTACCCCAACTAAAGGTATATAATAATTAAGATTATAACAGTTAAGACTTTCAATGAAATTTCTTTGTATAATGTGCATTTTTTTTTCTAACTTTGCCTTATCTGTTGTGGCATTTTAGGTCTGGGAGTTGAGTGACATTGACAGAGATGGCATGCTGGATAGGGATGAGTTTGCAGTGGTAAGACAAAATGTATTTCACTGAGTAGTAAAATGCTTTTTACAAACACCTCAAATTGCATAAAATCCTGTTACTGCAGTACTACTTATAATAATATTTATTTTTGTATTACAGTTAACAGAAACAACATGTATTCAATAATCACTTTAAGAAGCTTTTTAGAAGCCTGTCTATTTTTGTCTCATCAATATTTAGTGTAGAGTTACAGTCTTGTGTCCCTCATTTCAAGGGCATTGCAGTCTTTTGTGATGTCCTTACAGATTAAGTATGCTTTTTAGGGGGGAAACAGAGTTTGTGGGTAGGAGGTTTTTTTTTTTTTTTTTTTTTTTTTTTGTATTTTAAAGTTATTTTACTGGACATACCCTTTGAATAGACATGTGTTATTAAGCTTTTATTGCATGTAATTGTAAAAGTGCCTTTAGAGTAGCTAGTAAAATGAGTGGAGAATGGCTCTCTGTTCGCAGATGGTATATTGATGGTATATTGACAGCCAGTATATTGTTATGTGTTCTTCTTTCCCATCCTTTGTGGTCTCTGGCACACTATTCATATATTTGTTTAAATATGGAAGGCAAAGGCTTCATCTGAAGTGTCTGTCTGCCCATCAGGCCATGCACCTTGTGTACAGAGCTCTGGAGCAGGAACCTGTGCCGATGTCACTGCCTCCTTCCCTAGTACCGCTATCCAAGCGGAAGCAGCCCATCAAGCCCCCAGTCATGCCTCTCTTGCCCTCTCCACCCTCTCATAAAGATAGCCGCTCTTCCCTCAGCACATCAAAAACGGTGCCACCTAAACCTGTGGGAGTTACTCAGGTACAGTAGTTTGTTGTTTGTCTCTCCCAAATCAAATTTAGACCTATGAACCTACCAGCAGGCATGAATTGTAATGCAAGAAAGTGAGTTCAAACTGTTCCTTCTGATACCAACACAATAATTATATAAAAGTAATTAACAATACAGTTATCTTTCAGTATCTGAATCTAATTGATCCCTGAAAACTGTCAACCTGTGATTTAAGCAAGATAAAATGCTCTAAACACCAGTTGCCTAATTAGAAAACTTAACATCCAGGTTTATATCGCATGGTACAGTATGTACAATACAGGATATTTTACATCTTAAGTGTCATATCTGCATTTTACTGACCTGCCTTACGTCCAGGAGGTAAAAGGGGCACATGCGTGGGGTTTGTCCAGTGTTATGAGATATTGAATAAAGGGAAAACTTGTGTCTAGACAAAGCAAAATTAACAGAAACACTTAAGACAAAATCCCAGTGTGGGGACATGTCTCAATTTACATAAATTTGTAATGGTGTACAATACAGTTTATTGCAGTATTAGTTTATTATCTTATGCTGTATATCTGTATTTTTTTTTTTTTTTTTTTTTTTTTTTTAACTATGCATAGCTTAAAAATAAAAATTCATTGTAACAAAAGTTTCCATTCAGATACCAATGTTTAGGTATTAATTTTAAAAAAGCCGTTATAGCAAAACATTATATATAGACAGTTCAAATACCAAGTGATTGCCATATTTTTAATAACTTTCTCAAGTGACATGAGCTTTTTGTGTCCTCTGAAAATGTGTTTATTTTTTATTCTGTGTGTGAAAGGGGTTGAATGCATAACTGCTTTTTCACAATTACGCATGTATTTTCGAAAACTATTTGTTAAACTGAAATGAGTCACGTGTTTTTGAATAAAAGTGATATATAATGATGTACCTTCCTGGTTCCATCCCTCCTAGTGGGTGGTGTCTCCCACGGACAAAGTCAAGTATGATGAGCTGTTCACAAAAACAGACACTGACATGGATGGCCTGGTGTCTGGCCCTGAGGTGCGGGACATCTTTTTGAAGACTGGGCTCCCATCTACCACGCTGGCACACATTTGGTAAGGTACCTGTAGGTGCCTGGCTTGCTCCTATCAGGTTCATGCCTTTAAAGTTACTGGCTTCAGCATTCAGAGTTACCCAGAAAACCCTGTTTGCATGAGCTGTGCAGCCATGTGTCATTGCACAGCTATTTGGGTGTATTTGGCAGGGAACTGTGTGACACCAGTGACATGGGGAAGCTGACCCGGGACCAGTTTGCCTTGGCTCTCTATTTGATCAACCAGAAGTTGAGCAAAGGAGTGGACCCACCCCAGGCTCTAACTCCTGAGATGATCCCACCCTCTGACAAGCTCACAGCACTGCAGGTAAAAAAAAAAAAAAACAAAAAAAAACATGTATGCAATAACTTCACTTTTGCTATGGTGCTTTCCTCCCATAGGTCTCCAGGTACAGCTATTCTGGCATCAGTGATCATAGTGAAACATGTTTGGCAGAAACAACATTTTATTTGGAAATAAGTTACCCTTTGACAATCTAATTAGATAACGTAAAAATGGCTGCCAGCTCTTCGAGTGCTTACAAGTGATGAACATTGACTGTCCTTCCTGCCTGTTTTACTAACGGTCTGCTCGCTTCTCTTGTGGTGTGGGTTTTGTTTTCTAGCTTGCAGCTGTCTCTGTCTCTCTGCCCCCTGTCTCTGTGTGGTGTGTCTTTGCGTTCTCCCTCATGAGCCATGCGTTTTTCACAAGGTGGGATTTCCCTCATTCTGGGGTCTCTCCTAAGCGCTGGCCCCATCTTACTAGCAACTGCTTTCTCCTCCTTGTGTTCCCCTTTCCTGTCCCTGGCATCCTTCCTGTTCAGTGTCAAGTACTTTTAGCACCATTTTTTCTTACAAATTCATTAAAGTGATTGCTGTTGAACAGGTAAAAGCAAACTGAGTCTATATAGAAAGAACAGCAGGTGGGCTGCTTTTTGGTAATATATCAATTTGTAACAGCTGTGTAGGCAACTGAAACTGCAAAGCAGAGAAATTAACCATAAACCAGTATACATTCTTTTTCTCTCTTTCCTCTTGATTCCTTATATTCCTCCTTCCTTTTCCTTTTGCTTGATCTTTTCAGTTGATGTGACTTATAGTGTTTGTTCTCTTTGTTTTGCATGATTCACTCTTGGAATCTAAGATAAGTACCACACTCACCTTTCTCATCCCTTTAGAGTACCATAGGCCCCAGCCAGACAGCAGACTTCTCTGCCATCAAAGAACTGGACTCCCTCAGCAATGAGATAGTTGACCTGCAGAGGTAAGCTGGAAAAAATATTTTCTGAGCACTGAACATTTTAAACCATTCAAGTGATATACATACAAATGAGTTTAAGGGTCAGCAGGGATAATTACATTTCTTTCAGAAACAATTGAAAACCATTTGTTATGAATCACTTCAATATTTTTGTTATTTATTGAATGGTATTATTTCTTCACTTTCATTTTAAACTTGTAGCCCTTATAAAATGTACATATTTATGTGAGAGAGTCATTTTGTAAATTACAGCCTGGAAGAAGGTGTGTCTTTTATACAATGAGCAGTTTTTTTTTTTTTTTTTTTTTTTTTGCAGTCTTACATTGTGTGAGTAATCTGTAGACTTGGTGAGCAGCCTTGGTGAGGTGTAATTTTCAAATTCCAGCTTCCCCTTAATTTAACTTCTGTCCTTCTCCACTTGCTATTTTTAAAACCTAGGACATAGGCCTGACCAAGGAACTGAGTGTTCACCTGCCATATTGGCATTGGAGATTTCAGTACCAAAAACATTTGTTTTCCCACTCCAAGCTGATGTAAGCATCATTGCAATTTTGGAGTAAATTATTAATGAACAAGCCCTTCCGAATGGCTGCAGAGGTGTAGGGGGAATGAAAAGGTATGTCATACAAGCAGCTGAGGCAAGATCTCAAGCTATAGGAGCTATTAATCCTATTGTGCGTGAAAATACCAGGGAGGAGCCAACCATCGTGACGTGAGAGGCAAGAAAATAGGCAGCCGGTTAGCAAGGCATCTCTGGAGACTGGTTCTCCACGTGATGAGAGCAGCTACCTCAACTCTGGGACTGAGGGAGGAATGGGGGAGGTGACAAGGCTGGTGAGCAAGCTCACTTGCAGAGACGCATCCAGTTATTGCCCCCTTTCTCAGATTCTTAAGACTTACCTCCTTGGAACACTTCACAGTTTTGTAATGAAGTGTGTAATGCTGTGGGAAAGGAGCACAATTTTCCTCTGTGTTCTGTATTTCTCGCTGCTCTGAGGAAGGAAACCAAAACGAGAGAGAGAATCGGTGGGTGCGCAGTGGACTGCTTGGGTGCTCGAGTGTCTCATCCATAGCTGTGTGTGAAGGGAGGGAGAAAGGAAGAGAGAGAGAAGCAAGCAGAGTTAGGATGGGGGATTAAGTGCTGCAAAAATGATGCGTATTGTGCGGGATTGCTTAAAATCACCACGGCAACGGACAGCCACTGGTGAGAGGTAAGCAACTGCTCTTCTTTTCACCAGCTGGTTTAGAGGCCCTGGTTAGCAGACGGTATAAGGAGAATGTTTTACAGGACTTTTAATAAGCATGAAGGGTGCAAAGAATTGCATTTTTAATGCATCTTTTTTAAAATACTGGGTATATGGTTCTTGTGAATTTTAAAATACTGGGTATATGGTTCTTGTGAATGTTTTACGTGACATTAACTGCCAAACTTGCTGCATGCATCTTTCTGTTCAGGAAGAGGTGTCATTGGTTTTCTTTTATTCCTTTCTTCTTCCTTTACTTTTGCTTTCCTTTTGTTAAAAAGCCAGTCAGATTACTGCGACATAGTGTTTGTGCATTTTCTCTTCCATCTGTCAATTGATTGTGGTCCTTTATATGTTCTTGCATATTTAAAAGAAAAATGTATTTCTCAGCATGAAGTGATGCTTTAGTTAACATGTAAGTTTAGAATGAGATGCAGGCTAAAGCAGAAGGTTGCAAGTGAGAGATAAAGATTAAGGATGGAGCTGCTGTTTACTATTAGCGTGTGTGAATTTTGTTGCACACTTTTGAACATTATTACAATAATAATCAATATAGTAGTGAAGTTCTATAATGAGAAGTGGTATGGTAATGCTCTCACAAATCAGAAATGTAACTTTGTTTCTCAATGCATATATACAGAATGATGCAAAAACAACTTTCATGAGCTTATTGCTCCGTTGCCAAAGGAGAAATGCATAGAAGTTTCAAGTGCCAAAATCTGAAAAAAATTATGGGTAACTATAAATTGGTTTAGACTGTGTTTATGTGATACTAAAGCAAGTATTTGATAACCCATATTCATTTTTCCCCCCTTAATAAAATAACTACTAGTAGTAGTAATAAATTGTTGAAAATTCAGACCAGTTAGTGTTAAGAGTTGCCACATTGTATTCAAAGGATACAGGTTTGAATGTGCAGCCCCATGTTCAGAAAGCTGCTGCTGAATTTCCCAGTTACTGGTGTAACACAATAATGGACTTTACTCTGGGTGCTGAAGTAATTAATTATTTTGGCTGGTCTCCAACTTTTTTTTTTTTTTTTTTTGGCTCTGTTACACACATTGCTGAAATATGCAATAATTCTGTAACTATTTACATATCCTGTCATTTCTAATTTAACATAGTCCTGAGTTTTTGTGCGAATTGAGGGTTATCATGATGTCGGTGACGTTTGAAAGATTCATAGAAACTTTATATTAAAGGGGAAAAAAATTGGAAACTAAAATGTAAACTATACAAATAATTTCTGGTTTTGTATGATGGCCTAGAAGGTAAACTTTGTGACAGCCTAAGGTAGGTTTTCTGGGTAATGGAAACTGATCTGACTCCTGCTTTCCCTGGGCCTTGTGCTCTATCCTTTTTTTTTTTTTTTTTTGTGGTTAGATTCCCCCAGGAGCTATATGAGGCATGGCAATATGGAAAGTGGCAGGAATATGACCAGGGTGGTGGCACAGTAAGGGATCTTTGGTGGTGGTGTGGAAGCTGAGAGAAAGCACAGTAAAGGCCATTTTAGAGTACTCCATTTTAGAGAAGGTGAGAGGGGAGGTTCTGTGCAGGATGTCTGTTTCTGACCTTTGTGCATTTCTTGTCTCCTCCTCCTTTAGCTGAACAATAATATACGTATCAACGATTTATATAGAAATCCTGTATACCTCGGTGTGGGAATGTGCAGCGGATGTGAGGGGGAAATATGAATCCTGTGGACCTCTATAGTACCCCTCCTTTTTTTATTTGATGCAACCATCTGCACATGTGCAGTACTTTCTTTGCTTTCTCACATCCTATCAGATTCATGGGGGGGGAGTACTTCTCACAGACATACACATGCTGGTGTTCAGGAGCCATCAGGGTTGTCCATCAGCGGAGCTGGCTTCTGAGGCTCTTGTTTTTGAAGGAGAAGGCAGAGGTTGGTTTGCACTATCCTCCTTCTCATCGGTCATTAAATACTCCTGTCTTTGTTGACCATCAAGGGAGAAGACAGTTGTGGAACAGGAAATAAAGGAGAAGGAGGAGAGTATCCGTCAGCGCAGCACTGAAGTTCAGGTATGCATTTTGAATATGAGGTGTGTGTGTGTGTGTTATACTGTATTTTATCATGAAACACATATGAGTAATTTTGTATATTATAACAGTTTTTTTTTTTTTTTTTTTTTTTTTTTTTTTTTTTTGGTGTTCACCAGTATGTAATTCAGCCATTGCATTGCTGTCTTAGCGCTATACACAGTTGTGTTTTTATTTATTTATTTTTTTTGGTACCTTAGGTGAGTAGAAGATGGATCTCAACTATTGATTTAGGCTTGGACAGGAATACATTTTTGCTAATTTAATTAAGTTCATTTTTTAAGTCTGACTTTGTTCAGATGTGTGTTTTGGCAAATGTTGCTCTTGTGTACAAAGGTGAAAGGAGCTTTGAGTGAAGATAAATGACCATGCAGTCGATATGTGAGGGGCTCCCTTGGCTTCAGCAGCAACATTATTACTTTTGCTTTGGTAGCGTAATGGTTTTGGAAGGATTCAGTTAACCGTACTCCCTTTACAGCAGTTTCTTTTGGCAATAGCCTGCTTATGTTTGCTGTCTGTCTGGTTTTTGTTGTTACTTAAATTGTGAATTTTGACCTAAAATTAATTTCATGTTTTGTGCACTGTGCTTTCACAGCAATTTGGACTTTTTGCTTTCCAAAGTAGGGGCTTAGGCAAATAAAGCAAACGCACTGTGGTCCTCCAAGTGATCAGGGAACATCAGTGGCCAACAGTCAGGGACATGGTGTTGCAGAGTTTGTGTGTGAGGCAGGGTGCAACCTGTATGGGTTTTTGGGTTCCAGTCCATTCCATAGAAATCAGTTGTTTAGACTTGTTTTTATTTTAACTCTTTGTCTGATGATCAGTGTCAAAAAAAAGCCTACAGGTATGTGCCACTTAACAACGGGGATACGTTCCAAGAAATGCTTTATGAGGTGATTTTGTTGTTGCGCTAACATTATAGCGTGTACATGCTCCACATCAGTTTTGACGTTGTTGTTTATGGTGTAGCCTATTGATCCTAGGCTACAAACCTGTACGACATGTTACAGCAGACTTGGTAGATACGACATGTATGAGGTTGCTGCCAGCGTAATACAGCATGCTGTTTTACAGTGACTGTTTTATAAGTATAAATAGTACACTCTAAAATAACAATTAAAAAGTACAGTTTATATATAATCTTATGGGACCACCGTTATATATGTGGTCCATCGTTGACCGGCACGTTCTTGTGTAGCACATACCTGTAATTAAAGCCACTCTGATTCCATATTGTACAGTAAAATACAAAAAAATCTAAGGTGCTTTATATATATATTTTTTTTATAGACACTGTATTTTCTGCCAGTGTTTATTGATATGACCTGTAGGTCTGTGATTTTTCAACTTTGACTTTTTGCAAATTTTTTTTTTTTGCTGGTAGCTATAAAACTGATCGTGGTATGGAGTGGTTATGTGTAAACTGTAGAAACCCCAAATAGATATGACTTCATATTAGTCATTTATTTGTTTTCATAATCATTAAAGTGAAACTGCAGATTAAAAATCAAGTATTGACTAATTTTTAAACTCCATTGTGTGATCTGTTTCCTTTTGCACTTTCACTGTGATGATATCTAGTTGTGTGTTTCTGTGTGTCCTGTTTGTATGTGACGTCTCACATATTCAAAGAGATTATTCTGAAGTCTACTGAGCCCATTGCTTCGCACTTGTTTTTAATTTAGCAGGCACGTTTCAACATAACATACAACTTGGAGTAAAAAAGTGCATTTTACCAGCAGATGGAGAGCTACAGATGAAAACTAACTATTCTTGGAGTACAATCGCTTAATGTGGTACCAGCATTTTTACTGGGATGTGTTACACAAGCAGCTGCATATTGGTTTGACAGGAATACATTTTTACTTAATGCAAGTTTATGGAGCAGATATGAGATGAGGAGAGTAGTAGATATTAACAAAAGATGTATTTTGAGACCCTTCTTTATTATCCAGAAGGATTTAGCAGTTCTGATTCAGAAGGTCCTCAGCCCACCCCACTAGAGCCAGAAACAAAAACCCGTTGAATTTTGATTTTGAACTTCTTGTGCACGGGACTACCAATAATCAAAGGTGGAACTAAAATGTCCCTAGCTGTTTCCTGCATGCATTTGTCTTTCACTGGACAACCTTACATAGTCCTTAAATAGTCCAACCTTAACCCCAGCATATTGATCGTATTGAAACCAAACATGAATGATGTTTAAGTGATATACTTGGTTATCTTTGCACAGTTAATGACTAATTCATTTTAACAATGAATCAATGCATTTTTACAACATTTTTAATTTCTGCATCATATGAATTTTTGCCACTCTTGCATGAGCAGTAATGAGTAATTTAATGTATTAAAAGTGTGCTGGAGGCATTCTGAATGCACTTGCAGCCCTGTTGTAGTCTGAGGTGCAGAATGATTGTTTGGCACAGGTTACTAAAGATTTCTTTTTTAATAGAAGGCAGTTCTACCACTTGTTAAATGTATATCTCAGAAATAAAAAGTATGTCTGCAGCAGTTAAGCTGTGCAGTGCCAAGAATTTTATGTCTTAGGGTAGCAACCTTGAAAAGACCAATTCAGATTTTCTACTGAAGGCTGGCAATGGACTTTATCTCAGGCAGTGACCACTGATTTGCTCTCATTGGAAAAAATATCTTATTACTAGGTTGGGGTGAGAGTCAACTGTTTGTTTACATCCAGTATGTCACCTTGGACAAAAATATACAAAGACTAATAACATTGAAATCAGTTTCCCAGATTTTTAAAGATGTAGTGTTATTTATCAGTAATGAGTGGTATGGTACATCATTTAATAATGAACATTTGTTAATGAATTTTTAGTTTTTAATCAGATTTTTGCCAAAGGGTTTCAAGTGTCATAATTACATTTAATAGTTTTGTTGGATGTTCTAGTCTGATTCCAGTCCTCCCTGTCTCACCCCCAGGAACTACAGGATGAGGTGCAGCGGGAGAACGGCGAACTGCAGCGGCTGCAGTCCCAACGACAGGACACACAGGATGCATTGGATAAGCTGGACAGGCAGAAAGCTGCTTTGGAGGAGCAGCTGGGTCAGATCCGGCAGCTGTGCAGTGACGAGAATGACTTCGTGAGTTGGCTGGGCACCTTCACCCCTCACTGGGGGACTTTAGCACAAATATAAAATGTGAATTTTATAGACAGGGACATATTGAAATGGATTTAACAGGTAAACTGCAGAAGAATAGAAAACAACCAGAAACGGGTCCTCTTTGACTCACCCTGAAAGCCAATTGTACCTCAACATCACCCCCCCCCCCCCCTAATTTCTAGATTTTTTTTTTTTTTTTTTTTTTTTTGGTTCAGTTGGCAGTTCCTCTTCCTTGTATCTTGTTTAATGAGTCTTCACCCCACTCTTCCTTCTTTTGTGTAGATCCTGTCCTTGCAGGCACAGCAAGCCGAACAGGAAGAGAAGATTGCTGAGTACCAGGCAGAGCTGGCGCGGGCACAGGAAGAGCTCCAGCGGCTGCAGGAGGCAGCAGCATACCTGGAGGAGAAGGTGAAGGCGGCACATGCCCAGCTGAATCCATTGGAAGACTCCATCAAGGATTCATATTCTGAGGTGTCACAGGTCCGTTTCTCTTTGTGCTTTTCTACATTAGCTCCCCCTCTTCTTTAAAAAAAAAAAAAAAAAAAAAAAATTGATTTATGCCTCCGTAAGCAACAATGATATACAGCCATATTTTGAAATGCAGCTTTACATAGTGAGTAATGAGCATCCATAATGGAATAGGCAGTGTGACTAATGTAATTCAGTTTTTATTTGTTAACCTCCAACCAGTTACTGCGGGTTTAATGCAGGGAACCAATATTTATGGTTTATTTGTGATTATTTTTAGTTTATTCCTAGGCATTACCTTTTTTTATGATTAAGTTTGTTCCCACATTTTTATTTTTTTTTATTTATTTTTTTTTAAATTTCAATCTTAAGCAATTATTTCATTAAAGTCTAATCATTTATTGCTTATATTGTACAATGTCTTTGCTGTGGCAAAGTCTTAGTGGTAAGTACAATTGCCAAAGTTGTTTAGATGTAATGACTTTCCAAATGATTAAGGTTTGTAGCAGAACATTAGTCTTTATTAATTCTGGTCTAGGTGCAGCAAAAGCTGAGTAAACTCCAGATACAGGAGAGGACTGTTGTGGATCAGCTAAGCTGGAAAAACCACCTCCAAGAGGAGCCAACAATGGTGAATGGGGCATTTGAGGAGGAGCATCATGAACAAGAACCACTGAGCAAGGAGGAACCACAGGGGCTGCATGAAATAGAAGAGCAGGAACAAGAACAAGAGTCCAGGACCCCTGAGGAACAGGGACCCAGACTCAGTAGCCCAGAAGGCTTTGGCAACATTTCTGTGCCTTCCTGGCAGAAAAACAACACTGTGAGGAAACAAACTTTTTTTTTTTTTCCTTCCTCCTCCTTACATAATTTTCTCATGTTTATATTCAGTAGGATTTTAAGCGTACCTCTAATCTGTTTTTATTCAATGTGTGGTTTGAACCTTTTGTCTTCCATTTGTCCTTTGTCAGGAAACTTGCAATTCGGTCTCTTTTATTGAGATGGCATCTGATGTAAAAGAGGAGGAGGAATCACCCAGAGATGGCACTCCTAAGGTTAGAATTGAGTAAGACTGAGCTGTTCAGCAGCGTTGTTGGATCTGAACTAATGTCTTATTTCTGAAAGACACAAATCTGAAAAAATCTGGGAATCTACCCTCTGCTGACAGGTGGAATCACCGGAGCTGGAGATGAGTCTGGAGCATTCCCAGCAGGCACTGCAGTCTGTAGTTCAGGAAAGCAATTCCCAGAATTCACTGGACTTCTTCCAGGCAGACCCTTTCTCTGATAGTAAGTGCATCCAGCACTCTGGGTTCTTTTGCTGTGTCATTCATGCTTCTGTATTGCTGAGTAGGTGAGATTCCATGTGTGTATGTATTTATTTATTTTTTGCAGGTGATCCTTTCAAAGATGACCCATTTTCGAGGGTTGATGTTTCAGGTTAGTCCTATATCATTTTGTGTTGTTTTTAAACTGAGGGTGTTGGAAAATTTTCCTGGTTAGCAGTGTTGGCTTGGTACATGAAATGAATATATTTGTATATGATTCTTAGGTATGTACTTTAATGTCATGCATAAGATGGTCGATTATAACTGACACTGACATTGGGATTCCCTCTCAGATCCTTTCGGTGGAGACCCCTTCAAGGGCACTGACCCCTTTGCTGCTGACTCGTTCTTCAAGCAGCCATCCTCTGACCCCTTCGCATCTGATGACCCTTTCAGCAGCGCTCACGGTTCAGTGGAGCCAGGCTTTTTTGCCAGCAATATCGACACCACGGCTTCTTCTGACCCCTTCAGCTCCATACCAAACAACTCATCTGGGGCCGACCCATTCAGCTCCAAAGCAAGCAATGTCACGGACCCTGACCCTTTTGGCTCCCAAGTTAATCCAGCTGGTCAAGACCCCTTTACATCCTCCCTGCCCTCCCTTGAGCCTCCCACGGTCAGTCATCCTGGTTGACTCAAGGGCCTGAGTGCTTAACTGCAACAAAGTACAATAAATTCATTGCAAAGAGTCTAGAGTGGAATAATGTTTTAGGAAGGACAGATAGTATTTGTTAATGGGTATATTTTCCTTGGGTAGAATATAGAAAAGCTGTTTAAATGACAAAAGTTTTAGCTTCTGCTCTCTATGCTGGTATATCAGTATTACATTTGTTTTCAAAGACAGAGCTGTGCTGGTTTGCAGTTGTGCTTTTTTTTTTTCCTTTCTCCCCCCCCCCCTTTCTCAGAAGGATGTGGCTGCTGTGGGGAATGATCCTTTTGCTCCAGGTGGGACTGCAGTGAATGCAGACACTGATCCAGGTAAGAGTGCAGATCTATATGAACTGCCCTCATGTATCAGGGCTATTTAGTAGAAAGACCATAATTCACAGCAAGTTAATGAAAATTACAATCCATGCTACATTCTCTACTCTCTGATAGATCCCTTCGCTGCTGTGTTTGGGAACGAGACATTCACGGGGGGTTTCGCAGACTTCAGCTCACTCTCAAAGGTAGTAAAGATTTTTCAAGGAGTTAGATTAACCTGTTTTTGGGAAACTGCTTTGATTCATATCTGAATTATGTCTAACTCTAACCTGGAAGTTGTCAGACTGCAGTGTGGCCTGAAGGAGGGAAACAATGTTATTCACAAATGAATAGCACAAGTAAAATTCATTGTTACAGCAAGTTGTTTGAATACAGTGCTGTGGAATTAAATGATGTTGAATCTTTTTCACAAGTCAAGCGGTGAAGACCCTTTCAGTTCTTCCAACTCTTCAAGTAACAAGAACTTGTTCAAGGAAGGCAGTCAGCCAGGCAGTCCTGACATGCCGCCAGCCCTGCCCCCCAAAACAGGCACACCAACCAGACCCCCTCCACCTCCTCCGTGTGAGTGACATGTATAGCTCCTTTGACTGCTTTGTGAGTACTGTGGAAAATGAACAGTATGTTCTTTTAGGTTGAAATTATTTCTGTGAAGTTTCAAAAAAAAAAAGAAAAAAAGGTTTGAATTGTTGCTTTAATAACTACTATATGTGGGCTCTTAACTATTCAGCCATTGTAGGATTTTGCATGGTTAGTAATAAATATATTTCGTAATAAAAAGGGGATTAATAACAATCAATTTTTTAGACTCCAGTGGTAAAGCCCGAGTAACTCTTAAGTCAGTGTGTGTAATTGATATTTTGTCCTTTTTAAAAGCACACTTGCTATTAATATTTGGTTATAATAAGATTATCCAGATTTTGATAAATATTAGTCCTATTTTTTTCTTATTGCAAGGAAAAAAGTTAGAGGGATTACAGTATTTAAAATATAGAGAAATTAAATTTCCTCTTTGTCTTCAGACATCTTTTTGTTCATTTGATCTCAAGGATAAATGTTCCCAATGTTTACAACTTGACCTGACTTTAAAGGGCTTTATAATAGAACCTCTTATCCTCAAAAATGAACATCATGTTACATCCATGCCAACAGGTAAGCGATCCTCCATCACGAGATCAGAGTCATCTGACTCGTTCCATCGAAGGGCGCCCTTCATACCTCAGGGCTCTATGGACTTCTCCTCGCAGCCAGCCAAGGTCAACCAGGACCCTTTTACCGAGTCTTCACCAGGCCAACCTCTACAGGACCCTGACAGATTTGCAAGCTTTGACAAAGTGAGCTCTTTCTCTGCTCAATCCCCACCCCTTGCAGAAATCCAGTGATGATAACCTTTACCCTAACCTTCTCTGATCCCAAGGCCCCCCAGCCTTCAGCAGTTGGGTGCACCTTCAGCTGTAGCCAAATTCCCCCCCCCCAAAAAAAAAAAAAATCATGCCTTAATGTTTCAAACTCTTAACTGTAAATTTGACCAAGTATATTTGTATTGCCTTGGTCATTCTTTAATCAAGCCATAAAAAAAACTTTGGTCATTTTGGTAAATTATACTTTTAATAAATTTATATTGATTTTTAAAAAAAATAAATTTATCCCAGCTGAGCTAGTATGACCAGTTTGGCAGCTGAAGATGCCTTTAGTGTTACCTTACACAGTACTTGAGGGAACTGATATTTAACAATGTTCCTGGCCTTTACAGTAGCTCCACACTTGACAAAAAGCAAGAAATAATTTTTGCCATGGCAATGTTCCAAAGGAGGTCTGGAAGCCTTATCTCTTATAGTCATTGACGTGATCACCTCTCGGTGGAAAAGTTAGGTGGTTTAAGTTGGTTTGAGACAATTGCTAAACTGTTGTCTGCACCCTCCCTTTATCCTGCACGATTTTCTCACTCCAACCCTTCATCAGAGTCCTGCATCTTCTGTGTCCATGTTTGATTTACACCCATCCTTTGTGCTGAGTGCGGATCTCCTCAGTGCCTTCATTGCTCCCCTCTTTGGAATCACTCTTGTTGCATCCACCCCTGAGGCCCTCAGCCTTGATCTACACAGAAAACAACTGTCTTCTGCACTGTTCATTTTTTATTTTATTTTTTTTTTTTTTTGTCCTTTAGTTGAATTCCAGAAAATAAAAGGGAAAACTAGGACACCACCTACTTTGTCACTGTAGATTATTGGTATATTGCATGCCCATACTTATGTGTACTTTTTATGTGTGAGAATGGATGCATATATATATATTCCATATATACATACTATATTTATGTATATATCAATATATAATGTATATGTGTGTATTTGTATATGTATGTTAAACTTGCATATGATTTGCAAAAATTATTTCCTTTTTGCAACTTTTTTTTTTTTTTTTTTTTTTTCTTTCTTCCCACAGTTCTGTTGCAATTCTAGTTTTCAAGTATGTTGGAAGTAAACCAACTCAAATCCTACCCAGGCTCATTTTGTAAATTCTAATATTTCTTAAGTGGCATCGATACCTGAATAACTGAAAAGGTTTCTATTTCAGGTGGCATAGCAGTTTGTTTTAATCTGGCTCTTAGTTTGAGTTTATTATCCCCCTCTTCTCTCCCCATCCATTTTCATGTATTCTCATTTTCAGCCATTTCTGACTATATGTGATTAACTGCATGTTCAGCAGGGCTGGCACTGACAAAGGGTGAAAGATTTGTTGCAGCAGCAGCATTGGCTTTTTTTTCCCCCAGTTGAAATCGATGTGTTTCATCAGCTAAAATTGCCAAAAAATAAACCCACAGATAAAGAATAATACTGTACAGAGCTGCTGGGGACAATAACAAGCCACTGAGGGTGTGTAAAGTTGATTTGAAGGCCTGCTTGAGGCTCTCTATTCCCCTTTCCATCCTCTTTTGAATTCAGCAAGTGGTTTTGTTTTTTGAGATGGGTACATCTCTCAGCAGCTCCACACCTTCTGGCTTTATTAGTCTGTGCCAGTCCTTCCCCTTTACCATGTGCTTGTTCACTAAGTCCTGCCTCCTCTGAATGAGTCTCACTGCAACAGCTACTCTGGTCCTTCTGCCATGCAACTCTAACTCCCACTCCATACAAACCCCTGACAGATCTTTCTCAAATATCCCCAGCTGGTCTGTCCCAATTCCAGCTGGATGATATAAATACTCTGTGAACGTTGCAACAGTGCTTTCTTGTTATACGCAGTATATTTATAAAAGAGACTCCGTTTTGTGTACCTCACAAGAATCGAGCTTATGTCATGATCTCACGGTTATATCACGTTTCTCTCTGTGCATTGCCAGCTTGTATTATTATAAAGTATTTTCTCAAGCTCACTGACCATTCACTCCTGTTTACTTCAGGTTTGAATCCCTAGCTCTAGCTGAAGCCCCTTTTAACTAAAGTACTTAACTTTGATTTCCACCATGAAAAATTACCCAGGTGTATAAATGACTGTAAAACACTTAAACCTAACATTTTAAATGCTGTTGGGGAAAAAAAAAAAAGCTAAATGAAATTATATTAAATAATTCCTTTACATGTTGTATTTTTTCAAAATAATTTAATTGGTTTTAATATGTAGGACTGTTAACTGAGTACCCAGTGGAACCTGCTTGTTAAATCCAGTAATCCCCCCCCCCCCCAAAAAAAAAAAAACAAAAAAAAAAAACATCTGTACCCTAGTATCTGAGTGTAACTGGTTCCTAGATACAGCTTGAATGCTGCCAACCCAGATATCAGGAAGCAGTTTCCATTGTTTCTTGAGGTCTTGTTGAGGAAAATTGTGATTTGTCCCAGGTTCATCTGACAAATCCCAAATTTTCCCCATTATATTCCCAAGACTCCAAAATGCCCATTTCAACAAAGAGCAATTTAAATACCAGTTATATAATTATCAAAGTTAATGAATTGGTATGCACTTCTTTATATACAGTTACTTTTTAGTATCATTTACATTTAGTAGTCAAATTTATTTTAAAAAAAATGAAGAAATTAAAGAACAGTAAAGTGTACCTGCTAGAGAACTAAATGATAAGTGCAAACTGTTTGAACAAGGCCCAGGGCAAAGGCTGAGAATGCAAATGCTGGGTGCAGTTGTCACCCAGTTTTGAATGTCAAAATATTTTGAAACCGGGAGCTCAAATACCAGGGTATAGGTGTAGTTTGTCACAGTGTGGAAGTAGTGGCGTAATGGTCAAGTGGGGAAAAGCATTTTGTGATGGTTGTCTGGTCAGTGATGGCTTGTGATGTGTGTGTGTCAGGAGGGTTCTGACGGGGCTGTGGTTATATGTGTGTGTCTGTGTGCATGATGTGTGGAGCAGTACCCTACAGAGGAGGACATGATTGAGTGGGCAAAGCGCGAGAGCGAGCGGGAGGAGAAGGAGCGCCTGGCTCGCCTCACACAGCAGGAGCAGGAGGACCTGGAGCTGGCCATAGCCCTCAGCAAGTCGGAGTTGTCCTGAGGCATCGCAGGCCTCCCCAGTGAGCTTTCACCGGAGGAGGAAGAGGGATGCAGTGCAGCTGAACTGAATGGCCAGCATGGAGGAAGATGGACAACTGCTTTCCCCACCAAGCATCATCTTACTCACCAGTCCACCAATATCTATCCTTACCAACACTAATTGTACCATTTCCAGTTTTATGCCATTTTTTGGGAGAGGCATTATTATTACTTCTTATGACTTAATTCCTTATTGGTTACCTTAACCAAGCCATCCGGTTTGCTCTTGTGAATGATCATCACATGAGTTCATGATCACGTTGATCCCTGACACTAGTTTTGGCTTTATAACTAAAACCTCACCAGAGGAAAAAGCACATTGTTGCCCCTTTTGTGTCTATTTTCAAGCTTTTAATGTTTTTTTTTTTTTTGTTTTTTTTTTAAACTACACTGCCCTCACCTAGATTTACCAAAATGTTATTTTGCTTTTGTTGAGGCAGGTATTTGCCAGCTGACTTTCTTTCAGTTCCAAACCCGAAGAAAAGATTTTTTTTTTTATTTTTTTATTTTTATTTTTTAAATGCATCTTAACCACTACCGGAAAGCTGTTTCTTTTCCTTTTTCAGTTGCCCAAGTATAGCCCAGTTATATTTTAATGATATATCTATCAATATATGCCAGCCTCTCTGTGGTCTGCTGTAAATACTTGTACTCCATGATTTATTGCTTTAGATACTCATGGTCAAAGGGAAGGAAAGGGGTAGTTGTGAGCACTGAGTGAGGCCAGTTTCCTAACATTACCATTGTTGAGTCTTTTGGAGCCTCTCATTCATTTAAGGAACAATGAGGCTTTACCTATTTAGAGGGTCTTTTTAATCTTGTCAATGTATAGACACATATATGTATAGAAAATATACATCATATAATGTATAGACACATCAGCAGTACGGCTGATGAACTGAATGAAGTCAGACCCTTAAGTGATTTGCGTGTGTATCCGACAACGCTGTACAAACCTACATTTGCAGTGAAGTATGTCAGATTTAATGAATGTAGGATGTTCTTGAAACTTTTAAAACATATCCTGCTAGGTGAACACCAGAAGTGCTAAGATTGGCCTTGCCAAAGTGAAATTTAATGTGACCGTAATACCAGACATGGTAGGAAGTACTTTTGTTGGCTTTCTTGGTTTGTCACATTATCTACCGGAGCTTAATTTGTTCAACCGATTTAACAAGAAATGAGAACTTCTGACACATGTAAACACTCTTGGACTCAACTTGGTGTCTTCATACTTGCCTTCTAGCATTTCCTCCTTTCACTTTCACTTTGGTGTAGCAGCAACCACTCCACCGCTTTGTCAAAACCTTGGCTTTTTGAAAACACGTGTGCTTGTCTTTGATATAAAATGCCACTCGCTGTAACATCCAACTGTGGAACGTGAGCCCGAGTGAGACTAATGGATCATTGGGCAGTGCGTGTTTAGGAGAAAGCTGAGCACCATGTTACCGTCGTGCAATTTCAGTATTTTCCCGGCTTCTTTGCGGCAGTTTGTTTTATGTGTCATCCAACCTAAAGATGTTCCTATCAGGAATTTCCTTATTGGGGTTGTGCCCAGGGACATCTCCCTGCACTTGACTTGTACCTACATGTGTTGTGTCTGATCTGTACCTACTGCATTTCCCAAATAGTAATACAGCCTTTTTTAATAATTAACATAATATCAAACATGGTTGCCTATTTCATAAGGAATATGAGCTGTTTTGGTGAGGGGGTTCTCCTTAGTTCCTGTTCCCAAGGTACAAAACTGATCATCTTCTACCCTTACTCTTCTGGAAGGTCTGGGTAGCTAGGTGTGTAAATATAGTGCATTGATTCAGATGCTCATTATATAAAGCTATTGGTGGTTTGGGTTACCATGGATGGCCTTGCTTTCTTGGTGCTTGTTAGAGTAAACAGTAAGTTTCTGAATGTGATCAATCCAATGTCTATATGCAACCGGGGTAATTCTGTGCTGACCGTGTGCATGTACACGTGCGTACCCTTTTAACTTTGAAGTGTTATGAAATTTGTCTTGTACGAAGGCTACTGGTGGCTCTCAGAACATTGCGGTTTAGGATTTCCGCCACTTTGCCCTGTGGTGGTTGTTCTACTTTGCTTGGTTTAAATGCGTGAAGTTAAATCTGGTCGGATGTTAAGCCAGCGCTGCTGCTCGTTGAAGGGGATTCTACTGAGGATGTTTTATTGTCATCTGGGAAGCTCTGCAAGAGAAATAACAGCCAAGCATGTAACCTCTCCAATTGGAATGTGGGCAGACGTGGTCCTCTTTTATATATGCAGTTAAAATGTAGACCTCTGAGGTCATTTGGATGGATTTAGCATCTAAGCATTAGAATATGTAGCCCAAGGTCAGGTTCAGGAGGACCTTACTTTTTGTATCCAAAGACTTGCGGTGTAAATACAGCCGAGCTCTAGTTTCTCCATTGAGGAACGGCTCCTCCTTGCCTTTCTTGTCTCATTTATTCTTGTATGTAAAGCTTCTCCGCTATTGTTGCTCATGTAACTTGTATAGTAACTCTTTTATTAAATGAAAAACCACTGATTTATGTAAGCTATCTATATAGACTTTTTAAAACAAGCTAATTTTATTTTTTAACATCAAATATTTTCCCTCAGTGGGTATAATTGTTTAAATATGCTGCATATAACATGTAATAAAAAAGATAATAAATGTAAATGTTACAAAAATGCAGGATTTGTCTTATCATTGAGAAGTGGAGTTGCTGTTTGTTCTGGTGGCTTGGAAATGGTCTTCCATCAAAAACAAATGCACTGCGATGTTGACTATACCTTCCCTGCTTAAGATTGAACTTTTCTCAAATTGTTTTTACTTTATTTGTTATACCAGCAATTTATGTGTCATAGAATTGTGGTGTTGATTCCATGGCCTCTATGTAGAGTTAATGCTGTAACTCTAAGCTGTATCTTTACCATAGATCTGTTCTTACATCTGTGCCTGTTTAATAATAATCTGACTTGATGTGAGATTTTCTATCTTAACACTAATGTTTGAAGCCATGCACACAGTACTGTTTTACTAGTTTTTACACATTTTATTGTTTCTCAAACATGGCAACTATCACAAATGGTGGCTACTATATCCTGAAAAACACAGCAAGTTTATACTACAGTATACCATGTATACAGGGTGAGTCTAAAGTAGCCCCAAAATTTTTCCAAGATTCCTAATGATGGGTTGATGTAACCATTACTGTTTTGCTTTGGTTCAATAGGTGTGTGTGTGAGTGAGTGAGAGAGATCTCTCAGCCATCTTGAGTTCAACTGAAAAATTCCTGATGGAAACAGAAGTGATGTGACCACTCTAACTTGTTGTAAAATTTAAGACATTCAAGGGTGAAGTCAATATTTTCATAGTTTGACCTGTCAACGTTGCTTTATGGTTTAACAGCATTGTTTTTGACATTTGCAGGAACAACAGTGATGGCCCAGGTAGAGGATGACAGGACTGATTTTATTCTGCATGCAGTTGGATGAATCCGTCCACCATCGGCAGCCAGAGCAGCACCTATGGGTTAGGGCTTAGACTTCAAAGTCTTGCTGCGAGTTCATCCAACCTAATATTTGGGTGCTTCCAGACTTTTGACTCACTCTCTATGTTCTGGTAATGCCTTCAAGTGCAGAAGTCTCCTAGAAGACATTTGTCTTTTTGTCTGTTGCTTGTAGACAGACGATTAAATGCTTATCTGTTAAACTTAAGTGGTGAGTGAGCTGTGGTGATGATGATGATGATGATGATGATATTAATGTAATGGTGAGATAAGTGACATATTTTAATGCCTAATAGTCACCTTTGTCCAACAGTCATTACCTGTATGGCTTGTCTAGCTGAAATGAGAAACCAAGGAATGACTGCATCAGCATCTGCTTTGCTGAATGGCTGCAGTGAGAAGGAAACCGTATTAATTCTCTTGCAGTTTCATTTGGGGGGGGGGGAGGAGGTGAGCAAGAAAGGCAGTATTTGTCCATAAAGACACTCCTGAGTAACTTGCCTACCGCAACACTTTCTGCTGCTGACTGTCCTCATTTGCCGCAACTTCACACTGGCTGGTGAGAGGTGTTGCTGTACCCAGCGATACTTCCTCCCCAAAGGGCTGTAAGTTCAACCACTGAGAGACATGGCTTTAGTTTAAACTTCCCCTAAATATTAAATCAGACTCCAGAGATGGTTGTCTGCTTGACAGAGTTTATTTTAACGCTTTGGTCGATACCAGAAGTTCCCTCTATAAATATGCGGATGTCTGAAGTTTTTAAGTTACCTCCTGCTCAAAAAAACTTTTTACCTGCTCAGTTACCTGCTGTTTTTGGAACATTCAGACACCCTTCTGGAACCTTGTTAATGCTACATGATCACTGCTGTGATGTGGTTACCAGCTGACCTTCAGCTCCTGTTCTATGCAAATGGATGTGTGGCATCCCACTCTGCTGTCTCTGCCTCTGTTTTAATGCTGCTCATAAATCTAATTTAATATATAAAAAATAAACGTGTGTGTATATATACTATATACCAAGCTTATTTCGGGCATTGTTAATATCTACATAGTTGTGCTGTGTATTTTGAAATTGCCAGCAGCCCTGAACTGACACTAAAAGTATAATATTAAAAAAGTTGGTAGTACTTTTAAGCCTGTGTTCAAAGCGAATGATAAAAGCTGAGTTGAGCTTCTTGTTATAAAATTCTAATTCAGGATCAGATTTGGCCAAGTATGCTCACACATGCAAGGAATTTGGCTTTGGGACCCAATGTTCCCAACGTGTGCAAAAGATGCATGACAGTGCAGGAGAATGAGTAAACAAAGGAAGAGTAAATCTTTAAAAGGGAGTAATAAAATAGAAAAAGGGTAACATGGCACAGACCAACAAAGTAGCTTTTCGTGAACACAAGAGCGTGGGGAAAGAAGCTGAAGTTCAAACAAAGCCGTGGCCTGGGTGAGAAAGGTCTGTCAAGATTTTCAAGATTATGGGATGTGCTCTATTGTCCGTGATGTGTTGCAGATTGTGTTTGGCTTCAACCTGGTGCCAAAACAGAGCCACTTGTGCAAATGGGCTGCCTAGTTTTTACCCTCTGGTTCCCTTCCACGGTGGATTCCTGGAGAGCAGTGTCTGCAGCCCAGCTGGTGCACTGGCCTGTCAATAAGAGGGCTGTGCTGTGCAGGCAGACTGAGATGATGGTAGCAGGAGGGAGTGGTTGATGAGGGAAGCAGGGGAGGGCTGTGTGTGTGCGTGCTGATGGAGAGAGGGAAGGGAAAACGGAAGATGTTGGGCTCCCAGTGTATGAAAGTCATCTCGTTCTTATTAGGACTTTGTTCCTCCACTTCCGTCTCAACTGTCCTGCTTTCTGCTACTGCTGGGAGTGTGTGGATCCTGCTCAGCACTACTGGAAAGAGACCACGCCAGCCAGACAGTTGTGTGTTCTCTCCCCAGCCCAGCCTCAAGCCCTGTGTCAAATAAAAATGTCCGAAGAAGACAGAGCTTTGCCAGATGGGTAAGGGAAACCTTCTCTCTCTGTGTGTGTGTGCGTGTGTGCGCACGTACCTACCTACGTGAGCATGCATTTTTGTGCCCTTTGCTTACAGTGAGGGGTCCAACATGCCATCCCTTATCTGCAGAGACAGGAAACAGAAAAGGAGATCATTTTAAACTTGCTCTTCTTACGACATTTCATCCTGAATGGTGTTTGACTGCAGTGTTTTGTGGCCTTCCTTCTAGAAGAAACTTTCCTTGTTTATCGGCATTTAACCCATCGTCCTCCAGGGGAAAGCGAGTGAGACTTTGTGGGATTGTTGTGCCTTTGTGTATGTGGGGGGGGAAATGCATCTTTTTCTATATAAATACATGAAAATGTTTTGAGGTTTAATGTTCATTGCACTAAAGCAAAATGTCCAAAACACAGTGTGAATTGCAGAATCAGAATCGTGTTTACTGGCCAAGTATGTGAGCAAGCACATACAAGGAATTTGATTCCGGTAGATGGTGGCTCCACACACAACAGTATAAAACAACAACGTATGAAGACAGCAACATGTATAGACAATGTATAGACAACATGTAACAATATAATCTAAGTCTTATGTACAAAAGTACAAGATTACAGCAATAAATATACAAAAATGTGCAAAAAGTGCAGTAGCACTACTGAGGGTGTTTAGACAGAGTAGGATCAGTTGTTAAGGAGGGAGATGGCGAGGGGAAAGAAACTGTTTCTGTGTCGACTAGTCCTGGTCTGCAGGCTTCTATATCCTCTGCCAGAGGGCAGCAAGTCAACAAGTCTGTGTCCAGGGTGTGAGAGATCTGAAATGATTTTCCCTGCCCTTTTCCTGGTTCTTAAGAGAAACAGGTCCTGGATGGAGGGCAGGGGGGCACCAATGATCTTTTCTGCTGTCCGTACAGTTCGCTGCAGTCTGTTTCTGTCCTGTTTAGTGGCTGCTCCATACCAGACTGTGATGGAGGAGCACAGGGCAGACTCAATTACTGCAGTGTAGAACTGAATCAGCAGATCCTGTGGGAGACTGTACTTCCTCAGTTGTCGTAGGAAGTACATCCTCTGCTGGGTCTTTTTGAGGATATTGGTCTCCCACTTCAGATCCTGGGAGATGGTGGTACCCAGGAACTTGAAGGTCTCCACAGTAGACACTGGGCTATCTGATATGGTGAGGGGGAAACAGTGGAAAGGGATGTTTCCTGAAGTCCACTGTCATCTCTACGGTTTTGAGCGTGTTCAGCTCCAGGTTGTGCTGACTGCACCAGAGTACCAGCCGCTCAACTTCCTGCCGGTATGCAGACTCGTCACCGTCCTGGATAAGACCGTCATTGGTCTTGCAGCAATTGCAGCAGGATTGTCAGTGTTGCCTTATTTCTAACAGTGATTTATTTTGCAAGAGCCTGCAAGGATGAGTCAGTCTTCATTCATTCACTCTAAAATGAATGAATGAATTTAAATGACACCAGAGCATTGCAGGGTAGCCGCACACACATTCACGCTCTGTGGGCTACCTATAGTCTCCAGTTAACCTGAAACATAGCTTTGGACTGTTGGAGGAAAACCATTCGGAGAGAACATGCATTCAAACAGCCTGGGTGGCAGGGCACAAACACCATTACCTGCTGCATCGCTGTCCCACCCGCTGCATGAACATCAATATTTATTTGCCCTTTTTCTACCAACACACATGTATGCATGTAGCGAAATGCATGGGTAGAGAACAACGGGTACAATTGACATTGCTGTGGGCTGCAGGGGATGTAGTGACTGCTCCTTGCTGTCAGAGGAGGCTTGAATAAAGGTGGGATGCAAATAACTATTAATAATAATGTCAATTATGAAGGCTGAAACAAAGAATAAATAATTCTACAAATTCAACCCGCATTTTTCCAACACCAGCATTTTTTTGGACAACCTCCTCCAGCAGGAGGGAGAAACTTAATCTGTTGACCTTTACAGACCTTGAAAACTTTTTTTTTTTTTTAATACCATGAATTACAGTAGAATACGTAGCAGAATGTGCAAGGCTGCATGCTTTTACCATCAGTCAGTGAACTGGATAAAAATGGTGCCATGAGGAATTTAAAATGCCCTTGAACATGAAGCTGAATATAAATTATGTCCAGTTTTGCAAGTAAAGGCATTTTTAGATCCAACACCCCCCCCCCCCACCCTTTCCCACATATCCCTGTTATGTATCACTTACTGTATACATAAACACTCCCTCTGTGCAATTTGCTCAGCATTCTTACTGGCCTTGAAAATTGGTGCAAGAGCTTCTGCATTTTGGCATTTCTATAAAACTATCTTGCATTTAAATGATAAAATGATAACATTTTGTGGGTGTGTGTTCATGGGCCTCTTTGTTCAGTCCACAAATTTTCTGTGGGATTCAGGTCAGGGCTTTGCGATAGCCACCACAATAATTTCACATTGTCTGCAAGCCTTTTTTTTTTTTTTTTTTTTTTTTTTTTTTTTTTTAAACTTTAGAGGTTTGCTTGGGATCATTGTCCTGTTGGAAGTCCCATCTGTGACCAGGCTTTAGCTTTCTGGCTGATGTCTTGAGGTGTTGTTTCAGAATTCCCAGATATTGCTCCTCCTTCAAGATGTCTTCCGTTTTATGAAGTATACCAGTCCCTTGATGGAGTTTTTTGAATTAAGAGCCTTACCCTTCATCCTCCATGCACAGCGGCGATCATTATTGCCAAACAGTTCAAATTTGGTTTCATCTGACCAGAGAACAGGACTTCAAAAAGCTATGTCTTTGTCCTGGTGAGCAACTGCAAACTGTAGTTTGACTTTATGTTGATTTTGGAGTAATGGCTTCTTTCCTGCTTGACAACATTTCAGGCTATGGCAACGAAATTCTTTTCTTAGTGGTGGATGATGACACTTTTGCTCCTGATGCCTTCAATTCCTTCACCAGTTCCTTAGTTGTAATCTTGGTACAAGCTTTCCAACCAAAGTTTGTTCATCCCTGTGAGTTGATGTGTGCCTCCTTCCTGAACAAAGTCAAGTCTGTATGGTCCCAAAATGTTTAAGTTTTCATACAGTTGATTGTACAGTTGCTTGTGGAACCTTGCAATTTTTGGAAATGGCTCCTAAGTAGGAATTCAACTTAGGGAGATCCACAATCTTCCTCCTAAGGCCTTGACTCTGTTCTTTTGATTTCCCCATTGTCTTAGCCACAAGAAGGCACTGGCTCTACAGGTAGACCCTTAAATATAGCCACAAAAGTCCCAATTAACCCCAAATTTGGACAGTTAGCCAATCAGAAGCTATTAAAAGTAATCACATCAATTCCTGGAATCATCTGTACTGTTTAAAGAGACAGTCAACTTAAAGAGTATGTCAACTTTTGACCCACTGTCATGGTGCCACTGCACTCCTGCAACTCTGTTCTACCATGTTGCCTCTGTCTCTGCTAGGGAGGTCTGGGTCAGTCAGTAGCTCACTGGGAGCAGTAAGACTAACTGAACCTCGGACTTGGTCACTGATGTTCGGTCCCTCCTGTGCGAGCTGTGTGCCCCTGCCATAATAGCGGAGGGCAGGTTCAACAACAAGAGTTTACGGAAGGACAAATAGAGGCAACATGGTACAACACAGTTGCAGGAGTGCAGTGGCACCATGACACCCACATAGTAAATAAAGGCTGAATTAAATGTCTACTAGTCATTATGTTGGGGAAAAACTCTTTATGGACATTAAGTAGATACTCTGATTCAATACAGGAACTGTTTGGTACCTGATGTGTTAAACTGGAAAATTTTGAGTTTGAGCAAGGTGTATGTAAATGTATAGCCTCGTGTGTGTGTGTGTATTACTATGCATACAGGTGTTAGAACCCTTTATATATATGTTCATTATTACTATTTTTGTTATTATTACTAGTTTTGCTTTGTAGTGCCCAAATGAATTAGAAACAAAAGTACAGTGCAATCAACCGACAGCCAGCAAAGATTAGTGTTACAAAAATGCACGTTTAGTTAAATTCAGTTAAAATGCTCTTCATTTTCATTTGCACCCCCAGCATTCGATGCATTCTGTGTTGGTGAATGAATGCAGTCACGTTGCTATTCTGCATATGACTGCATATTCAAACTGGCTGGTGTGTGAGGATTCTCTTTTTAATAAATGTCACTCAATTGGGACACTTCAGTCATTTGAATGTCCGAGTTTGTGTTGACACTGTATTGTGCTATGTTACTGTGATGCGGTCGTAAGAGCTGTAAATTCTGTATTTTCAAATTATTCTTTGTAAAGTGTCACCCCGTAACAGAAGGCACAGTTACGATAAACCAATATTGAAGCATAGATGATCTTATGCTGTGATTATTTAGAAAGTAAATGAGCTGAAGTACAGAGATGAGAAGGAATGTGTTGTTGGTTAACAAACTTGTGGCAATGTTGAAGGTCTGCTTGGAGTGGGCAGCTGTGGGAGACCCTGTCAGCAGGCAGATTCTCCTTACACTGAACATTTTGAAGGGCATTTCGTTTTGCCCAAAGACAGAACTACATAGGGAGATGCTTCAGCAAAATGCGTTCTCAGCATCTTTTCTGTGGGTCCTGTCCTTTTCTGAAACCTGAAACAAGGGCTATTTTGGGCACAAATGATGTGATGACGAATGCTCACACTTTTCTACTGCAGTTTGTCAAACCCTTTCATGTTATACACCTCTTGCGTTAACCATTTTCTGCTGTCTACATCCTCAATGCGAAGCAGCAACATCATTCTGACTCACTTGCTTCTGATTGCCGAATAGTCTCACCCTCTCGTGCTCTTCACCTTTCGATAAAGACACTGTTGGTAGCGACATGGTAAATTCTGGTGTCCTTTACAAGATGGCAAAAGACAAATCCAGCCAGGTTTACCATAGTACAGTTGTGGAGTGGGTCAGGGCTTGACCTGCACGTGTTTTGGCTTTTGCTCTGCATTTGCCTCGAATGACTGCTGCTGCCTTTGAGCACAGAAGCTGGTGGAGAAGGTGGATGATTTGTGTGCCCCTGCTCTGTCGTCTTGACTGCGTCCTCTGAGCTCTCCATCCCTCTGTGTGGAGCTCAGGTCCCAGAGATCACAGCTGTCCATAGCCCTCGAAGACTGCATGGTGGCACTGGACTGGTTCTTGCAGAACAACTTTACGGAGGCGCTGTGTCGACTGCACTGCAGGTGAGTACCAGTGGGTGAGGGGTTCCAGCATCTGATACATTCCTCTTTGTTTTTCAGTCGTTCTGTAAGGCTCTAAACCACTCCTATGCCCCAGTTTCTCTCTTCTTTTATTCTCCCTGCTCATGTTGAGTTTAATATTTCCTGTGTCACAAGCAAATGTTTATTGCAGATCTAACTTAGATCCCATTCTCTGTGACCAGCCTACCTGGTACATAATGACACATGAATTAAGATTTATTTATAGCATGGACTAATCTCTCCAAAATCTGTCACTGTTGGGGGAGAGGTCTCCTTTAGGCTTAATCCAAGCCACTCCATTAAATAACAGAGGAGAGAGATGAGCAGCTGTGGTAAATCCAGTGAATCAGGCACCCTGACCTGCTGTCCAGCTCCGCTTCATCCATTTTTTTTTTTTTTTTTTTTGCGGCTTAATAGTTTGTCAGCGACAAGCTGTGATCTTCATGACTCCTGAGCTCAACCTGACCCCTCGCTGGTTTGGATTCAGGGCTTTTTGGTCTCTGCTGGCATTTGGATGTGAACCTTGAGTCTCCTTGGCCCCCAGTAATGTTAAGTTCTCTCTTCAAGCTGCTTCTGTCACCAAATTGGGGGAGGGGGTGATATTTGGCTTTGTGTAAATATATTTTAAGTAGTAAAATATGCCGGATATATGTGGGTAGGTCAGTAAGTACTGTATCTGTAACTACTGTCAAAAGTACTATTATCAAAATATTATTGACACTGAACAACATATGATGCTGTAGCTAGAAATAAAACAAAGTAGGTGAAAAACATCAACTGTTTGACAAGAAGTTACCATCTGGTAGACTACATGCTTAGAAATAACCACTGTGTCACAAGTGAGATCCAACTTACGACTGATGCACCTTACAACCTGCCATCAGTCCCCGAGCTACTCGTAAGATGGGGACAGTCTGCGCTGCCTGTATTGTGCTTTCATCCCGGAGTAACATGTGACCCACTGCTCAGACACGATGACAAATAACGCTCATTTTTATCATTTATTCCATTTAGAATTGCAGACAGCATGTACCATGCCCTCACTTATGCCAGTATCCTCGAGATGCAGGCGCTGATGACCTTTGATCCCATAGACATTTTGGCTGCCGGAAACACGATGAAGGATGCCCAGGTGCTGTGCCAGCGGTACGTCTGTGCCCTTGAGACATGCAACACGGTTCATTTTTGTACCAAACTGACAATACGATTGAAGAATGTATGCCCCTTCCTATACCACAGTCAGCAATGCGATCCTGTGGTCGATTCCAAAGGTATGGCTTCCAACAGCGATGTTCTGTGTACTTTTTTTTAGGCTTCGTAAGAAGTCATCTTTCAACAGCATGATCAGCAGAAGCTTCACTGAAGGTCAGTGCATATTGAGCACCATGGATGCACCTGAATCTTTTTTGTGTGAAATTGCAAAATAGTTTTTATAGGATCCTTTATATCCATCATATTCCTGTGCCACTGTGGTAGTTGCTAATTCGTTCAATTATTGCACAATGAGGTCCTGGTTGGTGTGCTGGTGGTGGGAGGGTGAGGAAGTTTGTCTCCAATGTTCAAGCAAGTCTAATGTGCTTCCAAAATGTGCTATATGCACAATTTGATTGCGTTCTACTACCAATAGTGTTTGTTCTCACACAGCCTGACAAACTGTTACTACCCTGCCAGTTGTTGTGCGACTTCCACCCGACACGATGTGATTTCAAAATGATTGGAGATTATTTTGCTCTGGTTTTCCCCTCAGAGGAGCTCCACGCAGAATTGTGCTATGCAGAATGTCTCCTACAGAGGGCAGCGCTGACCCTCCTGCAGGTGAACCCCCGTGGAATCCCCCATACTTCCCCGTGTACGCATCATTTCCCTCTTTAACCCACACCTGTCTTGGCCGAATTTCCCATAATTTGGCTGTTTAGTATGACAAACCATAACTTCCACATTCCTGCCATTCTGACAGGATGGAGCCACACTAAGCTTCATTAGAGGGGGAATTCAAGTGAGGAACAGCTTCAAAATATACAAGTGAGAAATGTGCTTTTGTTGCATTTGACGAGCAGCCGGAGTTTCAGCGGCGTTTACTATCATGGGGTTTCTTCTGCATCACCTGTGTGTCTTGGTCTACATTGCAGGGAATTACATTCAGTCCTGCTGTCATCGGCCTGTGTCCACGGGGACAGTCTTTGTCATTTTGAAGGAGGCGTGAAGCTTGGAGTAGGAGCCTTCAACCTGGTCAGTGTGCTTACGTTGTCAAAATACACATCAGCATAATATTTGCAAAACTGGTCTTTGCTGCAGTCCCATCACATCTCATTGATCGCCAGCTCTGCCCTACTGTCCCTAGATGCTGTCCATGCTGCCCACAAGCATCCTCAAGCTGCTGGAGTTTGTTGGTTTTTCTGGCAACAAGGTGATCTCTTCAGTGTCCCTTGATGGAGGAGGGCTTGGGTGATGAACTTAAGGGAAGCAAATTTTGTCTGTCATGGCCTTCTAGGAGTTTGGGCTGCAACAGCTGCAGGAGGCCTCCTCGGGCCACACCTTCCGTGCCTTTCTGTGTACCATGCTGCTGCTGTGCTACCATACCTTCATGAGCTTCATCCTGGGTGAGATAAGGCTCCTTCTGCTCAAGTTCTCCAAGTTCATATGAAACGGTTTTATTAATTATGTGCTTTTACTTAGACGTGGTCATTTGGGTGACAGCTATCAGTGAACTATCTTAAGAAAACTCTGTTCAAATCCTAAAAGCTGTTTTTCTATAGCTTAAATATTTTTACACACTAAACACTGTTAAATGGCTATTTTTATGAAATAAAGAGGATAATTCTTCTGTATGTCCAACACACTACTGATAAACACTCCCATTAGAGTGCATAGTTTTTTTTTTTGGTTTTTTTTTGTCTTTTTATCGAATGTTAAGTTTAGTTTTCCCTTAAAATTAATATTGCAGATATTGCAGAATTACAGCTGAAATTCATTAATACACATTTTGCACACTAAACCCTATCACACAAGCAAGTTGTTGTTGCACACTTACATGAACGCTGACGTGCATCATGGGATGCCTCCTCCATACATGCAGGCACAGGTGAAGAGGACATGGAGGATGCAGAGAAGCTGCTACAGCCCTACCTTAAGCGGTATCCTAAGGTAGGATTGAATAAGCCCGGCACTGTGCGCACACATATGAGTAACTGAAATGAGAAGACAGGGTGACAGTGTATTTGTGTATATGTTTTAGGGAGCAGTTTTCTTATTTTTGGCGGGCCGAATTGAGGAAATCAAAGGAAATCTGGATGCTGTGAGTGAACTCGTATGTTGTAGAAGAGCACCCCTTTCATTGATGCTGTATGCTTTAAATATGGTGTAAACTTCATCCAGTTAGTTAATGTGTAATATTTCCACTGAACTCTGTGTGTCTGTCTCTCTTTCAGGCAATTGGTCGCTTTGAGGAGTGCTGTGAGGCCCAGCAGCAATGGAAGCAGTTCCATCACATGTGCTACTGGGAACTGATGTGGTGTTTCACCTACAAGAGGCACTGGAAGATGGCCTACTTCTACGCTGACCTTCTCAGCAAGGAGAACGCCTGGTCCAAAGTTAGGAGATACAAATGCTTTGCTCTATGTTTGTGCGTGCTGTTGCTCTTATTGCTTGCGACAGAGTACAGTACAACTTCAGTTATCCAAACATCAATTATCTGAACTCCGTTATTGGAACCCCCCCCCCTCCCAAAATAGAGAGATAGATAGATAAAACACAGTATCTATTTTTAGCACACTGGTTGTTATTCTGGAGTGTAACTCCTGCCACTTAAGGCATTTGTGTCAAATTATTTATCCAAAGATAAATACAGTATAGCATAGAAATTAGTGTTAATTTGTCATTACAGCAGTTAAAAATTAAACGTTGGCTTTAACTACTGTGTAGATTCAGCTGATGCATCAATCTCTCGTACCTGGTGTGAGCATATGAGTCAGGGGAAGGGGGGGGGGTGTTTAGCTTTCATTTCACTCAGTTTACTGCAACTGTGAGGTTATTGCAGGCATTTTGCTTCTGATCGTTCAGTGTTGCTGTTTGTTACTGGCCATTTCATAGTGAAATGCTGTGCTATTTTGCTTTTTAATTTCAATACCGCTACACTATTGTACTTGTAACAGCATTTACCATCAAACTGTCACGTACTGTCAATCAAAGACAGGATTGACTTAATATTTGATTAATAACTATTAATAGGCTGGAAAATTGTGAAACCAGTAAGTCTCTTGCTTAGGTTTTACATGTTGGTAAAGCATCCATTTGTGACATAACTGGATATTCTCCTGTATATTTGATTAACTGACCAACCTTGATGTCAATTAGCTGACGTTCTACTGTATAGTCATATTAAAACTCACATAAGTTTAACATTTGGAAAAGGCTGTTCACACTCTTTTTATGTACAAGAATATGGCGAGTCAATCCTACCTCCCTGCAAATTACAAGTTGGTCCCTTTGTACTTCTTACCAATCCAACCTAAAATCAGATCTTAATTCTGGTAATTTTTGTCATTTAACTCAACACTTTGAACGTGAACAAGTTCTCCAGATGTTGCCAAAAGTGAAGGATTTAGTATTTACTTGGTTACGTTAACTGATAGACTCCTTGCCATTGAACGTGTGAGGTCGATGAAGTGAGATGTCACTCTTGTGCCTTAGGCTACGTACGTGTACATGAAAGCAGCTTACCTGAGTATGCTTACCAAGGAGGAGTGTCAGCCATTTGAAGAGACTGAAGTGGCCCTGTTCAGGTACAGTGTAAAATGTCAATCTTCAGCAAGAAAATTTGTCATTGGTAAGACAGCTGTAGCTCGTTTGTAACTGCAATAAGTTTAGATCAATTTGTTTTCAGTTGGACTTTTGAATTTTTCTCTGATCAGTGTCAGGAAAGCCCAATTAACTCCACTGCACTTCAGTGTTGTACGACAAAACATGAAGTCCAAGGTGGGTCAAAACTTTTTGTAGGTGCTGTAAATGAAATATACCTTTGACTTGATTTCTTTTCTTCTTGCTGCAGACAGGTACATGGCCTGAAGCAGAAGATAGCAGGAAAGTCACTGCCCACAGAGAAATTTGCTGTTCGAAAAGCCCGTCGGTACCTGGCTGAGAAGCCCCAGCCTCTTCCTGTACCTCCACTGGTCAGTTCCTCCTGAACAGGGAACTTGGCGGACTCCATCTACAGCTGCAGCTAAGAAGCAAAAATTGCTTTAAGTGTTCAGAGTCACTGCTTTTTGGAATTGTTTTCTGTTTTTCTCTCCTCCCAGTTTGCTATAACTTCCATACACACACACACTGAAAGCAAAGGCTTTCTTCAGTTTTTCAGCTGGGTGACTGTCAGTGACGCGCTGTGTGCTGCAGGAGATGATGTACATCTGGAACGGGTATGCGGTCATTGGAAAACACAAAGACCTGACTGAAGGGATGTTGAAGACCTTGGATGAAGCCCAAAAAATCTTGGACCAGCATTCAAGTAATAGAGTACACACTCAGCATAGGAGAAGGGCTGCCATAGTACCAGAACTAGAGCATAAAAATTTATTTTAAAAAAATAATAATGTTCAAAAATTGTACTATTAATGGGTTTTATTTGCAGATGAAGGGAGGAAGTATGGAGGTCACATAAGGTTAATCAGTCTGATCAAAGAATTTTGTCTAGCACTGCCTATCAGATCTAATCTACAGGCAGAAACAATGCTCCATTTGACAGCTGAGTGTTGTCACGTGTGCAGTTCTCACCAACCGCCACCTCTGTGGCCTCTCCTGCTCCCAGAGACCGAATTCTCAGTGGATGACCAGTGTGTACTGAGCCTCCTAAAAGGCCTGTGTCTGAAGCACCAGGGGTGCCTGGAGGAGGCAGAGCACTACTTCACCCTTGTCGTCTGCAAGTGAGTGCCAAGTTACACCTACGCACCCCAGGCCACCTGGCGGTCACAGGCATGTTTACCGCAACACTGGAAACTGCAGCAAAGAGACACATGAAATGAATCCTTTACAGATACAAGCAGCTGCTGCTTCTCATCTACAGGTTTGGTTTCTGTGATGAGTTATGAGGCAATATTGCAGACCCTCTAAAACACTGCAACATATGAGAACAACAGTGATATTTACTGTACATTTAATGTGCTTTGTGAGCTGCTACGGAGTTCACACATTCACTGGGGCAAAATTTAACATCCAGAACAACATCCAGGAAATGGTTACAACCTAATGAGACTAAGGTGAGGAACAAGGAACTTTGTGAGTAGATGGTAGGTACTCCTGAGCATCTGTAGATTTAAAGTGTTGCGTTAAAACCGCATGACACAAAGCAGGAAGCACTCATCTGACTGATAATTCCTGCTGTACAAGTTCATGTTCTTTTTGTTACATGCAGGTGGTAACCAGTTAGATGACTTTCCCCTGCATCCATTTACTGACCACTTTTTGTTTCAACCGACTCTGTGTATCTGCATTAAAATTCTTGTTATGAGTGGTAATGGCAGTATTGTTATATTACTATAGCTATAACTTCCCTTTTTATGCTTCCATGCACTAAACAAATGTTTGCATCAGCAGGCCTTTTCCACAACTCTGCTTTGTCTGTCTTTGTTCATCTCTGCCAGTGAGAGCCAAATCCAGCTGGACCACTACCTGGTGCCCAGCGCTCTGCTGGAACATGGCCTGCTGTGTCTGGAGCAGGGCAGGAAGAAAGAGGGCATCAAGCTGCTAGAAGCAGCCAAGTGAGTATCATCAGCCAGAAGAGAAGGTGGGAAGTGGTGGGTTTAGCCACTAGTTTAGTAGTTCTGACATTTCTACTGCATGAAAACCCTTCTGTTCTCAAGGTGAGGTGACTTGTAGTGATGTGCACCTCTGATCCTGCATCAGCTATGCAACATAGGCTAAACAAACTCTACCTTCTAATTTAGAATGATGATGCTGAAATTACTATGGCAACAACTACAAAGTAATAAAATTACAGTCTAAAGCTAAGTACTGGGGCAGTGAAGTAAAACTGGTTATTACTCATTAAACTTGTATTTCAGGTCAAGAGATGAATATGAGGGCAAAGTACAAAGTCTCAGCTTTGATGTCTGTGTTTAGAATATGTCAATTTTGGAGCAAAAGGTAAAAGCCAAAATGGGAAAATGCAAAATGAATATGTAGGAAAAGCAAATTTGAAATTTTGAAAATGAAATTTAAGAAAAATGCCAGTTCAAATTGTTGTAGAGCAACTGGGCATCACAATATCAACAATGTGTGATATCTTATAAAAGAAAGACACTGCTAGAGGGCTAAACAACAGAAAAGTTTTGAGCTGTGAAAGAAAACCCCAAAAATATAGTCTACAGAGTCCAGAAGTGAAAGCATCACTGTTAATCATTCAGAGAAATACAGAAGCTGCCGTGCAAAAGGCAAACCTCTCAACAGCACCAAGAGCAGAAAGTCCAGACTGGAGCTTGTGAAGTACAAAGATGAGGCAATAAAATCCTGGAACAAAGTTTTATGGGCAAATAAGGTGAATGTAAACCTTTACCATAGTGACGGAAAGAGAGGGAGTATAAATGAGTCTCAGCACACCAGCTCATCTGTAGAGCACAGATGATATCTGTCTCATTGCTCTTCATTGGTTATGTAAGAGGTAATGGCAGTAGCTAAGAGAACTGTGAAGCATGCAGAAACATTGTTTCTCCACATGTATGAAAAATACCTCCAAACCTGCATTGAAGTATTTCATACTGCAAAAAGATAAGGATCCAAAACTGCTATTGTGCACCTAACCAAAGTGTTCATGAGAAAGAAAAAGCGGTGGTTTTTACACAGGCCAAGTCACAGCCCCAATTTAAATCCAGCTGAGTATGTGTTTTATTTGCTGAAGAGGAAACTGAAGTAAAAAAACCCCAAAACAAGCAGCAAGTGAACATGGCTGTTACTGAGCAATGGAAGAACATCTCAAAGAAAGGTGTCAAGAGTCTAGGGACTTGGCTGGGTCACAGAGATGAGGAAACTGTTACATGCAATCAAATACTGACTATACAAAGTTTTAATTTACTTTAAATTTATCATTATATTTATTCTCAGCTGAAATTGGGGGGACTGTAAGCAAGAAATGGCATTGTTCCCACATGGTTTAGCCTGTGTGAAAAACAAACTAGAAATACAAGCTGACATTTTGTACTTTAGCCTTGTATTCATCTTATAATACAAATATAAGAATCAGGGAACCAAAATAGCCAGTTTTATTTCATTGCCCCAATATTTTGCTTCTGTAAAATGTAAAAAAAAAAAAAAAAAAAAAAAAAATCACGTTAGTTTTTAATTATTTTTCTTCATTTTAAGTTGTTTGGGTTAAAAAATGAAAAATGTGCTTGCAGCATAAAAAATCCAAAACTGTTTTAAAAATATCTGTAGCTTGACTTTATGTCTTCTCAGGCAGAATTATAAATGCTACTCCATGGAATCTCGGACACATTTCCGGATCCAAGCTGCTTTGCATAAGGCCAGGGCCACCCTGGGTAACGGAACAAACCCTGTGATATCCAGTCCCTGCCTGGCTAAGGAACAAATATGAACCCTGTGATATTAGGATGCTAAATGGCACCTGTCAGCTCACCTCAAACTGACATCACAGATGTAAACACCTGTTCTAAACAAACACATAGATACATTATTACGTTACACAAACATATTCAATACATACACACACACACACACACACACACACACACACACACACACACACACACTGTATATACACCTTACATGAATGCCAGGAGGACAACCTTTGCTTTTCCTCCACGTCTCTCTCTCACACACACACACACACACACACACACACACACACACACACACACACACACACACACACACACACACACACACACACGCGTGCACACACACAGAATCACTAAAGTTATCCTCACAAACATCTCTAATGAGAATGGAAAGAGGGCTGGCCTGTGGGCAATGGCATAGCAGAATATCATTTATTTATTTCTAAATAACTTTTAGTTTTTATTTTTTCCTCTTAGCTTTGTCAGTGACAAAGTATTAAGTGAATAATTATTGCCATTTGCACCATTATTGGTATGCTTAGGCAATTAAATATAAACAGTGCAATAAAACACATAAAATTATCACGTATCAGAGATAACTACCCTTTAGATCAAAGTAATTTCTGTTGAAGCTCTTTTAATTTGTACCTATTGTCACATTCATTTAAGTTTTGGGACATCTGAATGAACTAAGATGAGCTATGTATTCCTTTTCAGGAATTTGCATATTACACTACACCATGTAACTTTTTGTATAATGCAGCGATGGTCTGTTATGCATATATAATGTACTAGAACAACACTGTACAAATTACAAAAAGCTTCAATATTTTCAATGCATTAGCAATGTGTTTAAAGTTCATTTCTGTGATTTCTTCATAGAATTCACTAAATAAAATAAATAGGATAGAAAGAGAACAAAATTACCCATGAATAATGCTAAAATCCCTTTGGAATTGGGCAACTGGTCAATCAGTTTTTAAAATCATGGGTGATTAAACTAAAATTAAATTTTTCCTTCTGCTGTGATTTCATCCAGTGTAAAATTTTTTTTACCATACAGGAAATACTTTACAAGTGTAAACCACATTGTTTACTGGTATTTTAAAAACATCTTTCTCTTATAAAAAGACTTCAGCTTATGCCATTTGGACATTCACAACAGAGGACAAAATGACCTTTGGCCTCAGAGCAACTTTGGGGGAATGATGGAATCCTATTTATGTCCAACTTTAATTTGCACAGACCTGAGTGTGAACAAATCTGTATAGGGCACCTTTCAGTCAGTCTCTATCCATTTGCCCATATATTTTAGCAAATGGAAGGTTTTATGATGGATGATGAACAGATATTATTTCTCAGTTGTCACCACCCTCAACAAAAGTGAACCAGTGACCTTGTCTGAACTTCCATAAATAGCAGTTGTCATTTTCACTCTGTGCTTTCATTCTGTACTATGTGCTCATGTTCACCCTATAAAAAGGTTAAAAATAAATACATAAAGAAAAAGGTATAACATTTTGCAAAAATATTCTCCTTTACAGTCTGTAAGATTCCCTTTCTGTTACATTAAACTAATTGGATATAATTTTGGAAGCTATTGTATGTTTACTGTCACCCACAGGATTTATAGACAGATCCACTCTAAGGTTAATTTTCTAATAAAATATTTTTCATGGCAAATTGGTGACTTGGCCTTCTTTGTCAAAATAACAGAAGCACACAATATGTAAATCAATCCAAAACATGATGCATTGTAACAGCTACAGTTTCACAGGCAACAATACCTTATCGTGCTGAAAAAGGGGCCAAAATTCCCATCCCATTTCAAACAGATTTGTTATTGTTAGTGGTTTGCAACAGGAGAGAGAGGCTTTCAGTGAGAAAACATGCTGTCCAGGGCTCTTTCAATAGAAATGCTGTGACAACATGTTCGGTGAATGTAGTAAATGTAGGGAGGGACACGTACAACAAAACAAGTTCCCTCAGCACGTGCACACAGATCATCCATTATTCTGTCCCTTTTCATAATACTGTACAGGAAGAAATGTTCAAGCAGTAAGAGTTTTTACTTGTACTTTATCTTTCTCATTTATGTATTTTTATGTCAAACCCATCACCATATTGCAGCTCACAATGTTTCACCTTTTGCTGTTCTTTCTGAGTCTTTGTCACGTCGTGATTTTTGGACATAGGTCAGTATGTCATAGAATGACTTTAATCCTTAATGCAAGTATTACTTGGGTAGTTTTAATGGTTGGTTAGTCAGCTAGATTGAGGATACTGATCTTGACCACTCAGATCAAGATGGGCAGATTATGGAGGCATCAAGCAGTGTAGTGGTTAAACCTTTGAATCCCTGCTCCAATGTGCAACATATTTACCCCAAATTACTCCTGTACATGAAGAGTGACAAAAAAAAAGAATTTTACTCCCTTCTCAGAACTTAGAAAATTTGTAACATTTTTGATCCCCCCCCCTTATAAATCATTCCAAATTGAACTGCTAAATATGTTTAAATATCTTAGCAATGTATGTCACTTTGGATACAAGTGTCAGCTGAAGAAATAAATAACCTAGCAAGTGAGTTATAAACCAATTTAATTTGGCATGGAGGTGTAGCCAATGTAAGATTTAGGGTTAAGGTGGATGTGACACAGGGCCAGACTTCTGGTTCCAGCAAAAGGTGGTTTTGTGCCATAACTAAAGTGAACAAATCTAATTGTGATCACTGTAAAAATGGAAGGAAAGCATATTCAAACACTACATTAAATGTTACAGTAAATTGTTAATTATTTCACAGAATTAGTATTTCAACATTTGTAATATTACGATAAGTGAACATTTTTCATAACAGTACCCTGTGTAAAGGGCCCCCCATTTTAGTAAAGAGAAACAAAATGTAGTTAACCTCCAAAAAAAATACTGTCTTTGTGTTGCCCTTTACACTTTGCCTTTGTGCTGACCACTGAACTCATTTACAAAACACTGACAATTAGAAAACTGATTTAAATATGAATTAGCATTAGCATAGCTTTGTCTATAGCTCCGGTCTACAGTCAGATATTAGCACATCTCCAGTACCAGATGTAAACAATCTGAAACAATACAAAGCTTAGTCTGTTTAAATACAATTTCCATCAAACTACAATTATTCATTGTTTTAAAGTGCACATTTTAACCATTCATTTCTTTAACTTTTAACTTTACACTGAACTCACTTCGACATGTTGGAAACGTAAAAGGCCATTTTTGTTAGTATAGTTCATTGGCTTAAACTGAAATGTGAAACATGAAATGAGTTCATAAAATTCAGCTTTTATGGTAAAAGCTTGTTGATTTTGACTTTTAATTTTTTTTGTAAAATTCTGTTAGTTATCTTACCTGTGAATGTACTAGGTTGTTAAGCAAGGCAGGGACGCCGAATTCTGCGGCGTTCTGTAGCTTTGGGACAGTCGGCAGCTTCGGCGTTGAGGACGATGGCACCCAGTCTCTCTCGAGGCCCAGCTGCATTACCTTTGAGCAGGGCGCTCTGAACTGCTCCAATACCCTACTGTATACAGACAAGCGGCTGAAGGTCACCTTGGATCCAGACGAGAGCCAAATGGCAAATTATTGATATAACTGTTTGCTTTTCCATAAATACAGGCTGAACACTAGGCCATTGATTTTCACCCCAAACTGACCTCTCCATGGCTCCCAGACAAAGGAAAACTGCCCACAATGGCCCGTGAAACATCACAATTAAGCCCACTATTAAATACTTGTAAAGTTAAAAATGGTTCAGCACACATAAATGAGAAAAAAAGGCAGTAAGACATTACTGAGCCCATGAAGTGTGGTGTGTTGACTTGGTCTTTATGTATGCCAAGTAGTTTCCACTCACTTTCACATTTTCCCCCTTTGGCTCGCCTAATCAAAGCTAACTTTTTAATCTATTGCACCGTCACCATTAGATTACTTATTAATACTTCGTGTATTAAAACTTACTTATTAATATTTCACGTCAGAATCGCAAGCGTCAGGCGATTATTTTCCCAAGGCGGCGGAGGGGGGTGCGCTCGCGCTGCCTCCACAGCCGCGTGTCTCCGCCTCCCTCGCGACGTATGCGTCGCTCGCGCCGTGACGTGGTATTCAGACACCCGAATCGACCCACCGGACGCCGATGGGACGCGAGAGCAGCGACGTCTGAAAACGGGCGACACGCAGGTGACACGGAGGCGACAGTGGGTTCGCAGAAGGTGCGAGCGAGTTGCTCCCAAAAGGGCCGCCCGCTGTGTTCGGGGTAGCGCGGTGTTTTGTTGAGCTGCTTCTGTGCGCGGCTCAGCTCTTTGTGTCGAGATGTTTTGTTTGTGTTGAACGGAGCGGCTCTCGGCTCCAGGTCTTCCGCGATGGTTGGGTGAGCCGCTTCCTCCCGAAACTGTACGACCTCTGTGTGTGTGAGATAAACAAAGCGAGAGAGAGAAGTTTTGCTGCTGAAGACCGAGTGAGAAGAGGAAGCATTGGCGGAGGGAGTCGGCGGAGGACATGGGCAACTGCCTGAAATCTCCCACGTCCGATGACATCTCCCTGCTGCACGAATCCCAGTCGGACAGAGCGAGCTTCGGCGACGGGCCGGACCCGGACCAGGAGCCGCCGCCGCCATATCAGGTAGATGGCCCTCCCGAGCGCCACTGTCCCAAGAGCCCCATTGTGTGTTCTAGCGAGGGCAGCCGCACGCTGTCGCCGTGTGGCTTTTTTGGAGATTTGCTCAGAAGGTGAAGGATTGAAAAGAACGGAGTCCGCAGTTCAGACGGAGCAGATCGGTGTGTTTTATTTGACGAGGAAGTTGTTTTGTGGCGAAGTGAAGCGCTCTTCTGTGAGGGTACAATGGAGGCCGCGGCATCTTCAACCAACACAAACATACAAACACACACACAGAGTGCTAACGGTCGCGATCGAGCCTGCTTCGACCGTGTACATGAACACTCATCCTTCCTCCGGTGCAGTCTTTTAGGAAAGCCTCGTACAGTATTATAATGTTGGATGCTTTGTGCTGTGTTTTGAACTGTAGTGTAAGTTACTGTACTATATTGTAATGTAGGGTACTGTACAGTAATGTCTTACAAGTTACCATAGTGTAGTGCATTGTACTCTTAAAGTACTGTGGTGTAGGTTGCTATAGGGTACTGCATTGTTCTGTAGTACAAGTTACTACAGTGTACTGTGGAACACTGCACTATATATCGTGTACTCCGGTGAAGGGCACTGTAGTGTATTGTAGTCGGAAGGTCTCCGGTTCAAATCCCCCTCCCTCTGTAGTGCCTCTGATCAAGGTTTATACCCTCAAATGATATGAGTAAGAATACTCTGCTGTATAACTGCGTAAATCACTGTAATCACAAAGGGTCAGCCAAGGCAATAAAGATATTCCATATTCACACAGATTAAATACCGGGAATGGTGTCAGTAAAGCATCAGTTTATACGTCTATATTTGTATTTTAAAAAACAAGTTGATTTGGCTCTCTGTTGGGGTTGGAGCTGGTGTGACAAAATGTGTTTTTCCTGTTCCTGTACTTATTCACGAAATTATGCTGGAACCCAGACCATTGTCTGCGTTTCCTGCAGATGTCTTGCATGCAGGGATTTGAAGGCTGCAATGGCGGCACACATCTGGGTCCTCCGCCTCTGGAGGTAGACAATACCTCTGCAGAAAAATGGCTTTTGTAATTGTTACCCTATTCAAAAATCTGCATTCCTTTCCTCTGTCGTATGTAAAATAAGAACCAATCGGATAATTTCTCTTAGAAATTGTGATTCTGCAAAAAATTTAAATGAGCGGAATGTATTCCTGCATATATAAATATATTTTGACTTCAGATTTTGGATAATTTAAGATCACGTGGATTAAATAGGTGTCCTCAAATATTTAAAAGTATACTAAATAAATGACTGTCCTGACAGAGTTCACATTTTTATCTTGCAAATGTGTATTTTAGCTTGCAGATGTGCATTTTTCCAGCTTATGCCACAGACAGGAGATGGAGAAACATTTCATGGAAAGGAATTCTCAGCTGAAAGCAGAATTGTAATGCAGTTCTTAAGCTGCAAGTGTGAATTTTTGTGAGCTTATTACAGTTGTGCAACTTGTGCTTTGTGTAACACTCTCTTAAGTCTGTTGTTTTGGTGTTGTTCCCGTTCTGCTTCAGTTTGTTTGCCGTGTGACACTGACTTTCCCTTCGGAAAACCTTGGAACGTCCCGGTAGGATTGCATGATGTGAAATCCTCTCAGCCGCTGCGTTTATACAGAGGGAATAGGGTTATTTGGCTGAGGGCCAGAGGAAAGACCTTAAACTGTGTACATGCAGGACCTGCTTCTAGAGAGGCTTTGTCTTTATTACTTTTTGGTCTTCAGTGGTTTAGATTATTACCCCTTGTCTGTTTATTCAGCTTCATACTTTTTCTTTTTTTTTTTTTTTTCTTTTTTTTTTTTAAGCCATTTGAATTCAAGTCTTGTTCAAGGATGTAACTGCAGACCCTGTTTCTGCAGTTTAAGATCTTCAGTGCTCTGGTCAGTGTTCTAGTTTAAGTGCTTTTTTAAAAGATTTTCAGTTTACAGTTTCCTTTGTATTTCAGCTGTATTTCGGTTATTGTGATGTCATATGTCTGGTATTGCTGACTTGTTTTCCAGTTTAAAATGAACAGCCCACTTTAAGGACTTGGGTTTCTTTTTTGAAGCTCCTTGGCAGTCTTGCAGTCCGATCTGTGACGTTTTTTTACTAATCCATTCAGTCAACACGTTATTGTATAAAGACTGCATTATGTACAGGATTTCGCTGTCACTTGCGTCAAACTTTTTTGTGTTTATTTTTCAGGCTTTCTTCAGGCTGTTTATAAAATAAATCTTTAAGGGGTTACATCAGGTCAAAGTCTGCTTTATATGTAAACATTATTCTGGGTCATCTGCATTTATGATGTTTGTGTCAACAAAAATTATTTACCAATTTTTACAGTCGGAAGAGAATGGCAGAGAACATACCTTAATCTCATTAATGGTTAATGAATGTCATTGCTGTTAACCCCCGTAAGTATATCTGTGTGTTTACAACCACCCTGTTGTGAATTGTCGTATGGCAAATAGTATGTATATTTTCAATAGTATATGTAGAATGGTTAATATTAAAAAACAGATAATTTCCTGACAAAAAGGGGTTTTATAGTTACAGTATAATTTAAAAGACCAGTTTAAATAAAATGTACACTTATCTCTTCATCAACGTCGGGCATTTAAAGTCACCAGTTAGTGCTTGTTTGTGTAATATGTCAACAGGAGAACACAAGCCCAGGTACATGATGATAATTAAAAGTACTGCCTGTATTTTTAACATTAGCTGAGCATATTTGTCTTAACAAACCAACAGAAGATTTAATGTGTCCCTGGCAGTGTGGGTGTCTGTCCAAGATAATACTTTGAAATAGTTTTTTATTTCTTTGATGTGTCTTGAAATACAGAATCATACATCACTGTGAAATGGAAAGGAATGGAAACCCAGTGTGAAGCTAAACAGTTTAAAATATGATTTCCGCCTGATGGCTGTCCTTTGTTTAACAGGCTAGACCATGAAGACACAAGAAAGGGTTTTTTTACTTTCACATTTGACCTCAAAACAACCCTTATGCTTTTACATTTGAGCTCAAAACAAACAAGACACAATATGAAATATTTTATTATACAACCTTTAGTATCCAAAACTTTATCTGTGCTGTAGACAAATGTGAAAATTATGCATACTGTATTGTTGGTAGATTTATTTCTTATCTACAACAAGTCATGTGTTGTCAAAGTTTTCTTTAAAACTGTAAGTGTCTCGGAAGTGAAAATCATACATTCAGTTCAAAATTTGTTCCTAATCTTTTAGACTGGTTTTGAAGATAGAAGTCCTGTACATAATAGAGTTATTGGCTTTCTTCCCCTTATTCTAAATTTTAGTCTGTTTGATCAAATAAACAATCCTGGCTGAGAGTAAAAAAACTTGCAACATCCCGAGTTCCTTTTTATTTAGGCTCTTCTTGGCATTTCTCGAAAGTATGGTTTGCAGCTTAGCATTTAGCTACCAGTAAAGTTTGTCTTTATTGGCAATACAAGATAATAAATGTACCATCCCTTGGTACTTTATTAGTGCACTGAAGTAGAGAGGTTGCACCCTCTTGCCCCCAGCACAGCATGAATTCAGCAACACAGTTCTTTCTCTATGTTGGACAACTGTATCTGCTGATTTTATGGCTCTCCTGCTAGAAGTATCAGTCTGAGAAAACTCAAGACTGCCCATGAAGGGATGGACACACCTGGTTAGTGTTATGCTGGTACTTTGAAATGATGCTGAAGTGATGCTCTTATGGTTTTAAAAATACAAAACAAATCTAACCAACCTACTGTGTACTGCCACCATCTTCTGGCACCGGCCAGGTGTAATGAGGAGCCCAGTGAGTGTACATTAGAGTACCGTAGACCAACTGTAGCAGATTTATGGCGCCCCTTTCTTTTACTTATTTCTGACAGCGTCTTTGATATCTAGGTGTTAGCTATGAGGAGTTTATCAGCTTGTTAGACAACTTGGTGGTGACATGACATAAGTCATTTATTGCTGTAGGACATGAAACTTGAAGCCTGTCTTTGGGTTGGTGGTGGGCTGTGAGGGGCTCTTAGCTGCAGCTTCTAGCCATGCAGGAACATGCCTTGCATAGTTGCCCAGTCAGGCCTCCCTTGCTCTTCAAGCTATGCAGTTATAAACATACTCTGCTGGTCCACATGAATAAGTTCTTTCTTTGCTTCAACCAGCTAGTAGGTTTGAGGACACAAGATAAGGATCTGAGCAGCAGCGTGTGAGAAACAGCCCGGTATGCTTCATGTTCTCACTCTGGGTTTATGCTGTATTTGGAGGAAAATGGCTAACCTGGTTTCTTCTTGAAAACACATTGTAAAATGTGGTGGTGATGATGATGATGATCATCATCAGTGCATTGCAACTTCATTTGTACCCTAACAGTAAAAGGGTCCCAGTGTTAGGGCACTGCGGCACTTTTCCCCCAATAATTGATTCTATTCTAATGACATAGTTAATTGTTTTCTAAAAATGTCTATCTTGCGGTACATTGACCCATTAAGCGAAATGCCAGACAACGTTGTTTATTTGCAGCAATTGATCGATCCATCCACCAGGTGAATGCAGATCAGTCCTTACTCCCATCAGTTGAAGTTTTCTGATTTTGGGGGGGAGACTAAACAGGGTTTCTTTGTAATACTCCTGATGTGTGCATCACACAAAGATGGAACTGCCAAAGGGTATGAAACAAACTCTTTCGGCAGTTCCAAACCTTGCCTTTGACACCGTGAGTCTGACTTCAGTCCTTTGTCAACATTACATGTGGACAGAAATGACAAGTGTTGTTATGACATTGATTTGGACAAATAAAAAGATCTAAAAAATGTCTGCAGAAATGTTGGCATAGAAGTATACCAGTTGGTTTCTGTGAAATAAACCAACAAACTTATAGATGAAGGCGATTGACGATTATCTAAATCATGTGATGTTGGAAAAAGAAACTGCTTCCTTTGTAGTATAAACAGTAAAGGAAAAGGGGTTTGAATTACTGTGCAGTTTGTCAGTCCTGGTTCACTTGCTGTGTTGGGTCAATATAGGAGCCAGCGGGCACCTTAGTGCTGGTCTGCAGCACCTTCTTTTTGACAGTGAAATGTTGCTTGGTAGCTCTGCCAGCTGGGGGTGGAGAAGGAGACTCCATTATTACTCTGTGCTGCATGAGATGTCATTGGGAAAGCAGCTGTCAGGATTGCTGACTCATTTCCATGGTGCCTGGGAGCTCCCAGCTTAGTGCTGTGATTTTATTTATTTATTTTTTTTGGGGGGGTGCAAGTCCTCTGTCCTCTGCATCATTACCTGTATGTAAAGCACCACAGAGCTATGTCTCCAGTTTTATAGTCCCAGTTCCAGTGGACTTTGAGGTCCCTTTTTTCTTGGAAAGCAAGCAGATTGTTGGCTTTGTATTTTGCAAATAGAAGAGTAACTGATCGTATGAGGACTATTGCTGTGACCTGGGAACACACACTCACTTACGGTCCTGGGATGAAAGAAGGCTTACGTGAAGTTAATAGAAGCAGATGTTTAAAAAAAAATGTGAAAATGGTGAACAAAGCAATGATATGGATGCCTTTACAGGCTGGAAACTTTGAGCTTCAGGTAATGTTTAAAGGCAAATTGGTATACAGGGAGAGAGTAATAAGCACCTGCACAAGTAGGAATACTGGGGCTTGCATGGTCTGCAAGTCTGTGTCCACATTATATTTGCACACATTTTCAAAATGGAAAGTGTCTCAGAATCTTAAGTAAATCTAATTTCCCTTGTGTGGTTTCATAGCTGTGTCCATGTGGGTGTTTGGAGCTCAGTGTTTCTTGTGATTGTAATCTTATGTTACGTTTTAGTGGCTTTATTATAGGCAACATGCACAGATTTATTTTCTCACACCCTCGTAGACTGCTCACACTTTCATATTTTCTGAATTATCTGAAAAATATTATTCAAAAAAGAGCTATTTTAAGCACAAACCAAGTTCGTCCAGATTTTAATTATATTTCACTGCATCAGATAAAAAAAGAATTTAGTGGGATTACCGGTGTCTGTAAGAGTAGATTTGTCTTAATTGAATGAATCAGGTCAGGTATAGCCTTAAAGCATGATGGCTGTTTCAGGTCACCTGTGATTAAGGAGATGCTTCTGAAAGCTTGGCCCTTTGTCTTGACTTTGGAGAAAGTCTTCATGGAAAAAACAAACAGCTTTCAATGCATGTGGAAATATTAACTGACACATTGAACAACAGTTGAAGTTTAGTCAGTGGTGTTTTGTTTGGCATTCATAGTCTATGTTCTACTTCCATTATAGATGTGAGTTAAATCTGCTGAATTTGAAGAGCCATAATGACAGTCTAATGGGAGGATGATGTTTCAAAGCTGAATTAATATATTATTTGTTATAAGTGAATGTATGGGTTGAAATATGGAAAATGCTGACGAGTGGAATTTGCTTCTGGCCTTTGGTAACCAGCAGTTGGAATGTCGGTAATAATAAAAAAAAAAAAAGTGCAAGCATTATTAATAAAAATGTACACGCACATCCCCCCTCCATAGCCAAACAATTTTGGCTCTGTTACCCCTGTTTCTTATTCTTTACATCAGTGTGTGTTTGTTCTCCATCACTATGGCAGCAGTGGGCAACCCAGTGGTCAGGGGCCATTTTGTGACAGCTTAATTTAGGTGAACCTTATTTTATTTCTGAACATTTTTGAATTACCACATGAGGGCACATCATTGTAAGATTATCAGAATGTTTACCCACCAAAATTTATTTTTTGCCATAGAAACTTTTGATAGTAGTCCCTCTAGATTATTTGATTTGAACAATGCATTCAACACACTCCAGCTTTTTATTGGGTGTGTTATGCAACATTTATATTGTTGCAGTTCTTCATATGCCCAGGAAACAAACTGGTTGCTCACTCCTGGACTATCAGCTGTGGTCCACACTGTCCACACCTTCTCCATCCCTGACCAACTTCAGCACTTCGTAGTGTGTGTTAAGGGTTTTCTTTTTTATGTTTTTTTTTTTTAAATTTTATCCCATCCTACTGTTGATGTTAGGTTCACCAGCACACCTGGTCAGATTTAAAGGTAGTCAACTAACCAGTCTCCCTTCCTAGTAATACAGGTTGGGTGGTGTTTTGGAAGCAGGAACTGCACATCTGTGTCCAAGGAGCCCAAACTACAGAGTCATCCTTTACACACTTAGGTTTCTGACATCATCACTAAGCAGCCAAAGGCAAATCTCATCATCTGTGTGTAAAATATCAGTGTTTAATAGTAATAGCAGATCTTCTGTTTAAACCAACACCCACACACATACACACACACAGAGCAACTGATGTGGGGCTATAACTCTGTGCCAGGCTCTCTTTCCCTGAGGAGTTTCCTCACAGGTGACACACCCAAAAGAGCCACCCATAGTTTGAGTCACAAGCATTCTAGGAAGCAACTGCTGCCCAGCCCCCAAGGCTGCTACAGGGGTGCATCTAAAAAAAGTATATCTGAGGGAGGAGTGATACTCTCAATAATAATAAAAAAAGTATACTGAGGGAGGAGTGATACTCTATTTAAAAAAGTATACTGAGGGAGGAGTGATACTCTCTCTAAAAAAAGTATACTGAGGGAGGAGTGATACTCTCTTTAAAAAAAGTATACTGAGGGTGGAGCGATACTCTAATCTCCACAATCTCTTTATATGATTTCTGACAGCACTGTGGCCTCTGTCTTGGGGTACTCTCATGTGTAGTTGTAGATTTACATGTCTGACTCTGTCTACTGCCACAGCTGAATGTTGCTGTAGAGTAGTGTGTGGAAGAAGTGGTTCTTTTAACACACTTTTCCATTTAACAGTGACAAAGGAGGCATGGCATAGGGTGAGTCTCACATGGCCTGCTAGCTACCACTCTGACTAGTTTAGCCGGAGCATCTCGATACCAACTGTTATCTAATTGTTCAGTGGATCTTAGGTGCAGGTAATTCTTTTTTTTGATGATGTTTCAGCAGTTGGATGACTAGTTTTGATGAAGACATTGCAAAACATATCTGTTCCTCTTGCCAATACCTGACTTCTCTAGTTCTTGGTTTATGACCTTGTCATTCAAATGTAGTGTGATGACAGTCCTGGCAGTGGTGGATGATGATGGCTATCATTTGGACATTTGTGCTGTCTTGCTCTTTTTGTGTATTTGAAAATGATGAGCAAAATTGTGACATTGAAATTTTGTCGTATTTGTTTATGCTTTTTTTATGTTTACAGTGCCTTTGTGTCCCACTCTCACGATGGTATGTGAATGATGGGCTAGGTGGAGGGATTTTTTGTTTTGTATTTGGCTGGAGAAATGGTAGCTCTCTCTTTTTTTGTCAGCTAGCGCTTTTCCTGCTGCTTTCACACCATAGTGATGGGCAGACAGTGCTGATGGCAGCACAGCATCCTCTGCTTTACCCCGAAGCCCATAAACAGTTGAGTGCACCATGGAGTCTGCAGTCAGTGCCAACTCACACTTTCACTTTTAAATTAGCATCATCCACATCAGTCATGCTGTCGCTCCTACAGCTCACAGAAATGCACTAGCAATTCATAGATGGAGATTTTTATAATGTATATAAATATTGTAGTGATCACAGTATTAAAGCACCTTTGTTTTTTTTTTCCCTTTCCATGTGTTCTTTGCGTTCTCACACTCTGCTGTAAAGTCTGCTGTATCGTATACGAAATTAATATCCGATGTAGCGATTTGTTTTTAGAAGCAGTTTGTGGCAGTGGTCTTTGGGTAGATGGCAGTCAAGTGGGCTGGAAGGCAATGAGAGACAACGGTGTCACATTTGATTCTTGTCCTTTTAGGAGCACAGCAGCTGGGCCCTGACCTACGGGAACTCATTAGAGCCGACATTCCTCCATTGCCAAGTGCATGCGCACGCGCGCACACACACACACACCGCAGTTGTTTTACAGCCTGTGTCTGCTCTTGCTATGGATGCAGTTCATGTACTAATGTGAGACTGGCTTGTCGTGGAAGTGTCTAGAAGAAATACAGCCTTCTTCGGGGTGCGAGACACCTTTGACTGCAAACCAGATTGCTTTGTTCATATGTGTCAGCAGAATAGCTATGGAAATGTAGTGAGTTTTACACTGGCAACATTTTCATTTAGCTGTTTGTACAGTTGATTTTTGAGTTAAACACCCAAAAATCTCCTTTGCATTGCAGAGGACTGTTTCTGTTATAAATAAAAATAATGCAGCAGAGCCCTTTGGCTTTGGGCGCTTAAACTGAGAAGTGCTGATGTAACGTGCATGTGCAAAACAAACACCAGCTCAGTCTAATCTTTATCCAGGGCTTAGCAGAATTTTATCTGCTATCTAGAGTAACAGTATTATTTGTAGGCGCCTGACTGAACATACACAATTGGTATTAGTTTGATACAATGAGGTCATGGACACACACCAGGTTGCCATGTAATGTGGCTTATTATGTGTTTCATAATTCTGTTGTCCTCAGTTCACTTGTGCGTCCTACCCTTTAAATATGCTTTGCCTGTTTTAAAATTATGGTAACAAATGTATTTCTTGTATTTTTTGGGACATGCAGGTAGTCACCTGAGCTGAATAGTGTTATTAATTTTAAAATTAGCATCAGTGAAGAAGCAAAAACAGTCCAATATCTCAGTGTGCATTTTGTATTGGTTTTGTTTACGATGTAGATGTTTTTCCCCAGTTGTGTTTGTGATAATTTGCATTGAAATATAGTGTGGAGAAATGGATAGTGATACACTTTACTTTCTGAGAAGTTTGTTAGAGTAAAATGATCTCAAGACTGCAGCTAGAGTATTTAGTGCCACCTTCTGGAGCAGAACAACTATTACGTGAACAAGCTGCATCCAAAACGGTGTTGAGACAAACCCTCTCATTTTGGATCCCTGTTTTGAGAGGTGATGACTGGCGGCCTCATTCATAACTGTGTTCTCTCCCATTTATGTCTCAGGAGCAGGCCCAGGTGCCCGTGTACCACCCAACGCCCAGTCAGACCCGGCTGGCCACGCAGCTGACAGAGGAGGAGCAGGTGCGCATCGCCCAGCGCATTGGCCTCATCCAACACCTCCCCAAGGGGGTGTACGATGGCGGCAGAGATGGCTCCGAGAAAAAGATCAGAGAGTAAGTGCCGCCGTAGACTCCGCAGGCAGTCATGTGCGTGCAGATGGCCACGTTCACTATTTCACTTCCAAAACAGTAGTCGTGACACACAGAGATGTTTTTACTGAGGTCCCACACACCACAGTAATATTGGGGAGACTATAGTAAACATGCAGTTACACATTGAAACAAAACAGCATGTGCAGAATCCAGCCATAACCCTGTACTGCGTATTAGAGTGTAATGGTGCCCTTTGGAATGTAGTTGTGGTGCCCCCTTTACTCTGAGTTCAAAGGAGTATTTTATTTCATTCATTTATTTATCTTGTTTTGGTTGCATGCTCTTTGTTTGGTGTATTTTAAAGCCATGAAAGGTTACTGTGTCGCGTTGTGGACAATGGTGTGCAATTCTGCAGCAGTTTATCAGCCCCTCTGAAGGCTCCTGTTCACGTTATAAACCATTGTGTTGCTGGCACTGTGGCCATGCTAACATGCATCTCCTTGTCCCTCTACTTCCCCTTGTTGGTCCTGGCTATGTGTCCGTGTGCAGGTGTGTGATCTGCATGATGGACTTTGTGTACGGAGATCCGATCCGGTTCCTGCCCTGCATGCACATCTACCACATGGACTGTATCGACGACTGGCTCATGCGTTCCTTCACCTGCCCCTCCTGCATGGAGCCTGTGGATGCTGCTCTACTGTCCTCCTATGAGACCAACTGATACCCCCTTCTTCCCCAGCACTTTTCTAGTGTCCCTTGCCCCCCCCCCCCCCCCATGTTGAGTACATCTCGGACTGGAATCCTCAGATCTCTCGCCAGAACCTGCTGGCCAGGAGACCCTGCAAGGGAAAGGGGACACTGGCATTGGGTGCTGACTTTGTGCTGTCAAGTCACTCATCATGTGATGGCACCGGCAGTCACAGTCCAGCACCAAGAGGTGGAGGAGGCACCCAGATGGACATCTGTCTGTGTGGTGTGAAACGGATGTTTTTTGTGGGTGGTGTGGGGTGGGGGGGGGTGTCACATCCAGAATATTCTGATCTCAATTTGACTGTCTTGCTGTCCATTTGTGGCTTTTTCCAGGGGAAAAGGATGGATTCAGCGCTTCAAGAGCAGAACAGCCTCTGTGTTCTCAACAACACGGTTAAGATGTGCTGTATGGCAGTGCCATTTCGGTCAGACTTTTAAATTCAAATCGCAAGGAGACAAGATTGCAAACAAATTCTACTTGCAAGATATAAGTGCACATATGCATCAGACTAAAGTATAAATATGCACTTTTCTTGGGCGTATTTTTTTTTATTAAATATTTTTTCCCCCCTGTACTGAAGTTTCAACTCTGAGACGTGATCATTCTGTTTGAATGGAACTGTTTAATATGTATGAAGGAGGCTCCGACTCCGCTTCAGACCATATTGGCAGGTTGTTTATGAAAAATTAACCGTAAATCACGGACAGCCTTTGGGTTCAGCTACTGTGTTGTTTCTTTTGTGGTTGTCATGTTATTTTGTTTTAAAGTCGTCTGTTGTCCAGCACACGTGTCTCATACATAGAGCACTGAACTGTTATAAACCTTGCAACATCAGGAATTGTTTTCACGTTTCCAGTTATAAACACAAGCAGTAACGTGGGTACGGCAGTCTCAGCCCATACTTGAAAATTTTCGCAGAAGGTTGTCCACTTACCTTCGGTTGCTGCTGGGTGTCCTCTTGTGTCAGTGCTTCTGTGTTTACACATCGCTTTCGACTATTTTTAACTGTCTTCAAAAATTGAAAAGCGTTTATTGGTGTCTATTTTCAGTTGGTTTATTTAGTCTTTGCTTGAATGCGATCATTATTTGCTGTAGCATTTTGGTTTGTCTGCTCCATCCTACTGCACAGCTGGCTCAGTGGGTCACAGCTCTGCCATTGTCATTATGCAATTTCAACACCGGCGTTGCAGAAATGCAAATAAAAGTAATAATGCTGGTTGTCTTTTTCACAGTTACGAGACCTTTAGATCAGATGGGCGTGTAAAAAATGTATTGTCTATTCTTTTGTGTCATGGTGTTTGGTACATGTATGTAACTGCTTAACCAGTAATTTTTTTAATTTGGCTGAATGTCGCTGATGTGTGGGAGCAGAGCTTTCAGTCAGGACTCAAAGTTGATTCAAGTGTCTGTTAAAATAGTCCCAAGACTCAAATGGCTGTGAAAGTGAAATTTATTGCTGTCCTGAAGTGTGTTGAATAACTGAAAAGAAACACTGGAACTGTCAGTTGTTACCCTGAAAATTTCCATATAAAAATATGACAAAGAAAATTACTAGTTTCATAACGGTATTATTTTCACAACAATGTTTCCCAATGGCCCCTGTCCAGTCAGTTGCATTTAATGAATGAATGGAAAAAAGATTTTACTGTTTTCTAGGTGTCACTGAAAAGGACCACAAAGGATCAAAATAAGCTTAAAAAGCAGTAAATAACATGTTTTTTAGGTTTTGTCATTAGGTTGTTAATGATGAGATAGTAAAGATGAATTTGTAAAATTCTATAGGACAAGACCATCTGCATGGGCATTTTCATAAGATATGTAAATGTAAAAAAAATCACTTTTTATCTTGGGTTTAGCAATTTAGGTTAGACAGTGTGTCATTTGTCAAGGAGAATTTTTAAAGTCAGAATATATTTTTATGTTCTGTATTATAGGCAAAACTCCAAAAAATGCTTCCTTCTGTGAAATGCTGACTGCATCCTCCAGTGTCTGCGGTTATGGAAGAGGATGCGATTTGTCACACTTCCACTTCTTTCAGGGAGAGCTCTCATAACCGGGATGAGATCTTGCCTGAGTTACAGGGGTCCCAGGCTGGTTGACACTGTGGCTCATCAGCTCATAGGAAATGGAAGCATCTGGTGGTACCCAGAAGAAACGTCACCTCACTAGCAAATCTTGGACTCGTGTGTGTGTGTGTGTGTGTGTGTGTGTGTGTGTGAGAGAGATTGACATAGATTGATGACCCTTTCAGACCTACCTTGCCTCATGCTTTTGGGACAGTCTTTGCAACCCTGCACCAGATAGTACATGGATAGATTGATGGACGGATGGAAGCTGTGACCGTGGCCTGGAAGCACCACTGGAAGAACACCAAATGCCCATTATGGTTCACACTGAGGGAACAAAGGTAAACAAACGTAGGGTCATCTGTTGCAGTTTTAAATATCTGTTTATGCTCCAACGCTACAGCAAAAATAAATCGCTGATGTACAGTAGATGATACTGCTGAGCATGGAATGCCTTTATTTGTCAGTAAGTAAAATATCCCAATGTCAATGTCCCCATATGTACTGGCGGGGGGTTGGCAGTACTTACAGCGCCCTTTCTCCATTTTAAGATTTAATAAATTAAGGCTTATAATGCAAGCAATAAATTGCATAACTTTTCAGAATGCAGTGTTCACAACATTCTGTTCATTGATAAGTATAGTAGTGGCTGTTAATTATACAAATAAAGTTAACTTGTTCTGTATCCTAAATTAAAACTATTAAGTGTTAAATTGCAGTAAAATACGGTACAGCACCTAGGTTTTCCCTGATTTATGGCCGCAGGTGTAGTAGTGCCTTTTCTCCAGCAGGTGGCAATAAATGAAAGATTAATGGCAAGCGCGGCTCTACATGAAGAACCGGGAATAAACAATTGGGTATAAAGTTGTTCTGTACAACAGCAACCCAAGTAAACTGTAGTCTTCGATGTAATAATGCTCTTGATTAAATTCTGAGGTGGTGCTGAAGGACAGTTACTATGACAATGAACAAATATGACTTGGGTCAGATATCTACCTCTGTACCAATAATAGATTCGCAGTGTGTGCTGTACACTTCAGGCAGCTCAGATTTCGTAGCACATTTATGAACTTATTAAACAAGCAGGTTTATATATGAAGGTATAGGAAAGGGAAAAAATGAGCATGAAAATAAGTGCATTTATTCCTAGGATGAAAGGAAACTATATTCACTATATAGCCAAAAGTATGAGGGCCCCCCTTCTAATGACTGACCTGAGCCCTTTCAGCTGCACCCACACAGCATACAAACACATTCTAGACAGCTGTGTGCTTCCAACTTTGTGGCCATGGTTTGGGGAAGATGCTCCTTTCCAGCTCCAGCATGAATGTGTCCCCCTGCGCAAAATGAGCTCCATAAACCCAAGGGTTGCCCAGGTTGGTGTGGAAGAACTTTAGTGGCCTACACAGAGCCCTGACCTCAAGCCTACTGAACACCTTTGGGATGATCTGGAACTCGAAGCTTTCTTATCCGATGTTGGTGCCCAACATCATCGATGTGCTTATGACCAAATAAACACAAATTCCCACGGCCACACTCAAAAATCTGGTGGAAAGCCCACATGGGTGCAGTGCTCAAGTGTCCACACCCATATCAATCATATAGTGTATGCTGCAGTGTTGTGAATGCTATTTTCCACCTGTTGTCTTGCTTCTATTTTGGGTTCTATGAAAATCTTCAGGGTGGGGCAGTTCACTGGTGTTTCAGAATCAGTTTCCTTAAGCAACCATACACTTTTTTGCAACCAGACATCAGTATCAGTCTGTACAGATGTATACTTGTATAGGACTGAATTTGGCTTTATCTTCTTCAAAAGCATGCTTGATTTTGGATATGTAATATCCTACAGCTATGATTTAACACGGTGAAAGTCTGTGGTTTGCGTCTGAGGGATCCAACGCTATGGAGCAGAGGTTTTGTCACTTTACATTCAGCTTCGTGGAACCCTAGGCAGCCCGCAGCAGTGCATAAAAGCAGATGAGAGGAAGCTGGACTTACTGCAGCAAACCACGCCTCATCCTGAGAGCTGTTCTCTGTCATTCATTCTAACCAGAACCAACTGGTGCTGTAAGTAGTTGTGGTTTTTTGATGAACTTCATGGAGTTTCCCGTTTACAGTTCCCCAACACCAACATCTCCATTCTGCTTTAATGCATATGCAGCGCTGGTGTTTAGAGGGAGGGGGGAAAAAGCCAAAGTCAACCCACCTAAGCTGAAATTCTGAATACTGGTCCTCAGTTTTTCACTCGAACCATAGAGTGAAACATTTTTCTCATTTGCTTTAGTGAATTAATCCTTGCATTTTCCATCTGCTACATCTTCACAGTTTGGCTCCATTTGTCTTTGTTTTGTTCATAGAAGAGTCTGTGTATTTGGTTATTTATGAGAAGACAGGCCCCTATCCACTTGGTCTTTCGTCACAAACCACCAAACATCTAGTGTTGCAGCAAATAGATGTCTGTTAAGAACTATGTTTGGACTTGACTGAAGTCAACATCTAAAAGCTAAGTGGTAAATAGCTGTCCAGGTGGGTGTGTATTGTCACCAAGCTGTAGACCTTTCTAGATTAATCCCTAGATGTACAACGGAACCCAACATTTCACCACCTTGCATAAGGTCAGCAGGCAGCAGAAATTTCATAGGGGAAAAAGCTGTTAGCAAATAATCCCAAACGGCTTTACGTGTAGGCCAAAAAATGTTGTGTCTCAGAGCTCCTGGTGGTTGCGAAAATCTGTAAGTTGGTGCTGTGCAAATATGTGCTGGTTGCAACAACCTCAACCCTTAATCTTAGTTCTCTTAACCAGAATCATTGCCGAATGGTAAATGGCATCCCCTCCACATCCCCCAGATCCTTTCTTCTCCAGGGCAGAGGTCGGAAGTGTGCTTGTTAACGTTTCTGTTGCCTGTAGAGCTTTTACGGGGGGGGTAGCCTCACACCCAGCCCTCCTCCTTTTGCATCCGGGCTTGGGACCGGCATAGGCGGAGCTACTTCAGGGAGGCCGCCATAAAAGGACTGCTCTAGACGATGCTGGGTGTCAAGATCCAGTTCGAAGGCAACTGCATCTCTTTCGCCTGATTTATTTAAAAAAAAAAAAAAAAACTGCTACTGGATTGTCCAGTGAGAAATACTCCCAACTTTGGTATGTTAGGCAGTTGTACCAAGAGTGTTTTTTAATTTTTTTTTTTTTGCTACCCCCTTCAAAGTTCTTTGTAAGATGTCTTCTTTTCCAGAGCTGGCCAGGCATGTTGCATAAATCGATAAATGCTGTTGCGAGCTTTGCTTGAAGGTTAATCCGTCCATCATTCTGTTAATTTATATCTTTTATATTTATATTTTTCCCCTCGTAATTTCTTCACAGAAGATCAGGGCCTGGAGTTTATCTCCAAAATTCCACTTTCCTGTATTGCAACCGTTGACCACATGTTGGCCAGAAGGTGTTATTAACTGTGCTCCCTTCGAAGTCCAGAGAAGAACTCCTGTGCACCGCCTCTTCACCTCTTCCTGTGCGCTGCCTTTCCCTGTGGGAGGTTGAATGTGACTCAGTCCTTTGTCCTTTTCGCACGAGAATCTCAAAAGACTAACTCTAAAAGCAGCTGAATACGTCACTGATGTAGGCCATCCTTCTACTGCCTCCCACATGACCACAGCTTGATAAGGGCAAATCCAGCCAGTGTAGCAGGAAAAGTCATCCAGAGTGCAATTACATTTGCCCCTTTTTCCTTTAAAAGCCAACATCCACCTGAGGCCTACTGTCTTAAACATTGCTGAATCAGCCACCGGGAAGTCAGTTTATTAATACATTTGTAATGCAGGACCCTACAACATGAGAGTTTGACCTACATGTTTCTGTGGACATGCGTGAGACTTTTAAATAATTTCTTTTTTTTTAAATTTAGTTGATTTTTAAACTTTACTGAGTTTCAACCGATTATGGGCTATTTTTTTATACTTACGACAAATAAGAGCTGAAGACACCCTATAGTCCTCTTAAACGTAGGGGCTGACATCTCGGTTTGTCACTCTAAAAGCAACTTTCCTACCTTCCGTGCAGTCTTGGAAGAAGTGCACGAGCCACATGGTTTGTGAGGACACAGCTCTGACCTTCATGGAGATACGTGATGGTCCACAGATAAACATTGAAAATCTGTTGGGATTTACATTTGCAATACGAAAACCATTTTTTTCTTCAGTCCTGTGAGCTTCAATAAAGAAACGCTCTTTCCAAATGGCAAGTAATGTTGAGTACTACAAATGACAAAAATGTTATTACTTTACTTTCAGTTTTCTGCAGAGGAAAAACATTAGTAGCAATATGGGTCAAAGAGAGAGTTTAACTCCTGGTTGCCACTTCCCAAAGGGTAGGTACCTGCGGAAGGGAATCATTAGCACAGCACCACCATGCTGAATAGCATCTTATGGATTCGTACAAACTAGCTTTTCCAGTCAACGTACGATGTCAGCTGTGCCTTGAAAATATTACTCTGTTTAGCTTATTTGCTTTCATCCATAGATGGTTATGTCCTCAATGGGGCTGGTGGCAGTTCTTCATAACTAGCATCTGTACTGTTTTTCTCCAAAGGTCTGGGTGCCATTGAATGGTTTTACGCAGTGGTGGAAGTCCCATTGAGGCGAAGCTAATGGTTTCCCAGGCAAGGGAGGAACAGAGCTGGTTTTTTGTAGCATTCTTCCATGTGTGTTTTTTTCTTGATAAGTGCAAACACAAGGAGAAACGTGTCAAATCCACACACAGTGAGCTGGATCTGAACCCCACACTACACAAGTAGCCCAGGAACTTATGGAGCATTGGTTTAACCTACTATGGCCAAAAAGTCAAACCTAGAGAATCACCACCAGCGCCTTGAAGCAAAGTGTGACGCACAGTGGTGGAGATTGGGTTTTGCTTTGCAGCCACAGAATGTGGGTCATCTTGCAGTCATCGAATCGACCAGGAGCTCCTTCTCATACCAAAGCACTCTAGAGGCAAATGTGAGGCTCCCTGTGTAACAGCTAAAGCTTAGCTGAAATTGCTTCATGCAACAACATGAAGACCCCCAAGCTCAAAGTCCATACCTCAGCCCCACTCAGATGTTGAGGCAGAACCTTAACAGAGTTGGGTATAAGTGAGACCCCTCAACCATCATTCAGCTGAAGCAAAATTATGAATAAGATTAGGTCAAAATCTCTCCAAAATGAGGTGGGAGTCTCATAAACTCAGGCAGACAATATTGACTTCAAATTATTGTTGCTAAAGGTGCATCTTGGGGTCTGTTTAGTTTTTCACACATGGTTTCTGCATGCTGGCTTAATTTTTGCCTTATTTTAGGGTCCTGTAAGGACCGGATCTTTTTTTTTTTGTCCTACATGTAAACCCATAGCCTTTAAAAAGGGTTTGTGTTCTTTTTCATATGACTGTACGTACTGGGACCACTTTAATGGCTGAGTGAGGGGGTGACCATGCGGTGATCTTTGACACAAAAAACACAGTCATCGTTCCCTTGAGAAAAGTGCTGTTGTCTTAAAGAAAATCAAACAAAACGCAAACATAATTTGTCCTGTTTTATCTGTTATGCAAACAATTCAGTTTCAAATAAGAACAAGCTGGGCACCAGAAGTACAAAGTATTTGCATAAGTCAGCAAAAAACATTTCATTCAGAGAGGAAGTTGTGTAAGTTTGCTGTTTGTATCTTCCTGGAGTGCAATACAAATGGCTTGAGGGTACGGCTGCTAAGAAAAACTATTTTATTGGTCATTTTAACCACATTAAGAGTCACAGTGCAATCCTGACAGCGTGTCACAGCAAAATACAGAGCCTGAAATGTTGCGAGTTTCAGAAATACCCTAAAATGTCATGTACGCAGGCAGCCGAGTCTAACATTGTTTGACAGTCTAATTTCCAGCTTTAAATCCAAAGTCTGCTGCTGTTCTGTATGTATTATTTCGATATTTATTGATCAGACACAGGAATGCCACACACAAGCTTTAAACACCCAGCGGAATCTGTCCGATTGAAGCTGATCTGTTTGCTTGTATTTTACTGTCAGCTAAACACCCGACCAAAACGCAGGTGATATTTGCTCGAATTTTGAAATTTTGTCAAAGTAGGTGAGCAAAGAAAATACAACAGAATTAAATAAACGATAAATTTGGACACAAGGAATACCCCGAGCAGAACAACAGCACATTGTAGGGAAATCACACACACACATGTTCACAAAACAAAGCGATTTAAAGTACCATTTCATAGGAAACATGTCTTTGGACTGTGCGCGGAAACCTGTGTAAACAAGGGGAGAACATGCTAACTCCACAGAGAATGAGCTTGATACGAACCCACAACCCAAGAACTATAAGGCACCATTCCACTAGGTTTGTGGCCATTCAAGTAAATAAAAAAAATTATATACTGTGTGTGTGTGTGTGTGTGTGTGTGTGTGTGTGTGTGTGTGTATTTATTTATACACACACACACACTGCCCACCCAAAAAAAGTCACACACTCTAATATTTTGTTGGACCGCCTTTAGCTTTTATTATGGCATGCATTCGCTGTGGCATCGTTTCGATAAGCTTATGCAATGTCACAACATTTATTTCCGTCCAGAGTTGCGTTCATTTTTCGGCAAGATCTTGTATTGATGGGAGAGTCGGACCGCTGTGTAAAGTCTTCTCCAGCACAAAATCCCAAAGATTCTCAATGGGGTTAAGGTCTGGACTCTGTGGTGGCCAATCCATGTGTGAAAATGTCTCTCATGCTCCCTGAACCACTCTTTCACAGTTTGAGCCCCATGAATCCTAGCTTTGTCATCTTGGAATATGAAGAAAAAATCCATTGATGGAAAAACCTGCTCATTCAGTATATTCAGGTAGTCAGCTGAACTCACTTTTTTGGGCACTGAACCTAGACCAGACCGACTGAAGCAACCCCACATCATAACACTAAGTTAAATCCATGTGGTGACCTTTTTTGACCAGGCAGTGTATATATATGTACATTTCAATCAATTTTTATTAGTTACTGTATGTATTACTAATTTGCATACATTTTTTCTCCAATGAAAGGCTAGGGAAAAGGTGTCCTTTGAACATGCTCATCTTTTACTTCCTGAATCTGGTTCCATTTTGGTTGTTCTATAATACAAGTCTGTCTGTACTCGGAATGCAGTTGCCATATATTCTGTGATGGAAATCTTTTAGCTGCATTGGAGGAGACTGTGACCGTATTGTAGGGTGCACCGGTCTGGGCTTGGATGGAGAGAATGAAGATATGATGCTGATGTCCATAATGTAGCCTTTTATTGAATTCACTCCGGTGAGCAGGAGAAGGTAGCAGCCAAGATGGGCAAAAAGGAAGAACTGCTCTGCCCCCGCCTTGAGATCTCAGTTAACTTCCCCAGCACTCCCTGCAAAACACTGGAACCGTGCAAGGCCTAAAAATATTAGGCAGCCTCCGGTCTTTGGGTCAACACTAAACATTCATGAATGTAATACCAACTCTCACCAGTGGGGGCCGACGCTACAGTGCGTTTGTGTGTTTGCTTGACTCTCTTGTGCTGACCTGGGATTAAAGGAGGAGGAGGAGGAGGAGAGGAAAAAAAAGTCTGCATAAACCATAGAAATGGAGCTTGACAAAGACGTAAAAGCAGCATGAAATAAACAGTGTTTATTTACCCCTGCGAATGAAAGGCCCTTTCACAGCAGCGTAATTGCTGGAATTTACTTTACACTATGATTTTTGTGTAATAGCTACATATAGTCTAAAAACTTTTATTCAAATACTTATTAAAAAAGAAATTCTCATGTGTGAGCAATACTTATTCTGAAGAATAGTTTGCAAAGTTGCTTCTAAATAAAATGCTGTTTAGCCAGTGTAAAACCTGAAGACCAAAATTACTTGAGTCACTCTTCCCAATATTAAGTGATTACTTTTTCTATAATTTTAATACAGTTGAAAAGCATTGACTGGGACTTTGGACCATTGCCCCAAACAGACCTTTTGCAGATATCTGCTATCTTAAGGGCTCTGTTTATTGATAGTTCTCATCAATACGGGACCCAGGTTCAGACCATGGGGTTCTTATCTCCTGGTGACTGATGGAAAAATATTGGTTTTGTTTTCCACCCCCGATTTTACTTCTGATTTCAAAGTGTGTTTGGTCTCATTGTCATGATGGAGGACCTGCATCTCAACTTCCTGACTCTGGCAACCATGTCTAGATTCCTTGGGCAGCTCATTATGCATCTGATCTTATCAGAAGGCCCCACAGCATCAGTAACCCCTCTCCATATTTCACAGTGAGTATGATGTGTTTTCTTTGCATGCAACCCCCCAGATGCCGAATTTACTAACGCTGAGAGTGGCCAAAAGTGTGATTTTGGTCTCACCTCACAGCAATATGAGGTCTCACCTCATATTTCCAGTGGCATTTGGCAAATTTCAACTGTTTATTTTGTTCTTTTTTGTTAGCAGTAATGGTATTTCGTGCCCATCATGTTTCTTTGGACTTGTGGAGTTGCTGTGGATGTATGTCTGATTCCCACAAGTGCAGGTATGTCCTAAGTACACCTCCTTCGATTAAATATAATTATATATTTTGTTCACTGAGGGTAATGGGTGGCACGGGGCACAGCAAGTAGCACCGCTCCCTCTCAGTCTGTGTGAAGCTAACATGTTTTATCCTGTGTTTGTTTCTGGGGCTGCTTTGGTTTTTTCTCACAGCTGACACACGTGTTTTTAGTTAACTCTGACTAAAATGCTGATTTTTTATTTTTTGGTCTTCACCCTGCAAATAGTCCTTGGTGCACCCTTATGACCTTGTGCACAGTGATTCTGGAAAAGACTCTGGACCATCGAAACACTGGCTTGGACAAGCATTTACCGAAACAGAGTACGTGAGTGATTCAGAGTAAAAGAAAAAGTTTCTAAATGAAATTCTTTCATAATTCAAGGTGCAGAAAAGTTCTATTGCCCAATGTGATCAACAATAGCCTACCTGATTATGGAAATATAGCCACGCAGAGGCCTAACAACTGTAATGCTTACAGAACCCCATTACGAGCTTAATTCATTCCAGAAAAGCTGCTTATACAGCAAATTCTTGCAAAATGTAGCGCTAATTATAATTTATCTGAGAAAATACATCATGCACAGCTAACCCACAAAAGGCTGAGTGATCTTTCATTTTTTCCTGCCTTATTTTTTAAACAGGGAGAAAATCTAATTTTAGAAAAGTCCAGAAGATCAAAACTGCCCTGGACAGCTTTAAATTCAGGCTTAAGACCTACAAGTTTAAAATCACACATTAAAAGCAGCTATTTAGCATATCGTGTGCTCTCTTTTTCTCCTGTCCCCGTCCCTTTTCCTTTAGTTTATTTTAATAACAATTTCTTGTTTTATCCGATTGTTCTTCGGCCACATCATGGTATAGGGGGCAGCACTGGTGCCTCAGAGCTCCTGGACTAAGGGTTTCCACGGTGATTTGAATCCAGTTCAGTCTTTGTGGTGTTTGTATTTGTATGGGTTTTCTCCAGGTGCCGCCAACTCCTCGAACAGCCCAAAGACTTGCGTTTCAGGGAATCTGGTGACGTTAAATTAGCCTTAGTGTATGTATGAATGTTAGGTCTGGGTTATTGCCTTGCAGAACACCAGGGTCCCATTGTCCTGCATCACCAACCCTGCCCTGGACAAGCGCTTATGATTATAGATGGATTTCACAGTCATCACAGCAACTTTATACTGACCTCAGAATAGCTGTAGTTTCATCGAAATGGGCCAACAAGTATCCCTGTAGAATTTACAAAACCAGAAAATACCAGTTCAACTTAAGAAGGAAACAATTGTTTATGTAACTAAGACTGAGAAGTTGTTAGCTAGTAATGTACAGCAAAGCCAACAGAAAATCCTGCTTATTTCTAGCATCCTGTGTGTATATTTAATATGTATACTTATACTTGTTCACAATGACCTGGCTGGCTTAAATTTATATCATGATTTGAATGATGTAAAAGTATAAAAATAATGCTCTGGGAATAGTGAAACTATTAATGAGTTTATCATCACAGCTATTACTAATTTCCAGTACTTGCACTTGGTGTTCTTGTCTCAGGTAATAAATGCCAGTTGGTGATGCAATACAGGATACATAATTCTGTCTGTCTATTTCTGCTGATTCTCTCCTTTGATATTGACTCACTTCCTCACTTCCTCTCTGACTGACTGAATTTCTGTCTGACTGCCTCACCTCCACTCTGCCTCACTTCCTCTCTGACTGACTGAATTTCTGTCTGACTGCCTGCCTCACCTCCACTCTGCCTCACTTCCTCTCTGACTGACTGCCTCACTTCATCTCTGGCTGCCTCACTTCCTCTCTGACTGACTGAATTTCTGTCTGACTGTCTCACCTTCACTCTGCCTCACTTCATCTCTGGCTGCCTCACTTCCTCTCTGACTGACTGAATTTCTGTCTGACTGCCTCACTTCCTCTCTGACTGACTGAATTTCTGTCTGACTGACTGCCTCACTTCCTCTCTGACTGACTGACTGCCTCACTTCCACTCTGCCTCACTTCCTCTCTGACTGACTGACTGACTTTTCACTCACCTCTCACTCACCTGTCAGTGTTTTTGATGTTTCTCTCCTTTGACACTTGCTATTATCACTGAGTATCTTATCCATCTCTTCATTCATTTTTCAGGGTAACCCTATTACTGTGGGCACACTTTCTTACATCAACCATTTATATTTTAATTCATGTTTGAAAAGCACATGACTAGGCTTCTGTGCTCCTTGTAATTTTGTCATTTGTTTGCCGCTTATAATGTTATTAGTTCATTTTCTGTTTTTAAATACTTTCCCGTTGCAGTGGTTTTGCTTAACTTTTTATGAAATTAACAAATATACAAGTACAGTAGCAGTACTTATATTAATACACATCCATCCTGCTCTATAGAAGTCCTTGGCCCATCTCCCTATTTTACAGATTTACAGAACAACAGTAAATCCAGAAAGTAGTACTGTAGCCTGGAGCTCTCACAGTTAAGTTTAAACTTAAGACAGGGCAGCTCCTTCTTCAGCCCAAGCCCAAGGAGAATATGGGTCAGAGCACTGCCCAAAGGGACTAGAACAAATGCAACCAACTGGTTGCAATAACCAGGCATAGAGCCAAGGGAAGGGTAAGGCTGCAAATAGTAATGAGTCCTGATAATGAGGCTTCATATAAGCAGAAAAGTTACAAAGTGGGCAAGAAAGCAGTAAGGCAACAAAGCTCTGCAGCACTTGAGTGTTGGTCATATACTTTGTATAGAATCCGCAAGAAAGAAATCAAAACTAAAAGAGTAAAAAGGCAAAAACAATAGCTGTTTGCTTTAAGTAGCTAATTACAGGCATGAAATTGTAGCTAACCATCCTAAGGCCTAAATAGCTGCATTTAATGTATACGGAATCTGGCCGATGGACACGAAAATTTAGCCCAAAACCACACAGCCCAAGACTGATGTCATCCAGCAGCCCTAACCAGAAGTTCCAAAGAACATAAGTGATATTGCTGTGCCACGGTGGGAAGGGCTGAAGCTGGCCGGGGTAGTTTAACTGACCGGTCGGCTGCATGTACACTAGCAGTTCCAACTTCTGCATGCTGTTACGCTCGTATAAAAGCCTGCGACTAAGTGCTATACGTGAAACAAAAAAGTAGAACATGCTCCTGCAGAAGTTCCCTATTTTGCTGCCACACAGGGCCAGTGTTGAGGAACAGTGTGGCAAAAAAGTTCAGAAAGGGTGAGCAGAAAAGCTGTACAAATAAATAACCAAGTTGGAAAGGATTTTAGCTTTGTTTTTATACTTTTAATCCAGTGTTCCTACTGTGTGCTCATTCTGAAGTCGTCTCCTGGGGACTAACATTGCAGTAGTGAATCAAACATTGAATTTAAGGCTCCAGAAAAGCCTCAGTAGTGACTGGCACTTTATTCAACTAAGCCGAAGCTTTAAACTAGGCAGATAAAATGACAAAGAACAGATATGAGACCGGCACTGGACAAATTTTCAAAACATGACAATTTGTCCACATATGCGGAGGAATCGAAATGTTTTGGATCTTTAAAGAGGGAAAACCTGTGTGTTTTTTTTTAACTGGTATATACAACCGACATATGAGGTACGGATTGATTCTATTTCTTAAGTTATTTTTAACCTGGCCTAAAAGAACATCGTTCAGGGTTAAGATACGCTTGCACGTATCATTCTGCAATGGGTACACAATTCAGACGTTTAATAGACATTTACAGGAATAATTCTCATTTATCTGTAAATATTGTTTCAACTGTACACTGATATGATATCATATCCAACATTTTATGCCAGCAGGCTGACACCGGCAGTGTTAAAACAAGCCTGATTTGTTCTTACACATATAGTAATATCTGCCATAATTTTCGATCCCCTAGGATCCGTCAGGTTCTTAGAACCCTGTGATCAATTACTTTGTTTAAAGGCTCTCCTTCCTGTACAATTCGAGCCGACACGCAAGCTGCATACATTTAAATAACTAAAGCCAAATAACTGTAAATGGCAAGTGTGCAGCGGGCCTACCGGTCTGCAGTTAAATACAGGTGTACACAAAAAAATTCAATACTGGAAAGTATGCATGGTTTACCAACTAATATGGGTTTAAGAATGACATTTTTTATTTGCTCAGGACCATTCTCATTCTCAAAAACCATTTGTGTATAAATGCTGATTTTTCTTTTATCATTAACTGTAAAACTCAGGCTGGCTTGTTTGAGTCTTCCTTGTCACCCCTGGGCTGGCTTGGCTGGAAAATTTTTGTTGATAGAATATTTACACGAGCTTATTTTTCATTAACATTAAAATAAAGTTTAAGCGAGCACTTCCTGTAGGGTAGCTTTCACAGCTTCACACAATATTGATCTTGTTTCATACGTAAAGCTGGCGCTCAACGAAAAAGGCATTTAAAATGAATTTGTTTGCTTTTCTGAGGTTAGGTTGCGGACACTGTTTTTGTGTGTGTGTGTTTGCGACGAAACGCAAACGGACTTTGGTGACACAGCGGTGCCTATTCAAAACGAGGCGGTGTGTGCGGCGATGCACTTGCTAAACTACTTTCCATTTCTGCTCTTCCCAAAAAAGTCACCCGTGTCGCATTCGCACCGCGCCGTCGCCGCGTTTAAAGCCGCTCGCAAACTCGGAGCCGCTTCTGTCGGTTCCTTCTCGGCCGGCGGCGGCGTTCGGCGCCGCATGCGCCCGGTTCCGTGCACTTGTGCGGTGCCGTTTTGAAGCGCGTTTCGCTTTGCGAGCTGCGTCCGCACGCGTGTGCGTTTGGCGCGGCGCAAAAAAAAACCAAAAAAAAAAAAACCCCCAAAAAAAAAACAAAGTCTCCCAACAGTCAAAGTGATACTTTTTCCGGGCAGGAATTGCATGTGGCGACACAGGAAACAGAAACACCGAAATACAGTAAAAACCGTGAGGTGCGCCAGCGTGCTATTTCTTGCTGAAATGCGAAAGCTAGTTCACATCCTGCCGTCCTCTTTAAATAAAATCAATAAAAACACAAAACGCGTTTTATTAACGAAAAGCGACCCCTCGGCTCGTAACCAGGAAGAAGATGTCGAATAAAAGGCGCCGCTCAAAATTACATCGACGTTTTATAATTCGGTATTTATAACTGTTGAAGGGCGTCGAAACCCCTTTTCGGTGTATAACGGGTGCTTGTTTTATAAGGCTGTGTCAGTTCGCCGAGTCCCACTGCTGTCTCAGCAGCTAAAAAAGCGCCAAAATTTGAAGTGTGGCGTCGATGGAGAGGCGAGTGTAACGGTCTGAGGAGGAGGAGGAGGAGGCAGCGCTGTGTGACCTCCGGGTCCTCAGGCTCCTCTGTCGCACCGTCCGTTAAGGGCGGCTAGCACATTGCTAACGCGCCGTCAACGCTCAGCCAACGTTCAGCCAACCGCCGAGGTAGATTCGTGTGTATCGACAGCTGACAGCTGAATCCCGGGGAAAGATCAGCTTTACCGCTTTGTAGGAGCTTCTCCAGAGGAAGCATTTCAGAGCAACCTGGCGGAGTCGCACTCGTGAGAGGCGAACCTGTCACGCTGCCATCGTTGGGTCGACATGCAAAGCACGTTTATGGCCATGCGATCCAATTGCGATGCGTGCACAAGAATCCGTGCGCCCGTGCTTTCTTTCGCAGTATTGATCAGGGGTCACCAAGTCCGTGACATCTGCGAGTTCTTCGATTACACGCAAAACGTGAGTAACAGAAGCAGCGGTGTGAGAAAGTGAGTAAGAGTGAGTAATGTCAAATAATTTCACCATCAAAGAGCTCCACACGGAGAGCGAAAGCGAGATTTTATGTGCAGCTAAAAAGTGCTTTCGTGCGCCGTCGAAGATAAACTGCATGATGTCGCGCCGCCCTGAAGTGCGCGAAATTCTCCTCCGCTCTCAATACAGTCGTTTTGCCCGAGCGACGTGACATTGACCTGCATCACAGCCATTTCCGAATCACTAACAATTTATAAAGCATTTTAATGTTTCTAACATTGGACGCTAACACGTTAAACGTGTCGAACTACACATAAGCACGACGCAAAGCAGGAGGTGAACGAACAATATTTTATTTTTGCTTCTTACAAAAAAAAAAAATCGCGTATCTTCCGAAGGAGAAAATATTCCCATAAATTTAACAAAATTACAGTGACAGCCAATTGTATCTTAATTGTGTAAACTGCCTGTTGTTTAGGCTTCTCTGCTTAACTCGGCAAAATGTTGCTAGTTGTCTAGTTAAATCACACAATGCAGACATTAAATAGCAGTCTTTGGTAAGAATTTGCAATAGTCACATTGAATGTTAATACTGACACGTATCGTTTCACAGTTCAACACTGCTGAAAACAGACTTTACATTATTTACAAAAGTGCAAGTACTTTAATAAAAACAAAAAACAAAACAAAACAAGCAAGCAAGGCCTCCATCTCCACTTGCGCAAATGTGGAAAAGGACAACCGGTAATATTAATGCTGAAACAAATGTTTAAAATGTTAAAGCGTTCAAAAACATAAATCCTATGCATCATTGCAACCTCAGGTTGAGGAAACAGTGGAATCAATAAAACTCTGCATATGGTGACATACTTTTTTTTAATATATATATATTCCTCGAAAACGTTTTAGAACTTATTGCATCTTGACCCTTGGAAAAAATTTAAAAGAAACGAAAAAGGAGCAAGACTTCATCCCATGATCAACAAAATACTCTGAATTTTGTCATCGTTAGAAATGCATACATTTCATTTTTTTTATGGCTGCAAACGGGATTGCGAACCTTATCTGTGACACAGCGATTGAAAACGTTTGAAAAATAACATTTGATTGAAAACGTGGCTAAAAAAAAAGCACGTCGTTTACTGTTAGAAGTGTCACACAACACTGACGGGTGAAGGGGAACGTTTTCCGCTCGAACGGCATTTCCACCACGATCCTTTGCGGGAGGACTCGCACATTGAGCAACCGACCTATGACATCCGCGGACAGCTAGGCCGTCGACTTTCGTGCGCGGCGCCCTCCTTAGTTCTCCGGCAAGCAGCGGCCGGCGTTCGGTCTCTGGTTCGAGGAGGCCAGGTCGTGCGCCGTCTTGCCCTCCCGGTTGGGGCGCAGGGGCTCGGCCGTGCGCTGCAGCAGGAACTCCACGACGTCTTGGTTGCCCTCGCGCGCCGCAAGGTGCAGCGGGAGGTTCCCGTGCGCGTCCTCCACGTTCACGTCGGCGCCCTCCTCCACGAGCACGCGCAGCGTGTCCAGGTGGCCGTCGCGCGCCGCGTCGTGCGTCACCGCGAGGCCGCACGCGGGGTCGCGCACATTCGGGTCCGCTTTGGCCTCCAGCAGCGCTCTCGCGATGTCCGGGTTTCCAAGTTTCATCACCTGTCCAAAAAAAAACAAAACAAAAAAAAAACAAACAAAAAAAACAAAAAAAAAAAAAAACGACACACCTGTATCCCAAATACCGGCCATGCAGCACTTTACCGCAAACAAGGAATATAATTTTCTTAGCATGGGAATATTGCAGGACCCGAAAAATGAGCAACGTTATTATTTATAACTTTCCTTTGCAAATTGAATGTAACCGATATATTGATCAGGTTAGTTTTATACAGGGAGAGCAGGCCCAACAATTACAATCGATTTCCGAAACAGTAAAAATGTACAGTTAAGGTTTCTAAAAAAAAATCACCACACTGCCGTTTGTTGGTGGTTTTTAAATAATACTCCACCACAAATGAGACACATTTATTTTTTTTAACAATTGTAAACCTTAAATAGTTTATATTAAATGTGTCCAGAGAATTGTTTGTAACATTAATAGGCTTTCTTCCTCTTTAAGATCTCAGTACTACACTGTTGTTCCAATTACTGCATTTAAGTACAGTTTTGCTACTGCTGTCAAAGTGACAAGTGTAAAACTTTAAGCAGAAGTCTAAATATTTACAAAGAACCCAATTCAATTGAGCCACAACAACGTCTTTCATGCAGACTTTTAGATGGTATAGGATTACACAAAAGTGCACCTTGTTGCTCACGAGCATCACTGAGGAGTGAATAAGTGACTTGTGTAGTCCTGACAAGTCTGACTTGAGGCTGAGCAGTTACACTTTTTCATTAAACAACGGTAGGCACGCACGTGTTTTTCTTCCTTTTTTTTCCATCCTGAAACTGCACGTAATCGATCTAGCATATTTTTATTTTAAACTGTGCCCTTGGATTCGCCTTTAATAAGAATGTATAGATGTAAATCCAAATGCAGCAAAACATAACAGCCAAGAATGGTCAAAGCAGACAAAACAAGTGGCATTTAAACTTCTTAATCTGTTTTAATAAAATCTATGTAACATGTTAAAAATTGTTGCTTTTAACATAAAACACACTATCATCTTTTTTTATTTAGCTTTCCTTATTTTATGCTCACAATTGATCAGAAAGTGTGTCAAAGGAAGGTGAAAATTTCAAATGCTACCTAGTGGCACATTTAAAATGTGGGATTCTTCATTTCTTATAACTCATGCTAACCCTAAGACTATAAATATGGAATATTTGACAATGTAAATGTTTGTAACTGTGTAAGCTAAATGTTATTTTATCATTTACAAACAAAGACATGGGTCATAGCCTTGAGATTGTGCTTTTTAATCTATACTCACTGACCGTAGCATAACAAACAACGTACTACATGGTATAAATTTTTTTTTCTTCAGCTGAAATACACAATGCCATTTTAGCTCGATTCATGACTGACTACACAATTACATATATCAACATTCAGGACATTTCTTAAACACACCTTTTACTTTTTCAGGTAAGCAAGTGAGGTTTATAAGTCTAAAATATAAAAATGCAGAGGGAAAAGGATTTATGAATTATCTAATATATCATTTACATAAAATATTTTGCTCAAACCAATGTATCTCATGGTAAATTTTAACCATTACCTTTCATTTAATTTTTAGGCCTTCAAAATGTTTTTCCAATTCATCCTCCTCCCTTGCACATATAATTCACAGGCCTACTGATCAAAAATATATCTGTAATATACAATATTAAAGATATTTCTACATTTAATTGCATATTTAACACCGTTTGTTTTTTTTTTTTTTTTACTTATGTGTATTGTCACCTAAGGATTTTAAGAGAGCTGCAGATGGCTTCATTTTTCAAATTAACTTTATTTGCTCTGTAAATGCAGTTTGTTATCAAAATATGCTTTTTAAAAATAAGCATCTCCTTACATGAATATTCTTCGGGCCCATGCAAAATAATAGTAACATATCCAGATTTCGAAGCAACAGGAAGTCCTTTCTTTCTTTGGAAAACAACCACCCGTGTTCTGCTAAAGCAAGAAATCTTTAATACTAAAAATTTTAAAGTAAAAATGTTCAATTTCCATTATTGTAGCCCTTCTTTTATTGGATATAACAGGTACACTAACATAAAAGCAGATATAGCAATATTTACAACTCGTGTAAGCATAAAATTATGCTCCCTCGGAGATAAATATTTTAATTATACCAGTTTACCGGTAAAAAATATAGATTAATTTATAGATTGCTGGTTGTGCAGGTGTTTTACACACAGGCTTGCGTTATCGTGTGTTCACGGCTCCATTTTTCCTGTCTTAAGGCCACTGCAGTCTGGACAAAAGTGAAGACACAGCACGTGTGTCTTCTGGACGTCTCAAAAATAACAGCCCTTCAGTCTTGTTGTGCTCCTCGGTAGGTAGCTGCACACATAGCACATATGGCAATGTCTATCACTAGATTACATTTGGAGAGAAAAGATATTTTCCTGGAAACGTTTACACAAATTAGGGAACTTGCATCTGTCATAGCCTAAAGAGAGGAAAAATGCCCGGGGTGATCCGCTTTAAAAGGTGTACATCATACACTAGCAAAGTTTAAAAAAAATTAAAGACACAATTTTGGTCTGAAATGTCAGTGCGTCGCACGGATGACGCAGCAGCAGCCAAACAGACAAACCTTCGCGCAGAAAAAGTGACAAGAGTCACCGTGGAGAGCCGCGCGAGCGGGCGCGCGCGCACGCGCGTAGTAAAAGTGGCAGCGCGAAGAAAGGCGGTACAGTACTAACCTGCAGCGCCGTGTAGCCATACTTATTCCTCCGATTCACATCTGTCCCGCTCTTTATCATCCTCTGCACCTCTGCCAAGTCGCCCCTGGCAGATGCGCTCGTCAGCTTGTCGACTCCAGTCAAATCGGCCATTCTTCATGCGCAGGAGCGCGTCGCCGTGGGCTGTTTTTCAACGTGGAAGGGCGCACGTGTTGAGCGCAACCGATGTTTGTTCGCTTCCCCTCTCGCTCTCTCTCTCTCGCGCGCGCGCGCGCGTACGTTTTTAATGGTCAGGCTGTATGGTGACGGAATAGCGTGAAAACGGGCAAATAGACTTAGTTTAAAAAAAAAAAAAAAAAAAAAAGTCTGGAGCCTCGCCACGGTCCACCCTCCTCGTTAAAACACCGTCTTACCGCACACTCCGCATCACCGGCCAACTGGGATGTCGCGCCTTTCCGAGGGAAGAGAGAGCGAGCGAGCGAGAGAGAGAGAGAGAGAGAGAGAGCGAAAATGAGCGTGCAAGCGGGAGAGAAACCAAACTTGCGGCGCCCAGACGCCTCGCACTCGGTCACACGGCGAGGCGCATCGCTCGAGGTTCCTTCGGAGGGGCAGATCGCGTGCAAAAAAGGGAAATATGTCCTCCTAGCAAAAAGCAAAAAAGCGACGTTCGAGGGATAAAAATGTATATGCCGACAGAATGAAAGGCCCGCACAAACTCGCTTCAGGTAAATCACAAGCCGTTTTGGTCAAAGTCACGCTTTCAAGCATTACTGCCATCTCTTCCGTCGCTTCTGTGCATCTGCGGTAGCGTTCAAATGTGTCCCGAGCTTTGCGATCTGACGCGGGCAGTCTGGAGGAACGGGAACAAAAATGCTTGCAAATAAAAACATGAAACGCTTCTTCGAACGCACTGCTGCGAGAACAGCACGTATGTCAAAAGGTAACATCCGTGAAAGCGTCTTAAAAGTAAACTGCCTCTTTTCAGGAGTTACGGTGCTTCCAAAATCGGCCGGCACGCAGGTGCAGCACATCCCGGTCGGTGTGTAGAAAAGGGTCCGGTTTAAAAATGGTCATGTTGTCGCGGCGGTTGTGTCACCGCAGCCCGGCAGTCCGGCTCGCAGCTGCTCACGCCGCTTATTGCTTTATCGCGCTTGAGCTGCGGCAGAGCACGACAGCGAGAAGACGGAAAGACAGTGTGATTTTGTTCAACGGGCGCCTGTATCCAATGACATTTTAAAGGATGAGATTTCAAAAGTTTATGCGAACTTCCCGCCCATTTTAACCGAAGCAACGGAGGCTGCTCAGAACCGGCCCCACTCGCGCTAGCTCATTAAATATTGAAAGGTTGTTTATTTCGGTTAAAAAAGCGGAGGCGAGCGCTGTGTTCTTCGTTTCTTGCTCCCGCATATATTTCATGCTCACCCGCCGCGCTCCAGTCCAGATTTATCCACACGTGGACAGGCTGCAGTACGTGCAACAGCCTTGCTGCGTTCTCGCAAGAGGCTTCCCGTGCCGAGTAACAGCTCACGAAACAACGTCTTTCGCGCTATCCCGAGTTCAAAAATGAGATATTTACGTCGTACCCTGCGCGGATTACCTTCCTTACACGGAGCTCACGCTACGCGGCCGTGCGCCCTGTCACTGCGCCGCCGCTCGCTGTGTCGTCGTCTGAACCCGTCTGATTGGGCACCTTTTATTTGAAAATCGAGTCTGTTGCTATTCATTGACACGACTCAGTTTTGAAACGACGGGGCGCCGGTCGTCCGCCCTCGTACAGCATTAACAGACGGCGGAGGCGGGACTCGAAGCGAGGCGCCCAGCAGCGCGACAGAGGGCGACCGGGGCCGACCGACGGACACTGGCGGCGACCAGGGGTGTCCCGCCTGCAGCTGCGGCCATGTGTCGCTATCGCACATCATTTCATTAATCCTGGTTAAATAATGGGATGTTGTGCGAATTAAACGTGACGTCACAACGTTTCTTTTTAGACACTGAAACCAGTCATTGAAGCTAAAGCTTAATAAAACTAGGAACTGTTTGTTGTGGGCGTGCACATAGCTTTCAGATGTCAGTAGAACCGTTTTCACTGCTTTTAACTCTCAAGAACCCACACACGCACGCATGAACTAAGTGGAGTGTAGTGGCACGTATGTATTTTTACAGTATTCATTTCTATGGTTAGAATGTATTAGAAAAACATGGGTCCCATGGCAACGGGAGAAGTTAAAAGAAACCTTGATCAAGCTGGCCTAACAGCAATGCAAACCAGCACAGCTCTGCACCTTATAACTGTTTTTAATATTCGGAAATGATTCTGTTTCCTCTTTCTATATCATAATATGAACTGCGTCCATTTTTTAAAATACTGTGTACACAAGCCTCCATAATAGAAATTGCTTTGATTTTTTTTTTTACCCTAGCCTATGTTTGTTTTAAATACAGATTCTGCAATTCACTGCACATGCTTAAAAGAATGATAATTGCTTTGTTATGCATCATTTAAACCTAGAATAAACATATTATATCCAGTGTGGTGTTTTACAGAAGCCTCTGAATGAAGTATAAATAGGATAAGTGAATCAATTCAGTAGATTACTTTATAGGCCTGAATGAGTGAAAGAGTATACATAACTGTAGTGATGATGAATGTTAAAAAATTTTTTATGCAATAGTAAACACTATTCCGGTATTGCAGAAAATGTCATTCCGGTGTATCCGATGTCCCCCCATTAATGGCCACATTTTATTAGCTATACACAGCATTAGTTTTTAGCTTATTCTTATGAACACAAGTACACAAGGCATTGCTTAAGATGAAACGCTATATTATAGGATATTTTACGTTAGGCCCACAGGGTAAAAGACTGGTGAAGAGCCACTGTTGTGGCCCTAATACCTGCTGTACTCGTGTTCTGTGACTTTAAGGGCGAACACAGGGGTCAGGCTGCGCGACGCTGTACGACACTGGCTGCGCTTTACGACCTGCCGTAAACAACGATAACACTGTGAGGAACACAGATAAAAAGAAAAGTGACGTTAACAAAAAGCTCGTACTCACAAAAGAGACAAAGATCGAGAACACAGTACAAAGTGAGGCCTTTGCGGTTGGGTGCTTTTTTTTTGTTCGTTTCCCAACGGCGTTGTTTTATATGAGAGGTGAGCGGCCCCGGCGCCGTGACGAGTGGCAGAGCGAGCGAGAGCGAGGGCGACGGTGAGGGTGAGCGCGCGACGGAGCGGACGTTACTCGGGCACCGCGATGGCCTCCGACAGCGGCAGCAACATGGACAGGGAGATCATTTTGGCCGACTTTCAGGTGGGGGTTCCTCGTCGCAGCTCACTGGAACGCGGCGCGACACGTTTACAAGATGTTGGCCGAGAAACCCAAACAGGTGAAATGTAGTCGCGAGAGAATCGTGTGATACAGCGGTGCTCTGGTCAAGCAGAACAGGTCTGTGTCGAATGGAGACACGGCCGACCGTCGTCGTTGGAAGTGGACACAGTTCCCCTGTCACACTCTGCGTGAGGAAACGCGTTTGGGCGACTGTTTCACACGAAAGCTTAATATCTTAATACGTAATACACTTCCTTAATATGTGCATATAAGTTATTGGAAGTGTGCGTCCTATGTAGCCGCAGAACGAAAACATGAATGTGAGCTCAACAAAACACATTCATCTTTACCTTCAGGGTAGTATCTAACTGCTGGGTTTTGTAAATAACTTTGATGGACAACAGTCCAGCAAGATAATGTTAAACCTTTAAAGAAATTCACCTTTCTGTGAGCTGTAAGTACAGCACTAGTTTTAGGGGCTACATGAGCTAAAAGAGAGTCTTCCTGTAGAGGGTGTGCAACAGTGCTAGGAGTGTAACTTGTATTTGGTGTTGAACTAAAATGGGTTCACCCCATATAACTAGACCTACCATGACTAACCATAGGTGGAGTATTGCTGGTGTAGTTCTCACAGCATGGGGTAGATTTTTTTTTTGTTTTTTTTGTTTTTTACTTTGACTTATTTTGCAGTACAGTGGGACAGTGTTTATTTGGACTTGTATGACCTTGGAAAGCATCTGACATATTGAGTGGTCAGCAGGTCTGATGGAGCTCACTGGACAACAAATGGGCTGAGTGATGAAGAGTCCCGGACTAAATAACTCATGACATCCCAGATGGCTCCGTGGTGTTTTGCAGTGCATGCTGATAGTTAATGTCTGTCTGTACACACAAGTATCTTTAGTATCTTTAGAGATGTAAAGAAGCTCAGCAAGTGCAAACTAACCATAGATGTACAGCTACACATCACTTCTGTCTGCTGAAGAGTTTGTAGTGGCAGGTGTACTGGTCCAGTAACAATCTGCATTATTTTTCTTGTAAACATCACCTGACGTCAGTCCAGTGGCATAGATGTTGTAGGTTTCTTTTCACGTTTTTGTGGTGAACAGCTTTTTATCAGTCATTTAGTCTATAATTAATCTTTTGTAAGTGGTTCTCTGGCCTTCCTCCTTGTTTTCATTTTTCTTTTCAAATCTGTTCTTGACTTTACTTTGCTGCAGTTTAATCACTCACTATCCACTATAAACTTTATAATTGCTATAAACTTTCCATCAAAGTTATTGGCATTTCCTATATTGCTAGACATTTATCTGTTTATTTAAATAGAACAATTTGTTCGTTCTCATTGTCTATCTCAATTTACATGTTTATATATATATACATGTGGTTGTTGAGTTGTACTTGCACTATTATAAGTCTAATCCTCTTTCCCCATCCAGTGTGCAGTGAATCACAGCAACGATATGACTGTGTGACAGATGGTTCCTGGGTTTTTATGTATTTATTTATTTACCAAATAATATAGAACAAAATGAATCACAACAACTCAGCAATTCATAGTGTAACTAAACAACTCAGAAATGTAACAAATATTTGTAAATCCAAAAGGAATTTTACACTTTGCAGCTAGCATATTCATCTAGAAAATCTAGTGACGTTACTGAATATTTACATTTAATGCATATTTATGTAGTTTCATTGTGTTTTTTGGCTTTAATGTTTTTGGCATTATTTATCTCCATTTTGAGCCTGTGCATCAATTATGTATGCCAGGAGTGATAACAGAACTAACTGGATAATTGACTCAACAGCTGTTACTTCGTCTAGGATTTCAAACAGTAATGCTTCAAAGAGAACCAAAGCGATTCTTTTAAATTGTGTTTATTGCAGATGTCCCACGATGGTAAGATGATATCACTTATATAATTTGGGTCGCACAGCTTTTGGAATTGCTAAATTAGAACAGCAAAGATGTGAAGTAATGCAGAAAGTGTTTTGTCTTTCACTTGTCTCTAGTGCGGTAACACAGTATATCCTAACTCAGCACAACAGGGTCACAAAACATCAGTTGAAACTGCTTGTAGACATGACAACGAGCGGTAAACATCTTCCCACAACCACTGCTGTAGCTGCAATAGCACCGCTTCCACCTGACCTGCACCAGTTGCACAATTGACCGTTGAGTGGCCATCAACCAAGTTGAACCAGGCTTGCCAACAGAGCAGTTGCAAGGGGTCATGTCACTTGTCCTCACTGCATTTTGTATGGCACAGAATAATTAAGTATTTCAAACATTTTGTAAACATACTCTACTTTTAAAAAGAAACTTTGGTAAAGAACACAGTACTAAATTATTTAATAATGGTATTGATAATATACTGTACTGTGGCCAGAAATAAAACAAAGTAAGTTAAAAGGGTCAAAAAATGTTTGAAAAGGTCTTACCGCATGGTGGAATACACACTTGGAAATAAATCATGAGGACAATGCGACTTACGACCTGGGCTAAGTTGGGAACAGTTTGTATTATGATTTAAAAAAAAAAAAATTCTTTATTTTACCTGGCCTGCTCTATATTGGTACTGCGGTCTCCACAGGTATCTGTGTTTCAGGGTATAGGCTGTGCTTGTTTGAATAACTTACTGTGCCTCATTCTTGAAGAGAATTTTATTTGAATCTTGTTTTCAAACAAAGGGGAGTCTATTTAAAATGGGCATATGTATAATTTTCTTACCAGTTTCTGGTTAGTATCTACATGCTGATGAATGGCTGAGGGATCTTTAAAGATTGTTTGTTTTTCCTGTCAGTCTTGTTCCATTGTATATCACTAAAACAGTATTGTTGTCAAAGTTCCTTAATTTTTTTTTTTTTTTTTTTTTTTTTAACCCCCTCTTCTCCAGGCTTGCACTGGCATTGACAACATTGCAGAAGCTATTGCTCTACTAGAATTAAACAACTGGGATTTGGTGGTAAGTTTCTCTCCAATTTCCAAGCTTTTTTAATGCTTAAAAATGGTGATTAGTGTTAAAATTGAAACAAAACTGAAATGAAGACCAAATACATTTTATTTCCTTTGTTTTGGCATATTTTTTGAAAACAAGCTGGTTTAAATAGTCCTACTTAAGCCATAAAGTTATGTTTTTATTTCTGACCTCTCTTCATTCACTCTGTACCAACATCATAAACAACAGTATGTGCACAAACACCAAGATTATAACTGTTGCCTATTCTGTTCCATAAAAAAGTATTATGTAACTAAATTTGCATTCTTCTGAGAAAATGAAAGTATTTCATAAGGATATGAATGCATCAAAAAGTGACTTACCTTGCTGAGAAACTCTACATACCCGAAATATCTTCATTTGCTTCTCATTTCAACAGGTTATTGCACTCTATGTTTCTTGTATTTTTTTTTTTTTTTTTTTTTTATGTCCACTTTGACAGTTTAACTCCCTCAGTGGAGTATTGGCTAAGATATTTTTTCAATATGACCTGTATGTCTGCTAACAGAAAATCTAGGCCAGTGTTTGCAACTCTACAGGAGGAATGTACCTTCCTTCATTCAAAGGAAAGTGAACTCACTTGGGTATCAGAAATGTAATGTATGGTCTTGGGTATTGCTCCACAATAGCCCATTAGGGTTTGATTGTATTCAGATCTGTTGACTTGGAGCCCAATGGTTATGAATCCATTTCATCTGTTTCCTACTTGTTAAACCAGTTGGTGGATACATGCTATCCTGGGTCAAAAATTACTAAGCAGTTTGTAGAGGATGATTGTCCAGTACTGTCAGTTAGTAATTTGCCCTGTCAAGCAACCATTTTGGAGAAGTCTTAGCTTTCTGTACATGTGGTGTATTTCAATTTTTAAAAAAAATTTTTTTTTTTTTTTTTAAACCTTTTATTTATTGTCTGTATATTTTGTAAACCGATGTGTTTTAGAGGACCATCATTCTAGTGAACAGGACATGCAGAAAGGATACAGTTACCCATCCATAAGACATGGTCAGAGACTTTTAACTTGACATTTTAAAGTAATTTTTGAGGCTTATTTGACCCTCCGGTTTTCCTGCTGTGTTGCCACTGTGTAACAACCATCAACCCAAGATATTCAGACCTCTAGAGAATACTGTTGAGGCCTCAGGAAAAATAGCACATTACTCCTTTTTTCCTCATTTGAATTAGTGTTATTTAAGTGTAAAAGTTCTCTGTCAGATCTTACCTTGGTTCACCCACTAGTTTCATATATGTGCTTTTTAAAAAATAAAAAATAAAAAAAAAAGGTTACTCGTGTCTAATATTAACATATAATTTGGTGTTGTGGGCATGGTTTCTGGTGGTTTGATCCCCAAGCCCTTTTATAATAGATAACTAACAGGTTGACTGTTATAAGTAATTAACTAGTTTGTTTAAATTCCTTCATCTTGTCTCTGTGTGCGTGTCTGAATATTTAGGCCACCAGCACATTTGAAATGGATACGTTGAATTTTTTTTTTAGCACTTGCAAGTGAAGTCAGAAATTCTAAGAAAATCAGTTTTTATCTCAAAATGAGGCTTTCACCAGTTCTGTCAGATACTGTTTGAAGTGACTGATTCAAAAGAGGGTTCGTGAAGGCTTTTTCTAAAGCCTTTTTCTTTTTTCGCAAAATAAGTTAATCGTGTAAAGGGAGACCCGCTAAATATAGCCGTCTGCTGGCAGTAGCTCAAAGCAAATGTAAGCAATGGTTAGGTGCACCTGTGAATGTGATGACTTGCAGTTCTGCGGTGCTGTTGAGTTGTGCAAAGTTAACAATTGGGGCCCTGTGTTTAGGGATGGCAGGCAAGTGTTTGAAAGCTGCTTGTTTACCTTGGATCTCAACTACACCTGTACTAGTGTGGAAATCGAGCAGGAGTAATACTAAATCTAAAAGGTATGAAAACAACTATAACCTTAATTGTTTAGTTTGATTAGCTCTTTGCATCCTTTCTCATTCAGAGAACCTCTCTGCTACCTCCTTCCTATGCCCCATTTATTATTTCCTTCTTGACTCATTACTACTTCCTCAGCAATATCAGAAATTTTGGTAATTTCCAAATAATCATTACCTTTAATTAACTCTTCTACCAGGGCCCTTCTTTCATCAACAGAAAAGTTGCTGGATTGCACTATGTGGCTTTTTCATTTTAGACTTCAGGTATCCTTGAGATGGGAGTGTTGTGACTTATATTTTTTCAAATGTAAAATTGAACATTTATCAATACCTTTTACTGAATTACAGCAAAATATGAGATTGAATTTTTTTGTGTTTACAAGTAACAAGCCATGTGTGTGTGTGTGTGGGGGGGGGGGTTTAACCAATAATGGTAGTTTTCCTAAACATCTCCCACTTATGAGATTTCAACATAGGAGTTGATTTCCAAGTACACATTACACCTGTATGTAGAGTGATACCCGTACTCTGCACAAAGCATTGATAGAAAGAGATCAAGAACTTTCTTTTTTTGTACACTTTATTTTGTCTTCATTTCTTACTTCCATCCAAACAAATAAAATGGCCATTATTTAGTTAACTGTTTATAAATTAATTATTAGAGGTATTTTTATAATGATGGATATTTTAAATAACTTTATTGGTAATGGGATAATAATTTAAAAAATACATTTATCTATTTTAATGAAAGTTTTGCCTTTTTTTTCTTCTTTAATGCACAGTGCTGAAGAACATGAATTTTAAGGTTGCCACTTCAAACTCACCTTACTAAAACTTACTTGCCTTTAATTAGTTAACTGAAAATAGTCGCATAACTAGGTCAAATACTGTAAACTGCTTTGGATAAAAGAGTGAGCCCTGAGCAAAGTATAAGTCATAATGCTGGTAGCTGTAACTGATCCCTGTGTAAATTTGGCTTTGCTAGGGTCATAAGTTTAACCATCATTCTAAACAGCTGACAACCTAAATTGTTTCTGAAAATTATATAAATATGTTTAATACATCATCTGTGAGGATGAGAAACTGCTTAAGGTTTGGAATATCGTTTATTGCACCATATAATTTTAGAATACTTAAGACAACGGCTGTGAGTATCATGTTTCCAGTTTTTCTGAATGCAGTGTATTATGAAGAAGTGACCAGATATTGCAAGAAAATTTGTGTCAATACAGAGTTTGTTTTTAACCAACAATAAGGAGCAGGATATTAGCTGACTGCAAAGTAGAAAATGTAAAATATAAAAAAAAAACACACATGGCTCTACTTTCCCTCATTGCAGTTAAAATATTGATATAAAATCCATAAACTGCTCCCTTTATGTTTATGTGTAGATATGTCTAGAAATAGATTTTAACCTCCCACACCAGTTGTGTGGAAGCTGGCAAGAGTACAAACCATAATGGTCTGAGGATAGATTTTGAGGCCGTCCTGTGTGGTGACTGCTGGGCTTTATCTGATGGACATGTCAGCCATCTGCAGGCTACCTGCTGCAATAGTAAAAAGGCCGCTAACTGTTGGCCTTGAGTTTTTCTCATTCCACTGAGCGGACGACATAATGCGAATATGTCCTGAAACACACTTTGCATTTTGTCATGTTTGCTAAGCCCAGTCTGTGTAGGGGAAAGAATTGTAATCTAACCAGAAGAATTAACCATTTAATTTTAGCCAGAAAAAATAAAACTATTGTCTCAGAATATGTTGGGTAGCTGCTAAATTGTTTCTATATAGCTGTTCTCAGTTACAGCAAGAAGTGGAGCCATTTGGTCAGGTTTGATCCCTGCCTTTATTCCCTTACTTTGATACAGGTGGGAAGTATTTGGTTTGGATCCTCAAAAGAGTTTACAGGTTTTATTTTTTAAATGAGGATGCAGGGTGTACTACTTTATTGTTTTCATTAAGGACTCCCAAGATTTTTATCTTGACCTTTGTGTTATGATCTACACCCCCCACACAGGGCCTGTTTGGAATCTTAACATAGCTTTCCGATTGAGATAATGAAAAAGAAACTAAGCAGCCCACCTCACCGCATTCCGAAAGCAATAAACAGTATCCACAGTTTGCCATCCCGCTGTTGGAGGACCTTAGCTTGACTCCGCCTCAGAGCTCATTCTTAGGCATGCAGTAGAAACGGACAGTTGTTCTCCTCTGCCTCCTCACACTACAGAGGAATTTGTGTCCGTTTTTGAGAAGTTGTAGAGTAGTAACGAATCTTTCAATTCAGTACACTTTGTCCCTTGAATAGGAATGGTTTTTATGAGAACCAACAACTGTCAGTTATTCTGTTGGATGTATGAGTTTCAGTACTGCTTGCCTGCAATGGTCAGTGTATGTATATGGAAATGAGAGGCTATGGGAAGTGTGTACACCTTCCTATAGATTGAAATTATGATCACAGTGATGGTTGCAGAAATTGTAAGATGAGTTATTCACTTAAAAACACCAAATTTTGCTGTGTATGCATTTCAGAGAATTATGAGGATTCGGTTATCTAATTGCACATTTGTGGGGCAGTCTCGATCATAAATATGTAGTGTAATGTAGATAGTGCTGCACTACAGTTCTTAACATGCAAGGATATCCCATTTTTCTCTTGTGATCTGTTCAGAAATTTAGTGTTAATGGCTTTGGATGTATAATTGGGGTATTACAGCCTATTCCACATACACTGACATCTCTTGTACAGAATGGTTAAGAGGATATAAAGATATTATCGCATAGGTAATTCATAATTCACTTGTGGAGCTGATTTTTGTACTAGTTTTGTGCATAAATGTATCGGTTTTACATTGATTTATATATTATTAATATACTAAATACTTTCTGGGTTTTACTTGGTGTATTGTTTCTAATGTAGTTTCTTTTGCAATTTGTTTTAACAATTAATGCTTTTTTTTGTTATGTGACAATCCTTCTCCATAGCAGTCTGCTGTAAAGTATGTATTCATATAACTGTGATCTACTACTGTGATCCAGTGCAAAGTTTATGAACTGGAAAGGAGTTGACACTACTCAAGGGCAGGTGATCTTGGCTAGTTCTGTGGTAGCGCAACAATGTCATTCCACGTAACCTGAAAAAAAACATGTATGCTCCAGCTATGTTTGATGTGGTGGTGCACTATGTAATTTTGTCTGGCAGAGAACATTCTCAGATGAGATAATATTGTTCCAATCACTGCTGTGGCAGATCTGAGCAAAGTAGAACTGTGAGAAGAAAATCACACTTGTAGTTATTAAGCAGATTGCGGTGCAGCTTTTCCCCTCAATAAAGGCAGTGCTTCATCTGGCAGTATTTATGGACACACTTTTGGTTGGTAGTAACATTTATGCCCACATAATAGTGTTTTTTTGAAGCAGTGCTCAGAGATTTGTGAAGCAAACTGTCTGCTGTGTGATTTTTATCTTGAGGCAGTTGCAGATGTTTGTTGCCCACAGTTAATGGCTGAAATTAATTAGGCCATTGTTGTGGAAAGATTATTGACATTAAATGTGTGATAGTTTTTTTTTCCCTCCAATATTTAAATAAAGTTTATATTGTTACTAGGAAAAGTTAATGCTTATTATCTCTCTTTTCACAGGCAGCAATCAATGGTGTGATTCCACAAGAAAATGGTATCTTACCAAGGTAATCCATTCTGCTTTATTATATTATTACACTTCCTGTCTTCATCAATTGACTGTAAGAAGTGTAACTGGGGAAGGATAAAATATAGTTATGTTCTTGTTATTGACTTGAAAAATTTACCAAAAACTATACAAAAATCCTTTATTACAGATATGCTTAGAAAGTGATCATGTAACATACTTATAAGTACCAACTTATAAGTCAGTATAAATCCACGTCACGTTCTTTTGGGTCCATAAATGTTGACGTTGTGTAAATCATGGCTCTATGTGAGACCATGTCATGTTTGCTTTTTGTAGCTGCCACACAGGAAGTGTCAAATTGAGGGTTTTTGTACCAGAGACAGTAATATTTAGATAAAACATACCTACCATTACAAATAAACTGTTCTCACTTGCTGACTTAAGCCACAGTGAACTATAAAAAAACTTTTTCCTGCAGTAAATAGCCTACATTTTATTAATGGAAAATGCATACAACATGCAACGTACATGCCGTCATCTTGAGATCTTTTGATCCTTTAATTTTCCCCACCAAGCAGCTAGCAGAATCAGAAAGTGTGTTCACCACACGTTACTTGATCTCCTGATATCTTGTTTTTCACTCATCTAGTCAGCAGTTAATACTGCTTACAGTTCATACGACATTTAAAACTGATTCAGGCAGCTTTGTGAGATAGACTGTAAGAAGCACTGCATTGTGGGAACTGTGTACCTACACTCTGTTGTGGTTAGTCTGTTTCTGAATGTTTAGAAAATACCAGGTGAAATTGTAGCTCATGTGTTGCACTACTTATATAAATAATTAAATGTTAATATTTTATTTAGATGGGATAAAATTGATCAAAGCTGATGGAGCAACTTCTGTGTTTTTTCTGCTGATTTTGTTCTAGCACTAGTGTTGTTCCAATAAGGAAGTCTCAAAGTGAAACTTAAATGTATCTGTTGAGATTGACCTGGTAAAACTTGTGTTTTCTGTGGCTTCTGAGCTTTTTAAAATGGCACCAGGAGGTAAAGGAGGACATTATATAGTATTTGCAAATTAAACATAATATTTGCAGGCCACTACATTTCATTTTGTTACGAGTTCTAGGTTAACAAGCTATAGTAAACAATTATTTGTACTCATGTTAGATGATTGCATTTGTCATGTTAAATTATAATTCAAACAAAACCAAAAAAAAACATTTGGAGGTACGTTTAGGGGCTGTGGAGTAAAGGGAGGAAAATATCTGAGGAAACCTGAAACATAAAGTCTTGTTAACTAGGGACAGTGAGGGGAGCGGTCAAAGGATATTGTATACCCTGGTTTGTGAGGATTGTGATGGCATGTCCGGGTTCAGAAGTCTTATGGCCTGTGGATAGAAGCTCCTCCTGAGCCTCTCTGTTCTGGCCATAATGCTTCTGAAGCGTTTGCCTGATTTCAGCAGGGCGAACAGATGGCTGCTGGGATGAGACAGGTCACCGATGATCCTAGTCGCTCTGGTCCTGCATCTCCTGGTGTAGATGTCCTGTAGGGATGGCAGATCAGATCTGGTGCAGCATTCTGCTACCCGGATCACTCTCTGCAGTGCTTTGATGTCACAAGCACAGCTATTCCCAAACCAGGAAGTGATGTTCTGAGTCAGAACAGTTTAGAGTAGAAGGTTTTAAGGATTGCCGGAGAGACCTGAAGCTTCCTCAGCTGTCTGAGGTGGTGAAGATGCTGCTTTGCTTTATTGGCTTGAGCTCAGATATGTACAGTCCATGTCAAATCCTCACTGACATGAATGCCCAGATATTTGAAGATTATGAATGGGTCTTGGCAGTACAACTTCTATCATCTGATGTACAAAATTGCTGGCACCACACTGTGCTTTGAGGACGGCATCTTTCGTGGAACTGCCCCAGTGAGGTGTCTGGCTTTTGCAGACACCCACAGTGGCGGCATTTTGTGGTAGGGTGATTTATGGGTCTACACTGCCATCTTGGTGTCTTCAATAGAACTACAGTTTGAAGACACATTGCACTCAAACTATAAACGATATTCCTTACCGGAAGAAAGGTTTATTGGGCATTTATTTTTTTGTGAAATTTAACCTTGAGAGATCAGATGACAGTACACGTACGTATATGTTGTGACAACAAAATGGCTAGTTAGTTTACAAAAATGTGGTATCTCAGCTTTGTGTGTGTGTGTGTGTGTGTGTGTGTGTGTGAGAGAGAGAGATGAGAACCTCTTCAGAGAGTGAATTTTTAAAATTTCAAAATAGTAATTAACTGTTTTGGAGTTAAATGACCACACAAAGTCTAACTTGGTGTGAGAAGTACCATTGTGGCAAATTTCAAGGCTATGGCTTGAAAAACATAACTGTGCATAGGGAACACACAGAGACTGAGCTTTATAGATAGAGAGATAGGAATTGTGATATATGATACAAAATTGCTTCAGAAAAAAAAATTGGCATCTTTTGTAAATTGTACCCTATAGTGTATTTTCTTCAGCTGAAATAAGACTTGAAAGAATCAACTGCTGTTGTAGCACAATTTTCAAAATCTGTTTTATGTCCATGTGGCATGTTAGAATTTTTTAAAGGCTGCAAAAATCTATTTGTATGCACTACATGGAATTTAGTAAACAATCCCTCAAAATGCAATCTACAGAGGACAGTGAATCACTATGCAGAAGCCTATGCATGATAGCCATACAAACTTGACCCTTATTGATTTGAATTTGCTTTTTACAATCCTCATTTCATTTTTGCATTGTGAGCTGCATGTGGTGGATCTATTTTCAAGAACTTTGTCTGACTTTCAGTGTGAAGTCCATTAAAATGAGTTTAGTGGGTTCAAGAAAAAAATTACTGCAGATCTGTTTGAAGTACAGAGCATTAAGGGAGTGCAGAAGTATTACTGTATGTATTCAGCTGGGTCCAACCCATATACAGACATCAAAATGTTAAAGCTGTGGATCCTTTTAACCTCCCAGAAGTATTTTCATAGCCACATACAGTATATTGAGAGGTGACATTTTTAATATTGGATGGTGTTTTGGACACGGTCTAAACTTTGTTCTAGCCACAGCTCCTTATACAGATGAAACCTCTACCTCAAACACAGGGTCTAGCTCAACTCAAATTGTTACACATATGTGCAGCATACAAAGTACTACATTTCCATCCATCTGTACATTATTCTTAATTGCTTTTCCTGGTTAGGGTCATGGTGGTACTACAATGTAACCTGGCATCACTGGGAGGTAAATTATGAAGCTTTCCACGCCCTGGATGGGACACCAGTACGTTGAACGATTGCCACACACACAGTGCAGACAATTTAAAGTGACAGTTAAAGTGAAACATATGTCTTTGGACTATGGGAGGAAACTGCAGCACCTGAAGAATCCCACGTAGATACACAGAGAACAGACAAACTCGACACAGAGTCAGCTGTATTGGAACCCATGCTTAAACAGCTCAGGTACTGTGAGTCAGTAACATTCAGGTACTACATTTTATTTGTTTAATACATTTTCATTTACATACTTGTAACTGATTTATGAGTTATTGAGGACTTTTAAGTGACCAGGTCTAAGTCGATGGTTCTGCAGTACCCTGCACTTCTTGCAGTACCTCTTCTTTGACTTAAATCAGGCAGTGTGAAGGATATGTTCTGTTGGTAGTTTTTGTCTGAGCTGCATTGCTGCTAACTGCTATGCATGTTGTCTTTACACTCTATGCCTAGATTCAGTGGGTGTGGAGTTACTGTGGAGCTGATCTCCTTCCTGCTCAGTTCTTTGCTCCTTCTGATTCCAGTTCAGTTGGAAGCTCAGGCTGTGAATACCCAGTCAGCTTGCAAACTTTTTTGCCCAGCTTTGAACTATTCCTGTTTCTCCAAGCTTTGTCAGAGTAGATTCCTTGGAGTTTAATTAACTCTACAATACAGAAACCTCACTTAGGCTGCAAGGTACCTGCATGCCGAATTTCCTGTCATTTTATATGATGACAAATTACAAAACAAACATTGAGCTTTATAGATGTGGTTTATAGTTTTGTACTTTACTTGCCCACATTACTTGCCTCCTTTTACCCAGGTCCCGAGGAAACTGATCTTATTAACATGCCAGATTCTGGTAACCACAACACCCTGTTGTATAGTGTTTGGTGAGGCCTGTTGGATACCTCATGTTTCCCATCCCTGAAAATTCAACACAGCACACACAAGTCTGGATGATTAGAGTTGTCTAAGGTATTTTATTTACATGGCAATTAAAGTGCCTTCAATTTGCCACATTCACATGGGTCCTATCTTCATCAATTTGCTGGTTGGTGTCCAAAGGGTCAGAAACACTTATGAGTTAGCAGTCCAGAATGACACTGTGAGGTAAGGGGCAAGGCGTGGTGGCACTCCAAGCTTCGCCCTGTTCCAGCTGCGGAGGCATTTACCGGTTTCTAAGTTATCGTTGCAACGAACAATTCACTGCCTTCTGATGAGTTCCTGCGTGGCCCTGGGTGCCCAACGTCTTTAACCTTTCCCGTGTTGTTAATGGGTGGCATGAAAGCAGCCTTTGTGCTGGCCACTGGCACCCTGCTTGCACTTGTGCTACTATATGTGCTGACCCCCTAGGAGAAGAGAGGAGCTTTTGTTTTTGGCAGTAGAGAGAAAAGAAATTATTTACTGCCATGTGGGGCAGGGGCTTGAGGGAATTCAGCCCACAGATGGATAGAAGGAGAGAGCTTTGGTTGTAGTGCAGAAGTGATTCTGTGCTTCTGGTTTCCTAGAGGAAAAGTGCTGTCTTTCCGCCCTTTAGCAGCTGACAATGGAACGTCTGTTAGACCATGCCCATATTGTGCAAAGTTTAAGGGCTCTTTACACTTCTTCTGAAACTGTTTGCATTGGTGCTGAATTATGCATATGGCTGCCCAAGAGCCATTGTTAGGGTTTTCTTCTTCCCACTTTATCTGTGGGCATCTGTGTCTTTACTGTAATACTGCATTGATGATGTTGGAGGAGGGAAGTTCTATCACTTCATGCCTCCATCAGCTTTTGAAGGAAACCAGTGTTAGGCTATAGCCAAGTTGAAATGTAATGTAAAAATCTATGCTATTTGAATTATGCTGACTCTGCATGTTACAAACATTTTCAAGCTTGTTTGTTTTAAATCCACTTTCTTCCTTGTCTCTGACTTAATTGTATTGTCTTTTTTGATTGTTACGCACTAACTTATACAAACCCTCAATTGGTAGATGTTAGTGAAGTGAATCCAAACAGATTATTAGGGCAGTAACTTCCCCATTGTTAACACCTTGTGTCTTATTGTCATAAGTATTGAAGATCAATAACAAGATGAACCTTTCATGTTCTTGTGGGATAAATATTTGAAAATGAATAGGGCTTTTTGGAGACAACGTATTATTTATTTTCATATTATAGTTATATCTGAGGCTTTTGCAGAATCTGCCCTGCAAGTAAATTGAGGAAGATTTGTGTTCTTAAGCTTTTTTTGATTCTGACTTTGGATTTGTGAAAAAACAATGCATGAACCTTGTTTTTGTCCTTAAGCTGAGGTGTAAAAGAATGTTTGGTGAAGACGAAGTGCATTTCTGTTGACCAGTATTCCTGTGAACTTATTTTCAAATTGTTATGGATTTAACATGTTGATCGAACGATACAAGTCATTTTCATTGCAGTTTGTATTTCATGTGTTGCTGTACATCTCCTTGCAGTAACTTCTCTGGTGAGGGGACCCAGGCCAGCATGTTTGGACCTCAGAGTCAACCTACAGGAGCAACAGGACCTTCCCTCTCTTCCTCGTCCTCGTCTGCCTCTACCCAGACACCTCCATCTTCCTCAGCCTTTTGCCCTGTCCAGCCTTTGCGACACATTGTGGAGCGTCAGCCACGCATGCTTAACTTCCGTGTGGAGTACCGGCAGCGCTGTGTGGAGGTGGTCCTTGAGGAGGCCAGCACTGTGGGTAAGGACTCCAGGCAAAATTCTTTCCAATGGCCTTTAGCTATACACTGGGGTCTCTTGGTATCTCTATCTGCCTTTATTTTCTTTGAGATTGATAATTAACAAAAAGACCTGAAGGTGAGAAAAAGTTAACTCCATGTGACAAATAACATTTAACAGACTCTCGAGCAGCAGCTGCTTGTCTGAGACCACCACATGTCTTTTGTCTTCCACATTCTGTCAACACAAAAAATAGAGCAAGTAATGGGTCAGTACAGAGGTGCTGTGATTAGGGCTAGGGCCTGAAAGCTCCTGGGCTGAGCATTTGAATCTGGGCCAGTCTATTTTGAGTTTGCATTTTCTCCTGCATTCAGTTAGTTTCCTCTGGATGCCTTGGGTTCCTATTACAGTCTAAAGGATTGTTGACTCTAACTTGCCCTTAGTGTATGTCTGTAAATATTTGTGTGAATGAGTATGTGTGACTGTCTTGCAATGGGTTGGCGCTCTGTCACTGGAGGTCAACTGCCTTGTACTCTGTTTCCCCAACAGGGTCCAGTCCATTGCAAGGTAGCAATGATCACGTGACAGATGGAGGAATAAATGGCAAAGTAAAATCTGTTATTTGTTCCGTGATGTTAGATTCATCAAATGTAAGAGCTGTCTTGAGGACTAGATGATGGTCAGTAAAATGTTTTCACAGCCATACATGCTGCAGTTTGACAGAAGCTATAATTTTCTAAACTGCAAACCTAAACACAATTTTAGAAGACATAAAACTTTAATTTATTGAAGAAGTGTTTAAATAAAAATAAACAAACATTTTTAAATAAAAATATCAATGTCATTAAAAGAAATGTGAGAATACTCTTGAACAAGTCGCTTAGACTTTCATTCTCACCTGACCTAGCATGTGATTAAGATATCAAGATTGCCAAGTTTGGTGTTATCAAGCTGAAGCTTGCATAAAGGGGTTATGCTGAGTCAAAATAAAGTGTTGCCATGAGAATTACAGTTCTGCAAGATGTGAAATATAATTCACATTTGGCGCACTTAAGAAGAAAGGTCAGAAACACGTTTGGGTGACACTGGAAAGCATTGCAGGTACATTCTGACCTAACACATCTTATCTTTCAGTCCAGTGCTGCTTTCTCTAACCCTTTCTGCCCATTTATTCACACATTATTTTAAATTTGGTCGTCCTCAAAAAAAAAAAAAAAAAAACCTGTGTTGTCCTGTACTAAAAGGTTTGTATGCAGTAAAGGATCTGCCTTTACTGCAGCTTCTCACTATTCTTAGGTGCACCGACTTATTAAGCTCCTGGTTCATGTGCAACACTTTGCATATTGGGAAAGCTGTATTGTAGTTAAGTTTGTAGTCTGCCATCCACAAATAAAAACTTGACAAATGGGCAGCATTTTTTTTTCTTTTTTGCTAATGGTCTATAAAAGGCAGATATATCAGTTAGAAATAGTTTTTGAAGTCCATCATGGCCTGATGCCCACCCCCCCCCCCCAAGAGCAACTCAGAACAAAAATGCAGTATGCAGATGAAGCTTGTGAGGAACAGAAATTTCTTGAAAGTACAAACTTTGCATCAAGTAAGAACCCTGTCCAACATCAGATGGCAAGTGGAGGTGGTTTGTTTGATAATTCTTAGAAATTTTCAATAGACTGAAGTGTGGTTTTTCTGACTAACTAATTGATGATTGCACATTGAATTTCTTAGAACTGGCTGCTACCCATGCTGTTTGTTAACCACATTACTGTAAAGATCTTGGTACAGGACTTGAACAATAATTTCATGTTCTACTCATATTGTGGGGAAACTTTCATAACAAGCAGCTGTGAACTTTAATACAGTTTTGCTTTGCTTTGGTTTCAGAAGGTTAGTACCAGCAGTTTAAATTAGGGTAAGCTAGTTTGACTGTATGTTTTGAATGATTTTTCAAATGCTTAAATTGAAAAAAAAAAGCACCGTTAATGTTCCAGCCATTTAAGGTACACCTATACTCTGGTATTTGAGATCCTGGTTTCCAAATTCTGGATATAGCAAGCATTCAGTCATTCCTTCCCACACAATACATGTAACTCATTCCTGAAGAAGTCATTTGTGTCTGCACTGTGTGTGAAAACGTGTAAATTGATACTGCTTTTCCATTATTTTTTGGTGGGGAAATTATAATGCCTTCCAGCCCAACTCTAACTAACAGAACTCCTACTATTTTAGTGTGTTGAGGATATTTGGGGGAAATGAATTGTGGTTTCTTGGGTGAGCCTGAAACAAATCATCAATTCCTTCATAAGAAATGATGGGAATTACTTCCTGATAATTTAGTTTGCAGTATTTTACCAATTCTAGGAACCAATTAAACTTGGGATACCTGGGTACGTGTGTAATTAGTCCAGGTACTCTACTGCCATCTATTGGTGAGACCAATGTACTTGAGCTGCATAGTTTTGAATTAATTTAACCAATTCTGTTATACAGAGGAACTTGGCTATAATAAACACAACATGTTTGTCTGTTTCATGCCCTTCCCAGGTGACATTAAACAGATTCTGGAGACAGAATTGCAGATCCCCATGTCAAAGATGCAACTTAAAGGCTGGAAGGCTGGAGATGTGTCTGACAGCGTGAGTCTATATAGGGAGCAGCTGCATTTTTTCCCCCAACCCAGAGCACTGAAGACATGCATTACAAGAGTGTTTTATTAACATGTAAAGTCTAATCTGAATGTTGCAAGTGATGCTTTGTTAATTGATAGAACTGGTTCTTCCTCTGGACTCTCATGAGTTGTATTTCATAACATTTCATGTAAGTCCAGGGCTTTAATATTGTTGATTGTTCACTGTTCAAGTGGATATTGCCATACTCATATTGACAAAAGAGTATTAATTTAACAGGCTGTGTATTTGTTCCTTCACATGCTTTGAGTGTCCCTAATAATCTGTTTCCCTCTTGCTTCAGACTGTCCTGCGAAGTTTACACCTGCCTAAGAACAACAGCTTGTATGTCCTGACTCCTGATATTGCCCCTGTGGCCAGCACTAGCCAGAACAGGTCAGTCCCGACTATATGCGTGACTTGTGGCTCCGCTCCCTTTGCCCCCATGACCCTCCCCCAGTTTCTAGTCATGTTTTTGGTTTCTTGTAAGCCTTCGACAAAACTGCCTTTGACAGGAAAGCCACAACTCTCTGCTTAGTACATTAGCATTTCTCTGGAACCAAAGCTATATACATTCAAGGCTTTGTGTCAAGACTTAGTTCTCATGACCCTCATTAGTTCCTGTTTTTAATATTCTAGAGCTCACAGGTGAGTTAGAATTGCTGAAGAAAATAATGTTCTCATGCAAATAATTTGTTTCTGCTATTCATAACATTTCACCTTTAATCTACACAATGATCAATCTGAAAAGTTCTTCTGATATAGCATTTGTTCAACTGTGTGTCGGTGTAGAAGACTGTGGTTGACTTAATTGTTTGCAGATGTAACCTTGCTACGGTATGAGCCTCTGAAGCATTTATAATGGAATCTATCTCAGTGCCCACTCCACCCCCATGTCCCTTATGTTCTTGCTGTAGACCTGAGCCTGTTGTGATCACACTGTGAGATCTGTTTTCTCTTCAGCTGTGTTTACGTTGTGACTTGACGATATTAGCCAGCTTCTCACGGTCATTTTCGCCCTTTCTCCTTAATGACATTATAGTAACTTCCATTATTTCCATACAAAGTTTAAAAATGGAAACAATTGAGGTTAAATACTATGCCAAAATAGTACAATAATAAGGCCCTTTCTTAGGTTGTGGATCATCAACTTTTAGTGACAAGTACAGTTACCACCAAGATATGCAAATTCTTTTATAGACTTTGCTTTACCAGGAGTTTCTTTTAATTGCTCTGTGCGCAAACTAGTCTGAACAATTCACCTGAAGCACATGTCCTTGGACTGTGGGGGGGGAAAAAACCCATGTACTATTGAGGGTGGATATTTGCAGGGGTATTGTATATGTACTCTATTTTATGTATACAGTTTATTTTTTTCACTGTTAAAATGTATCTTATAAGCATTTAGTATATATGTTTTATTAATTCTGTGCAAGTTTATTGTAAGATGTGGTGATAGATGGTTTTGGCTTTACATTAGATGTTAGCAGCAAATGCACAGGTTTAAAATGCATACAATGGATAATTTAGCCTCAAAATTATACTTGTTTTACTGTTTTCATTACTTTTTTTACTTTTGGAGCGAATTGGAGGATCTGGAGGAAACCCACATTTAGAATCCATACAAATATGGCTACAAAAGAGCTGAGGTTTCACAGCTCTTCTTCATCTTTCGGCTGCTCCTGTTAGGGGTCTCCACAGCGGATCAATTGTTTTCACTTCTTCCTGTCCTCTGCATCTGTCTCCGTCACACCTACCACCTGCATGTCCTCCTTCACCACATCCATAAATCTCCCCTTAGGCCTTCCTCTCTTCCTCTTGCCTGGCAGCTCCATCCCTAGCATCCTTCTCCCGATATATCCAGCATCTCTCCTCTGCACATGTCCAAACCAACACAATCTCACCTCTCTAACTTTGTCTCCAAACCGTCTAACCTGTGGTGACCCTCTAATATACTCATTCCTAATCCTGTCCATCTTTGTCACACCCAATGCAAATCTTAACATCTTTAACTCTGCCACCTCCAGCTCTGCCTCCTGTCTTTTGGTCAGTGCCACTGTCTCCAACCCTTATAGCATAGCTGGTCTCACTGCCATCTTGTAGACCTTCCCTTTCACTCTTGCTAGTACCCTTCTGTCACAAATCACTCCTGACACTCTTCTCCACCCTGCCTGCACTCTCTTCTTCACCTCTCTTCCACACTCCCCGTTACTCTGAACTGTTAATCCCAAGTATTTAAATTCATCCACCTTAGCGTACTCTACTCCCTGCATCCTCACCATTCCTCTGTCCTCCCTCTCATTTATGCACATGTATTCTGTCTTAGAGCTGAGGTTTCACAGCAATGCAGTATTATAGTCATTTATTAGTGAAGGGAAAAGCCTTGTTGTATTGTCTTACAACAGGTAATTGTGTAATTGAAGTAATTGTGTGGCATTTGGCAATATTTCTGCATAAACTGGTGAACTTTTGGAGCTCACAAATGTGTAAAAATTTTTTACAATTTAAACGAATAGGAGTGATGTCTTTCAGTTACAGGAGTGCTTTACTTTTGTGGGGGGTGGAGGAGCTCCATGTGTCTTAAAAATGCTGTTTGCTGCTCATACTTGGTGATTGATATTTGTTTTTATTTTTCATTTTTAAACTTTTTTTTTTTTGCGTAACCTAGATGAACACAAGGTGGCAGTGTGTGTCTGTTGAATACACACACGTGCACATTAGAGCGTTGAGCATATTCCTCTTTACTGTAGTTTGAGATTAGTGGACCTCAGTTTGCTGACATGTCAGGTTGGCTAATGAATCTTTGTGACCTGCCCAAGTATCGTACTGCAGCAGTAAAAGTGCAGTTCACATGGAAAAATAATTTTAAATTGTAAGTATTCTCATATACTTGTAACGTGTAGGAAATGTTCTTTTCTCTGACTGGTTTAATAATGTAATAAACAGCATTGCTGCTAGCTAGACTTCTTGAACCTTAATGTTTTATTGAAAGGTATATATAAATTGGCTTTTTTTTTTTTTTTGACTTTCTGAACCTGATCTGTATTGCTTGTCCATTAATGGGAATTCTTAATTTTTTACTAGGGGTACTACTTGATGTGATTTATAAAGTTATTATGCTTTAAACTTATGAACATTTTTAGAAACATGCTGATAGCAATACAGATTCATAGTAATGACAATGTCTCCTTTATGGTTATGGACTTACTCTGGGGGGAATTAACAGGGAAAAATGTGTACAAGATGCATTGGCACAATTTAAAAAAAAAAAAAAGAAAAGCATTTTCCTGTTTAAGAGCGATGTATGCTAACAGCAAAATAATTGTCAGAAACTAAATAGGTTACACGGCTCTGAATGCTTCATTAGCTTTTGCATCAAAGAAATACAAAACACTTGCAGTATAATTAAATGGTGCTGTTGAAAATGTGACCAGAGGTTGCTAATAATTTAAATTTAGTGTTGTTCATTTTGTGCCACTAGAATGCCTCACACAAGGGATTTGTGATGCTTATTACGATAATCCACATATGATGACTTGTATTATTTGCCATATTTCTTTCCATTGCTCTAACATTGAGCATATGTCATGTAGGCTTGGTTTCAGTGTTAGTCTTGAAGTACAGGCAGACACTTCTGCAATATAGTCTGGTGTTTTTTTTTTATTTTTTTTTTTTAAATATCTGCCTGACTCAAACTTAAACCAAGCTCTGAAAGTTTGTGTTGCAGAAGGCCCACTAAGGAATGACCACTTAGAACAAAGCAAGTAAATGATACTGCCCCCAAGCGACATTGTAGAAGCTGAAAACGTGCTATTTTTCATCTCCACAAGAAAGTAAATGTCCTTATTAGCTAAAAGTGTTTCAAGTGCAAAAGCTCTGGGTTATTTCTAACAAGTGTCGAAACACTGGGCCATAACTAACAAGTGTGGAAGTGTGGTGTTTAATTATGTGTTGATTAATTCACCGTTGAACTCATTGGGGAACTGATGGACTAGAGGCCTAGGGCACACAGCAGAGGGAGAGGCACACAAAGGAATAAAGTGAAATTTGGATCGTAAGCTGACCAAGCTTTATTCTGCCTCTAGTTTTGATATGTGCATAAACTGCATAGGTTGCACAATGATAGTTTTTCTGGTCCCCAGCCTGCTATTGGCAATGTGTCATCTTTGTAAACTGGATAATTTCTAGTTTTACGGAAGTGGCATTCGTGTCATTTTGCTGTTAGAAGCTCATTATTCTCAGTGAACTATTTTGGTGAAATTGTAGAGAATGACAGGTTGGAGGAACCTTGTGACCTTGTTGTGGTCCTCACCGGCGGACAGTTGTGACTTTGCGCCATAGGGAACAGTAGGCCCCCCTGCTGCAGGCGTGTGTAAGCTGCCATTAAAAATAACCGCCACTGTGCACTGGTTGTCAAAATCTGTCACCCCTGTGGTTCTGACAAGAGAGATATAAATACCTGCAAAAACGGTCAGAGGGTCTGCTAAAAGGGTTATATGTGATGTATGGCATTTATTAGTGCTCAATATTTTTGTGTGGAGAATATCTTTTTGTTGCAGTAAATGGAAAGGAACCCACATATAGTAGTTTTTGTCCCTTTTTTTTTTCTCTGTTGAACAGATTAAACACATGCCCAGTGTTGCTTCTGTCATTTGTCAGGTGTTTAAATATGTTTTGCCTATAACAAAATCAAATTTTTACAGAAGAAACAGCAACCTTTATCCTTTTGTATGTGTCACAGGGAGCATCAGTAGGGGTTCAGTTAGGAAAAACAGATAATGAAAGTCACGGTTATCATCCATTATTTCTGTCTCCACAACCCCAGTTCTTGGTGTTCTGAATTTTCTTCTCTCTGTTTCTAATTCTGTTTAGTATTTTATCTCTTCCACTGACTCCTCTGGCCCAACCTATAAGGTCAGAATATTTCATAAATACTTGAAAGCTCAGTCTAGTGCATAATTAAAATATTTACAGCTACCTAAATATCATCCATATCTGACCAAATGCATGAATAAAATGGGCTGCTCTTAAAAATCCTGGTAGGCAGGTTCTATAGCAAGCACACTGCTTTTTTTACTGAAGATTTTAGTTACTGCTGTACATTTGGCATAGTGATTGAAATATATTCTGAGCATAAGATATTGTGAGAATAAAATTGCTTCAGGATTTAAATTATTTATAATTTTTACATATATGTTGTGGTCTACTTGCCTTTTGCTTTTGAGAGTAAATGGATCTCACTCATCTGAATCTTTTATATGTTGTTTAATAATATTACATTATTTTTTATAAGGAAATGTAGAAAAAAATGAATGCAAGGAGGAACCATCTCAAAGAGATGCATATTATACATGGTGCAGAATATGAAATGTGTAGACAGAAACATAAATAAAAAGTTTTGTTGACCATTTATATAAACATAGCATTTCATCTTTGGGTTGAAGTGCAGTAAACTCTTTTTAGAAAAAGCAGTGGCTAGAATAATGTTTCTTAATACAGACAGGAATAATATTACTTGAATTTCAATTGTCTGCTGTATTTTTTTATTTTTTTTTTTATTTTTAAAAGAGGTTCAGAGTTCCAATTCTGCTTTGATGTTCCAAAGCACTGTTTGATACAAAATCACCATCATAAAAACAATGGGACCTGTCCAGCAAGAGCCACCACTGACAATTTCTGCAAACACATCTCCACATGCCTAAAAGGAACAAACTGCTCAAATTGTTTCGTGATACTTTCATACCCTCACATCGAAATTCTAAAATTAGTTTGAAATCTGTGTACAGTATATGGACATTGTGAAAGTCTTATTTTCAAGGTACTTCAGTTACAGAAAAGCACTTAAAGATGCCCAACTATCCTCCTCTATTGCCTGTGTTGACTGACAGTCTACAACAAGGTATGCAGAAAGCTTAATCTCTTGCATAAATAATGGAGAGTGATGAATAATTTAATATGCTTCATCTACTTCTATTGCCTCTGGGATGTCTGTTTACTTAAGGTTATTTTAATTTGAACCCAGACTTTAAAATACAAATGAGTCATTACACATTGGCTGTTTATTTCATGCCTTCCCTCCTCCCTGCTCAACCCTTCACTTCGCAAGAGTTTATCCCAGTGCAGATACAGTTCAGGCTCTGCCACAGATGCTGTCTGTCTCTTGGCAAACCATGCAGTGGAAACTATTAACAATTAATATGCTGATTAGTCTTGGGACAGAATAACAGACCACTGAAGGCTCCACCATGGAAGACCGCCATGTTGAAGTAGGAATGGCACCGCAGTTGAGACACTGACTCTGTACAGAAGTTTATAGCCCCACAGCTTTGTCAGACTGACCTCAGGCCTGGTGTAGTTCGCAAGTTTTAATTTCTTGAACTCTGGGATTCCAGTGGTCAGTAAAAAAAAAAAAAAAAATTAAAAAAAAAAAAGACACTTTACACAATTTAGCTATTCTTGGCAGCAGCATTCTAATAACGACTGGTTCTCTGCTGTGCCTAAGGGACGCACTGTTAGAGAGAGGAGGCTTATCTCAGCATGAAACCAATCTGTTGTGGATGGCCTGTTTTTAAAATTCTTCATTATAAAGAGATTTGAAAATTGTTTAATGTCCATTCCTTTCTAGTTCGCTCAGTTTTTATTCATGTGAAGGGCAGACATTTTTAAAAAGTCAGTGACTAATGTATAGTTATGAAAAAAGTGCAGTAAATGTTTTAAGAGCATTCTTGAAATACTGAGCAATGTACCTCTTGCACGTAACCAGATTTTCTCCCACTCTCCTGGCCTATATGGTATGAGTAGTACATAACTGATGCTGCAGAGCATGGTATGTCACTTTGGCCTTTCACATAGCATGGGATGCAGGATTGGAAGTGGAATCTGTTACTGTGGAGTTCGCATGTTGGTTTCCTCAGGGTTGTTTCCCTTAGTGCAAAAATGTTTCAGGTGAAATAGTTTGCCTGTAGTATGTGTTTTTATTTTGTTTTGTTATTCTGGTATGTAGGTGGATGAATGATTGAGTAGTTCATTGTAGCATTTCTAGCATTGCAAATTACCTTGCAGAAGGATGGCAACTCATTTGCTATGTCATTTTGGGCAGGAAAGTGTCTGCAAAATCAGTAAATGCAAATGTCATCAAAGTCTTAGAATAAATTATTCTTCTCTTGTGCACAGATGTCAAATAAATGGGTCTTGTTACAAAAGTAATTATGTTGGTCACGAACATAGTTTAGTTAAAGAAGAAATTGCAATGAATAATGGCTGTAGTTTAAATACTTTTAGGCGATCATCTGTCAGAGTAATGGAAGATTAGCTTCCTTACCTACATTAACATTTATTCATTTCACAGAAGCCCCCCCCCCCCCCAAAAAAAAAAAAGCAGCTAATGTTTTCTCAACATAGATATACAGTTACCTATAGCTGGGGCACAGGTGTCTGTCCAGTGCATTTGGACACCTTTCAGTGAGCTGCAGAAGAATTTGGGTTCAACTGGAATTTGACAAAACTAATTCTCACGCATATGATTAATTTCAGTGGTAGTTTCACCGGACATATCCAAACAGTTCAAACTCCAAAAGGGGGGAGGAAAAAAAAAAAAAAAATCATTGAATCGGGGTAGTGTTAATAAGGTGTGAGGCTCTCCTCCACCCTTATGTCCACCTTTTCCATTCACCTTTGCATCTGCATCTCTTCTGCCTGCATGCTTCCAATTTTCCATGTCAGCTACAACAAACATTACATTTACATATTGATCTCGTTGTTTTAGTCAATGTAAATATGCTGTCATTACAGTAAATTTGGGCTTCTGTTAACATAAGCTTGGCCAAATCTCCTTAGCTTAAGGCAGTGATTGTATAATTAATGTGTTCCGTACATATTAATTCAGAGTTTAGTTTTTTCTCTTTTTAATTTGGACTCTGATAAGCTTCCAGGGACAGGATGAGCTACAGATTTGTATTCCAGAACAATGACCAAACGTTTGCTGAAAATCCAAGTGCACTTCCAGTCTGTCTTAACAATTTTAGTCTAGATCTTTTAAGCCTCGAAAAATTAATCTTGCGCAAAGGACTGTTGAGAAATCACATTCGTAACCTTCACCCTGTAACTACATTTTAAAGTGTTTTGAGAAATGGAATACACGTTTGCGCAAAAACTTAAGTACATAAACTTGGTCATTCCTGAAAATGTTACAACAGTGCAATAGGTGTTCTTTCATCCAGATATTGACATTTTTTCATTTAGCTGATACTACTTAGCGACGTAACCGTTTATATAGCTGTTTTTTTTTGGTTTTTTTAAAATTTATTTTAACTTTTGCAGTTTAGGGCAAGTACATTGAGTATAGGTATAACAGGAGTTGGCGTTGGGACCTTTGAGTGGAAGATGGTAGGTTTACCAACTATGATTGCTTTACATGTTGCCGCTGTCATACAACTATAGTCTCTTATCAGCATCCATGAATGAGGAGAACAACAGTGGCTCCTGTATCGTGTGCCCTCTGGCCTGTAGTTGGCTGCACAGCTGTGTTTTCAGGCTTGCCTGGACGGAGCCAGCCACCTGTGGTGTGGAGCCTCAGCCTGTGGTGCCGAGCCCCCCTGTGGGACCACGAGGAAGTGTAGGGCAAGTTGCAACACGCTTATCCACTTGACTCTGACACATGTTTTCCCCTTCTCTCTGTCTCCTTCACAAGTGCTCTGCAGGAGTCGTTAAATCAGAACTTCTTGCTGGTTGTGAACCACCGTGAAGCCCAGCGGGATTACAACCTCAACTTCCCTGGTAGCAGGACTGTCCAGGAGGTGAGTAACTCAGCAAGAAGCTGATCTTTTCTATCCCTTGTTCATCCAGAGTGACCAGGAAAGGCCTGAAACAAGTTTGTTTTCCTCCCCTTACTCTGTATTTTTTTATTATAAATGGACAGTTGGTTTTATCCTTATCATTCATCTCTTGTTGTTATTTCTGTAGAATAAAAATGAATTTAAACACCCCCTTTTCCTATCTGCTATTGGAAGGTCTTACACAGAGATTTTTTCCACATATAATGAATACTTCCATGACCAGTATGGTTCTTAATTCATTCTATTATGAATCAATTCTATTCATTAACTATTATGAACTATTTTGAATGGACTTCCTCACAGCATATAATAAAGATTAAAATTAAATATGAAGGAGAAATGCATCAACTAATGTAAGAAATAAAAATGCACACTTAAAAAAAGTGGATAAAAAGTCATAAGACAATAGAACAGAGGATGGAAAGAGAGGGGGAAAAAAAACCTCTATGGGAATCCAAAGCCAACTGGCAGCTGATTTCTCCTGGGCATGCTGACCACTAAGTTTTGCCATACTGTAAGGAGCAGCACAGTTTGGACTAGGGGTTTAAATCCTCTACAGGCTGTGTGTACATACAGTTGGTTTTCTCCAAGTGCTTCTGATTCCTCCCACAGTCCAGAAACACATTAATCAATCTAAATTGTCCATAGTGTGTGAATGTATTTATAGCTCTATGTGTGGCCATCCTGTTATTTGTAACTCTTCTGGAGTGTAGTTTCGTAGCCTAGAATCTACTGATTCTGTGATAGGCTGTGGACCACTGCTACCCTAACCAGCATAAAGTGGTTAAAGATTGTTTAAAAAGATGTAGAGATGTTATTTTGTAAGCTTCATCTGGAGCTGGTGATTGTTTGGACACCCTGTCTGGTTAGCGGGTGATTGTCAGAAAGTCAGGTAATTCAGTTTAATTTATTTTTGTAGAATCCATTTGTCACACAATGAAAAACAGAGTAACTGATAGTTAGCCTATAAATAAAGGTTAGCAATACAATTAATAATCTTAAAGACTAGGTCAACTAGTAAAGTTCTAAAGTAACCCAGCTGGCAACTGAGCAGAGGAAAACAAGAAAACTTCCAACCAAAAGGGGAAAGAGTAAAATAAACCCGGGGGGTCCAAGTGCCAGGGGCTGCCCACTCCGCCTGGGCATAATAATATAAAAGGCAAGAGTTGGCAGGTGTCATCAATGTTATGAAGTTTACACAGCACTTGTTGGCACCTGGGAATCTTTTGGTCCCACTACGTTTGCATGTGTCTTGTGCATCTCTCCCCAAGCTGTCTTTAGTTAATGTTTTTTAGGGCTTTTTTTTTTTTTTTTTGCAAATTGGGTTACCGTTTGCCTGTTTTTGAGTATATCTCTATTATGTATTTATATACTTATATGAATATTTAACATTGTGCTTATGTATATATATTCCATATATAATTTACTTTTTCATATATTAAGAAATGCATTTGGACTCCAAATGGGCTCACTGTAATAAAAATACATGGTGGTGAGGTGCATGATCTCCTGACTGTGTTTCACTTCAGCAGTGACCACAGAATTGCTAAGTTCTCTAGGAATTGCACTTCTCATTTTCCTTTCCTTGATTAACTTTCAGGGTACACAGCCATGTTCTTCTAAATGGTCCAAATGCTGTTTGATCGGAAGACAAATTGGCATTTGCTAGATGCATTGGGGGGCAGTTTTGTGGAGAGAGGGGTGGGTGTGCACTTAATTTCTCTTGTTGAAATTAAACACTGGATTTGGGAGCAGATGAAATATTCATAGGTAGCAGAGACACTGGCTGTGTGTTTGCCCAGCATTTATTACAGTGTCTGCTACAGAAGGGTCTCACTGGTCACAGCAGTGGACGACCCTTGGAAATGAGCCTGTGCTGTCCTGTCACTTCCGGTAAGCGCTAGCTTTACCGTAGCTTCCTTAATTTTAATTTGTGCGTAGATTTACTGAGTGAACACTGATCTCTGCTCTGGTTTTGTTGCCTCAGGCTCTTCCACTGTCTGCCCGCCCTCTCTATCCTTGCTAACTGATGCTGGAGGATATAAAATGCTTCATTAATTATTCACAGCAGGTAGTCTGGTCCATGCTGACTGTAACAAGCTCCCTATGGACTGACAGAAGTGTTTTAATCCAGCTGAGCTGGCGCTGTATGAAGTGTTTTCTCACAGACACCAGAACTGTCAAAGTGCCAGTTTGAAGCCAATCCAGCGCGTGACCAGAGTGCTTTCTTTGCATTAGTTACTCACTGTTTCAGATGTGTTTGCAGCACTTTAGTTTTACTTGCTACCCTGTTTTAGCTGTTTACAGAGTTTCTGACTGCCTGTTTGTGTCTCCAGCTTGTGTAGAATTACTCAGAATAATGTGGCCATTGCAGTAGTCTAAACCTGCACTCATATCTTGTTTATATATGGAATTTGGCTAATTATATTTTTATTAAATCGTGATTTTATAGGTCAGCTCACTTTAGCGAAATCCTTGTGGCCTCTTGGTCAAATGCAGTATAATTTTTGAGTACATTTTCTTATATTGCATTGTTGCAATGTTTCACATCACAGATGTTCTTACTTTTGTTTACATTTGACAACTGTTCCGTAGAAAAGACTAAAGGTACTAAAACTGCAGGAATTAAAAAAAATAATAATAATAAAAAAAAAGTTGTGGGAAGTACAGTGAAACTTTTAAACAGTGGCTATAAAATTGTGGACCTAAGGCCAGCGGTTTGCTTTAGTTTTTATTAACTATTGACCAGATTTAATTAGGGGGCAGATTTTAGATCTGCTACCTTAAACTTGAATGTCCTGGGTTTGAATCTTAAACTCCTGCTGTAACAGCCATTAGTTGTTCTAGTGAAAATTATACAGCTATGTAAATGGGTGAATAATTGTAAGTAGATTAACATTGGCTCTGGACAAAAGCATCAGATAAATATAAATATAGTAGTATATGACTTAATTTCAAGTAGCCATGTCATTCTTTTTATAACTGTACATTTTGAAATTTAATCTCATGGCCATTAATAACTCTGAAAATTACTTTTCATTCACTTTGGTTGTTTTGGGAGAGCAGGTGCACAGGTATAAGTTGTTTGTCGGTCTCTCCCTGACCTGGACACAGCCTCTTCTCTGGGCCTGGATGGAGCTGGTGACCATTACTGTAATCGGACTACTTGACGGGTTTGTAATGGTGCTAATTGAAGAGATTAATACACCAGCGGTGGAGTGGGCAGCCTTTTCCCTTCCTCAGCAGATGGTTTTGATGAGCACCTACTGTGATCCTTAAGTGTTTCTGTTGGGATTACAGAAGCTGGGGAGGGGTCCCTGGCATAAGCGAGGTGGAATGGCATGGAGGGGGGTGCCAGTGACTTGGCGGGGGACCTGGAGACAGGACAAAGAGCGACCAAACGGACCCCCACACTTATCCGTTCAATTGCTTGTCTTCAGGCATTCTGCTGTCTCCAAAGGGAAAATGAGCCCCTACATATTACCCCCTCCCCAGTTCTGCTGATGCACAGGGCTGCATATTGTGTGCAGGCTCATCAGGTAGATGGCTGTATGCTTATGAGTCTCAGATTGCTAGACAAGGTCACAGAAAGTGGAGATATTAACTGGATGAATTATTCAAAGTATTAATTGCCGTACCAGAAAACAAGTGGGATAGAACTAGACGTATATTAGAGAAAAAAGTTGCCCCATGTTCAGTGGGATCCCTTTCCTTTTATTTGGCTGCACTGTGCCCAGGGCACTGAATGGGAGCCAGCTCTGCTTGTGCTTTTGTCTTAGTGGAGGATCAGCGCTTGCTTTCTGCCTGTGCATATCAATGACGAGGGAGTCCGGTCTTCTTGTTTGCCTTTGCCAAAGGCTGGCTTTGCCTGGCGGCTCCCAGGGAACGGCTTGCCTCTCTCCTGCTCCTCGCGCTTGCAGGGCCCTGGTCTCAGGGCCTCGACTATCATTGGCATTCCCAGCCCAAACCCGGGGGCTGTGCTAAGCTGCAGAACAAATGTTTGCCAGGAAAGTGGCAGCTAGAATAGGGCCGGCCGATGAGGCCGGCATGTCCGTGACCAGACAAGTTGTTCAGGGGATTTCTCCAGCCCCGTAGTTTTTCACTCTGCAGCTGGAGAGGAGAGCTGAGTACAAAAAGATAGAGGGGGGTTGGCAAGTGAGAGACTGAATGAACGGCATCTGGTGCTGGTAAGGTTGTGACTGTTTAACGGCAACCTTTTTTTTTTTTTTCTTTTTTTTTTTCCTTTGATTTTTACCCTAGCCAAGGCTTACTTGGCTTGGGAAAAAAGCAGGGCTGGTAGTTTGGTTCCATTTTTGTTCCTTGTAGTCTAATTTCAAGAATACTGATTTGGTAATAAGGGAACATACTTGCTAAAAATTTATTTGAAGATTTTAAACGATTTGATACGTTTTGTGTGGCATTTTACAACTCATAATAATAAAACAAGTTCTCAGTTTTCTTTCCAGAAATTGTAAATTTAATTAATTTTAATTTTTTTAATAGTTTTTTTACCAGTTTGAAAATACATTTTAGTAGAAATTCAAAATTGTTGCTGCTGCTGTTTGAGATTATTTTAATTTTTTCTCAATAGGGGGCAGCATAAGATAGCAGGTGACTTGAAGAAGAACCCATGTTCAGGATTTTTCACCTGTTCTTTAGGAGTGGTCGCTTAAGTAAATTAATACTGTAAATATTTGACTGGTTCATTTCATTCAACCTTTATTGCATATAGGTTGTTTTTTTTAATCCATGCAGCAAGCACAGATGAGTTACCAGTGAATAGTCTAAATTTTTGACAGCCATGTCTGCTCTCTGGAATGGGCCAAATGGAGACTTTGCAAAATAAAAACGGGCTGTTCATTACATCACTGCCTACTGCAGTAAATTTAATAGCAAAGTAAATAAGTAGACTGAAATTAGTCAGCCACCATTTGGGCATTAAACCTCCTTAGTTCCTGTTTGATATTCGTGTCATTTATTGAGGGATGGACCCACACAGTTATTAATGATAGCTAGCGAACAGAAAGCAAAAGCAAATTTGTACATGTTTATTAGGACACTGCAGCCATGAGAAAACTTTTTTATAACTACAATTTTTCTTATAACTACAATGGTGCTTACAGCCCAGTTGGCACAACTCCTTTATTGATTTGTCACAGATTCTTTGAGTTAATCTTACTATACAGTCCACTGATAGTCTTTAAATACATTTTGCTATAGGGTTTACAGTGACCGTTTCTTTCAACTCAAACTGTTAATTTGGGCAGTTTAGTCACTATGGCATTACAAGTTGTTTTCTACCATCCTACAAAAACTAGGTAAGTTTGAAGTTTGTTCTTGAGTACTGAGGCACAATGCAAGTATTAATGAATATGACCTGGTATTATTATTAACAGTCTCCATCAGAGTAAATAAATGTGATTGTGTTCCATTTTTTGGCTACGAGAAGGCAGATGGTACCAGTATATTTCAGTTAAGAGTAGGGCATACATTTTCATGCTTTTCTTAGTTTGAGTTTATTATGGAAGGAGAAAGTAAAGCACATTTTATTTTTGTTTTTGTAGTGGACCTTTTCCATGTCCCCTCAGCTTTTTATAACAGCATATCTCTGAGTTGGGTCAAGCGAGGATATTATATTGTTTAAAAATTTTAATAACACAATTTTAATGGTTTTCCATGGCCAGATTCTGGAGGTCGATATTGAGGTGCATGGTTATTTATGTTTTAATAAATAAATATCCTTGAGAAAAGGCTTGACTTTGTGGTTGAAAGTGATATGATTTTGGTTTAGAATATGTTCCGATAGATGTTTGGATAAGACTTCTCGATGTAGAGTTTCTGTACGTTTGAAACTGCAGCTTTAAGCTAATGTGGAAGAGCTAGCTAAGTAATTTCCTTTGGGTTTAATAAAGTTTTCTGATTCTGGTTCTTAATGATGAGACTGCGTAAAGGAACAGTTTTTATTTTTTTTTTTGCATATGCAGGGATGGACAGGATTGATCGGGTGAACCTGGGCAATGAGCTGGAAGCATGGGCTGCTGTCATGGGTGCCTCTGCTTGACATTAGTTTCTTGTTTCTCCAGGGCTGCCGTGACCTACGACCTGCAGTACTTCATTACAGCCAGGCGCTGGTGTTTACGGCTGCCTGGCGGTCAGCTCTCTTTGGCGAAATCCCTGTAGCCTCTTGGTCAAACACAGATATTACACTCTGTAATAACATTCGCCACCATGGTTGACCCTGTCTCACTTCATAAAGGCACTGTGTATGTGTTTGTGTGGGAGAGGGGTGCAGGAGAACCGAAGCTGTCTTTTACGTTCCTAAACCATTCCCACTCCTTAAGCTCCGTCAAAAATTTCTTGAATGTATTTTTTACTTTCTACCTTGCCTTCCCACACACTTCAGTACCAAGATCAGGATTATCACGAGGGTTTATAATGTTGTAACGCGTATTCATACTTCTTTGCTCAGTGGTGCTAAAAGGATCACGCAAGGGTTTTTAGCACGACCCACTTGATACTCGGACCAGCTGTCTTATGCGCCGACGTTCAGAGCACAAAGACTCTATATGCTTGGCCTTGTCAGTGCAGTCAGAGTTTGTGGAAATCAAACAGAACAGGCTGCTGCAACATTCAGTACTTAAAGCGCCTCGGGGACCTTGGTGCAACACTCGTATGCGGTCAGGAGTTAACACCGATCTGGTCCTGTGCAGGCTTAACTTTTCTTTCCATATATAATTTTTCTAAAAGCTCCTGTCTCTGTAAGTACTACTGCTGAGTTTAGCTCATGACTCAACCCCTGCCCCCCCCACCCCTCATCCCTGGGTGATTTGGAGGGGATTTGGCCATGTGCGGAGGGAGATTTCAGCCACAATAGCCCGTTTGCTCTGCATCAGTATCTCCACCCGCAGAATGGTGCATTCTGCAGAGGTAATGCACTCGGATCGGAGCCCGTCAACCTCAGGCGTTGCCTGCTTTGATCACCCTCGCCCTCCACACATCAGCTTGGCGTTGGGTTTTAAACCAACAGTGCTAGTGAGGGAAGCATGGTGACAGCGGGTTCCTCTAACTGTTTAAAAGCACAGAGTGTTATTGAGTGTAGATAGCACGCACCTCAATGGAAGAAGAGAAATACTGTTCATTTCAGAGCGTGGGGCTGTTGTTCCTGGGAATTACACGCGGCATTTGCGGAATGCAAATAACACACGGCAGCTTCCACACATTCCCCCCCCTTCAAACTGCATAGAGAGGGTGTATTTCTCTTACTGTGCTCCAATGGATTTGTCATTGACTGAATAGACTGCACATTTTTTCATTTAATATTTGCCTGTCTGTGAAGTTGTGTCCGGTTATCTTATTGAAGCGAAACTTAATCATATAAAAAGTAGTTATTATAAGATCTTATGCTGATTTGCTTGTGCTGAGATGTATTTCCTGTTTTGTCTTCTTCAGGTCAAACGAAACATCTCAGACTTAACCAACATTCCTGTCCGGCACCAGCAGTGGGAAGGTTGGCCTGCTACGGTCACTGATGATTCGGTGAGAAGATCACACCTAGTAGGAATATGACTCATACTTTCTATATCATTCATATTAAATCTTGAAGCAGGAATCCACTAGTGGTTTAATTTCATCATTAAATGTGGTTTATTTTTTCAATACTTAATACTTTTTTACAACAATCAAGATACTGTTTTGGAACCCTCTTCACAAAAAAGGTAATGAACTAGAATGGATTTCAGCTATAAAGTCTCGGTAACTGATTTCAAATGGAACATTTTCTTCCTTGAGGATGGTAAAGATGAAGAAAGAAAGCTTTGTTTCTAATTTTACCTTAGGTGTAACAATGGCAAAAATACTGTTTAATTAAGATGGCTTTCCTTTCTGGAAAATGTAGATGTTTTAATGTTCCAATTTATTTCATGCTCCTCCTGTTTTCTCATACTGTCACTGGTCCAAACATAACCCTTTAGAACTAAGGATGTCAGCTGATAACCTCTCCTGTCTGATTTGAAGTGATTTTATGGTTGCACTGCATAAATTTGGCTTTGGATACATTTTCTTATGCTTTTGTTATTATCATTTTTATTTCGTTTAACTGAAGATTACAAATTATAAGAGAGAAACAATCTAGTTATGCATAATTCTTCATATTGAAAAGTGCCGAGATAAAAAATGTTCTGAAAGTATTTTTATTTTCAAACTTGTTACTTTCCCCACTTCAGAGGTTTTATATACAAGTATGTTCTTTATGCTCAGTTTGAATGAAAAATAATTGCATCCTGTACTTTTGTACTTAGACTGTTTTTGGAAGTATCAGGTGTCTGCTTTTCTTTAAACCCAGGCAATACCTTACATGTATTTATTCTTCAGAAAAAAAAGCTTATAAAGAAGGACATAGTTTTTCTTTAATAAGCTAAGGTTGCTTACTTATGGAAATTAGGATACAATGACAGATTCTGAAGGGCTTACAAGGGAAATGTACAGTAATAATATTAATTGAAATACCGACAACACTGTACATTAAAGGTTTTGGTAATGCTTTGAATTATTATCAAAACACTTGACAACATTATGAGGCCCTGTTTTATTTACAGTCCAAGTCATAAAATCAGTTCTTTAACAGTGTTTTGTGCTCCATGTGAACTAACAAGGGGGTGCTACAGCATTGGTTTAAGTCTTTAGGTCTTAATAATGCAAATTTTATTAGGTTATATGAATATTTTTCCTTTGTTTTCAATCTGAATTTTCTGAGGTAGGGTAACCTGAAAAGAGACCATGAGCTCATAGTGAGACATGATGTGCTCGTGGTTCTTGGTTAGGAAATATTGAATGTATAGAAACTCTGCAATATCATTTCTGCTTTAGCCCACTCCCTTATTGAAATGTCTCCCAGCATTACAGAGAAAGCCCCTGCATGCCAGCCAAGCTGTTTCAGTGCATATCTCATTAACCTCGCTTCATCTCCTGGGATTTGTACCAATAAACATTGCAGCCAGGGCTTAAAATTACATTTTCTAGGAGTCAAAATGGATGACTGCTCTGCTCTCCCTTCATTATCTTTGCCTGTTCTTTCTTGATGCACTTTTGATACCAGTTTAAAAAAAAAAAAAAATCAAATAACTCCCTGTCTTCCCTTTTCATTCTAATGATCATGCATTTTGCAATGACAAGACCAATTTCAAATAAGGGAGGCAAGTTTTAATACTGCTCAGGTTATCTGATAATAAAAGCCTAGTAGTTTTTGAGGCTAATGACAAAATCAGCTCTCCAGATGTGTGCTGTTTGAGCAACATGAATAGCAGCAGTTATAGGCTCAGCAGTGAAGTGAATGCCTTTAGCTATGGGGATAAACAGCATAGACACCAGAAGTAAATCACTTCTGTTTTGTGAGGTGACAAGTGACAGACATGCTTGTGGTTGTAATATTGTTTACTATATTGTTTGCATAGTCAGTGAAAAATTATTATTAGTTATTTTTTTGGTTATGTAGTTTTATTTATTTTTTTACTTTTTGTAAATTAGTGTTATATGTCTTAGTGCTGCCAGACAGGAAGATGTCACAGAGAGTAAAGCGTGTGCCAGTTTTAGTCCGGTGGAAAGGAGAAAAACAAAATTTATCACTTTATTATGCTTGCATCATAATTTGTGCAGCCCTCTGTGTATGTACCATGTATTATTTCTTATCAATTTTTACATTTACATTTGCACCCATATCACAGCTACTGGCTATTCAGAATGAATATGCAGATGGCAAAGACAGCAGTACACACTCTGGCCATAGTGTCGTATACACAGTACATTTATTTTTGTGTGTGTGGTGACAAAATCTGTCTCTACCTCACATGTCAGCATGTGTGTTGATATGTGTTTTTGCAAGCCTGTGTGTATACCAAGAAAATTCATCCACATATGATACATCACAGCATGTGTACAATGCCTGGTGCGTGTGTGAAGCAAGGAACTGCTTCTGAATCTCTTACATCAGTGCGTAATGAGAAAATCAACCATTGTGGTGTACGTATGCTCTACATGTGACCATACTACAGGCTGAATGTGACATCACTACTTTCCACTTCATTGAGACATGTTAGAGACCAAATTTAACATTTTCAAAATAGGATGTAGTCTTTTGGGAGTTTAATGAACTTTACTGCACAATAACCTAACTTGGTGGGTATCTGTGTGTGCCATATTTCAAGTATGTGCCTTGAACACACAAATAAATTCAGCATTATAGATATAGACATCAGTTGTTTTTCTTAACCACTGAAATGACTGCTGTTGTCTGAATGCTTTAAAATCATGTGTCATACTATGAAAAATGTGCCCAGTATAGAGCCTGAGACCTATAGGTCATTGTGTGCTGAACATTTACTTCTTTTCATCCATTTAATTTGTATCACCTCACTCCATATTGACCATCAACTCATTCTCAAAGATTTGTGCATCATTTCAAGTACCATTTCAATGAGCAATATGCAAGCAAAAAGTAGGTGTTCCAGTGTAATTGAGCAAAAAGAAGGGTGTGTATTAATATGTAAACAGTCAGCGTACAGTGTATAAAAACGTGGAGAATCTGGTGCTGCTAACTTTACAAGTCTAATATTTTCTCACTTTCAGACCTGTGACAAAAATCTGAGAAGTTATGAAATGATGTGCAAACAGGTCACAAGTACAGGCACGGTGAGGTAAAAGTGTTCCTCTGGAGGAAATAGTGTTGGCTGTTGTGGTGGATGATTGATCGGCTGCTTTATGAACAGTTTATTACTTCTGTCTCGGACCGAGTCTCTGGATGGAAGTCAAGGACAGCTGGGTAGTTGGATACCTGTGGGAGTGATTGACAGGAACTTGAACGTCCTTATTAGACTCTTTTCCCGTAATTGCTGACATTTATCCAGTGTTTCAGGGTGTTTGCTAATGTATTAATGCAGGCGGTCTCTGAGGGAGCAGCGCATGGCTTCTCGGCCCCAGTTCTTATAGATTCTCCAGTCAGCAGGCCCACGCTGGCTTATTGGGCTGGCTGGTTGCCGTAGCGACAGGGCTCAGGGATAAGCCTAGACATAGCCCCCTGTGTGATTGCTCTCTTCAGGTGACATTCAGTTGGGTGTCTTGGTGGGAGAGAGTTGTCCCCTCCTTATGTGTGGAGGAACATGGTACCTTTTCCTCCTCCTTACATTTCTCAACTTGGAAAGGAGTTGCTAACATTTCATTATCTGTACTTTGCTCTTAACTTCCAACTATGATTTTCACCATCTTCAACTGTACATATTTTGTTATTACATTTTGCCATATTTACATGTCATGCCAATTGCTCCACTCTAAACACAGCAGCAAACATCAACTTCAAACTACAAGACAGATATCAGGTTAGAAGTTCTACCAGTTACTCTTGACAGCTACAGTATCCACTACACATTTTGAGAAGATATCTTAAGAAATGCACGACAAACAAATCTGGAAAAAACAACTTAATTTATGCTGAATGTCCATCTTGGATGTGGTGGTCGTTCTCTGGTGCTGCCTGAGTGAGTTCCAGACCGACCGTACAGGACCCCCTGATCCTAATCAAGAGTGACACATCTGCAGCCAGCAAAGAGCGACCTGAAAGGGACCAACAGGTGTTAAGGGTGGGGTTTCTTTCTTCTTTTCTTCTTCCTCCCCTCTTTATTTTCCATTTCTCAGGCTCTGTTGTCCGCCTCTATCAAAGAGTTGTAGAACAAGGTAGTGTTGGGGCTCTGAGTGCTGTCGGTGCAGCTGTCAGTGGTAATTATCTCACACTCAGCCAGGAACCTAATCCAAACACTGCCCTGACAGAAAAAAGAAACAGAAAGAGAATGCAAGGCAGAGTGAGAGAACCCTTTCTGCATCAGCACCAACGCAAATTCAATGCAAGTGTTAATTAAAAGAATCCAAAAAAGAAGCACCCGCTCTTTGTGGAATTGAGCAGAAGAAGGTCACAGGGAGTTAACCTCAAACCCCCCCCCACCACCACCACCATCTCCACCCTCTGTAGGGTGTCTAGGCAAAGGGCCGGCAGGCTGCACTTGTCTTAGGACTTTTCAAGAAGGCTGAGGTCAGAGTTTGGTTGGGCACTCAACTTCACTTTGCATTTTATTCACCCATACTAAATGTATCCAGCCCCCACCCTTGAGTAATGGCGGAAGTGATCAACTTTATTTGCTTATTAAGATTGCTTATTACTGTTGACCAGGATCTTTGCACATTGCAGTACTGCCCGGCAGGGAAAAGTGAGGACAGGAAGGAATTCCTTCACATCTTGCAGTCAAAAAGGTATCAAGTGGATTCGTGACTTAAAATTGACTTGATTATATTTATGGCAATCACCGATCAAAATTGTGCCAAATTTAAATTTAGTATTTTCAGAATTCTTACCTTTTTGACCTTTTATCTTGCTTTCTATGTATGTATGTTTTTCCCTTCACGTTGTTTGAAACCTTTTTAACTAGTTACCAGTTGTTGTGAGTCATTTCTGAAGTATGCATTAAAATTATTTTAGGACCTCTTGGTATTAAAATAGTAATTTTTGTTACCTGATAAAATATGTATTTAATCACAGTTATGTGTGTAGTATTGTTGTTAATGCAGAAGAAAACAAATATAAAATATTTGAGAGTTTGGGTTGAGGAGGTGATGAAGCGCAAACAATTGGGAACATGAAACACCAACTGGTTCTGTTGCAATAAATATGTCCTGGTGGATCTGTGCCGTTGGAACAATGTGTGCCAATTCTGCTAAGTGCTCTCACTAGGTGTTCCAGTGTAATTCAGCTGCTGAAGTTATTAGACAGAGTTTGATGCTTCAGTTACAAGTGAATGACAAGAAACACTATCTGTCATTACAACTTGTGCGGCCGGGAATGTAGCGCCCATGCGAGATGGCCATTTCGTGACCAGATTGCCAAAAGACGAAGACTATAACGCAACTTCATGGTTGTTCTGTAATTTCAGACTCCTGTTGGGCTTCCATCTTTCATAGTGTTTGAAGGCACAATTGAATTTGTATTTTTCCCTTTTTTGGGAAAGAATTTACGTGTTTCTCTTTTGCAGTTGTCCTTGATAAAATGTAATTATTACATCAGTAACATATGAAGGTAGGCTATAAAAAAATTAAGTTTTGTTCAAGACCTCCTAAAATTTTGTTTTAGGCCCAGAGGATAGTTTTGATGTACTTCTGCATATGACTGATTTGTTAATCCACAGTTTTACTTCTGAGCCAGTACAAATGTATATTGTATGGCAGCAACTCTTGAAAGGTACCGTGTTTGGTTAATAATGGAAATATAGTGCTTTTAACCTGAACTCTATTTGGACTATAGCCCTGGCATTGAAGGTGACATGCTTCGAGAAGCATGCAAGAAAGCAGTCAATAAGCCTTTGAAACTCAATTGGTGTTGCATGTAAGCGGCCACTGATTCAACAATTACCAACTGGTCTTTGTTGACGGTAGAACATCACAATGGCAAAGATTACCACTCCCTGCTGTTAGCTGTCAGAGACTTTCCCTTTTATCTGCGCATGTGTCATTCATGCTGTTATTTGTTATTGTGATAAAATTGCTTCTCTAGCAGATGTTGAGAAAGTTTTTTTTTTTCTTTTTTTTTTTTTTTTTTTTTTTGAGACAATATCGATAGACCATTACAGTGACAATATTAATTTCTGTTTGAGATATCATATTGGAGAATCCTTAAGTCCTCAAGGGTGTAAAGTCATTGTGTTAACAGTGGTGATTCGTTCTGTTTTAAAGTATGACCATTTGCAGGTCTCTGTGTCTTGTGACGGAGGCAGTCATCCTTAGACGTGATGCGGATGCTTTGTAAGCAGCCCATGGTACCTTTTTGATGCCTACAAGAGTAAGAACAGTACAGATAGTGCATGGCACTCGGCTCCAGGTTTCACCATGGCCCTGGGGACGGTGTAGGGCCAGGTGGCTTTTAATGAGTCCCCTCAGCGATAAAGCTGTCTGACATTTCCAGGGCATGTTTGTGAGTTAATTAGATGGATAAGCATACTACGTCGCCATTTCTGCTCAGGGTTTTCTACACCAAGGCACGGAACTTCTGTCATAGTCAGCTTTGGTGGCTGCCGTGGGTGGGTGGGTGGTGGTAAGATACAATTTTATAAATTCCATGGCATGATATGGACTGCAATTTCCATGCAATAACTGATATTATACCAGCAGCATACGCTCCACAGCTCTCATACAAAATGGCTGTTGAATGCACGTTGGTTTTTAAACAAATTGTTAGAAATGTAATGATAATCTGCCATTGCTCCTTTTTATAGAAGCGAAACGTTGTTGTAAGAAATTGGTGACTGCGTGTGACCTTCCTGCTGTGTGTCTGTGCTCCCTAGATTACACTGGCTGCCTCAGGGATCAGCTACCCCTGTCACCACCTGAGCGTGTGTCGGAGAGCCTCCCCAGCACCCCCCCGGGAGCAGTCTGAGGAGGTACGGTCTGCACAACACACACCCGCCCAATCCAGCATACAGAGGGTCTTATCAGAGTGATCACTGAGGTTAATGTCTCAATAGTAGCTGCACAGAAATAGCTGACATATTTTTGGCATCCTCATTTGATTTTTGGCAGTTCATCCAAAAGTCAACAACTGTAAAGAAACCTGTCGGACTAAATACAATGTAGTTTTTTAGTTTGAAAATGCATCCAAGACAAACTTGAAGCACTCACATCCATCTAATTTTTTCCACGTAATGTAAACTGCATAGTAATAATAATTAGAAGAATGTGTGAAACTTTATACTTTAAAAACTGTTGCAATCTTGTAATTTTATGTTTTGCTGCACCTTGATTTTCCTTTGTATTCATGTTGTGGTCAAATTTAAGTAATGGATTGACATGATGACCTAATTGTAGATATTTTGAGTATAAAGTTTTATAATCATTTTGTCATTACGAAAAACCAGTTGGTGAACTGAAAGCTTTTTTTTTTTCTTTATTATAAATCTGTGCTTGTGTTTAAGCTCATATTCTATACTGTAGGTTGCCAAGTTAAGGAGAATACTCTCCCCGCAAGGTTAAGCAGAGGTGCATCCACATGAAAATGTCACCGTATTTTTTAAGTCTTTATTTATGAATTGGGGGTTAAAATAAACAAATTTTGTGCATTTAGATTATTTAAAGGATTTTTGCTCTGTGTGACATTTGAGTTAGTGGTTTAAAAATTGCTTTCAGTTTCTATCTAAATAATTCCAGTCTTTGAGAGTATTATTCTTGCCCTTAACTTGGCATTTATGACCACCTAAATCAGTTTTGAAAAATTGGTATTCAGAGGACTGAGGGTTTATTTGTTGAATGTCTGTTTTTAAGCTGTAGAGATCAGAAGTCTAAAATGTGACTTATTCTTACTGAATAAGTCTTCTGTTCTGCAACATTTTTCAGGCCCAATGCATTATGAAAATATTTGCTTGAAGTAATTCTTTCTTGACTGTGCTGTTTTTGCCTGGTTTCTTTTTTCTTCTGAGAGTAGTGCACAGATGTCCACATGGTGAGCGATAGCGAAGGAGATGATTTTGAGGACGCATCTGAATTTGGGGTTGACGAAGCAGAAATGTTTGGCATGGGTACCTCAGGGTGTCGGAAGTCTCCCATGAGTAAGTTCTCTGTCGCGCCAACCAAAAATTTGTTTTGTTTTGGTCGAAAAGCACAGAAACTTGTTCTTATTTTTCTTTTTGCACACATTAATGTCTCCTCATTATAATTAATGGTCACTCTTTGTGTGTTTTAGTGCCTGAGAATATTGAGAACGAGGGGGATGCTTTGATGCACTTTACCGCTGAGTTTTCAGCAAGGTGAGATTACCGTGTGACATGAGCTGCTTAGTAGAACAGAGGAATTTAAAAACCCATTGACTGCTCACTTGCTGTTGTTTTCCCTGTTTGTTGGAAGATACGGAGACTGCCATCCGGTCTTCTTCATTGGTTCCCTGGAGGCAGCATCTCAAGAGGCCTTCTATGGCAAAGCCAGAGATGTGAGTAGCATTTTAGCCGTGCTCTTGTGCAGTAGTTTAAGGGGCTCCCTTGCTGTGCTGTTACTACTTATTTTCTAACTCGTACTGCACCAGTTTTCTGAATTATGGCACCATTCAACATTATGAAAAGGACTTTAGTTCATAAGTGACTATTTCTTCACTGCTTACATATTTCATTTCACCATAATATGTAATGGCATAAGCTGACATTAAAAGGAATTTTTTTCTTTTTATTTTCTATGTACATAAACAGCATTTTCGAGTGATGAACCGATAAATGGTAAAACCTTTGCCATTTGACTTTTTCTGTGTTTTCCAAGAAAAAGAGGAGATGGACAGATAAGGAATTTGTTACCATAACCCGATTTGAATTTTAATATCCCTTCACAACATCTGACGCTTTATTTTTAGCTGGGTTCCTTTTAATTTTTTTTCTGCTTTGTTCTCATAAGGAAGCTTGTATCAACTGACAGCTTGTGTGGATTACAGTCTTATTAGAATGGGAAGATGCAGCAAGATGTTTGGAGGGTTTTAGACTGTGAGGCGAAGACTTCGCTGGCCCCTTGCCGGTCTCCCAGCTGATATCTCTTCCCCTAAGCCAGCTCAATATGGCCTCTTCCCCCAACCTCCACCCCCCGGTTGGCTCCTTTTTAGTGCTCAAGAAGTTTTATAGATTGTGTCAATGAAAATTAAACAGTGCTGACAGACGGCCAGATAACCTCACTCCTTCAGCAAGTTAAAGAGCGAAGTGAGAAATTTGTGCAGAAATGATCACCATGTTACATTAAATAAAACGCAGGCTTCATTTTGACCCCCACTTGAAGAAATGGGTCTAAATCTCGGCTCTTGTCAACTCAACAGGCTGCACATTAAGCAGTTATTGGAATGGTTCAGATTTATGGGGGATTTTGTGGAGGACTCTCTCTCGTTTTCAAAGGCTCCAGGGCTAATCACTAAGTAAAACACTACATTTGATGAGGTGTTTCTGCGGGGAGAGATGCGCTCAATCCGCCCTTAATGAAAGTGCTGGGGGCCCTTGAGCTCTCCAGGGGATCAGCAGCAAGGCCCTCCTGGCGGGCCACCCATCCTGGCCAAGGCCCCTTCAAATCCCTTGAATGTCCCGGTTAATCGCAGTAACCCCACACGCTCTGAAGAAGGTGCATAAAAATTCATAGCTCCACTGGGGGATATAGCCCCCTGCTACCCCTCCCTTGCCTCTGGAGTTTCCTTCCTCACCTTGCAGTGTAAAGGACAGGGTATAGACTGGTTAAAGAACTCAAAACTTCAGGTGTTTGTCATGTGTGCTTTTTCCTCCAACTCTTTAGCAGCTAATCTCTGAGTTAGCCAGCCGTCTTATTGCCAGGATCTTCAGAAGGATGACAGTTGACATGGTTTTCCAGTTTGATCAGTCGGGATTTGTTTGGTTGACATGTGCACAGCATTGTAACTTATAGTTAAACTAGATAATTCACAGCAAATACATGGTAAATGTGTCTGGGAATCAAATGTTTTTTTTTGTCTGGCTTCTGTATAATGGCTCTCTCCTGAAACTGCGTCTTTGGGCCAAGTGCATGGACTTCAGCTGTCTCTTGGTGCTTTCATGAAGTAATCGGAGATTTATTGCTTGGTTTGTTTCAGGGTTTTGTAATGTAACATCTACATATTGCACAAATACGTGTTTGTTTTGAAACTGCAATTTGTACTCCCGAAATGCCAGTAATGCCAAAAGTAATGAAATATTGGCCAGTTATTATTGTTGACATTTTAAGTATGACACGTTTTGACGCATAATTTTTTATTTTGATTTTTTGTTGTAGTAGGAAGAAGATTCTGCGTATAGTCCTGACAAAATTGCTCTTTGATTTGGCATCTTGTATAAGCAACAAAATGGCTAATTGTCATACTTAATATATTATGGGTGTGTTAAATAATGTAGTCAGATTGTGTACTGCATGCAGTGTAATTTATATTTACCATGTTGTGTGCATTTTGAATGTTTGCGTACAAAAACCAATTTTCTGTTCGTGTAATCGGACCGCAGTTATTCGTAAACTCTCCCTGTGCTTTGCATAGTCCTGTCAATTCAGGAAAAAAATGTATTGGTTCAATGTTTTAAGCAGGTTCAGCCTTTTGAATTGGCCATCTGGTAAACCATTGATGAGGCTTTCTATTCTATGTCATTAGAGTTGGGGGACAGTAATCTGAGCTTTTCATTTAAAACTGTTTGTTTTTCTGCAGGCTGCTGTGGGTAATCAGATTCACAGTGTTCCTCTGTTGCCTTAACCGTTCACAATAATTAAAAACGTCTTCCACCAATTCGCGCACATAAACAAATACCTCTAATTAAAATACATCCTTGTCACAGATGATATATGGAAATGTTTGTCATGGCTATATTATCCACCAGGTGGAATTTCACAAACTGTGCACTGCTGGGCGAACCTCATTTATAAAACAAAACAAACAAACTTTAGGAGGGGACATGAGGGGACATTTAGCACAAACACAATCTGAGCTGCTGGAAAGGGGGGCTGTTAAGAGTTAGGATTGCGCTTCCCTCATTGGTGTGATTTCACCCGATACGTTTGAATCCAACTGCTGCAGCTGTCCGTTGGGTGCTACAGGTTAATTCTATTGAGGCACTCGTTGAACACCTGTGCAAGAGAATTCATGCTCATGTTGCAGATAATGACATGTTCTGCCCCGCCCCTTCCTGACACAAAGCGGGCCGGATGGTACCACGTGAAGCTCCTGGCCCACAGCTCAAATGGGAGTGTGGAGATGCTAGTGAGTGTTTACCTGCAGTGAGTCAGAAAGAAGTCTGCATAGTCACTGTGAATGGATACCTTGACCATCATCTTCTACAGCTTTGCCATCCCTTCCTAAAATCAGCACACTTTGAGAAGATTGGCTGCTGGCTCAATTTCTTTCTTTTGATTTGACCCATTCTGTGGCATCTTTTAAATTGTGCTCCGTCTTTCTAGTGGATAGTGAAACCAAAGTAAGTGGCAAACAGAAGTCAACAATTCAAGTATGTTTCGATGAGTGCCAAGTTTTGCCGAGGGTGCTCCAGTATGGTTCTTGTCACGTTCTTTTCATTTTTTTTGTTTCGTTTTAATGGCCGCAGTATAATGATGCTGTGTGTGTGTGTGTGTGTGTGTGTGTGTGTGTGTGTGTGTGTGTGTGTGTGTGTGTGTGTCTACTTTTTTGTAAAGAAAATTCTCTCCTCTCCAAGCCGCATTTGCTTGTCTTCTCAGCATGAGTGTTTAATCTTTTCAGGGTGTTCAATTGGGCCACTGAATGAGCCCCTAGCTCCTTCCCGCTTGGAGCGGCGGAGCTTATTCTAAAGCCCTAATCGCTGAGCAAACACAGCAGTGCTCTCCCGCTCCTTTTCTACACAGGCCACAATATAGCACAACTCCTTTTCACTTTCCTCTACTCCTCCACTCACTCACATTTCACTTTTTGGTCTCAAAAGTGTGGGGAAATGAGTAGCCCCTTCTCGTGTCTGTAAAGGAATGGATACGGACCGATGAAACGCTGCTTAGAACGTTGTGTCGTTTAGTGGGATTTACGATATCATCCAAAGACCCTTTCTCGCTTGCCTGTTTGTTTTTTAATTAGTTGTCAGCTCTGAGAATCTGCAGCTTATGCAGTACGAGGTAAAAGATCCTTGATTTAAGACATAGCCAATGCTGTCATCTGCTTCCAACCTGAGCAGACAGAAGAAGGGAACTGACATTTATTTCAAAATAAAGTGATGCACATGCCTTGTAGTAGGAGACACGAGGGCTCAGTGGACTGTCTTGTTATTGATCAAGTAACAGTGCACTAAATTGAGAGGATGGTCCCTTTAACGTCACAGGTAAAATCTAAATTGGTTTCCCGACTCTGTCTCTCCCTTTTAGCCTCAGATGTGGCTCAAGTTCAGGGTAATCTGTACGCTTGTGGCTGTGCCTGTAGCTTTTTTTAATTCTCTCTTTAACCTCAACTCAGGAGTCCTCCCTTTCTCCCTGTCATATTTTGTGTTCCATCCTACAGAGGAAGCTGCTGGCCATCTACCTCCACAACGATGAGAGTGTGCTCGCCAACGTGTTCTGCTCCCAAATGTTGTGTGCCGAGTCCATAGTCTCCTATCTCAGCCAGAACTTCATCACTTGGGCCTGGGACGTCACTAAAGAAGCTAATAAAGCCAGGTAACTGCATTGTCTAGCCATCAGCTTCTTGCCATTGTTTGAAAGCACATCAGTCTTTCCATAATGATTGTAAAATTCTTCCCTATGCCCAAATTTCAAGGTTTGCTGAGTGTGGCAATACATGATTATTTTCACGGGTTGATAACAGAGGACGCTTCAGACTCCACTCCTGCTCTTTAACTCGGGCTCCTCAATCCTCAAAAGGGGTTAACACAGACCTAGAACAAAAGAATTTGTGTTTGCAGAATGAGGCCCCCTTTGAACAATCCTTGCTAATCTGTCTGAATGGAAGGCCAATTATATGTGAAGCTCACATGAGGAGTTGGTCTCCAGCAATATCTTTATTTTATCTGGGTGCAGGGTGAGACTGTGACTTTACCAGTCTTGTTTTTCCACAGGTGTACAGCTGTAGTTGTCCCTGACCTTGCTGGCTCTACCATTTGTTGGGCCCTTAGGCTGAAGGTCAATGAAGGATGAGGAAGCCAGGGTGCAGATTTTTAGGGTGTTTATCTGCAGTTGCTAATTGCCCAGAGGTTCCTCTCCTCCTTCACTTTCACATCCAGCTCCCCCAGTTTCCCGTTGGTTAATTTCAGTCTGCCAGCTACTCTCCCAAGCCCTCAACTCTTGACCCCAAAGCAGTGCAGCCCCCTTTCTTGGGTTTTGCTCTCCCACCTTCTTGGTCAGGGGGAAGAATGAGGCTGCGACCCAGGTGTGTGTACTACGATGAGGCGCGGACTCTGGGCTCTTCCTGCAGGGGACAGAGCGGGGCCCAGCCAGCAGCCAGATGGAGGCTTGATTGAGCCCAGCGGCAGCCGTGGCTCCAGGGCAGGCTAAAGCTTTTCCTTTCACTGGGCTACAAGCACTAAGCCCACCCCCTGGAAGGAGGCGTTTAAGAAAGACTGGGGGAGATTTTCAGACACTGACCCCACTTCTTTTTTTATTTCCTTTTAGGATATTCCCTGCCTCATTCTGCTCCCTTTCTCCTTTTGCTTTTTGCCCCAGCTGAGCCATTTTATTGCAGATTAAAGGCGGCAACATCTGGAGCTTTTCATAATGCACAGTGCTGTGCACACACGCACATGCGCGCGCACACACGCACACAAACACACAAACATGGTCGCACATTCTCACGCTCTAAGGTTGGAACTGACTGGTGATTGGCATTAGTCACAGTGGTGGTGCAGGAGGGGTCCTAACTACTAGGGATTTCTTTCATCGAGGAATCTGCTGCACTCTTAGGAGATTCAGAGTATAGTGATTTAATTATACATCTTTTTCAGTTTTTTTTTCTCGGTTCAAGGAAATGAAATGTACTTTTACTAAACGTTTAAGACAAAGTAGAAAAAGTTCTACATCTTTGACATCAGTAGCTCTTTTTGGTATTTCTATTAGTTTTTACTCTTTACATTGGTAAAAATTTTATGGATTATATTGTCTTGTTTCTAAACCTGAAATTATCAAAAGGACATTGAGAACGTCATATATTTGCAGTTAAATTAAAAAAAAAAAACTACTTTTGCCTTCTATTGTTTTAATGGTAGTTTATATGTACCCCTTTTGTTGGGTGTGTAAAAAGTTGTGTTTCTGAACACAGAAAATGTCAGCACAGGAATAGGTTGATGAATATTTGTAACTGCTTCTCTTGCTGGCAGGAATTGTATACACATGCTTGACTAAAGCCCAAACCAGTGCTGAGACTTGTTCAGTCAGGTGGATGCTGAGCGGAAGCTGTCCATTTAGATATATGTTAACCTGTCAAAATGGACACTGATTGGATTAGATGGGATGAAATGAAAAATGCCATTTGCAGAATTTGGATATCCTTACCAGAAACATAACCCTCTGCAGCTGCTTTTCTACTGTACTCATTACCCTTGTTTTCACAGTTGTTGCAGTGCTTATAAAAACTTGTTGGACTGAAACATCACTGAGTACAGAAGGTGGGGACTGGTTGAAGGGTTTGGACAGGGAGTTCTGTGACAAATAACTGCTTGCCTGTACATGTTTGTTATTGATAATTACTTTCTTAATTGGTCAGGTCACATGATGGCAAAGAATATTATTTTTCTCAACCAGCAGAAATACCTTGAGAATTAAAATGGCCAGAAATGAGTGTGATAAAAGCTTTCTTGAATGTAATTGCTGGTACATTGAATTACAATTTCATAATCAGCCTGATTTAATAAATAAGTAGTACTGGATTTAGTTCAGTTATGTGTAACTTTGAAATGTGTTTCTTATATAGTTAATGTATATTTTGAATGTATCATTTGCATTTTGATGTTGAGGCAGGATACTTTTTACTTGAAATAAATAGGCTTGGCAAGATTTGAGGTATATTGCGCTACTGTTTTAAGTACGGTTAGTTTCCAGTGTTATAGTTGGGGTTTTTGGTAATTGCTAGTGTTTTATCATAATATAGCAAACCGTGAACACACCAGTGTCAAAGGAATTGTGTGCAAAAATATTAAAGTAAGGATAAAAAAAAAATTGCATTTTTCTGTATCATTTTATGAATGTTTAGGTTGCTTTGCTAAAATGAACAATAACATACTGTTTAAATATGAATCATTGTTCACATAAATCCTGTCTTGCACTTCATTTTCCACAACAAAATCTTTTTTACTTACTTCATTTGATATGCTACTATTTTTTTCCAAGTTTTTCCAATAAATAAATGTGCTTTGGTACATTAGCATAGGAAAATAAAGAATAATTCAATAATGTACTCCTTATACTATTAAAAGTACAAATTTTCTGTTACTGAATACAGATTTCAATGAAGGGTTTATGTCTGTTTTATCTGCATAAATGCAGTCAGGCTGCACCCTGCTTCCTGTTGATTTTATCTACTGTTTACAAATTGAAAAAATTGAATTGTCTGTAAAGATTTTAATGTTTTTATAACTGAATTAGATTATATAGGTGTAATTTTGTGTATTGGTAAGGGTAATGTTTGCATTAGTTTCACAGTTTCTCATATAGTACCAAGATTATGTTCATCCTTAGGATTTCAGCTTGATGTTCAGTAAACAGTTAAATGTTATTGTAATCATGCGTTGCTGGAAAAACTCAACTCGGGTTGCCTTGTTCCTTCAAGGAAATACAGAACTATAAAATGAAAATGGCTACAATTGTGTTCCTGAACACATCAAAGCCTACAATCAGTGTGGACTGAGCTAAAATGAAACTTTATCTATAATATTAGAGTAATAAAAACCGGGTCTAAGAGAACTTTGCGGTGTTTTTCAGTCTCCCGGTTGTCTGTTAGATCAGCTCCACTGTGTTCTATGTAGGTAATGGAGTTAGGTTTCATTGCAGCTACTAGCGATTGTTCCCACGTCTCCTGCAACTGATTAGAATTACCCCCTGCACATTGTTTCCAGTCTACTCTGGGCAGGTCTGCTCCAGCCTTTCACAACAAGGTCTGGGATTAGAACGGGGCTCTGGCATCCTCATCAGGGAGTGTCCTCCCAGTTCCACATACTTAATTGGGCAGCCTCTCTTTAACCCCTGTCCTTTGGCTGCCTCTGGGGGAAAACAGGCAAGGGTTTGTTTTGTGGCTATTCTCTTTTTTCAAAGAGTCTGATAGGGTTTGAAAACTACCAGTTATGGACAAGGAAAAGATGGGCATGGTGAGGTGTTTTGTGTAAACCAAGCTCTTTGAGTGTTATGTAGGTTTTAGCGGACTGTTTGAGGGTTTTGCATAGAGTGGGTGGGAATCGCCTTTGTTTGGGAAAGTGGTAGAATTGATCTCTGATTCCTTGATTCTTTGTCCAGAGTATCATGAATTTTGCTGTAGTTTGAAGTAAAGAAAATATCTGTGCACAGTATTTGCTGCGATTATTCCAGCAGGCACTGGCAAAACCATGGTTCTGTAATCCAAGTAATGTCGTATAGCAAAGGGGTTTTGTGAAGCCAGAGTGTAGGTGAGAAGCACTTGAAGGTCTATCAACCTTGATACTCAGTTGCCCATGAGGAAAATGATAGTCAGATTTTAAATGTTCCAGTATAAAAATGACATTATGCCATACTAACTCACTTTCAGTGGTATGCTGCCTGCAGTCAGGTCTTTAATCCTTAACTTGTGCTTTTATTGGTGATGCCACATAAGAAGCCCCATAGTTTTTGTAGATTTTAAGTTCTTGAATACTGGTGACAGGTCTGGCAGTCTCTCCCATCCTCACCCAGTTCCTGTGCTTTTTGTGACCTGTTGTACTCGCCTCATACCAATACAACTTTTTTTTTTTTTTTTTTTAAGGCGCGGATATTAAAACAGATCTTATTAAAATAGGGGAAACAGAGCTAATCTATATTTGCATTCAGTCAATGACAAGTCATTAATATTATGACATTTACAGTGCGTTCCGTGGGTCTGCCTGCTACCCTTTTCCTTTAGTGAAATGTTAATTTAAAGTTCTGTCTTTGTAATGGAATAAAAAATCCTCTCTGCTCCATCAAGTCAGCAAGTGTGGTGAGGAATACTAATTCAGAGGCTTTTCCTTGGAAGGAATGAACTGGCTTTAAAAAATTTTTTTCATTGAGGGAGAATAATTTTGTAAATGCTCAATCTTATGTCTGATTGATGTTTCTTGCTTTTTTTTTTTTTTTTCCTTTCCTTCCAGACTACTCACCATGTGCACAAGGCACTTTGGCAGTGTTGTGGCACAGACCATTCGAACATACAAGACAGATCAGTTTCCCCTGCTCCTCATTGTCATGGGTAAACGGGCATCCAATGAGGTTTTAAATGTCATTCAAGGTGAGAAACCGGAGAATTGTTCAGTGTACCAGAACACTATGTTTGAATGTGTCTGATAGTGTTTAAGTTTGCATGTGTCACTTCAGCAGATATACAGCACGGTATATGAACTGTTTAAAAAATTTTGTTATCCGTACAATTATCTGAAACGTGTACAACAAAATGCATTTGTTCAGCTAATGTCTGATTGGTTTGCCCAATCTTATTTTTTTTCTAAGGGAACACAACAGTGGATGAGTTGATGATGAGGCTAATGGGGGCAACAGAGATCTTCACAGCCCAGCAGCAGGAAGACATTAGGGATGAGGTAAGGGTATTAAGAATAAGTTGAAGGCAAACACTGTAGAAAAGATGGAATGGGGCAGTAGAGGTAGTATATATTATGCACTCACGAGTGAGCATTTCTAGCAAAAATGGGGTTTGAATCAGAAGCCCTAACCTTGGCCTTTATTGTATGAAAGAATTTATGTGTGTAAGTTCATCATTTTGAGGCCCTAGTGTGTGATTGTGTCGGCATTTCAGGCACAATCAAGGCACACCTGCATGATGTAGGAATAGTCCAGGGCATCGGTGGCAAAAGGGTAGCGAGCCATAAAATGAGAACAGAGCCTGGCATGCTGACACAAATCAGTGTACTGAGAGTGGACTGTAAAGAGAAAGATGCATTATAAATCAGAACTTTGTGAGTTATATAGAAAGCAGTGTTTTTTTTTTTTTTTTGTTTTTTTTTCCTTCTAAGAGGTCTTGTGGGGGTAGGGAGACACGAGATGGGTCCCTTTCATTGACACAATTTTGGATTCCTTTAGTTTCAGTCTCCCTCTGAACTGGCTTAAACTGTACAGAGGCCATAGACCTTAAACAATCATTACTGAGGAAACAACAATGAAATGCAGACTGTGAATCTTTGTAGATACAGGACCCAGGAATATTAGCACAGGGAAGGGATGGCATGCTTTGGAAAATGCAACACAACATGGAGACATTTAATATGCTCTGCAGTCTTTTTTTTTTTTTTCTTAAAATAGCATTTTTTGTATTTTTATATATTTGTGAGGTAATGTGTTTAACTTGGTCTTAACTCAGAAAAGGGCATTAAATAATTCCGCTACTATGCATGAAAACTGGAAAGTGAAAGGCTTGTATCTCTTGGGATACTAGATTTGCATTGATTTGCAAGTACTAAAATGACCTCTTATTTAGGACAAATACAAAGTAGACACTGTAGTTGGGTTTTTTTTGTTTTTTTTTTGTTTTTTTTTAAAGCATGCACTGGTATATATGGAACCATAAAATAAATACACATATACACACACACACTTCATAATTTTCTTTTTTTTAAAAAAAAAAACAACAAAAAAACTTGGTCTAAATATGTCTAATATTTGTCAGCATCTTAACTGCAACTAGTGAAATTTTGAGTATCCTGCTGTGTGTGAGAAGGAACCACTGTAACTTTGTGTTCAATCTAGTGTACATTTGTTTCTCTCTCATGCAGCACACTAGTATTTCTAAATGTCCATTGCTGAACAGAAGAGAGAGAGGTGAATATTTTTAGTTGGCATCTTAGTGATATTTTGGGGAAATTGGTAGCATGAGGGAGACTGAAAAAAGATTATAATTTTTTTTTCTTTTTAAAATAATGGAAAATAGGCTCCCTATTTACACTTTCCTGAGTTAAGTCTGGTTTTCAGGAACAGATTAGGAATGTAAATCGGGGTATTACTGTAATACCCTGACTAAAGTCATGTTTAAAATATTGAGGACAGTTGGTGATTGCATTCCCTTTTGGAAAAACTATTTTTTGTTGTTTTTGCTTTTCCCTCACAGTGTATTTTTTTTTTCTTCCCTCCTCCCCTCTTCTCACAGTGTAATATACACACACACACACACACACACACACACACACACACACACACACACACACACCCCTGTGTTAAATGTATGCATACGCATGGTGTGTGGAAAGCTCTAATTAAGAGCTATCGATCTAACTGGCCATCCATGCCTGTTCACATTTGGTCTGCAATGCTGTCTGTTAGTACTTTATTTTTACTTGTAGACCTCTAGTTGATCATACTTCAAAATCACCTTTGATGAAAGGGTTTGATGCAGTCTATCATGACATGTAATGAGATTTCTCAAAACACAGTAATTGAAGGAGCTGCTTTTCAAACCTTCAAGCATGGAAAATGAGACAAAAGCAAAGATCATTTCAGCATGACTGGTCAAATTCAAACTGACACTGAGTCATACAGGAATTAACAGTGAGTGACTTTAGTATGTAGCTTCATATTTCAGAAACAAATGAAATCATTAGTGCAGAAACAGCAAAAGTAATGTTCAAGATGTGTAGAACATATAATGTGCTTTCTTTTTCCCCTTCATAGTATGTTGTGAAAGACATATTTTTAACTTCACAGAACACCATAATAGATTTAATTGAAAATGGGCCTTTTCATTATTTAAATTTCCTATATTCATCATTTCTGAATTATTATAATGATTACTGTCTTCAGTGATCCTCCCTGTGAAGATCTGAAAGAAATTAGTGATTAAAAAATGATAATTTAACAAATTATGTATGGACCAATTGGACACAGTGCCTTACAAAACTATTCAAACTCTTTGAAAGTTGTCAACATTGTCCAGATTACAAAGTATACTTACACATTTTTCCAATCAGTGTTTTTATTGTCAACTCTGTGCTGTAACAGTAAATTGTCAGAGTCAAAATAAGTTATGTATTTGCAGATATTTTACAGAAAATGAAAAAATTAGAATATGCTGCTTGCATTAGTACACAACCCCCACATTAATAGTTGGCAGAGTCACCTTTTGCTGCAATAACAGCTTTACATTTTGTGGGTTAAGTATGTACCAGCTTTACGTGCCACTCTTGTGTTGCTTGGGCCTTGTGCTAAGGATCATTATCCTGCTGAGAGGTGAAGTTTCTTACAAACTTAGCAGACTGAAGCAGGATCAATTGCAGTATTTGCTTGTATTTGGCTCCATCCACATTCCTTCAATTGTGACAAGATGCTCAGTCCCGGCTGATGAAAAGCATCCCCACAGCATGATACTGCAACCACCACACTTCACAGAACACTTAGAGCTTTTTGGCAAAATTTTCAATCTTGATCTCGTGCTTTCCGGCAAACTGCTTTGATATGATTCTATTTAAGTAATGACTTTCTTGCTATCCTTCCATACAGGCTAGTTTTATGCAGTGCTCTTGGTGCATCTTTTCTCCACTTTCAGCCACTGACCTCTTCAAAGTGATTGTTGGCCTGTTTGGCTTCCTTCACAAGTCTTTGTCTTACTTGGACACTGAATTTTGAAAGATGGTCTTGTCTGAGCAGTGTCTTGATGGTGTGATGCAGCATCCACTTCCTGGTTATTGATCTAGTAGTGATAACTAGTATCTAGTGGCACAAAGGTGAATGTCTTACAGTAGCCTAGTCAAAAGGCCTGACCTCAGTTCCATTGAAAATTTCTTGTGCCTTTTTAAAAAAATAAATAAATAAATACTCTGCAAGCATCCTCCAGCTACCCTGAAAAACTTGTTGTAGATCTGTCTGAATGCAAAAAAATAACTCAAGCAGTATGCCAAAGTGGAGAAAGACTTAATTGTTAATGCAGCAAAAGGTGGCTCTAGCAAATGTTAATATGTAAGGTTTGAATACTTATGCAAGCAGTGTATTTAGTTTTTCATTTTCTTTTAAATATCTGCAAGCCAGTAACTTATTTTGGCGCTGACAATTTGAGCATATGAGTTTGCAGTATTAAAAAAAAAATATATATATAAAGAAATATGTATAAGTATAATTTGTAATCAAAAGCAATGGATTTGAATGCTTTTGCAAGGCACTGTATTTACCAGTGCACTGATTCAAGAACCACAGGAATGCCAAGCCACATCCCAAAAATGTCACACTTCATTTCTTGTCAGGAGTGAACTCAGCCCTTAACAGCTTTTCATAAGCACTGAATGGGATTAACTCTCTGCCTTTTCATTTTATTTACTTGTAAAGCGTTTATTTTTATGATTTTGTACAAGTTCCAGTTTTTTTTCTTCAGAAAAAACTTTCATAATTGGGATGCTTTCAGGAGTTTCTAAAAAACTGTGTTTTTTAGAAACTCCTGAAAACTGTGTTTCAAACAGGAGCTCACAAGGTTCCCAGAGCTCCAGCGCTGATCCTGAGCAACGGCTGGACCCTAGAGCTCAAACTACAGTTAATGTCAATAATGTGTCATTGACTGATTCTGAGCCACAGCCTTCAGACTATTAGACTACTTGCTATCAATTAATTGAGGAAGGGGAGCAGTATTCAGCTATGGTGCAGCGTGTCTCATAAGCACTTTTTTTTTTTTTTTTTTTTTTAAATGTTTTTCTAAAGTTTTTGTAATGGGTGAGTTATGCAAGGCCATGACTAGCATGCTTCCGGACTGTGACTGATGTAAAGGGCTGAAAGGCAGAGGTGTATCCAGAGTCTTTATAACATGTCTGCTGTGCGACCAGTAGGAAGGTGATTCAGAGTGACCCATTCTGCTGTGTTGTGCTGACGGTCTGGTCTTACAATCACTGCTGCCCTGACCTCACATTCATACCGATCCAAGACTTGCAGCAGCCCTATTGCTGGTGCAGGACAAACCCAGACACCGCAGACATCTGTCAACATTGCGCTTACATTCCACTGTGAGTGACATGCCTGGGAGGTGGATGACAAGCATAGGAAAGATACTTTTCTCATTTGATTTTTTAAAAAAAAAAACTGACCTTTGACAATGCATGTACTTTTTTCAGGAATGCTTTCTTTAAAAGTGTAAATTGTTCAAATGTAATTTGTTTTCTTTTGATTGTTTCCTGTCACCTAGGTGTACTGCAATGCATATGTATTTAGTATGTCTGTATTTCCAGGGATTCAGACATGTTAGTCATGCAAGTGAATCTCGAGGAAGGAATTTTTTTTTTTTTTTTTTTTTTTTTTTTTTAGTTTTCCCCCTGCTGAAACGGCATAGTATTTTTTGGGACCAGTATAATAGACCACAGAAGGTCTTCCTGTTTGATTCTTTATTCTGTTCTTAGTAACAGGGCCCAATCAGTATTTCTGTTTTTTGTCATACCATCATGCACAGTCCACATGTTAGAAAAGATGCTAAGTTGTCTAAGCACTAAGACAAACATTGGTACCAGACTGTGAAGAAGCAGTTCTTTTTCCCTTTAGAAAACCTCTCCTTCAGAACAGGTATGTAAGCAGCTGTGTACTCTTTTGCCAAACAAGAGCATACAAAGTGGTAAATGTGAGTTTGGATTTTAGTGGAATTTACAGTAAGCAGAACTTGAGGCCGTAGAGGTATAAGCACATTTATTTTTGCCTGCCATTTGTAACTCATTAACCTATTTAATGAACGTGTACTATAGTATTTCACATTGTACCTCAGTCAATATGTGCGTAACAAGTTTTTTTTTTTTTAATTTATCTGTTTCTCTGTAGGATGAACGTGAAGCAAGAGAAATGGTGAAACGAGAACAGGATGAAGCCTACCGTTTGTCTTTGGAAGCTGATCGCAGAAAGGTTTGAGACATTTCATCTAATGCACAGTACTGATGTTTTGTTCACTTAAAACCAAAGATTTTAATAAGACTCAGTTCAAGCTAATGAGAAACTTATTATTGGCTAACTCATATGTAACAAAGAGTCTCTGGTGCTTGCAGAGAGAGGCCCAGGAAAGGGAAGAGGCGGAGCAGGTTCGCCTGGAGCAGATCCGAAAAGAACAGGAAGAGGAGCGTGAGGTAAGGTCACTATTGACAGTAGTAAGAGTTGAAGGATAAGCAGTAGAAAATATTCTAATCCAGAACTTATGAACGCATGCTGCAAATATCTTTCAAATGGTCTGTGGAACCTGGTCAACCACAAAAGTGTGTATCTTTGGAACGTGCTAACAAGGCTAATATTCCTTTGAACATAAACACGAATTTCTTATCAATGGGACCATTTGTTAATGTTTTCTATGATCCCTTAATGGAAGGGAAGAGTCAAGGGAAGAATGCATTAAGCTGCAGAGTACAGTTTGGCTTCTCTGTGGTGTTGTACATCAGTGTCCTTTTGTCTGATCTGGATCAGGCAAGCTTTTATTAAAACTGAATAAACAGAGGGATGACAATAAGTCTGCGCACAAAAAGGAAAACACTTAATTGCATTCCACTTTTAATATCTACTCTGCAATTATATCTTCTTTTATTATGATTATTGGATATTTGCTTAGCAGCAAATGGCGGCTGGCGAAGCGGCTGTCTCAGATGATTTGTCACATTAGTTAAACATCTGTCAACAAAGACTGGTCTGGTTTTAATTATATCACTATAGCACGCTCACTCTCGCAGCTGAGGCAAAAGGCCTGTTTGTGTGGCATAGCATAGACATTCAGAAATACGATATCCCCCAGTACGATTTGCGTTTGGGCTCACCATTTATATGACCTGTCTCATATGGGCTGACAACGTGCTGTTTTGAGAGGCCCGATCAGAAGCAAACACACACAGGGTGGAACAGAGGGGTAGGTCAGGCTTTCTGGAGTAAACTGGTCATGAAGACCTGTTTGATTGTGTTGCGTTTGCTTTCTTTCAGCTGTTCGACCTTTCATATCAGCACTGACGTATGGGTTGGTGTTTGTTGTGTATGAGGAACTGGTGAGGTGTCAAGCTGGAGAACTGGGTGCATTTTCTGACCTTTCTTGCTTGACGATAGATATCAGACCCCCACCACTACCACCACCGCCTACCCAATGTCCGTAACGAACCCCAGAGGTTAACAGACTTGCACACACCCAACAGGTGGAGCTGACAAACAGAGCAAAGACTCCTTCAGTTTAATCTGTGGGCAACTACCTATAGAGTCAACAGTCCTTATCTTTTTTTTCTGGAGTTAAATGTAATGTATGAATGTACAGCATGTTTTAGCAGATGAATTACGGAATTAAAGAACTGTTTGTATGTTACTTTTGTCTGTGAGCTGCTATGCTACTTTGAAAGAGGAGGAAAGGTGGGATGGATGGCTCATGCGGCACGAGCAGGAGAACAGCTGTCCTGGGCATTCAGCATGGTGTCTCCTCAGTGAGAAGAATGCCCAGTTTCTGTGACATTGTCTGCAAGTAAACAAGGCGGCATGATGTCCTCCACCTGGAGCTCAGCCAACAACACAGACCTCCAGTCTGACTACGATGTACTATACCTTCATTGTGACAGTACTTTTAACAAAGCAAACACAAAACTGTATGTAACAATTATAATGGCAGAGAAGAAAAATGTAATCTGTGACTTCATGTTGTGTACAGTAGTGGATGAAAAGGACATCAGGTGGTTTGTGTTTAAAAACGTGGGGGTGGTGGTTAGGGGTCAGGGAGTCGCAATGTCCTAGTGCTTTAGCAACAAGACCAGCTACCAATGTCAGGTGCACACATCTCTCCTCCTCTTTAGTCTTTTTTTTTTTTTTTTTTTTCTCCTCTCTCCTGTGGTGAAAAGGTGCTTATGAGTGTTCTTTGTGCAAAAACAGGCACATGGACACAGCAGCCTCTTGCAGGAGGCTGGAGTGAGGATGGGGGTGGGAGGAGTGTTCCCGAAGGGCCCTTTATGTGGCCCTCCCCGGGGGAGTGGGCTTGGGGGCTGCTCTGGCACATGCACACAAAGACAGGAGCTGCTAATGAGCTACTGTTGTACACTTTTATGAAATATAATTGCATTACGGTCGGTAAATAAAGCTGCCATGTGTTGTCCCAGCATATGCTGCCGACTGTCAAAACAGGAACAACAAGCTGTAGGTGAAAACCACACCGGGGCAGCAGGTCCTGATCTGTGACTTCAGTGGTCTGATTAATTCCCCTGATGTCCTTTCTTTTCTTTCTTTTTTCTTTCTTTTTTGTTATCTTTGTTAGAAATACACAAATGTATACTTTGTGTGTGTATGTACACAAGTATACACTATACATATATATGAAATATGTACTTTTCTGATTTTCAAAAAGTAAATGTTCAAAAGAGGGTCTTCTAGTTACTTATTTTTGTATATTTCAATGGCATATAGGCAACAGTATTGTTGCTGTTATTACTGGCGTTACTTGGATAGAATACACTGTTACTACTAAAGGTATTGAGATTTAACACTACTTGGTCATTTAGGTGAAAAGAAATTTCATAAATTGTTGGTTAAATAAAAATATAAAAATGTAAATATGATGGTTTGTTTGCGTTCTGAAGTATCAAGTGGTTTGACATATTTGTCTCCTACCCAAACCCTACACAGGCCATCCGTCTGTCCCTAGAGCAGGCACTGCCTCCAGAGCCGGAGGAAGAGGGCGTCGAGCCGGTGAGCAAGCTGCGCATCCGCACACCCAGTGGCGAGTTCCTGGAGCGCCGCTTCCTGGGTAGCTGCAAGCTGCAGGTGCTCTTTGACTTTGTGGCCTCCAAGGGCTATCCTCGGGAAGAATTCAAGCTTCTCACCACCTTTCCACGCAGAAACGTGAGTAAGCCAATTCAACGTACCATCTAAAGCCAGAGTCAGGATACATACCCCCCCCGCCCCCAAGCTTCTTTTACAAGCACAACTAAACAAGCTTCATGCATTTTCTTTCAGTAGTTGTCGCTGCTTCTCAGCAGTGTTAGTTTCCTCACTAGTTTTCTTTCACAACTTTTTTCATAAACAAGCAACAAGACAGACGGCTCCTTGGAATCCGATTGTAACATCTCTGCAGGAAAATGTTCCGTGTAATAATTGGGTTTTTAATCCCACCAACTGACTAGAGTTTGTTGCTCATCGTCATCCCCTGTGTCTGGAGAGTGTGACTGTGGGGATAGTTGGACGCTTGCAGTTTAATTAAAAGCCAAGGCAAGCTAATGAGAACTTTTTTTTTCTTTTTTTTTTTTCCCTGCTTCCCCCCCCCCCATCCCTTGGTCTGTGTTAGTGTGTGCTTTATTTCTATCCACAAGTGCATTTATAATTTGCCGAATATTAATTAGGATCCCTGCATGCACAAAAGAGCACTGGTAACTTAAGATACTGTCAGCAGTATCCTCCTCAGCTCCACTGTACCCTCGCAGCATTGGTGCTAACATAGTAATTAGGGAACGGGTTGGTAAGCACAGTGGCGTGTAGCTAATGAGCATCCTTTTTAACTACCTGGTTAATTAGACTTGTTGAAACTAATATGGGACTTCCACTAATAAAGAGAAGTGTGCAGGCCTGCCCAGGCGGCCTGCTGTTGAAGCCTTCAGGGAGCATGCATGCACGCGCTCGCACACACTCTTACGTGTTCACTTGTGTATAGACATACAAACATGTGGATGCGCACACACACACACACCCTCGCTGCACATACATTTACTTGCAAGAACAGTGTATGACCTTATACAGGCAAACGATACACACACATTGATTCATAACACGCAAACTCCTGTAATACAAGTATACTGTATGTGCACATAAAGGAAGGCTGTGTAATATCTGTAGCTTCTTGGAACAATAGGCACACATCTCCAAGTTGGTATTCTTTTCCATGTTGGTCAGACAGGCCTGCCTTTCGAACACACCCCCTATCACATAGACAGCCAGTATGTGCAGCCACTCTTCATATGTCAGTTTTACTCTCTTCTGTGATTATGCAAAGACTCCTTTGGGTCCTAAAGTCCTGTATTCAGAACATCTGCTGATAGCTGAAGGAGAAACAGTCGTGCACAATTAGGCAGCTTTTTATCAGCATGGGGAATTTCAGCACATAGTCTTGTGTCACTTAGGATTTATTATTTTTAGTTGGTAATGTACTCACTGCCACGCAAAGCGGTCTGCTACTCTACTCATAACATCCTGCTTATTTTGTGTCTAACTGCTGAGATTTTTTTTTTTATTTTTTTGCACTGGAACTCTGAAACTGATTAAATGAACAGGAGTAAGATATTTATATGCCATGGCTTTGTGTGTCAGTTTACTTTTATGGCTATAATAATTATCGTATGAAATTTCTGGATAGAAAGAATGCTTTTTTTTTTTTTACTGGAGGGTCTGTTAAATGCATATATGTTAATTATCTTGAGCGATTAATGTTCATGGCATTTTAAGTGTGCCAGAGTTGGGCTTTCATCGTAACTTCTTCAGGTTACAAGAAGTTGTAATGTCATCTTTAAATAATGTTTAAGTCATCTTAAGAACATTGATAATTCTTACATTCCAGCAGGTAAGGAGTACTAGTTCTAGAGGAAGTACTGTGCCTTACTGCTTAGTGCTGCCTATTATGTGAACTGACAATGTCTAGTTAGGAGCTATGGACCCTAAATCATTGCTAAGCACCTTGTTAGTTTTGTCAGATGTCCTTTGTGTTGCTTGTGTACCAGATTGCCAGTCTGTCGAAAGACAGTGGCAACCCCAGTTTCTCCACTCCGCTCCCCTGGGACCAGGTCCTATTCACCCGGGCACCCTGCCTCCTTGGTCCTAACTGCTTGCTTTGAAGTGCTCCGTTTACGCCCCTACGCTACGTGTTGTCGTCGTTCCTGGAAGCAGATAATGATCTCCCACTGCTTTAGTAATTGGCCAAATAAACACTTGACAACTGGATTTTAAAACAGAGAGCTATTTGGTTTTAATTAACATGGAAACTAAATGGCTTCATCAAAGAAATTAGTTATTACAGCTGCGCATTTGGGAATGTTTGAATTATACCTTTTGTATATTTGTTTTAATTTCCCTTTTTGGTATATGTTTTATTTCAACTCTAAATATTTATCCTGTTTTATTTTTCATTAAAATGTTAACAATTCTCTCAACACATTTGAATTCAAGCAAGGACCTGAATTGGAGCCAGTTTGCAGTTTTGTGACATTTTGATGTGACTGCGGAGTAGAATTTGAGATTTAAATCCTTGGGTAAAGTATGTTGACTTTTGAAAATTAGTTTTTTTTTTTTTTTTTTTTTTCTTTTCTTTTTCTTTCTTCTCCCCCCCCCCCCCATTTAACTCAGCTGTATCATTTGCTTCTTATTTGTCTTTAAAAAAAAAAAAAAAAAAAAACAAGGCCTGATATGAAATCAGGCTGAAAACCTCAAAAATGTATTTTTTCAGTCAGCCTCGATTTATTGCACAAACTCACGCTCCAGAGCCCATATCTCACCTCATAGCCACCGTTGTATTTATCTGACATAGTAATAAGCATATTTATGCTTTTTTTTTTTTTATATCTTCCACTTGAATGATTTTAACTTATTTACCATGTGTCTTAACTAGGCATGCAACTGTAGAATTTACATTTGACTGTCCTATAGAGAGCTGCTTAGAATAGCCCAAATTATTAATATTTAGTTGATTTATGCATTTAACTCTTTCTTATGGTTTAAGTAGAATCATTCCCATTAACATACATACAGATATTCAAAGCACTATAGGCTAAAATAGCAAAAACTGTGTGTTTATCTGTTTTGACAGTGTTAAAATTACATTTTATCTGTTCATATCGAAATTATTACGCAAATGTTGCAGCTCGTACCCTGTGTGAACTCATAAAATATTCTTCCATATTAGTGATGGCATGATGCCAAAGTATTTTGGTTTCATAAACACTGCAGCATGTTCATTATTCTCTCGCAGAATATGTTGAAGGTTGTGCTCACGTTGTTTTACGCAAAATATCAACAAAACCGTTTATCCAGGGGTGCCCAAACTTTTGCATGCAGCTGTAATTGTGTACCAGTGAAAACTGAAGTCTTTTGCACAGTGATGGTCAGATTGGTTTGAGACCACATTTTTAAATTGTGTTATCCAAGATTTTTATTTGAGGTTTTTTAATCTTTCAGTAAATGTTTTTCCTTTACACAAAATACCTTATTTTACCCTTAGAGCGGCGCTACAAATGTGTGTTTGTTTTGTGGCTGTTGCTTTCAAGATGAGTATTGGTCACATTGTGGGGCATTGCAGTTCCTTGTAAAAGGGAGTCAGTTAAGTTTGTACTTTCTTAAAAGTGCGGTTTCACATACTGTGGTGTCTCGTGTGGTGAGGTGCTTGAGAGACCCTGTTCTATCAGACTAGTCTTCAAAAAGGACTGCGCGAGGGACTGAGAAAGTGACTGGAGATGGAGAAAGTGGAAGAAAACAACAGCTTTTGTTTATTGACAGATGCTTCTGTGCTTACAGTGTAATTGGATAACAGTGTAAACAATTGCCGATGGTGCTGGTCTCTTGTGACAGTGTGGCACCTTGTTCCTGACTACTCCTTACCAAACATTTTAATGAAAGCTTTAAAAAAAGAACCCCCTCCACACACAGGCACACATTACACCTCCTTCACATCACACCCTTGTGTGATCATACCTCGTGCCATCGGGTCATAATGTGCCCGCCGCGCTCATTAGCATAGCCTTTAATATGCCAAATGCTGAGACAACAATGGTGGCGAAGCATGTACTCAGGTCTTGTTTGCAAAACATTGTGATGTCATTTGTTAGCACTCCATCTTGCCTTCAGCTGCTCAGCGCACGGGTCCATGACACCCTCTCTGCGCACCACCCTCGCACTTCACTATCATGCTGTGAAACACACGGCCTTAATTGCATGTAAATCAGGTGTCATGCAAACAAGCAAAACTGCCTCTCTGGGTGTGTCACAAAGTGCTCTTGGAGCAGTGCAGTCCTCAGCTACCTTGGTAATCATACCCAACAACCTTGTATTATTACAACTTTAAATAAAAAAAATAAAAAAACTTTTGGTATTTACCAAAAAAGTCAATTTTTTCTTCCTTATTATTTTGATAGTTTTGTACATACTTGCTGCTTGTGTCTCCTGTTCCAACAGCAATGTGTGACGTTGCATAAAAATTCCACTGTAAGTAAATTCATAATTTAAAAAAATCCACTAAGTAAATTCATAATGTACTGACTCGGTTATTTTCTATATATAAAGATTGACAACATCTAAGCAAGTGTAAAAGTATTTAACTTGGAGAAGAACTGGAATGGAAGGGAATGCACTTCATACCAAAGTAAAGGTTGACTCGTACTCAGCCCAGACTTGGTGAATACATGCTGTTGTACATGTTGACATGTACAGAACTGATGGATGTTTGTTGAAATCTTGCTAACCTTTATGAAAAGTACAAGCGATATGGTTTACACTTTTTTTTTTTTAAATTTATTTAAAGTTTACATAAGGGTTCTGGAATAAAAAAAAAATCTGATGATAGTCTTTTCAGGGTAAATCAAAGTAGCTTTCTATATTTTGTTTTCTTGAAGCATGAGCCAAAAAACAATATATTATATGATCTTTTGGATTTATTTGTAATATATTTTAAAAAGAAATACTACCTCAAAATTTTGCCATGAATTTAGGCTGTTATGTGTGTTTGTTTGGAAGGCTGCAAAGCCTCAGAAGGTCCATTTTTAAAATGAAAAATTATAACTGTGATAAAAATGTCATAAAAGATAAGCTTGATTAGAGAACTGACTAATAGGAATTTTGCCTTTTATTTATATAAAGCGGTTAAAAGTGGTAGTTGAAATGTTGAAGAAACTCCATACGGATTAAAAACCTCTGTCATCTGAATGGTTAGTCAGTTTGGAACATTCTGCTGTAAATTGTCATGGTTATGCCCAAAAATGTTGATTTCTACTTTGACATATAGGGAGGTTCTTGTAATGTGTTTTATGATTCCAACTTGGCCTCCGGTTTCTGAAATTATGTTAACATACGTGTGACTTCTCCCCCCTTTTTTTAATTTTTTTATTTTTTATTATTATTATAGATTAATTCAGAGGATGACACTGCTTAGTGTATTAAGTGGCTTTCAACCTGAGGACAGCAATAGTTTGGATTCTGGTTGTTAATTACAGTTCCGCCAACGATAATAGGAGGACTAATCTGTTACCGTCACCCACAAGAAACAGATAAGCCCCTGTCAGAAGCTGTCTGTCACAGTGTGAAGCCGGACTACACAGGTGCTGGACACCAGCCTATGTAATGCGAGACACACCACTAATTATCTGACTTTAGCCAGGATCAGAGGTCTTGTGTGGGACAGGATGGACAATATGTGTATAAATAGTGGCAGTAGAATGATTCTCAGTGTAGGTGGCAATGAAAGATCTAACAAAACAGGAATGATTTTTATATATATATATATATATTATTTTTTATTTTTTTTAATTTTTTTTTTTTTTTTTTTTTTACTTCGAACAAAATACTTTGAATGCAGTTTGGTCTGATTTGGATAAGACAAATAAGGCTGTGAAGGAGCAGTGGGGATCTTGGCTTAACCACATCACCACCACACTACTAGGAGCTCTTGCTTTCTCTGTACCCTGTCCTCCTGGAGACCAGGGCTTTCCAGGTTGAATATGAGTCTTGTGAAAGCAAATATGGCCAATCTCTCAGGGAATCTGAGCCCTAGAAGCTTGCAGAACTTTTATCCAATTTATTGTCTCACAACCCTTCACTTTTCCTGCTGGCTCTAAGAAAAATATATCCTATCAAGACTCCAGGTGCCTATATATGTGACCTTAAGCACAATAAATCACTCTACTGTGTGATTGCTATTCCTGAATGATTTCATTATTGCAATTATTATGTCAGTTCCAAGGCACCAACTCTGAGATCTGTTTAATTTCAGTATACAGGTTTTCCTCAACTTATAACATACTGCACATGCAATAGACTTGCATTTACAATGGTTAATAATAAATAGTACTTCTACAAAATGTAGTGGATGGAAAAATTTTGCTGTGATTTTCAGAGTACTGGCAAGTAAACAAGCATCTTTTAGCTAATTAAAACATCTATATCATAATGTACAGGCATCCGTAAAACAGTGTCACACTGCAACATTAGCATCTGTCAGCTGTACAAAAACATATTCAGCACTACAACATGACTGAGCACTTGTAGTGTTGGTGGAAATGTTATGAAAATCCATTGAAACATTGCATATGTTTTGAGTAATAGTTATTTAGCACAAGTTGGTTGCTGAGTATGAATACATCTGCTTGTGGGTGTTGTTGCAAGTGATAAAAGAAAAAAAAATCAGTTCCCTTATAGTATGATGTCATTGTTGTTTTACCATTGTGTAAGTGTAAAACAACATAAGATCAACCCCATATGAGGCTGTGCAAAACGGCATGATGGCAGAACTCATGCACAGCTAGCAGCCATAGTCTTGTAAACACCTTCTTAGGGTTCACACTCTGTTAGTTGTTTACATGAGCACCAAACCTCTTTACACAACCGCCGCAATATCCCGCACAGCATCACCTCCACCTCCTGCACCAGTCACCCCACTGACCGAAGACCAGCCATCAATGAGCTCAGTGGACTTACAGGCTGTTTAGCAGGGAGATTTGTATTTTTATTGTGTATATACATATACATCTGTAAATTTATATTCTATGCCATCTTTACTGTAGGATCTGAGACTTTTCTAACCATAATCTCAAGCCCATTTTGTCACTGTTGATCAAAAATTTGCATGTGTTATCCAGTTACTTTGTCAATAATGTGCACACAACTGTTTGATAATTTCTTACTCTCATTTTGATCCTTGCAGATAACCCAGTTAGACCCAGCTTGGACTTTCCTGGAGGCAAAATTGTTTCCTCAGGAGACACTCTTTTTGGAAGCCAAGGAGTAAGACTGGTGGAACATCAAGGGGCAGGCTGGAGTACTAGTGAAGAACTACAGCATGGTTCCCACCTACCTGCAGAGACCACTCTCACATCACAAACACACACACTCGTCACATGGACACACTCAAGTTCAGATACACATGCGAGACATCATGTTCCACTTAGTTCTTCTTGTGTGCAACATGCATGTGCACAGACAGACATACATTCTTACTTACATGCTCACAGATAGGCCTACATGCATGAACCAAGTCTCACAGCCACACTAACACACAGCTCCCACTTAATTGCGGTGTGTTCATATTCTCTGTCCACACTTATTAAAGACTTCCCCACAAATGCTTCTTTTTAGACATATTTTGTGTGTAAAAGAAAAAAGGCAAAAGGACATTTGGAGACTGCTGGACTCTTTCTATTATAATAACCACCTTATCCCTTGGCCCCCCACCCATGTGCAGCGCCCATGGGATGGACACATCCATTTCCACCCACTCTTACGGCTTAACGCCCCAACCTCGACACCCAAATACCGATTACCTTGATTTCAGCTACATAACAATTCAAACCCCCCCCCCCCCCCCCCGATTCCTTTTGTGAAATGCTGTGTCAAGTTTTAGTTTAATTTGCACAATATAAAATGTGTATTTGCCTGAGCCAGCTCTCTCGAAACACACATGCATGCAACTGTTTTTGGATCTAATTTTAAGCTTTGTATTATGAAAATTATTTTCTAATTTATGTGTAAATGTCATTACAGATTAGCAGAGCTGTCTCAGTCCTACCTTGAGGAATTCAGTGTTATCTTAGGTGGCCATTTTGGATTGGGTAGACTATCAATATCATTTCTTACTGCCTCCAAGGATTATGTTAATATTTTACTACACAGAATTAAATATGACAGTTATTATTGCATATTTATTTTTTAATTGTACTGCCCATTTACCCCTAGAATCAGGGTTTCCCAGTTCATCATAATTTAAAATTTATCTTCTAGTGTGTTCATAAGCTGTTTTTATTTAAATTTTTGCCAATGCTGTGATTGTTAATATCATTATTTACCTGGAGTGGGATTCTTATATTGCCAGCTCTGAGTGCAAACATTAAACTCGACTCAGGACTCTTTAGTTGGCTTTTATGGGATTCTTCCTCGAGATTCCAGGTGTTTTGCCTCATGCACTCATAGAAAGATATTTTTTGTCTTTCATTTCCACAAATTTAAGTCGTTTGTTGCGTTGAACTTTGTCAGCAACACAATGGGTCTTCTGAAAGGCTCAAAACAGGGAATGGATGACCTTACAAAGTGGAAAGGAGGCCTGTTGGGATGTAGGCTGGAGAGAGCTTTAGTCATTTAGGCTTGGTCAACTTGATTTCAAGACTTAACATTAATCTTTCTGCACGTAGTGTACTCACCTCAGACCATTAGAGAAAGTGTACCAAAAGTAACCATAAGATCCAAGCTGCCGTTGAGTGTGGCCCTGTGACCGAACTAAATCTACTTTTTTTTTTCTTTTTTTTTCCCTTCTTTTTCCTTTTTTAAATAGACAGGAGCTTGCTGACCATTGAGAAAGTTTACATGATTTCTATAATAGTGTGTTTCTACAGGAGGAAAATGGCTTTTCATCTCTCTCAAAATGATTTCTCATCTGTGTACTTATAAATATTATTGATTGAATGAAACGCCGTACTTTTTCTGTGACGCTATTCATATTGCTGTTTGACATAATGTAATTAAAACTTCACCGAGTTAAGTGTCTGGGCAGGTATTTAAACAGTGAAAACACACCTAATAAAACTGAAAAGTTCTACTGAGAAACCCAGTCGCCAGAGGCTTTTCCCCATTTTTCTCGCTTTATATCAGTTCAGTGTGAATAAAAAGGTGTCACCACTAACATTTTTGTAAACTAATTCTAGCAGAGTGAATGTACTTGTGGGTGGCAGAGTGGATTATGTGGGATTTCTGACTCCTGTAGAAGGACAAACACTGTCTTCCACTTACATTGTACTACATATATGATGGCCTCACACATACAATTGTGAACAATAAGTTATTGTTATATAAATTATAATTTAAAAATAAAATGGGCAAAACGTCAAAACAATTTTTGAATAATTTTTAATATTTAATTTTAAATAATTCTGGTAAGTAAATGACAGCTGATTGAAACACATATACATGAACATCCTGTGATGTACACTGTACAGTGTGTAAGTTACATCATAGTGCAACAGAAGTTTGTTCACACTTGAATATTTCATAAAATAACGCAGCTACACGAATAAGTAAGTGCCATTGTGCCAAAAATATATACGGCACAATGGCACTTACGGCTTGTACTACGCTTATAAACGCTGCGCATGTGAACATTCACACTGTGTGTGACATTATAGCGTAAAGACTGCGTAAGCTGAACACCGTACAAGACTGTGTGCTATGATGCAATAGCAGTGCTCTTACACAGCCAACAACCATCTTGTCATGCCTCCTTCACCGTAGCCCTTCCCCACCATTCAAGCCGAAACCCAGTTAGAAATTGAGAACAATCTGCATTAAAAAGTGTTCGTAGTGGGCCAGTTTAATTTTGTCAACTTTTGCTTAAACATCAGAATCACGGAAGACAGCTTTGTGCCAAAGTTCTCTTGGTGTCCAGTGTTGTGCTTTGTAAACCAGCCTCTTGGTGGCTCATAACACATCGTGCCCCATATTCGTCTCCATAATAATTATATTATATTGCTGAACATCATGTGCCTTCTAAAAGAACATCTATTGATAGAAAGTAAAACCTGGTCAAACTTAGTTGACATCTGGGCCTGAAGAACCTGTTTACCTCACAGTGCCTGCAAGGCAACTGAGTTCCTTGCTCTCGGGCATTGGCAGCTGCGTGGATCAGTTGTTCATCTGGGAAGATCCACTGAAAGAGGTAAGTAGAAAAAAATCTGCGTATGGGGAACCAATGTGGCATTTCTCAAGTTCTCCTGACGCCAAAGGTTTATTGAACTTGATAGGGTGGGAATGTGTAGCTGGTCATGAAAACTGGACGCTATGCGAGATCCTTCAACTTTATCAATTAGGTGGAGATAATTGCATAAAAACGCAACTTAGATCGAACTGATACTGTAAATCTGATTTGCGGAATTAAACATCTTTTCATGGTGTGTTTGCTTGTTAATGTTGGCAGGTTCTGGTCTTTGTAGCATTAATGACACAACTGGTAATGTTCTCACGCGAAGGGCTGTGTGTTCAATGTGCTCACTGAGTCAGGATTCTCGATAAGACACTACCCTGTGAAACCATGCGTGAATGTCAGGTCTTGCCTTGCCACTTCCTCGTACACCTTGTAGCATGCTGTTACAAAATAGGATGTGCACAACTACTATAACTTTTAATTGTTTTTGTCATCTGAGCGAGATTCCAGTCCGCCCAGCGTGTGAAACGTGCGGAAAAAATGAACAGTAACGGCTGCTAAAAAAAAAAAAAAAATAGCTTTGACGTTTCCACCCAGTTGTCTCCTGAGCAGCCAAGTGTGTGAGTAACATCGTATTGTGAGTCAAATATTCACTCTGCATTTGTATTTCCCAGTAATTGTCTTCCTTTTTATGTTGCGGTAAATCAGAGCAAAGGAGTTGTTTCTATTTTATGTCCCCTTTTCTGCAGCTGAAATTAAAAATTAGCAATAACCCATAAAATTTTCAGAAAAAATCAGGCTCGCTTGGGTTAGGTGTCCATTTTTCCTGAATGTGTACTCATACAAATGTACAGCAGTGAAACGTCCATGTTGTCTTTTCCCTGTAATTTTTGTCTCAAACCACTGCCAGATCCATTTGGGGGAAAATATGTTGACATTTAAGACAAATTAGGTGGACAGGACCTTCTCAAACTTTTTTGTATTGCGTATAGAGGCACCTGAAGGTGGGTAAGAGATGATGGATGGGCATTTGTAGAGCAAAGGTGGGTGCAGCTGTGACAGAGGCCGGGCCCTGGCTGAAGTAGAATCAGGCCATCTCCAGGAGCACCCCTCCCCTTCCCCTTCACCTTCCCTCCCACAGAACATGGTATGTTGTTTGCGTAACACGGGTACGTGCCTTATATTTCAATCATTCTGCAAACCCCTAATGTGTAAAGGCACCCATGTTTTACAGAAGCCACTAATGCTAACTGGGATGCGTGAGTCGGAAATTCCAACCACATTACAATGAGAAACGTCTCTTCGCATAACTCAGCTTGTCACTTTGTATCAGTCAAGATGTCCATAAACTTGCATGCAGTTACAAGTCAGGAGTGTTTTTCTCTGGTGGTTAAAGCATTCATTTGCCAAGGTAACCCTTAACTGTCTACAACGGTAATTGCAACATTATGGTTAATAAGAAACATCAGAAGAGGTCAGCAATCATCGAATGTGCATTTTGAAGAAGATTCTTGGTTTGTTTAGATTTATGAATTGATTTTCATGAATTGATCCCCCCCTAAAAGTGTGATTTTGGTAACTCCTTTGTTGTGCTTTGCTGGCTGGAGTTTGGGATTTTCATGCAGATTGAAAAGCGGAGAAGGCTTCACGGTTTCTTCAAGCGGTACTCAAATATGTAGAAATGTAGAGCTGGAGATGAGTCTGGTGTGAAGGAAAGGGGGTCTGACTGAATGGTTTTAAGGGATACTGTGGAGGAGAAGAAGAAGCTGTTTATGGTCCTGTAAGGGATTGTATGTGGAGATGTTTCTGCCGACTCTATAACCTACTGAACAGGAAGCGTTGAGCACATAATTCCAGGTGGGCTCAGAAAACATGAGTATCCGTGCAGTGCCGGTGCCAAAATTAAAATTGTCTGCATGGTGTCGCTTGCAGTACCCTTTTCTTTGGGGTTTTGGAACATTTTGTAAATGTCGTTACAGGCTTTACACATCGTACAGATGTATAAATTCTTTCCTATAAGTACTGCTCTCGATACATCGTGGACCTTCGTTTCCCTTCTGTGCAGTTAATTTTCAAGTCCCAATTCCGTATAAAATATTTTGTGACCCTTTTTGTTGAGCCTGTGTCTGAATAAGCTTTCATAGATTTAAAATGATTTCTTGAAGACATCTTGTGTATAATAGTAATGATTACTTATCTGCTGGAGTCACTACCTAAGCTGTGAATAAATAGACATGGGAAATGGCAAAATGTTTAGCTTTTTTTCATTGGGGGGGTGCAAATGTCCAGCCATTTTATTGATTACTAAAGTTATTGCCAGCGGACTTGTAGTTCTCAGCTGCACTTAGGACATCTCAATTAGTACCAGCCAGTCACGATTCTTCTCAGACTGGAGCAGGGCTGTGCAATACCACGATTTGGGGATTGGGTTGTACGACAATGAGGTCATTCTCTGGTTTCCTATGACACAGATTCAGCGGTGGCAAGATAAGGTGGTGACTTGGTTTCTTAATAACAAAGGGGAAGCGTTCAATAATGTTTAACCAGTCCACGCGGGTCAAGAATGTTGGCCTCTGGTGAGTGAGCAGAATTCCTGCCGCAAGTGATCTCTGCTTTGAAGGGGGTTCTCATCCCCCTGCATCCAGCTTTTTAAATCCACTCAGCCAGCGATGGAAGAATCCCAGACCAAGCTAACCTGGGGGGTCACTTGAAGTTTACTTTCTCATACAGCAGTGGTACTGAAAGACAGAAGCAAAGAAACAGAATCTACACAGTTTTAACACTGAGGAGGGGTGCAAGAGAAGGGATGAGGTTCTCGGCTGAGCTGTGGCTGCTGGGGGCTGGATGCCAGTCGGCTGCGTTTTGTTGGGAACTTTGCGTAGTAAAAACTTTACTGTGGTGGGAAGCCAAACCGTCTGAGTCGATTACATGGCCCACGTGTTGGGTAAAATACTGTGTTAGTTTACTTTGCGCTTTAAAAAAAAAAAAAAGAAAAGTTGAATGCATACATACACGATCGTTCTCATATGAAGAAAAGGACTTTGAGTCTTGTTTTATTTCTATTGACCCCCGAGGTGCTAAGTGCTCGGAATTGGGAAGCCGCACCGGCGCTCAGCGCTTTCTTGCTAATGTCAGCATCTCGAAGGTTTCCTGCCTTCAGACATCCGTACGCGACAGACGAGGGATTCGGTTGGGGCGGAGGGGCTCCAGCTTTCGGATTCTTCCTCCTTTTCGGGCTTCAACGCGGTGCTGCATGTGGGAGAAACGTGAATGCACTTAGATCAGGAAAAAGTGCGCGTGTGACCCATAAACTAACGTCAATTGGTGCTATAAAAGGCGGCGAAGAAGAACCATCAGGCTACGTTTTCCAGGGTTTGACCTGCGCTTCCGCTGGGCTACCGCTGACACGCACGCACGCACGCCCGCCCGCCCGCAAGCGGTGTCGCGGCCGTCGGGTGCGAACTGCGAGCGACGCGCATTAATCGTCAAGCTATCAAAATTAAAATAAAAATATGATTAATATTTCTTACTGATATTTCAGTGTCGCTGTTGTGTTTATAAAAACGGGCGTGTTTAAATTTTGCACAGCTTTAATGATCTTTTTTCAAGTTGCAGCCAGTAAACTGGGAAGGAAAGAACGAACGATCGATCTGTATTCCTATTTATTGTATTCTGAATTAAGGAGAAATGGCTTTAAATTTGTTTAAGCAAAACACTTTGTAACCATTTGCGCTAAAGTTTGCTAATAAAATGTTAACCGCTTAAAAGTCTGAGTAATTCAAACAGAAATATTTACTTGGTAATATTTATTGAATTGATCAGAGGCGTTCAGTTCTCCGAATAAAGAAGAAAATAATAACTCGGCTTGCTAGACGTTCACATGAGTGAAATAATTTTGTATTTTACGCTTATTTAGTGACAGACTTGCGATTTTCAGAACAGTTTTAGTTGTTTGTTTTTTTTTTTACATCAGCACATAATACATTTTTACTGAGGGTTATGCTATAAACCATACAAAGTGGAGGCCTCAAATATTTAGTAACCGGTAGTAGTGGTTGGCGCTGCGGGAGGTCGCAGGTTCGAACCCCACCTCCTGCTGTAAGTGCCCTTGAGCAAGGTCGTAACCTTGAATATTTCATAAAATAACGCAGCTGCACGAATAAGTAAATCACTGTAACGAGATGGGGAATTTAAGTCGCCTTGAAGAAAAGTGTCGCCTGTATAAACGTACTTGACTCTAACCGGTGCTTCTTTTAAAAGGAAAACGACGGCGTATTGTTTCTCTGAATGTCTGTTGTGGTCGAAAACAGAGACTGGGGTAAATTTCACGTTTTCTTACCTTTTTGGCCTGTGACTTCAGCGACATCACACTTTTTGAGGGGAAGGGGAAGTTATTCTGGTCACTCACACCTCTTTCCCTCTTCCATAAGTCGGCATCAGTTGGACGAATTTAAAAGATGCGCAACTTCCCATCTGTTTAAAAGACAAACTTTTTGTTAAATTTGGGGTTAATAATAGTTTAAATCCCCTTTACAGTCGACATCCAGTGTGAAACCGGACTGAGAGCAAAGATGATTCCAGGCTTTAAATGTTAACCAGCCTTTGGAAAGGAGCTAAAACCTCGCCGAGGAATATGTTTAATTTTACATTTGAAAATTGTCTGAAAATTGACAATAGCTTTGCTTAAACTGGCGTATAATGCTAAGATCAAACAGCAAGAAACAAAACTTTCTCGTCATTTTTTCCCGTCATCTTCGCTAATTCTGTACACACAGACTTGTTCCCACGATGCAGCCGATAAGCAAATATGAAAGAACAAGATTGTCTAAACATATCGACTGATATTTCTTTAATTTTCCCAGAAATGTTATATTTTCCACTGTTATGCATTCCTGTAAATTGAAATGCAGCACATGGCATGTCATTTATAGCTATTTTATTTGTAATACACAAGCTATATATACATTCCATATAATAACAATAATAATAATAATAAATATTAATTTACATATGTGGATATGGTGTATAAATGTATTATTTTCTGTAGATTTTTTTTTCCGATAATCAGAAAATAAACTCCTCCATTTCACATTGCTGTGTGGCTAAACGGGATATTTGCGCGAAAAGTGACCCAAAGGTGCATCACGCTGCAGGATTAATAAAACGTTTAATAAAATGTAATAAAATCGCTACCATTTGCGGCGCCTCAACGGTAGCAAACGCCGTTATTAAGGCAGCTGAAACACCCAGAGACCTGCGTCGAATCGCTTTTAAAAAAAAACAACAAAAAAAAAACCACTTATTTGCTTTTAATTTTTCAGCAAATCTTCATGTTGGAGTAAACACGACTTTATTATCCCGCTGTCCGTCCGCACCATTTACGTGCGCTGGTGAACATTGTTAAAATAAACGGAAATGGTAAATATGTTCAGTTAACAAAGGGGTTGTTACCACGGTGAATATTCATGTATTTACCACCGCGCCCTTCAATTCCTAAAATCTTTTTTAAAAATGCCAAGTTAAAAAAAAAAAACAGCCAGTAAACCTGTGGTATTCGGATTATCAGGGCCTGGAATAAAGTGTTAAATGGGGCTGAGAGTGTTTCAATGGGCGCACTGGCGTGCGAACTCAACTAGAGTAATAATTGCTTCATAATTGTGTTCTTTTTCTTTTCTCCTTCTTGTTCTTGTTCTCCTTCTTGTCTTTCTGGAGCGCCGTGGTGCCGCACAGCCGCACTCGGGATGGGCCCGCCGGTGACATCCAGGAGGCCCCGTCTTTGTGCGCCGCTCTCGCAGTTTAAAAAACACGGCCGATTGAAGCGGGGCTCCTCAAAGCGCTGCCCATTGTGCGCCGACACATTGAGTTTTGATTTGGGACAAATGGTGTTTCTCAAATTTCCTGCAAAAACCTATAGTCCATCTGTGATCTCAATGTGCGCCCTTTTCTTAGGACACCCTCTTGTTTGCGGCGCTTCGTCTGCTGAAGGAAGCAGATGTAAAAAAAAAAATGTTAAAAAGGGGGGAGGGGGTGCATTTTAATAGCCCAGTGCGGTACCTGGGCGCAGATCCGCAAACCCCACTGACAGCGCTGCACCACTTATTTTCGGCAAAGGAAAAGTTCCGGCTTGGACCCAACATCAGCAAATCACTTGAAACTGAACTTTATGAAATAAAAAAATCATGATATTACCATACACCTTGCTTAACCCTTGCTTCTCCGGAACAGCTTGACTTTGCGTGTAAGATTTTTATTTCTTCACATAATTTTCTTACACGATTGCGTTCCGTCCACTCGGGCTGATCTCGTTTTTAACCTCAACATTTCAACCTGGCTTGTCCTCCGATTCTAGCCTTTCAAGCACTTCTGCTTTATACAAATCGTAGCCCTGGACAAGTGTGTACAACTTGTGTGCATTATTATTATTATTATTATTATTATTATTATTATTATTATTATTATTGATGTTGTTGTTCAGATAACTACATGATATAGATATGGCCTCCCAATACATAGCATAAAGTACTTTTATTCACAGAAATGTGATAGAGTCCTCCTCCTCCTCCTCCTTCTCCTCCTTTTCTTTAAAGCTCCTCTCTTTCTCCCCAACAGTATTTTACTTTCAATGAGGTGATCAACTGCCAGCACATCTAATCCCTGCCTCGGGGCTTCTAGAAACGAGAAGTGGGGTTAAAAATGTTCCGAGAGCGAGGGAAGAAAGACATTTTAAAGCACCAGAAAATCTTTACAACAGTTGTCGGGAGTTATGAGTGTAAAGCCACGTGTTTCTTGTCCTTCCTTGCTAATATACCAATTAGAGAGAAGGCCATTATCTGCGGCGCGGTGAAGAATGGAGGGCTCTCCAGATAAAGTGTTTGTAGAAGAGCTGCAAACACCCCTCCCCGCCCGCGCCCTCTTACAGGCGAGGACTCTCATATTTATTTGAAAGGAAGTTCATCGCATCCAGAGGGGGGAAAAGGAGCGCTTCTGGAACCTTGCGCTGGAAGCTGCGGCTGAACCCGCCCTCTGCTCGGCCTCCGCAGCACCTGCTGAGCCCCGGTGTTCCTCTGTTCCAGAGGCCCTTGCTGAGGAGCTCTGCGCAATTCTCGACAGCGAGAAAAGCGCTGGAAAGCTGCGCAAAACGGGATTTCGAGCTTTGCTCATCTCGCTCAGTTCCCTCCCGCCTCGCAAACCTGCCTCCTCAACACTTTCCCCTTCTGAGGCGCAACAAGTTGCCCGCAAGAGCAAGAATCCCGCACAAATCTCGGCAGCGCACTAGAAGCGGCACCGCTAATGCGCCCAGAAGCGGGTTTGACCACCTTTGCTTGCCATTCGTGTGAAAGAAAACGCAGCCCACTGTACAAAAGTTAAAATAAACCAAAGGCACCCATTTTGTGTGTGTGTGTGTATGAGTGCGAGCGCGGCGAACAAAAGCAACTTTATAGTAACAAATAATGGCTTATTTTGTGTAGTTATTTTAAGGCTTTGTCCCCTGCCTTGAGGGGGATGCCTCCCTTCGCTAAAGAGTCCTTCTTCACAGGAGCTTTTCAACTCAACTGGAGGTTAACAACCTAATGAGCACTTGGTGAAGAGATGAAGCGTGTAAATAGGCGCTGGTTTCCCCCAAACCGTGCGCTCCTTGCGCTCCCCTCTATCTGCTACTCTAACCTCTGGGGCTCCTAATGGGCCGCACTGTTTCAGCGGGACGTCCGCGGGAGGCAGGCCGGGTCCAGGCGCGCCCGGGTCGGGCAGCAGCGGCAGCCAGAGCGGCGGCCGCTGGAGTGCAGCAACGCAGGAACATGCTGTTACATATGTCGGGTCAAGCGTCCCTTTGTGGGCGCCTAAAAGGTGTAAAAACGCACTCATCTGTAGCATATTTTGGGCGACTGAAAGCTTTGCCCCCCTTTTCTCCCTAAGTCTAATGAACTGTTGAAAGAATGTTGAATTTTGAAAGTGCCCCCCAGTCACTTTCGATTGTTCCCTGGAATTTAACTGGAAAAAAACGAGAGGAGCTAATTAAACGGGGCCAACTATTTGGGGCTGTTTGGAAAGTTGTGCGCATAACGCAGAATGGAGTTCTGTTTCTTTCTTTCTTTCTGTATTATTTTCTGCTTTATTTTTCCCCCCGATCGAAAATGAAATTGCTTTTACTTGGAGAGCACGCGGTTTGATCTTAGCTAACTCCTCCGTGCCGCGGTGCCGCGTTAATAGTTGGTGGAGGGGGCTGGCTTTTCATCTCAATTTTATAAGAATAAAGTTTTTCTCTCACCCTTGGGACGTTTTTAATATATATATGTGTGTGTGTGTGTGTGTGTGTGTGTGGGTGTGTGTTTGTGAGTGGATGAGTATGATCCCGCCATGCAGCCACCAAATTACCAGAGTGTGGCGTAGGGGTGAGAAATGAGGGGAAAACGCGCAGTGCAGATTCTCACTGATCTGTGGCACAAAAAAAAAAAAGCGATCAACTTTTTTGTCCCCCCCCCCCCACCGCGAAGTCTACATGTGGCATCATTACGGACATAGATTTACTTTTTGAGATGGCAATTTTCATTCTTGTGCGATCGCCGCCGAAGATAATTACTTTGAATGTCAGAAAGATTTAGTTTAATATTCGTCTCTATTAGTCCGTCGGTTGGGTAATTAAAGGTGCAGATGAAAGCAGCGGGGGAAACAGATGGCATTTGCTTACTGTGATTCGGTGTGCAAACACTTGGAGGTGGCGTGGATGCGGGGAGACGCGGGGAGGAACGGACGAGCCCAAAGCAGCGTGGACGACACACGCACGTAAACGCTTCGCGTGGGGCGGTTGCAGTAAATTGCCCGTTACGCGTGAGATAGTGCGCAAAATCAAAGGAATTTTAACGGTGCATTATTATTATTATTATTAATTATTATTATTATTATTATTATTATTATTATTATTGTTGTTGTTGTATGTGTTGTTTGTTTGTTTGTTTGTTTTTAACCGTTTTTTTAATGCCTTTGTCCAAGGCGACGTTCTATGCCGCTTATTCCGCAGGGTATTTTTTACTGACTGAAATCAGGGAAGCACCCTGGTAAACCAGAACGAGCGATGCCTTCAGACCGCCAGGACAACTGGTCCGAGCAGCGGTCCATTCCAAAAGGACCAAGAGCTACGTTGTACTCGTTTTATTTTTGCGCTCATAATTCATGGCGAAAAGTCGCGCTCCGTGTCCATGTCCCGCCCCATTTTGCTTGTTAACGCATTTTAACCGAAGTCACGTTTTAACATGACTTGAGCACTTTTTTTCTAGTGTAAAATTACACTTGGGTTAATATGCTGGAGCCCCGTAACAGAGAAAAGTTATTACATTTTAATTGGCATGTCTTAAGAATTAAATAGAACTTTCTAAGGTTATTTCGATAATATTAAGTGATTTATTTTTCTCATATTCTAAATGACAGAGATAAGTAGGGGATTTGTTGGACGGTGGTGAAAATGAGCAATAAATAGCCGATTTCTCAGGGTGAACGAACACTCTAGTTCACGGTGAAAAGTGGCCGTGGAGCAAAAAGCGCCACTTCAAAGTCAAAGCGTGTTTGCTGGAAAATTGCGTTCAATATTTTATTTCCAGAGCTACTGCTCTCCAAAACCCATTTCGTCTTCGCAAGTAGCGTTCTTGAGCGCTTGAGTTCACTGCATTTTTGCGTAATATTTCGCCTCTGCTACAATTGCACAAAGTTTTTGCCCCGTTCACACAGGCCTATTCGCGCTGAAATTCAGTGAAAGATCAACGACCGTAATAAGAAATTAAATGCACGTAAGGTTTATTCAAGTGTGCAACCAGTTCACGGGAATATTTTTAAAAGCCCAGAATAAGAGGTTTTCTTTCTGTAAAGTGCAGCGGCTGCCTGAGACGTCGGACACGAGTGGCTCCTGCCGACTTCGGGTCCTGTGTGACCGGAGATGCCGCAACGGGAAACAGCGGCACTTTTCCAGGCAGCGCCATCGCTGCAGCCCGGTATTCACTCCTCCAACTGCGGTGCCAACTACCTGGCCGCACGTCGCACTTCACTTTATCTATTCGACCATTTATTTATAACATCATGGAAAAGTTTTATTTTTTAACCAAAGCAACGACTAACAATTTCATGCTGGATATTTGCACAAAACACTGGTTCGCTTTTTATGAATCGTATGGATCAATTAGCACTGTCACTTTCTAACGTATAAATACGTTAAAGTAATGTTTAATAACCTTCTTTACAAAACACCTGAACAAATCTTTTAAACAGAACCCTAATAATAACGATAATATATTATGCAGCATTTATGTTTTTTAAAATCTCCAATACACGTCCAAATGTTTGTTTAAAATGTTTAGCGAATTGAGACGGGAATAATGCGACGATTTGCAGACTTTTCATCTCATGAAATATATTTTACAACTTATAAACGTTTCCGAGAATGCATAGCTTGTGTAGATTGTATATATAAGAATAAATGATACCTGATGCCGTTAACACTAATATGCGAAGGAAACAAGCGCAAATCATTTGTAAAACACAGCTAAGAAATGTTTAAAATACAAAAAATAGTGGCAGAAATATTTTAAGGATTTGTATTTAGCGCGGATACGCTCCAAGATATCTCTTAATTCTGTCCGGATCAGCGATTATGAAGAACATAATCTCGTTTTATAGCTGTGCGGTAATCGATCAAAAATTTCGACTACTTTCACCAATAATGTACACCTGCCTTTGTTCACTTTAAATCATTTAAATGAAAACAGTGAGCATTGCGATTAGCAAAGTTGTACCTACTGGATAATTTCATACCAGCGAAACACAACGAATCCATTTCAACTGTGACTGCAAAGAAACAAGATGAAGTGAAATGTGATCATTTTTTAAAAAATCATTTCTGTGCGTTGGACACAAAATGTATAATTCGAACAGAATAATTAGATCCCTTCCCCCCCCGACCACTTATTTTTGTAAGTTATTGCAACCATGCACATCTCTCACTTATCCATCCAGGTACTTGTTGTGGTTACTTACCTTGCTCACTTTACGGACTGCTTGACTGGCGATGACGTCACCGCAACGATTAATAACCGACTTCCCTGAGCTGTTCGGCACCCAAGCCGGACATTTAAAATCGGCTCCTAACGTGTTTCAAGTCTATTAGCTTGCTTAGACTTGTTACATCTATTTTGGGAATATAAAACTAAAAGGTAAACTGCACCGAAAACATACAAGTAAAGCAAAAAAAAAAAAAAACAAAAGTACCAACCCAACATGGCACTTTTTTTTTGTTTCTTTCTTTCTCCATGACAGAAAATGAGAGATGGACGGGGAATTAAATCGTCATTTTCTGGTTTCACACAGATGTTTACTTCCACTAAACGAGAGCTACTTTGATCTTTAAATTCTCAATAGTCTGTTTTAAGCAGTGTGTTGCAGCTCGGCAGGATCTCCCTCACATTTTGAACACTTGCTATTGAAGAAAGGACTCAGGTGGACACAGTTGAAAAAGCGGGCGAGCCAATCAGACGGCGCCTCCCTCTTTTGGCCAATGACAGGCGCCACACTGTTGTCAAATTTTGTCTAATGAAAACGCGGGCGCAACAATAGAGAGAGAGACGATGTGTATCCAGTGGCAACCCCTCGGCTTGGTTAGTGTCTCAGCGCGGACGCGGCGCGATCGTCCACGTCCACAGCCGAAACTGTCAATTCGGCTCTCCAGCCGTGCGATTCGATCAATGAAGCGAATGGATTTCAAATCCGACGCGCCGCGCGTTTCCTCGCAGTTCGCACGCTAACGCCGCGCCTGAGCATTTCGCGGAAAAAAGCTTAGATTCAATAATTCAGTCACTTTTTTTAAATTTAAAAAAACCCGTTTTCAACTTGTTTCTCGTTTTTTTTCCCGTTTTTTTTTTTTGGATCGTCTGTGCTGGTTAAAGGATTCGCGTTGACAGGGAGAAAAAAAACCCATGAAGGTGCTGGAAGGAGTGTGGAGGTGACCCAAAACTTTGACGACTCAGAAGTAGTCAGTGTATGGACGTGGCTTTAGTGTTTAACTGCTAAAAGTTGCTTACAGTCTTTAGTTGTATTTAAGCATCGCGGGGATTTTTTTTAAATGACTTTAACAGTTGAGTTAGGGTGGTAAAAGCTTTTAAGTTGTACAAATTTTTGGTCAGAGCAAATGTTTCCGCTCCAATTGGGTTCACTTGCCGCCGACCACGTAGCTGAGCTCCACATCTCACGCTTTCAGCACCGGCGCTGATCTCAAACAAGCAAATGCGTTGATGGTATTTTCTTCAGAGCTCGGCACAATACATAACGTGGCAAAAAAAAAAAAACAAACAAACTTGTAGGTTAAAAAAGTTTTCGATTAAATCCTAAAGAAAACGAGGATGGACATGCGACCAGAAATCTCCACGGCCCCCGCCGGATCCCAGGTCCATCCTGGAGCCGCTGCCGCCGCCGCCGCAGCCGCCGCCTCCATCCCGGCCTCCATGGCGAGCAGCCTTCTGCGGGGACCGCCGCTGCTCCTTCGGGCCACTGAGAAGTACCCGCGCACCCCGAAATGCGCCCGGTGCAGGAACCACGGCGTCGTGTCGGCGCTGAAGGGACACAAGCGCTACTGCCGCTGGAAGGACTGCATGTGCGCCAAGTGCACTCTCATCGCCGAGCGGCAGCGCGTCATGGCGGCGCAGGTGGCCCTGAGGCGCCAGCAGGCGCAGGAGGAGAACGAGGCGCGGGAGCTGCAGCTGCTCTACGGCACGGCCGAGGGGCTTGCGCTCGCCGCCGCCAACGGCATCATCCCGCCGCGCCAGAACTACGAGGTGTTCGGCTCCGTGAGCGGCGAAGCCAACGCAGGTGAGCGCATGGGTAGAACCGGTAAAAACCGACGCGTTTCGGAAAATAAACACTCAGCACTCTGGTGTTAGCAATGGCATTTATTCTGCTGCCAAACCGACACCGCATTTCTCAGGTCTGAACAAATTGTGAAACCCCCGTCCCCCCGAATTCTTCCCAAAGTTTACCTGACAACTAACAGAGCCCGCCTGTATTTCCGTTTCGGCTTTGCAGATGCCAACGTGCAGAAATTTGAGTTGTTTCCCAAAGCCCAGATGCCGCGATCTGTGACCCCGCAGCAGACTCTGGGCAAGACGGTGTCCACGGACAGCGAGTCCGTACCCGGCATCTCGTCCCCCGAAGTGCGACACGGCTCCGGGTCCGAGAACGGCGACGGCGAGTCCTTCATCAGTTCTCCCGTGTCCAAAGGGGTGAAGGACGGGGAGGAGACGCCCGGCTCCGTCAGTCCGCTGGGCTCCGACTCCGGGTCTGAGACGGAGAAAGAAGAGCAGGATCCGTCGCCGTCGGCCGCCGCCTCCCGGCAGATGAACGCCATCGACATCTTGACCCGGGTGTTCCCCAGCCACAAGCGCAGCGTCCTTGAGCTCGTCCTGCAGGGCTGCGGGAAGGACGTGGTTCAGGCCATCGAGCAGATCCTCAACAACAGCGCACAGACCAAGGCCCCCGAAGAGTCCTGGGCGGCAGAACGGATGCTCCAGAGCATGCAGCCCCCCTCAGCCTCAGCCCCCAGGCCCATCTTGCCGGGAGCCATGACTCTGAGCAACAGGTCAGCTTTCTCTCCACTGCAGCCCAACACAGCACCTTTCGCCACCGACCCTGGCGCCTACCCGCTCGGCACCCATCTGGGCCTGAACCCTCTGCGCCTCGCCTACTCGGCCCACAGCAGGGGACTGGCCTTCATGACCCCGTACTCCACAGCGGGGTTGATGCCCACCCTGGGCTTCAGGCCGCCCATGGACTATGCGTTCAGTGACTTGATAAGAGACAGAACGATGCTGCACAAGGAGCAGGGCTACACCAACGGACTGTACGGGCCTTTAGTGAACAACACCCCGGACAAGCAGTGAGTGACCGAGTGCTGGGCTGAGGCGTGTAGAGGTCCGGCCCACGTAAGCAAATCACGCAGACGGAAGGACGTGACAAGGAAGGCATTTTTAGGAACAGGCCGTTGCTTGCACAGACTCTTCGTTCACCTCAGTTTTACCTCTCTTGAGAAGCATGTCAAGCCACCACTTCCAGCGCCGCCCAAATCCTACGCGTCAAGTGCCCCAAAACTAGACATAAAGTAAAAGCCTAAACATATCTGCTAACAGCAAAATAAAACAGAAATTATGTAATCTTGGACTGATTAACTGTTTGGAATGATCGTGGTTCTTTATTATTACTTGGTGTGGTGTTAGGTTAATCCAAAACTTGTGTAATCCTAAATGACAAATGCCGATGCCTTTTGGGATGGATCGCATTCATTTCAACAACAACAACAACAACAACAACAACAAAAAAAAATAAAAAAATAAAATAAAAAGAAATGATCTCAGTATCAGTCTTAAAAATTGTGGATTGCAGGTTGGTTTATTCTGGTTTTTACAAAGTACACTTTATTTCAGAGGGTCATGGATGTTCAGTTATTGACAGTTCCATGGGGGACTTTTCTTTTTATATATTTTTTTTACCTCTTATTTCTATTTTCAAAACTACTGCAGCTCTAGTTACTAATACTGTCATCATTGTGGGGATTAAGTATTTGCCAGTCCTTTAAATGTACGTTTCTTTTAAACCAATATTTTAAGTTATTGCTAAAATGTGTAGCTATTTTGTGTCGAATTGATAACACACAGCCTAATGTTTAAACTAATTCATTTTAGGTATTTTCTGTTGTTTTGTGCCTCTTTTGTAGTTTCTATTAAAAAAAACCCACTGTATATTGCATTTCTAGACAATTATATTTCTAAATGTATATCCAGGATAATCAGCAACATAGGTCTATTTGCAGAAGTCGCCATTCATAAATGTGCTTAAAGTCTTGCTTTTCTTATGTTGTCCGCTGTACAGTCAAATAATGTGTTGCATTCGCTAGAAATAAATGTTATTTTCTACAAATGGGGGAACTGACTTAAGAGGTTTATTTCTCGTATCACACGATTTAATAAACAGGAAAAACGCCCAATTCATCGTTAGGAAATAAATACAGCTGAAAAACAAACAGCTTATTTCTTGCTTGTGTTGTAAATGTACTGTGGCGATGCAAAACAAATGGTTAAAAAAAATACTGCTTCTAAAATTCTCCAAAATGCTTATTTTGGTTCAGGGACACACAGAGCAAACACACCATATTTTTATTTTCGTGTTCAATGAAAACACGAAAAGCGCTGGGATGAAAATGTCAAATTCAAAAACTCCTTCAGACTTCCTTTCACCCTAAAACGCTCCCCACTGCGCCCGACGAATTTCACCTGATCTATTTGCGTAGTCAACATTAGGAATGGGATTCGAACCAACAACCTCAAAGCCGCAAGGGAAAGTGAACGCCCACGCTACCTGCAGTCCTCCTACTGTTCAACATGCCAATGTCTCAACTGAAATGCATTCAAATGGAACAAAATCGGCTGTTTTTTTTTTTTTTTTAGTTTCCTACACCAGACGCGTGCGTGCAGGTTACTGGCATCCACAAAACGCGCCTCGCCGCTCGGAGGGACTCGAGCGCCGCAGCCAAGTGGCCCGTGAGGCGGAGACCCAGTGAGGACCGCGGCCGAACCAAGATGGCGCGGCTCGCCACTCTGACACCATGGAAACCGAGGCGGCCGCCCTCTCACTTGGCACCGAGAAAATGTTTACTTCCCCGCCAAATATAACAGTGTAAACAGCGCAGGGGGGATTGACAGCGCGCCTTCGGCCATGTTCATTTAATGGCCGCGGGAAAAGAAAACTGACACCAAACAGGTTCCGCAGAGGCCCCCCTAATACGCATTTGATAAAGTATATTTGCTGTAATAATATCAAATGTCTCTTTCATAATCTTATTTACCCCGATAAGGCGATTTCTTTCGCGCATTAATACTTTTTTATATTAATACTGACTTTAGAGGATCCTGATTTCAAACCTCAAAATGTCAGATTAAATTTATCCTATAAGCAGATTTAAAAAAAAAAAAACGCAGTTATTAAACTTTTTCTTCGTCCAAATGAAACTTGAGACCTTTGCGGTACAGTTTAATAACCACAGGTTATGAGATGGTTTGATTATTTCCATGAAAAAACTGATCGATTTGCCAAGGCTGGCAAATATTTCACACGCATTCAGTGTTGAGGAGCTCAAACGTTCCGACTTTTTGAAGCTCTAAAGCCCGACGGTGGGTTTTTTCCTTATCCAACGCGACGAGGAAAACGACAGAATCTCCCAAGGTGAACAACTATGGAACCCACAGAAGTCACCCGGACCTCCACAGAACCTCAAGCAAGCATTTAGAATTAATATTCCGTAGTTGAGGAAAGCAATATTTTGCTTTATACTGCATTTTTATTTCCAAACGACACGTTCTCCCTTATGCTGAAAATAATTTTATTTCCTCATCTTTCTGACACTATGATCAATATTCTTTAAGGCACAGCTGTAAGATTTTTCCTTATTGTAGCTCCGTGCAAATGCATCCCACTCGATTCATTCTGTACTCCCAACAAACGTCTCTACATCACAAATAAATTAATTAAAAAAGATCCCCAAACAAATATTAATATTAATTTAATCCAGCTTCAATAAATATTTAAGCTATTTGTTTTCAAAGTACGATCAATTTTTTTAAACGGGTTTAAATAATCTTAAGGCAATATTGCGTGAATCTCTTTTAGTAGAAAGTTACAGTAGTTACTTTCCAGCAACTTAAATGGCCTGAAGAGAGGGTGTAAGAGCATAACTCCTTGACAGTATAGTATGGAAAGTTTAAAGGTTGATTTTATGTTAATAAAAAACATTTTCTTGTCTTCATCTGTCTGCATATTAACAGCTCAGGGGTGCGAACATTTTGTCCTCCGCTGGGCCATGCTGCTGAAACGTAAAGCGCCATCTAGTGGCAGAAAAGGCCTGGGGCTAAAGGTATCGGCTCACTAGACCAATCGCAGATCGATAAAGAGCCTTTCACGACTTTTGTGCGACAAATCGCAGCACAGACAGGAGCTGGATTTACTGCACATCGCACAAAGGCGGTGCTCCCGATCGCGGCGGTCAGTACTTGAGTTGTAAAATAAGTGTCGGTACTCGGAGTACCGACATCTGTCGCCGGTAAGCGTTCAAAGGCGAACTTGTGCAGTGAGTGAAGGACACCAGGAGATGTTGCTCGTGTTCCCAACATACAGAATGGCGGAGAAGCAGCAGAGAGCCGCAGCAGTGCAGCGCAACTTGATGCACCCTGGGAAGCGAAATGCGCTTTTGGGGGCGGTTAGGAATAGCGGCCGCGGAATCACAGCAGCGCACTCGCGGGAGCGCTGCTCAGGCAGAAACCTGGCTGTTCTGGGGCGCGAAGCACTGGGCGAATAACCACTGTTACCGCTTCCCCTTACCACGTTCTTACTTTGTTCCCGTTCTGTTATGCACCATTGGTGTGCGGTTAAATAAACTGTGGTTACGCGCGCTTAAAATGAGCTCAGTAGCAGACGATGTTAATATTAATACGGTCTTAATTCCCGTGCGCAGGTCATGAGGCCAAGATCTGCGCCATGATGACTTTTATTATAGGGCGACAGGTGCTTCTCACCGTCACCGCACCAACACACGACATCGCCTTCCACAGCAACCTGGGCAAACCCTGGATGGGGGTTGGGAGCAGGCGCAGTCATGCTGGAGCGGGAAAGGAGCTTCTTGGCCAAACTGTGACCACAAAGTTGGAAGTACAGAATTGTCTAGAACGTGTCTGTATGCTGCGTGGGTGCGGCCGAAACGATTAGAAAAATAGAGTCCACATGCATGCCTGTGCGTAAATACGCAGCGTGTGTGTATATTTGTCACAAAGTCCCTTTTCTGTGACAACATCACCACCTGGTGTCAACATCTGAAAACGGCTGTCCGCCTGTTTTAAACTGATGACTTTTTCAAGTGGGTGGACAGATTGGGCCAAGTTAACGCTGCATGTGCGAATAAGCATGCATTTTTCTAGCCATGTGCCTTAATATTTGTTGTTCACAATTATTTAATACATGTCTTAAAGTTGCCTGTCTCTTAAATCTTGTGAGTTGGCATTTCTAATGTATGACAAAGTTTTAGTTAAACTCAGAACAACTGTCTCCAGGTAATCCTGGTACCTTAGAACCCCAAAAACATTTTCAGACTGCAGATTTATTAAAGTTGCATTCTAATGTAAATTAGCTCCCATTTCCTCCCTCTTTAGTTCTACACAGTTGCTATCCAGCTGTTGTACCATCATATCCATAGCAGCTGGGAGGGGGTCTGGGCTACATGTCATACTGACATCACACCAAAGTTCACTGTGAACAACATAAAGCAAATAATTTCACACTGGTTGTACGTTATAGAAAAAAATTCATGTAAAAACAAAAACATTACTATGTAAATGTGTTAAGTGAATTCTCCATTTCTGTACAGACAACCCTCACATCCTTCTCTTGCCTTAATACTCAATACCAAATGATGTCATTTTCGTTATCTGTGGCCAGCTTGCCTCTTGGCTTTTCTCCAAAGCCACTGAGTGTTTTGTTTGTTTGGTTTGTGCATCATCATTTGCTGCATTCACCCTTTTTCCCCTCCGAAGGAGTTTAAATACTGGTCTTATGCACAAGTACAGGTGTTTCACCTGTAAGGTCACACCTGAGTTCCTGGCTCTGCCATAATGCAACATAGAACTATTAGTTGTGCAATATTTGTGGCCTGCCGTCATGGGGAGCTACAGCACATTGTTAATCCTGTGAGGTTCTACTATTAGTATTAACAGGTATTCAGTTTATTTTAATCCCAACCTGCACGTCACAGTCAGGTCTAAAAAAAAATCACCCCCCCAACACTGGATCTAGAAGACCAACTGAAAAAAATGAACCTGTCAATAAATCAACCCTAAAGAAAATATTTGGTCCCATATTGCTCTGTTTGACAGCATTTAAGCATAATCTGTATCCAGTTGGTGCAAAATCCTGCATACACTATACAGGTGAACCCCCATTTTACACACTAAAACTGCTCCTGAAAACGCCGTGCAAGTTTAAGTGGTGTATACAGGGGTCCCGTTTTATATTTTAAATGGGGAAAAACAAGCCATTCCCCGCACACCCAACAACTCCAAACCAACTTTCCCCAAATATCATCAAAACACAGGAGAACTGACCAGAGGTTCATTCAGCAATTAAAAGCGAAGACAATTTGTGAATTGAACTTCCTATGCTCAGGAGTGAGGAGAAGACCAGTTTGTGGTAGCTGGCTCATCTCTTTCACTACTCATCACTCCCATCCTCCATTGTATGCCCTTTTCCAGGCTCATTTTCCTAAATTATATCATTAGATCAAAATGGAGAGAGTGCAGAAATGTCTAGAAACAAAGCGAACAGAAGATCATGTTAAGGATACTAGCAAAGTACTGCTATGTCCCACAACAAGATGCTGCTGGTTCCACATGAGAACTCTGAACTTCATGATGTCTTGCAGATGAATTACTTTTCTGCATCATAGCAGGGCATGTACTCTACCAGCCTGCAGCTGGTATTAAAAGTTCATTTCAACATTAATATACACATTCTGTGCTTTGCGCTGAGTGAATAATGACACAGTGGAATGCATCTGTTATCTGAGGTTAATTTGACAAATTACAGAAACTGGGGAGAGTCAGGGCTGTTATTTACACCCTGAGATGTAAAACCAATGAAGTGAAACAGGGTTCACTTTCTTTTTCACTTGGCTGTACGTATGCATGTATAATCCCTCTTGGATTAATAAAGTCCCGTGAATTTGTTCATTCATTCAGTCATCATTCATATTCCATTGCTATTTAGAGAAAACAGAAATGTTCAGCATCAAACTCAGATCTATATATTTTGTGAGAAAGAGCAACCTACCATACACCAGAAATGTGGAGGCATTGAGTTCTCTCCTTTAGAAATTTAAAAAAACAATGAAGAAGTGAATAACTGGAAAGGAAGATCAGGCTTGGTTCAGAAGAATCCTTTTTTTAAAACTTTTTTTTAGACCTTTTGCTCTTTAAAAAGTCAGATTTTGTGGGACTGAGAAGCCATGTGAACAGAACTGTACTCGCAGTGCTGTGAAATAGTCCAGCCTTTACTTTTGCACTGCATCTGACTTCAGTGCATGGATAATGTTTCTCCTCCATAGAAAGATGTCTGAATGGAACTGAGGAGCAGTTGGGTGGATGAGAATGTGACGTGTGACCCAGTAAGGGAAGATCTCCTGTGCTACATAGCAACTAATGGATGTGGACATCACCTGATCGAGCTGGTGTTTCTAAAAATATGCTTATGCTTCTTTCTCTCCCAAGGAAAGTACTTTTAAAACACAGGACACTTGAGATGTCATTTGCTAAAGTGTCTAAATTCCAAGACTCCCACCATTATTTAAACATGACCGGGGAGCTCAATAACTGTGTCTATGCCAGTGTAGTTCTTAAAGTGAAGAGCAGAAAATGGTTAACTTTTACGACAGTAAAGTTTGATAAAGATAAATGAATGAATGAATAAATAAATAGGTAATTAATTAAGAAGCATATGAAGCAGGAATATATAGATAAAAATTTTTAAAAATGACTTCTGTCTAACTGACACTAATGTATGTGGCTAAAGTGCAGTAAAATATTCCTTCTAGTGCTTAATATTTAATTTTTTTGCCTGTTATTCTATATAACCAGCTGTAACAGATATTACTCACTCACTCACCTACACAATCCCCTATGCTCTCACGCCGAGTGACCCTGGACAAGATGACAGCCCGCTACTAAGCATATTATCTAACCTTGTGGAAAAGATAAAAGAGAAAAGAATAAATACTGCATTGGCTTGAATAAAAGATGGCACTTTTGCTGGAAATGACATCTAGAAAAAGATGGGGCCATCTTGTATTTAAGGAATAGACCTATGAAGGTCAAATACTGTATGACACCAGTAGGGGACATCTCTTATCCGCTGGAGTCGATTATCCACAGAAATGATCAACTGGGGCTTGCAAGGCAAAACCTCAAGATGGTCTGGAAAAAAGTAGCTCAAACTTTGGCCAAATTAGCCCAGGACTGAGGAGAAGTTATGATGCCAGTTTTGAGTTGATGAATGAATAAGTTATCAAACAATTCTCAAGAAATATAAGGTTGCAGAATGTTATAGTCAACGATAGCGAACTTGAAAAGTCCATCTTAAAAATAGAAATGCAGTGAATATGAGTAAATATTAGATTTTTCTTTCTAAAGATAAATGATCCTAAAACCTTTTTTCTAAAAATTAGTGAAAAAGTGGCTCATCTTACAGCCAGGATCATCTTTTATTTGTGCCAGTACGGTACTATGTGTCTGTGATGCCAGGTCTTTGCATGAAGTATGCTGGTGTCACTTTTTGGTGCAGTAAACATAGAGCATGGACTCATAGCATTTCCTAAACTGAACAAATAGCTTTGATCTTCACATTTCATTTCTCAAAGGACTCAAATCCATCCATTCATCCATCCATTTTCATTAACCCCTTAATCAGATCAGGGTCATGGTGGTCTGGACCCTGTCCTGGAAGCAGAGGGCAGCCTGGAATGAAACTGCCCCTGGAGGAGATTCCAGTCTGTCATAGGGTGAAAGGTGTGAAAATCAGTAATTCATTCCAACCTCAGGCAAAGAGTTTGAATGTTCTGGGCCATAATGGGGAGATTTAGCAAAATCAGATGCAGATGAATGGACTGCAGTGGATTGTAGTTTGACAACACCATCACTTTACAGTTGTGTATGGAAAGCAGGAGCAGCTCCATTTCTCCCCTGCTTTGCAAGCGTGGGATATTTTTCAGGAAAACTTCTGACTCCAGGGCAGCAGCTCTATAACAAAAAAACCCCTGTTTTCTGTAAGACATTGAAGGCCCTGTTTTAGCTCCAGGTTTGAAATAGTTGTTTTGGAAAATATGTGTTCTCTATAACATATTTTAATTTGTTACATTACAGCCCACACGTAAATAATATCTCTTTAAAGTAAAGTTTTGCTACTGAAAGCTGTCTGATTCTGCAAAGAAATGTAAAGTATACATTAGTGTAAGCATGCCTTTTTTGCATAAAATAGCCAGTTTATTGGCCAATGTTTTAATGAAAATTTCTAGCACAAAATGCACGATGCAAATAATTTGGGTATTATTCTACAAATATGTTTAAATTTATTTGTTTTTAAAATCCTTACAATATGGAAATGAATTTTTTTAGAAATAACCATGAAACCACCAGGTCGTAACTTACAAAGCAGTATAAATATCTTCTCCTTGGGCTAAAACAGTGGTATGAAAATTTGACGCTGCAATGAAAAATACTCAACATGAAAAGTCATTTAGATACATCTTTCATTTTCTACACACTTAAATATGCCAGTGACAAGCACAGTAATGAAATATTAATGAAAGAATTCAAGAGTCATTTTTTCAGACTTGTAAATATATACCAGGTTGGTGGAACTGAAATGTCTTCAGGATGGGTGGTTAAAAGGAACTGAAATTTCTGGATGCTTTGTTCATATACAGTATACTTAATGTAATCAGATATTTGGAGGATTTACTCCAATTACCTCCTCCATGGAACCTACAAGAAACCCTTATTTAATAGGTTCTGTAACTGGTGCTGTAATGGATACAGTACTGGGTAATGGGTACAGGACTGGGTTCTGTTATTGGTGCTGTAATGGGTACAGTACTGGGTAATGGGTACAGGACTGGGTTCTGTAACTGGTGCTGAGTGCAGTACTGGGTTCTGTAACTGGCGGTCTATTACTTACACTTGTATGGCATCTTTTTGACCAGTAGATGGCAGCTTCTCCTCATGAACAGTCTTTCTGGGAACAGCAGGAATGTCTCAGAGGTGCGCACGACAAGGTCAAATAAATAAAAATGAACCTCTTTACTGATAATCTGGACTTTGTCTGGAGCAGGAATGGATATAAACCAGACAATGTTTTTCTTCTGACAGAATTAATCTCACTGTCTTGTTTACTTCAATCCATGATAAGTAGCAGCGTCACCCAGAAGACGTCCCCACCAGGCCCACAGGGGCACTGTCACAGTCCTGATGCATTTATAATGCAAATTTTTACAGCCAACCAGGCAGCTGTTAAGCACTAAACCTTGTACCATTTTCTCAGACAGATTGCGATATATAACAATTGTACATTTTTGCACATTTTTTAAAATGAATTTTCCCCAGGGAGCATAGAAACAACTTGTTGAACCTGCCAGGCCACGTAAACATTTTTGTTATTTACGCCGAGCAGGTTGTCCAGGGCCATTCTTGGAAAGAAGAGAACAATTCCATTTTGTGGCGCCGAGGGAACCGTGTCATTTGTCCCCATGAGGCGCCTCCATGCCAGCTGTCTCGGTGGTGCCCAGGTGACAGCAGGGTATATCAGGAATCTGTACCAGGCTCCTCTAACAACAGCGCAGTTCATATTAATAGAGGAGCTTCGCCTGATCGGGGTTCTTTGTCTTGCCACAGCTCGGACTTTTCCCCTTTGTCACTGTGACAGCAGGCTGGGCCGGAGTGGCAGCACAGCAGGAACCAGCGGAAGCTCAAGGTTAATAACGATGTAGCGAGCAGCGTTCTAGCGCCATCTGCTGGATTGACACTGACACTCACGGAGTGGCAGCGCCTTGATTTTAAACTAACCAAGGTCACAGAAATCCATATCAGAAATGTTGGAATTTGTGAATCATTTAATCAGCTTAATTTATTTATTAAGAATTTGGCTATTATTGGACAAACGATAATAACAGCAATGATGTGCTTTGGAAATAATAATAAACAAATCTTTTCCAAAACAGTATTTGAAAGGACTAATTTACTGCAGTGCTTGTCTGTGTTTTCTTCTTCCCACTCACTGTGGCCTAATGAATAAGAAGGCAAATAGCCATGCTGATAAAATCCATTTAAGATTTTACTCCTTATATAACAGCATGCATTCTAAATTTAGGAGGGCAAAATGCATACCAAACATAGTAATAAACTGGGAGCGGAGAAATAATTGGAGTGGACTTATTGGACGGAACCAGAGTACCAGTGAGTATGGGACAAGGCAATGAGGCCTTAGTCCTTTTGGCCTTTCTTGTTATGCCAAAAAAGCATTTGAGCCACTGCTTTCTGGACCACAGCCACGCCAAGTAGGAACTCAGACCTCCACCACCTTCTGGACCATCAGCCACAGTGTTCGTGCTGTTCGCTGTGATTCCCTCTGTGTGGAGCTCAAGCTTCTGATGAAGGTTCTAAACCTTAAAGGCTTGTGCTTGTGTTCTGATGGAGTCTGGGGGCTTCATAAAAAACATGCAGTGATTTTAACGTTTTTATGGGTCAGTGAAGAGAGCAGTCAGATTTACAGAACCGACGACACTTTGAAGCTATAAGCAGTCAAGGTAAAAGACAAATGCTGTTGTGTTTCCATAGTTATTGCTTATGAAAAATATTATTACGTATTATACGACTCATTTTTTGCTCTCTGAATCCCATACACCTTCTTTTGCTATAAAATGAAACAAGCTTTTGCATCTTACTTCTAATTTAAAAATGTGTGACCAGTTTTTCTTACATTTTTCTGTGTGGGTGTGCACAGTTGTACACAATAGTTATGGAACTTAGTTAAACTCTGCACCACCTTTTGAATCATGCACTAAACAAGGGAATATTCTGAAAAACAATGCATTCTATGTTAATTAAATACAAATGTATTTGGTGGGGAGTGAATGCAATTCACCACAATGATGCGTAAAAAAAGGCCGAATACATGTTGCCAGTCTGCAGCTTGATTTGGGGTTGGCGCCCCTTTCGAGAGCCAGCATTGTGATTCATAGTCAAGTGCACATAAGAGGCTAAAGACACTGGCAGACCCTGTGTTTACATTCAGTCAATACTTTACTGAAGGGTCTGGGTCACGCAGAGCATTGAATTCCATGAAACCACGGGCTCGGGATCAGCCAACGGTACATTTTCCGCTCACAAAGTTACTTCCATTTTCCTGCTCGAAATACCATTTGAGCAGCTAAGTTTGCATAAATGCAGGCACGTACGAGCAGAACCTAGCAAAGCCAATTATTGTATAGACCACTATAATAAATGGATTTGTACAATAGAGTTTTTGTTCAAATTATTCTTTGCTTTTATCCCTTACGTTTGACTTTACCGAATGGTGTTTTTGCCACTCTGGGCTGCGTGTCTCTTGGCCTTCTGTTTACTGGAAATGAGAACGAGAATTTGCGCTCATTGATCTTCCCCGGTTAGACAAACACTAAATAAAAACGCATTAATTCCCTCGGCGAACTACCGCTATACTGTAATTCATGCAGTACATTAGTAATTAAGGGGCAAAGTAGCAGGGCTTCAAACAACACCCCACTGTCTCGGTATTATTGCTTATTATTATATTAGAGCGGGACTAATTTTGTTATCCAGAGCAATTGCATATTTTGCATTCGGTTCCAGTCGGTGCAGGAAAAGTTTGCTGCTCGCGAACTCGTAAACTGAGAAATATACACGCGTTCGGCGCAGACAGCCTCTTTGGAGGGCGAGCCACTTCCGAGGATCTGTGCTGTTTTGCTACGTTCTGAAAGATGGCTGTAAATGAAGTTTCCGAGTAGCCAATTTTGGCGACAGCTTGTCAAATTAGGGTCCTGAGGATGGGACTGGGTGAGACGCCGGTGCTTCTAAGGCCAGACGGGAGGTTCGCTTGCTAAGGGCAGCACGGCGACAGCAGTTCACCTAAACCCCATGCCTTTGGATGGCAAGTAAAACTGCTGCACCAAATGTCACATTTCAGAGAATTTCTTTTTGTATGTTAATGTTTATTAATATTATTATGTGTTTGTCCAACCCAAAATGGCACCGGAACTACACAGGTCTCAGTGAACAGGCCCATCCCCCTATGTAGTGCTGCATTTCTGCAATCTTGCTGTGTCCAAACGAAACATCAGAAATTCACCTTAAACACAGCGCATGTTTGCCAGCAGAAGATCCGCCATCGACTTCAGATCCTGCCCTCGTGATGCTGACTTGCAAAGGGAGGCTGCGGTGTGTGGAGAAATGACTCAGGTTTATGGGTAAATAGGTCTCAAGCTGTGTTGATACAGCATGAAGTAATCAGAGTGCCAGTCGACCCCGTGGAGGTCCATGTGGTATTAGGGCAGTCCAAGTGTGTGTGTGTGTGTGTGTGTGTGTGTGTGAAATCTCTGTGGCTCACTTGTGGTCAGAAATGGTCACATCACTGATGTTACACATCTCCTTGCCAGGCTGGATCTCACGTTCTCTTCATCTGCACACTATACCATTTTCAAAAATGCTTTAATGATTTAAAAAACATATTCCATCACGGAAGAGCACTTCATAAATATCCGTTCTGTGCTCACGTCTCGCAATCTGGGTGTCACCCGCCTTTGTGCTTCTGAATTTTATACATGATACTGCCAGCTACATGTGAATAGAAGCAACCCAGCATTCCTTTAAAGAGAATTTAAAAATATTTTTAAAATATCTTTCACATCTTTCCTTCATGATTTTTCAGGGAAAATCTTTGCACGAGGCAAAATTAAACTTTTTTTTTTTGCATATTGTAGCAGTTATTTGTCTTTGCTTTTTTTCTCACAAAAAGGTTTAGCCCTTTGAAGTTGCAAAATATGACATACAGCAAACAAATAACAAAAGTGTTGAAGGCAGTTCATGTCTGATCTACACCTCTGACGTTGTTTACGTGTCAGATGTTGACAAGGGGTGTTGAGATGGAAAATATGGTTTTTGACTGCCGTTTTGATTTGACCCGACTTCTTTGCTTAAAACTTTTGATATCTTGTAGTTGCCTTACAATTCTGAGTTCTCTCCTGGTAATCGAGGTCTAAGGAGATTTGAGCAAAACTTGTAGCGGTGGGCCTGTAAATCCATAAAGTGAAGCTGTTTTAATGTTTTCTCCTTTCTGACCGTTTGCCTGATAAACACACGGAACTGCAGCGTGACTGATTCTTTAAAACAGAATATTTTGTGTGCCATAATGACCTTAGCGGTCGTCTTTCCAGCGGTGAAACTCGGTGAATTGCTTTTGATTTTACGCAGCGAGGCCCTTGTATGGCTGTCATTGCTGGTGTTGGCGCTGTGGCGCAAAATTAACAAAGCGGACGTCTTAGTGCAGAAAGATAACGGCGTCTTCAAGGAACCTAACAACAGGTATCCCTCGACCGCTCGACTTGGGAGTTTTCTCGTCTACGGGTGAAATTATTTCCTGGATTTACTGAACTGTGGTCGAATTTGAGGCTCATTTTTCGCGCTGGGGCGTAACAAGAGCTGAGCGTGGGGGCGACTTTTCAAAGTTCACGCTGTAATGGCAATTACGTCTCCGACTTAGGAGGTTTCACCTCACGAGCTGATTTCCAGGAACGTACTAGACCGTAAGCTGGGGGATACCTCTAAATGATGAGGCCGGTAAGCAGGGGCATCGTACCGGTAATGAAAAGATGTACATTGGAGGACGTTTGCATTGCTTTGTTCCCGTCACGTAGTCAATTAAAGGCATTTGTCGCAGCAAACAAGAGCTGTTTCTTCAGGAGGATCCAGACTTCGGCTCGGAACAACGGGGTTCATTAGACAAGGTGCGCTCCAGCAAGATTCGAATAGACTCGGAGGCTTCGGAACGAAACCTGTTTAAAAATGAATAAACAAAATAAACAAGATCAAAAGTTGAGCAGACACTATCAGCTGAATATTCTGCTCAGGGAGAGGAAGTCCCTGAGATGAGGGGGTTGATTCCAGGACTGAGAAGACACATGTTCTCACGGACGGGTAAGTAGGAGGGTGTGACAGTCCAACAATGAGTCATGAGACTCCCCGCTGAGGCCAAGTGGTGGGCTGGAGTCGTGGAGGTAGGGGAGCACGATGCAGGAGCTGGTGCAGGGGCTTCGGAGGAGGCGCGTTTCCAAACTTGTTAGGGACATTAATATTTCAAGGCCCCTTTGTTTCCCTTTGGGAAGCTCCTTTACAAGCTGCCTATTAGCAGCCGAGCATGTCTGACGGCCGGAGCATTTCTCACTCATTGGTAGGCAGGTTGTTCCCCTGCACGTGTCGGTTGCGCTGCCGCATGACGATGAGCAGAGAAAAGCTCTTCTTCACCCAGCGCTGAACATCTTTACCGAAAACCTTTACCGGAAACACGGATTCCCTTGGTTACGAAACAGGATCGGCCCGCAGTCCCGAATTTCCAAAAAAGTGCCAATGTGTAAATGGGAACGGCAAGCGTTAGGACTGCGCTGGGACTTCTCTTTAGAGAAGCAGATGATTAATTAACTGCAGATCACGGTGTGGAAGCGAAGGATGCGGCTGAATGCATCGTGGCTTCTGCGTGCGCCGGAGCGCTTTGGTTTCCCAAGGTAGCCGGAAAGTAGCTCTCGGTGGAAACGCTCGCCGAATCCCTCCTCCTTCCGAAACCCCGCAGCAAGCAGCGTGTTTACACGCGCGGGCTTTGCGCTGGGTGTGTGTTTTCGTCTTTTATATTTGCAGCCGGAACGCTGTAGCTTTAATGCGACACCGAGCAGGAAAAACAACTTCGGAAAGAGAGCTTAGGAATATTAAAGAGGCTAATTGATGCGTATGAGTATGAGCGCTCGGGTATGGCCTCCTCATTGTAATGTGGAGTCGTGTGAGGAGGATGAAAGGAGGAAAAATAAACATTAAATGTTAAAATGACTCCGGCAACCCTGTGATGCACCTTTGCCCCATCCAGCGGCAGTCTTTGAGCCTGGTGGCCTATACTTCAGGGAAAGGGTCTGGACTGGCACAACCCTGCTCAGGATTAGCAGTCACTGAAAATGGATGGATGGATGGATGGATGGAAAATTTCACTTTTGTCCTGTCAAGAGGGAAAGATGGTGCTATTTTGGCTACTGAAGGTACATGAAAATGCAATGGTTTGATATAAAAAGCGCAATCGCTGCTCTCCACTTTGGATTTTCAGGAAAGTCGTCGCTTCACGTTAAAAAGTCTTTTTTGCTTCTTTGTTCCTGTGCCCTTTGACGAAGGCTAGAACAGTGGTGCGCTTTCAGCTTTAGCCAAAGCATCTTGCTTTCCGCATTGCGGGCTTGCGTTAATAGAACAGAACAACGTGTTTAGAGTAGCGGCTCGGTGAAAAGAGGAGCGGGTGCAGTTTGCGGAGGTGCGTCGACGCGTTGTTGTGCGGCGCTTTCCAGGTTTCGCGCGAGCTTTGTGAAGCAGAGGAATTTTCCTGCCCGCATTTGAAGGGGGCAGTGAGATGAGAAAGGGCAGCGAGGATGTAGTAGGACGTGAACTGGGTCAGAAGGAGTAGTAGAGCGGAATGGGCGACTGCGGTAACATTAATGGCCTCCCGTTTTCTGACCAGCAATTACAGAGCTCCAAATTATGATCTATACTGGCAGAGAGTACTCAGCTAAGGAATGGAGATGGATGGCAGGGACCCACGACAGTGCAGATTGATTATTGATTGGGATGACAATGATGGATTGTGGCTATGATAAGATCATGGGATGATGGAGAATGAGAGCTGGGAGATGGGTTGTTTTAAGGAATTTACTGCAAGGAAGAGGGGGCTGAAGTGTAGAGTTATGAAGAAGGGCAGTGTTTTTGTCCCCCACCCCTTCTCCATGCTCAAGTATGTCGATCAGTTCACAGGCTGGCTTTTGTCACAAAGGGGACTGATTTCGGGCTTGTAATGAACTGCTATTTTTGGGAATTTATTGAAATATTGTTTTGTTAATGGAAAAGTGCAAACTTTGCAGCTGGATGCCCAGGTAAAATTTCTGCTGTATTTTTGTTTTAGGTTGAGTTTATAGGGAAGAAGCTGGATGCTGGGTGATGCTGCCCACTGATGCTGGCGCTTGAATCGTCTTATGGTTTTAAAATTCATTTAAATTGCAATACTGCTTTTGTGCACATATAACAATAAAAAAAAATATATAAACTGGCATTTAGCACAAGTCAGCCCTAGCCTGTGAGCCATCTATTGGCAGTGTGGGGAAAATATTTTGTCTGTGTGTTTTGAGAATGTCAGGAAGGGGTTCTTGTCCTCCACTTTCATTCGGTGCCAGAGAAGATCACACCACTTTTCAAACGCACTCTTATGCGACCACTCCACCCGGATGGAGGTCGCCATGTCTCCTCACCATGCTTCTGTTTCTCCTCCTTTGATGGCCAGACTCCACACACGATAAGAAAAGAAATGGCTCTTTGGCTTCCCTGTGTGTTTCTTTTTGCCAGTTTGAAGAATGGCTGCGCCTCAGAGAGACACAACAGTTTCAGAGGCAAACAAACAGAAGGCATTTTGGAAACAGTTGTTTCAGTTCTTCATAGTAGATTCCAATAAACGCTTTGTCCCGTGCAGTTTTAGAACTTGTTTTGTGCTAAATTTTTATTGTTCAGAAATGGTTTTGAATGTTCAAAAATGTTGAATTTCTGACATTGGAATAAGTTATGGAAAGAATTGAAGAAATTCAGAATTTTTCGGATTCTTTTTTCATAATGTGTGCATTTCCCTCTCAGTTTTGATCATTTGCAGTTTTGTGTTAATTTAATTCTAATAGAGCTGAATGGCACACGACACTTTATTATCACTCTGCCCATGGAAGCTACGAACACTGCACATGACAGGTGACAAGATGACATGTAGAATAGTGTGTTCAGGATTGAAAGAGACACTGCGGACAAAACCAAGTTTGTCAGTCATTAGTATGCGAATCTCTGTTACACACACACACACACACACACACACACACACACACACACACACACACACTACATGCTTTCTGTAGTTCGAGCATGGCACTACATTAGGATGAAATATAATAACAATCAAAAACTTCAGTTACTCCTGAAGCGTCTTGTTTTTTTTTTTATTCCAGACCTATTAATTGGATTATAGATTATACCTATTAGTTAGATTATAATACTGTATTATCATTTCTGTAACCCAGCCACATGATTTGAACTCCACATGCATGCACAATAGAACCAGCTGGTAGATGACCGACAGTCAGAGATCATCCAGTAGAGTTGCCCATGAGTAGAAAATGAATTGGGAATTATTTTTTCCCTTTCCTAGAATCATCATTAGAAGTGAAAAGTGATAAAGGCTGTGCATTCAGCCAAAGACTGATTAAACCTTGGTTTCATGAAAAATTGTCCAAACAGATTAAACCCAGTGGTTGTGGGATGCATACATTATCATGAGCCCATGAAAATATCTGCATATTTTCTACACTGGCAAATAGCAAATATCAAATTCCAACGGAAATTCATGGGAACAGATGAAATTATGAGCCTGGCTAATATAATAATGATTTTTTTCCCTGCAAGTTTTTTGACGCAAACTTAAGTACACCAATAAAATGACATTTTTCAAAAATGTCTACGCCAAACCAGTTGGGAAAAATGGTGAAAGTCCAGACAAAAAGCTTACCTTTTTATATTACATGTAAAATGCAAATTTTAAATTTCTTGTTACAAAAAATATTAATTTGTATTTATAGTACCTGTATTAAAGATACAATGAAACTGGAGATATTCAGATTGTAAGGCAACAGGTGCTATTATTACATGAAGTGGTTAATAGATGAAATGAAAACAGTTTTACTGCTAAATTTTTATAAATGATAACTGAATTGTCAGCTATTTAAGGTTTATATACAATATTTGTCTGGTTGTGTTTTAAAAATGTGACATTTCCGAAGGTAATTTGCTACAGTAGTTCTCAAATTGTTTGGTATTTTTCTTGTCTGCAAACAACAACATCGGGGACTATGCTTTATAAAACAGAAAGAGTCTGACAAAGGCTCAAACAAAAAGCTCCAAAACTTTAAACTCTACAAATTTACTTTACTGTTTACTTTCGCTGCTATTTATTAAACCACAGGGTGAACACACACATATTAGAAGCAATGTAGAGTCACCGATTAACCTCAATTGCATGTCTTTGAACTGTGGGAGAAACCCACACAGACACAAGGAGAACATGCGAACGCTATACAGACTGAGCTGGATTCAAACCTACCAAACAACCCAGGTGCTGTGAGGTTCCAGTGCTACTCACTGTTGCCATTCATAGATGCAGCAATGCCAAAAAAATTATATTTATGCAGAAATACCCAAGCCAAGGACATAAATTAAAATTTTTAAAGAAAATATGCTTAGGGTCATATTAGGCATATTAAGTATGTGTGAGGAGTACAAGAGGTTCAGGGTTCAAATCCTGGGCAAGCTCTTGATATGTTATGGCCAAGCCTAGGGATGCAACATAACACAGGGAATAAGGAGAGAAGTGATGCGGGCCAGAAAGGAATCAAACCTTGGTGATAAGATTTTTTCTATTTTGTATTTTATTATTTACAGTGCAACCCAATAACCAAGCCTTTTCTCCAGAGGTGAGCAAAGCTAATAAAACAGCTAAAAATCCCTCTCTATTTGGGGCTAAACTACCCTAACAAACAAAGAAAAAGTACACCGCTCTACCCTGGTTCTACACTGGCTCCCTAACTAGAGTAAAAACCAGGAGGAAAAACAGCACTCTGCCCTTTTTGGCAGTTGCTTAATGTTTGCATGTATTTTCAAGAGCAACGAGTATGAAAGATTATTGTTTAAAAAGATTCAACACTACTTGTGGCAGTTAAGTACAAGAACACTGAAGAGAGACAGTTAAACTGTTGCTAAAAAGTACAACACCCAGCTCTCTCTGGAAAAGACCTCCTCCTCCTCCTTCCTCTCTTAATCTCTGGTTCAGGATTTAGGTGTCCTCATTCCTTAAATGCTTTCTTCTCACCTGGCTGACCAGTGGCGTTGATGGGAGACAAAACACACACACACACACAAATATTAAAGGCCTTCTGAAAGCCTGCAACAATCATCCTAGTGGAACTTGCAATTTTGAAAAAAAATTTTATGGCTTCAGTAACCAAAGTCTCCTGACTGGAATGTATGATGTAAACAAACTCCGAAGCCCAAAGAAAAATACAAAGCACTAGATCACAAGCTGATACCAGATCTTTGTCGATGCTGTCCAAAGATATTTCACTTGAGTTTAATATACACTCTTTCTAAGTTTCTCCCTAAAACATTTTATTCCATTTTATCAAGAAATCATTAGTTTCCAATCTCAAGTTCCTCGCATGCAAAGCATAGTAATACAAACCCCTACTATCTTGTCCAGATAGAGAAGATGGAGACTTACAGTTTGCTCAGATATTAAAATGATTAAAACATCCTTTAGTTTTGCATAAATTTATATATTTTTTATGCACTTTTAGTTTGCAAAGCTTTAAGCAGACACATTCAGTGTAACACTAACTGCAAATATTGAATTTATTATATTTCCTCAACATTCACAAATATGCCTTCATACCACTTTAATTTCCTTGGGATGCCTTTTTATCTCAAGTGTTTGTTACGGCGAAGTACAGAATAGTTATGTCTTCCCCTTACAGCAGGGAAAGCATTGCCAGCTTACATGGGAGATTACAGGGGATGCCCGTTCATATAATTTTTCAATATGTAATAGGTACTCAGTATGAATAATATTTTTTCTGCTTTGCTCTGCCACAGATAAACCAGTGTTTATTTATTTAAACATATCAGTTGCCAAGCAAAAGTAAATGAAAAAGTAAATCAACCCGGCCTGCTATTATACCGAAAAGAACTGATAATGACAGTTAAACAGGTGTCCGCTTCTGATTTTATTTACACCATTGAATTGTGCAATTTTTTGTCCAAGCAGAAAAAATGTTATCAAACCAAGTTACATGTGTGTCGGTGTACCAGCCAAAAATACAAATTCCTCTTGTTTTAATTTTCGATTAAAGAGTTGGCCCAAAGTGCCATTTCGAAATGGCTGCCATTAACCGTTATCGACGGACGTACAACTTTTCTTGCGTTTCTTCTGCAGCCCATAATGTGCTCCAAAGAGCAGGACCTGGGGAGACCTGGAGAAAAGGATTGCTTGACTATGATAGATAAATCTGACAGTGAAAAATGAGGCTATTTTTAAAAATTATTTTTCTGCTACAACTGTAGATCAAGCTCCTCTTCTGGTTCAGATTAATCTCTTGCAAAAGGCTGATGGAAGCTAAATTCATGCCAGTAATGAAGCCATTAGTGCGATTATAACCGTGGCAATAAACTCATGTTTTGACCTATTTAATTCTGGTAATGGCAAAAAATTCTTTACTAGATCGTAAAAAACCTGGCAAAACCCGAGGTCCTCCAGCAACGCCTCCCACCTTCGTCTCCAACCTTGGCGCTCTAGTGTCAGAGTAGCCAACCCCAGCAGGAAGGCATTCGTGGAGCGTCTGCTGAGAAACGTTCTCATCCTCAACTCTGCAAGTAATACGTGGAGGGCCGTGCACAACATCTACATTCGATTTGCCCGGCGAAACATCTACTACGAAACCTCTCGCTGCAGTCATATCGCCGCTGTGCTAATTCCTTCTCTGCCCTGTCGCACCACAGCAGCCAGCCTGGGGCAGAAGTCAGGTGCAATAAAAGTTATTGTATGTGAAAGCACATCATTTTAGAAAACAAATCACTTTATAAAAGAAATATTTTACAGAGTCACCGTTGCCCTTTTTTCTGGCATGCTGGCTTTTAAATGAGCACGAGGTTTTATCTTATTAACTGAACATGGCCACAGATACTACAGCATGAAGAAAGGAAAACCTACAGAAATGGGAGACAAATTAACTTCACAGCCCCAAATATCCCAAGTGCATGCTATTACATCCTGTTATTTGTGTTTAATGTCTTTATTTGTAGAAATAACATAATGGAACGTTTACTGCACTCAGCATTGCAAAGCATTAGCCTTGCGCTGTGTTAATTTCTTTTGTACGTTTATTTGCACAACTACTTTTTTATATGCATTTCCATCAACTGCCGTAGGTGCCGCACTATGATGCTCGGTCATTTTCAACTATGTTTTACCTGGCGCGCTCCTTTCCGCTCATAAGCGTGAGCATAGAGTCTTGCCACACATCTTTAAGGAGATGCTGTACACGCTTTCAGCTGCCACTTCAGTTCACATATGAACCTGAAGGGAAGCACGGGTGGCAGTAAGGTTTTATTTCATCCGTAGACACTTCCCACCGAAGGACTGACCATGTCCGCCAGCAGCAGCTTTTCCTTCCCTTGTAGCGACACGACAAACGATTACTGAGTTGGTGTCACGTTGGCATTGAGGACAGGTCCGGTTGCTGTGGTCCCTGGCGTTGTCATCGTGGATGGCAGGTGAATGAGTGAGAGGGTGAACAGGGCAGCCATGCGGCAAAGGAGCAGTCATGTGCAAAAAGCACCCCCACTTAATGGCTTACTTGGTGTTTGTAATGAGCTGATCCACTTATAGTCCTGCCAGTTAGCAGCTGTTTACACCTTTAAAGAGCTCTTTTAAGCCACATTAGGCATGCACATCTCCAGAAATGATTTTGCGACTGTGAGGTTTAATGAATTTCCTTTCCATCAAGGTGTTGGAAATCGACTTGTGGATTTGTGTACGGCACCTCTGAGCGTTTTTCTCGGTGTAAACAAGCAGCACCCAGCTCCCCTCCCCGGTTCAAGAAGCAAAAAGTCTCACCAACTTTGTGCTTTCATTTTTTTTTTTTTTTTTGCCTTCATGCAGGCTGCAGCGGAAGTACCAAATAGGATTTATAACATGAAGCGCTGGGGAAGTCAGACGTTAATTTCAGACGTGTTGCTGCTTGCTGTTGTCAACTTTCTCAAAATCAGGGTTACGACACTCCAGGGCCAACCCCGGGAGCGCAAGGAGCTGCTACCGGCCAGACGTTTTAAAAAAATACATTCAAATATAAACCGAGTAGAAATTAAATGTTCACTTTTTATTTGAAAGTGGGGAGTATTTCGATGCTTAAAGTTACAGTTATGGCTATTAGCAATGGTGAACACCATTTTAAAAAACCTTGTCTTTGTCTCGTGAGCTTCTGGTCTGTGGCCTTGAATGTCTGTGCACTTTTGCTAGTTGAAGAACACGCCTTGAAGTTCAGTGTAGTAGAATAAGAGGAGGAAAAAAGTAGGAAGTATGCAGAAGAAGGGAGCGTCGCTGGGACAGTAAACACGAGGCATTCTAAACTGAATTCAGTTATGGATTCGTAAAGAAAAGGCCAAAAGGGAATGCAGGAAAAATTCTGAATAATGTATCACTGGCCTCTAATGCCTTGTGTTTAATACTTGCCTAAATCCCTCAACTTCTCGTAAAAACTTCGACAATTTCGCAGTCGAGTAATCTTCAGATGTAATAACCTTAAGCTTCCCTAGCTCCATAAATCTGACGTTCTAATGCCCCCCCAACCCACCCCTAACCACCTCCTTCCTCCGTTCGAAGCGTCTGTGCATTTTATCTTCCTAATAACACAAAGCCTCGTTCACAGCCTCGGTGGGCGAGATAACGGAAATTCCTGCCCATATTTTAATAGCTTCTCCCTGCTATCGCTTTGGATCCCAACTCCTCAGGACTGCTTGTGTTCACCTTGGAAGCAGTGCCTTCAGGAGGTTCCCTGAGAAACCCATGACTGGGGCGCGCGTGGGTGCACCTGAGGAATGCTAATATCAGAAATGTTCCTTCCCAATCCCTCCTTTGGTCGACCTTCTCACCGTGCCGGGTTTAGCTGGTGAATACACAATCGACTGCCTGTCATATGCAAGCGGCCCGTCAATCGATCCACAGGGAGCGCTAGCATGTTTCCATGAGAACGTTTCAGAGAATAACTCATTTCTTTTTATTTCTAAATATTTCATTTCTAATAAACACACGGTTTATACCGAGATGCCTATGTTCTACGTTACGAAAGCACAGACTCGGATTTATAATGGTGTTGCTTAATCACAGAAGACCACTGAAGATGCTGCATTCAACCCTCCCCAAAAAAAAAGTCCGAATTTTGAAAACTCAAAATGTAAACATTTAAAACAGCCTCAGGCTGTAAATTCACCTTGCAGAAACTCTTTGCAAAAGGGGAAAAAAAAATTACCAAACTTTTTTACTCTGAACACTGAGGCAGCGTCTGAAGACTTTGGATTTAAATAAGATTATGCAAAACGCATTATGGAAATAGATCGTTTCTGTTTTGTTTTGGTTTGTGTCACAGTGCATGCCTGTCATTTTTCTCTCAGAAACACATAATTCAGTGGAGTTGTTACAGATGACTACACTTCACCCATGTGCAGTTTATAGCCTGTGACTTTGACAAGAAACTGATACCGAATTTAATTGTCACGCGTCTTAATATGCATTTTTTGGTTTACTTAGTCTAAAATTAGTTTGGAGACCCCAGACGTGTACTGATAATTTTTAAATCCATTTAACTCACTACCGAGCTGTTTATTTGCTTTTACAAGTTGCTGCCTGAAATTCTCAATGGGATTATGGACTCCTTAAAAAAATGCAATTGTGTCACATCAGGAATGAACCTGCCGAGGTCTGATAGGATAGATGCCAGCCACTGAAACTTGGCTCCTCACATCAACTCAAGCTCTGCTGCACCCCTTGGAGTTTAAGGTGATACACTGAGGTCTGTGACACAGGCCTGAATTTGTTGTCTGTAAAGAGACAGATATTTTGCTTGGTTTGGAGTTTGTAGGGGACTAGCCAAGTTACCCAGGGCTGAACCGAGTGAAAAAGATCCAGCGATGGGAAGGTAAAAAGTAATAGAAAATTAAACAGTAAACTGTTTTACCAGTAAAGTAGTTGAATTTAGTATATTTGTACTGTTAGTGCTGTCAGGCAGGTGGACACTGCAGTGGGTTTGCCGGTTGTAGACCAGCGGTTACGCGAAACCGTGGATAATACTGAAAGCTATATACAAAATTATATTTGTGTTACATGCATAAATACAGTAAAGTTTAATTGATAAATTACGCACAGTAACACATTAACAACATTAAATAAGCAATAATAAAGTGTATAAAGGGCTTTCTAAACACAAACACTGCAATAACAAAGGGACAAAGAAGGTGAGTCAAGTACTGGGTGCATTTGGGCTGCTGGATTTCACCATGTTATGTCTTGTATACACTTGGTGTGCATTTTGAAACTGATGAACTGTTTATTTCTTTCCAATTTATTTTTCTTTTTTTTTTGGGCTGCGGATACTGAATCAGCATATACGGAGCATGACTGTATATACCTCCAAGCTCTATTACTCTTACATTACTAAAGTTTGCCGTGCTCTGTGTGTGTGTGTGTGTGTGTGTGTGTGTGTGTGTGTGTGTGTGTGTGATGTATCATTTCTTATTCATTTTTACACTTTTGCTTGCTCACATACAAATGGCTCATGTGATTGAAAATGCAGATGGCGGCCAAGCACACGCTGGTCATAGTGACACATACAACAGACAGCAATCCTTCAGTATTGGAATCTTTATTTGCCCCTGAAAACATGTGAGATACCGGTTTTTCTCATTTCTAGTTTCCATTATTTTAAATGTGGAAAAACAATAAATAATGCGCTCCCAGCCCATCAGAAAACACCTATGTAGGTATCAACCCATGACTTCAGCAAGACAAAACAGTCTGAACACAAGCGGCCTTATTGGAAAACACGCAATTTTGTAATTAGTTTGCATATTTATAACACATGGTAGAGTACGTACAGTGCAAGACATTCCACATGTTAGCATTGTCGCCACCATTTAAATACAGAGGTTTATTTAAATTAAAATAATTTTTGTTTATTTAATTTCATTAACTAAATGAAATTTAGTTAAAAATGTTGGAAATAATTTAAACAAATGAGGCAAACAGCTTTTACCGTGTACTTGTAGAGCAAAGTGAAGAAGAGAGGCTGGCGAGGTTTGGTGTGTGGAGAAAGGCGGTTGGGTCAGTTTTCAAGATTGGCGGTGTGGAGGAGAAGTGGAAGCAATGTAAAAAAAGTCAGAATGGAACTTTGTTTGCCGTAACACAATTTTCTTGGGTAAATCTCTTTATAACCTGCAGCAACATCTTCAGTTGTGCTGTTGAGCGAGGCTTCTCATCTCACTATCATGTTCTATAAATAGTGAGATCGTTACGTTTGCTTCTCTAAAACCAACAGAAGAAGGAATTTAGGTTCTTACTCCTCCTCTTCCTTCGAAGACTGATGGCCATTCAGGTGAATTATCAAGGTTAAATCATGGTATGTGCAATAACTCAGAAACAGCCAGTATGAGACTTGCAAGGAAGCAAAGAAACTGGCGTGCATGTCAAACATGATGGCTCTGCAACTTACAGTACAGTTTATTGCAATGCATACAGTATTTTTTTTACAATACACAATACTGTACAATATTTTGTAATGCATTTTTAAAATTTATTTAAATTTTTTATTGACATTTTGTTTTTTTTATTATGGATAAGCTTCAGATTAAAATTCATTTATACAAAATAGATATTTATCTATCTTCCTTTTTGTCTGTCTTTCTGCCTTTTTATATATGAATTATTTACTTTACTTGAAGCCCAGCAAACTCCAGCAGTGGGTGTGTGCAGTGCCTGCGTTATGCAATAGAGGGAGAGGCAGAAAGAGATGAGAAAGTGAAGCAGGAAGTGCAGCTTGTCGAGAGGCCACTTCTAAAACCCGGCAGATCTTCTGTGCTTTCCTGTGTTTTTTGTTTTGTTTTTTTGTCAAGGCAGGAATGGGAGGTGGCTGCATAAAGCTGGGAGAAAAGGGGCAGCTGGGATAGGATTAAACACTGGCATTCTGTGGTGTTCGTCTCCTGTCCAAAAATACACCACTCCTTCAGGGAAAGTCTGCAGTTTGGCAGCAAGCGCTCTCAGTACTGGGCAGAGAGGATTTGCTTGTAAGTCATTCAGCTTTGTGTAATAGTCCCCCGTATGCTACATTCTGGAGAGGCATCTGCCGAAAGGCGGAAATGTGTTTTGTACTATTAGTGTGTGTGCATGCTGATTTCCTAAAGAGATATGGGGGCAGAAAGAGAGTAAGGCACAGAGGGATATGCTTAGCAAATCAAAAACATTCCCATTTGTTTATCAACTATACCCCTTAGGTATATATTTAAGTGTAGTTAGATGTTTTTGCTGAAGTGTAGTAATATAATGCTCTTTTTTTGGCTACTGTGTCGCTGGTCACTGCAGTGCACAGTATGACAAAGCTGCCAATTAAATAAGTGTAGTGTTTCCCCAAACGTTATGTAACATCTACATACTGTACCTACCTCTGAACTTCAGCGAGACATCACATCAGCGACAGATCCATTATCTTACCTAGAAAGTGTCCTTTAGCAAATGTGGGGTAGAAAATGCATCCATCCATCCATCCATCCATCCATCCATCCATCCATCCATCCATCATTCATTCCTTCCATCCATCCATCCATCCATCCATCATTCCTTCCATCCATCCATCCATCCATCCATCCATCCATGCATCCATCCATCCATCCATCCATCCATCATTCCAACAAACAGATGAGCCACAACTAGGCAATTCTCATACAAAATCAACACTGGTGTACAGAATGTCATCCCATAAAACACCACTTATCAGACTTTGTCTCAAATGGGCTACAACAGCAGAAGACTGTGTTGAGTGCTGATGTTGTAAGTGGGAAAAACAAAAGTACATCTCCAGATCAAAACTAAACTATCGGGGAGCGGAGAGAAGTTGCTTGGTCAGATGAATCCAGGTCCTCTTTCCATCATATTGATCAGAATTTGGCACAAAAGACACTGAGTTCATGAAGTCATCTTGTTTGGCACCAACAGTGTGGTGGCAGCAGTGTGATGGTGTAGGGAATGTTCTCCTGGCACAATATAGGAACCCTGATATCCACTGAAGAGCATCTTAATGGCACAGTGAAACTGAACATTGCTGCTGACCAAATTCATCCCTTCATGGGGACAGTTTATCCACATTCAGATGGACAGCATAATAATGAATGATGTCACAAGAAATGCATAATTTCTAAGAACATGACAGTAGCTTTTTTCAAGTGCCAGTACAGTTTGCCGATCACAACCTTATCAAGCATCTTTGAAATAAGGTGGAAAGGGCTCTTTGCACTAAACCGTCTACTTTGCAGTAACAATGAAAACACCATCATTTCCACATGATACAGAATTGCTGCACAATGCATCCAGCATCTTGTAGAATCCATACCTAGATGTGTACAAATGCACGCATATCACATCCTTACAGTCCTAACGTCACTGCTGTATAGAGGGTGTGAGATGCTCCGATGACTGAACTACAAACCCCCTAGGCTGCTTGTACGTTCAAAGGAATGCTTTTTGGAAGGTCCTCTGGACTCTCTCACTCCCACAGAAAAGTTTATTGTTCGCATCTGTGAGTGGAAAGTCTCACAACGATGAATGGACCTTTTCAATGCCTAAGGACTCACCTGGAGGGCAGAACTTCTGGAAAGCATTCCATGTATGTGGTTGTTAAAAGTTTACAGTGAACCTGATGCCACTTAACTGCAACAAAGTCTGTTGGGAAATTTCTCCTGGCCTTGTCTGTCTCCAATAAAGCATCTCATGAGGAGGCAGATAGCTTCAAACCTTCCTTTTCCTTTTGTACCATTGCTTTTATTCGATTGAGGTAACCATCTTAGGGCCTTCCCTGGCAGATTATATGACTTTATCACAGACTTGTTTCATTGAGGTAATTTTTTCAGTGTCTGGCAGACCTTCTGCTAAGCACTTGATTTTCAATGAGTTGCATGTTTGGACCTCACCTCTAGGTCCAAATTCTAGGTTGAATAACACTAGCAGGACTTTACTGTCACTAATGATGCGTTTGTCTATTGGACAGAGTAGATTCAGTTCTATCGCTACGTCCAGCACATCCAAAATTCTCTCCCACAGGCTTAACTTTGCACTCAGAGTTGACCTATCATCTTGAATTCATGTACCAGAAGAATTGTTCTTGCATTTGGCACTATGTTTTGTCTTCTCTTTTCTATGCCTAGGGTAAGCCGAATTCCCATACGGCACAGAGGAATGGGTCTGGGTTCATGCCTGATTTGTGCTTGAAAGAACCGTACTAGAAACTGGCTCCTAAGTATCCTGGTAGCTCTAAGCTCATCCGTCAGATTAACTCATCGTGTATTGGCATATTCTGTAAAGCAGATCTGTATCTCTCCTCTCTTTCATATCACTTCTGAAACTGGAAGTCTGGCCTGTTGCTCACAATCTTCTATGGATTTCAACGTGGATCCCGGGTGTGCAATGCAAAGCTTCTGTACTTGTCACTAGGCTATGATTACCTAATGTATTTGGGATACTGTGGCCCTGTGGAAGATGTTCTATGCCCTAATTTATTTTTGCTAAACTACTGTATGTATGATCCAAGACACCCATCCAAACCATCCAGATTTTTGCACTCACGAGCACCCAGCAAACAGGCTCTCTTTCACTGTTTCCTTTGAGTGGGAATCCTGGTTAGGATCTGACCCTGAATGAGGTGAAAGCCCTCTAAAAATGCACTGTTATGAGCACTGCTAGTCTCCACATCCAGATGTTATCTTGCTACAAAGAATGAAGTCAGTCAGGGAACTTGCTGGAAGCAAATTTGTGCTGACATTAACTGGACTAGAACTTTACCATCGGAACGGGTTCTCTTTTTGTCCCACGTCTTTTTTGTTGCAATATGTTAGTCCATCTACGGAGACTTAGTTAGCCCCTGCATTCATTCTTTCACAGTCAAGCATAATCCACCATCATAAAAACACAATTGTTGCTGCTGATCAAGCTTTTTTATTTTACTAGTCATCTGGGAGTTCAGTAAAAATGAGTGCCGCTGTTCACATCTTTATTCTTTACAGCCTATTAAAAAAAAAAAAAAACGACTTTCGGCTGCTCCCGTTAGTGGTCGCCACAGCGGATCGGCTCGTCCGCATATTTGGTTTGGCAGATTTTTACGCCGGATGCCCTTCCTGACGCAACCCTCCATTTTGTCCAGGCTTGGGACCTGCACAGAGGTGCACCCCCTTGTGGCTGGATTTGCTTTACTTAATCTGGACAAGGTGGTTGGTGTTCAGGTTAATGCCAGCTAGTAATTCTGATTCATCATAATAGCTGCTTTACACAGATTACACACAAAGTGTGAGTACGTGAGGGTCATTTTTAAGACTAATCCTAGTCATTTAAAATTTTAGCAATTATTTCGCTATATTATTTATATACTGTATATAGATATAAAAAATTTGACACATCCCGACAAGGTGTAAAGATGACATAAAGTTTAAATGAATGATTGGTTATTTGGTCGGTGCAGTTACTTCCTCTGCATTTTGCCAGTGGATTCCAGGAATCAATAATGTGGGTTCACAATCCATAAACAAAGGTTATCCAATTCAATAATAAAAAATTCCGCCTCATGCCAATTTTCTGATTGCAGCTAGTTTATCATTTCGAATTCTCCTGCCTTCGGTAACCTTCTGCGGCACCGGTTGCATTTTTGCTTTGCACACCCTTTTAATAGCCGCTGTATATTAAAATCGCCACTTTAAAATCAGAACACGAACAATCGCCCAACACCTCTGTGGCGCCCAAGCTTTTGCCAAACTGCTTTCAAACTCAAACTGGCAGACACCTCAGTAATTCTGTCACCTAAACAAATTTCTAGGAGTGGAGCTCAAGTTGTCTCATTCCAGCAGAGCTGAAATACGACAGTTGCTCGGGCACAGCAACCGTATGCACATGGCATTCAAAATTGCTTGCACGTTAAACTTCAGGCGTACAAATCTTTGCTGTGTTTTCATTAAGCCAATAACTTGTTTGTTGCTGAGCTTTGTTGTTTTTCCCTTTTTTTCTGTTTTCTTACTCATTAATTGTTAGTGGCTCGCAATGTGTTTAAAAAACGTCCAAAGCTTAACAATCTTTCCACATACACAATATTTTCAGTCTCACAGATTGAAAATCAAATGTATTGATTCCATAAAGAACTAAGGCAGAGGACGTCCAAAGCAATATGCAAGGTTTTATTTAGGATCTAAACCTGAGATTTCAATCATACACTCTTATAATCCACGCTGCTATGAGCCATGAGCTTCTCGATACGTTCATCAGTATGACCACCACATGGTGATTCCAAGCCAAGTTCACTAGAACCTTAAAAACAACATCCTTTCAGAAGGTTTATTCAGTTTATTCACTATACGTCAACAATAATGTTACTCCCAGGAACCGTGCACAAAAGAATTTTATTCCTGAAATCACAAAATGCTATATCACTTGGTAAGTTTATAGCGCAGCCCTTTTCTTTCGATGATAATGCTTACTGAAGGAACAGAAAATATGCATTTGCATTCAAATGACATAATTCCCAGTTGATCCCAGCTGTTGACTTTGTGTTGTTCTGCATTTCATTTGGGTTTCTTGTAGACATGCAAGAAAGCAGAAATGAGCTAAGCAGAGCAAGGTAGAAAGAGGCTGAAATTGGCCCGTTTTGCAAAGTTGTACCTTGAGCTGTGGAAACCCACGGCCGAGCTGCACTAGCGCTCCCCATCAGCGTTTGCCCAGGCAGCTCCGTATGTATTTTTATTTGCTCCAGGACGAGCTGCAGATAAGGGGTATCGCATGGGGAGATGTTGCACCCTCCGTATTAGTGGCGTGCATCAAATATCACTTCCTTTCGACACCACAAAGTTCTGTGGCATGAATAAAATTTATATGACTCTTTCTTTTTTTCCCAGGAACACAGCCTATCTCTCTTATTTCTGTTTTGTGTATCTTTGCAATTATCTTCAGTTTGTCGGAAAATAGATTTCCCTGCTGAAGTGACACAAAATGAGAAAATCTAGTACATTCCATTTCTGGTTTTTTTATGAAACTGTCACACATTTTATGTCATTTTCTAAACATTGACCATTTTTGCCAGAAAAGTGTGATCTGTGCGTTGCAGAATGTATTGCTATAACGTTTTCCTCTTTAACATCTCTCTCTGCATTGTTTACTCTGTTATTACCATGGTTATAGCACTGACTTAATCCAGCTTTGCTTACTCCCTTTGCCTGGATGGGATTCAAGCTGAGAGATATACCTTTGCCTACAGCCTCTAATCTGTCAAAATCCTGCAAGGGAATTCATTGCCGTCAGAGATTTGAAAAGGAAGTGCAATTTCTCTGTGGCACGTGTGTGAGTCAGGATCAGAGGACACGGGAGCTGCTTAGGCCCAACTTGCTCCAGAACCCACATAGAAACCATTATCTGCATTCAGCAATATGAAATGAGTCTGTAATTCCTGAGGGGGCAGGATGCTAAAAGACCTAATTTGACAGAACAAGTATAACTATAAAAAGTGTTTATATAATCATCAGAGGATTTAGCTGAAAACTTGAAATGCCTAGAATAAAGCTGGTTTACAGCAGCTCTGGTCATGACTGCAAATGACTGATATGTTCAGCAATAAGAGGTCTTGAGTGCAGTGAAATATGTCCAACTTATTCCTAATAGTAATGTGTTGAAAAAAGACTTAAAATGGTGAGCAATTTATTTGTCTTGCTTTTAAAAGGGCTTTGTCTCGTGTAACCTTCTAGCAAGGCTATTTTCTTCTGGCGCTCATTGGAAAGGAAAGGCCTTATTAGGAGGACACAAAATGCTATTTTATCATGCACTGAAGCCTAAAACAATGGGGCTGCAGCGTTCTGGGTGGCTTCTTTCCTTCATCTTCCTGAATAATTACCTCCATTGTCGTGCCAATGACACTGAAAGTCCCGGTCGTATATATTTAGGAAGAAGGTGTCACAAAACACCTGTCGTCTCGATGTTCCAAACACCGAAAGGACTTTGTCATTCGGTGTCCAATAAACCTGTAAAGGCCAAGCAAAGATATAAATCTGCACAGCATACAGTCTGTTTGTTACTGTTCACATTCAGACAAGAATCCGGAACAATCATCGCTTCTTTTTTAGTCTTTCAACCTGGTTATTCTGCAGTCCTACTCGGTTTTTAGACGTAGGCATGTTGTGTGACTGACCTCAGCAGCTTTGCATGTCTCCAGGTGACACCATTAAAATTCTCACGACACCCTACAACGTGCTCACTTCACCACTTGCATTTGTTCCCACTCCAGATTAGCGAGTCCGATTTTGAATACCTTAACAAAGTGGGACCTTTCAGGAATCACAGAATAAACAGTTTGGCTTTAATTCCCCAAAACAAAGATTTAATACATTTGTAACCTCTTCAACAGGCAGCTGTGAACCTGCACGTTTTGCCAGCTATGAGGAAGGTGGAGGTTTTGTGTCCGACTCCAGCTATAGGGGCTGGAGAGTGGGAACGAGGACCAAGGGGATGGGTTGTTGGACTCGGCCTGTCCTGCTTGGTCTCACTGCCCAGGTTGAGTGATTCGACAACACGCTCTGCTCCACATCTCCTTATGTTAATGGAACGTGGGTGGAAACCAGTTGTCCTCAAGGAATGCCGCAAAAGAGCACAAGGTAAATGCCAGCGAGTGACAGATTGAGGAGATCTTGTGAACGAGAGCAGCCTCTCTGCAGTCCTCCTCCATGCCCTCCCTCCAGCCCCGGTGTCCTTCCTATAGCTGAGCACTGCTGCTCTTTAATCGCAAGAGAAACGTACAGATGTCTGTAGCGCCAAGAGACCTTTCTGCGGTTCGTTGGCTATTATTAAAAAGGACGGCAACACGAGCTGAACTAGAAGTACGTTGTCAGCTTGTTAGTTTGTGGTTTTTTAAAGATGTTTCCCGCAAAATGTTCTTGTCCTTGGTAGTGATACGTAAAGACCGTTCAAGGGAAAAAAATGAAAGCACATTTCCTGTGGCCAGCAGGCCATGTCGAATTTGGAGTCATGCCGGGTTCCTCAGCCACTGTTGCGGGATTGAAAGTTAAAGGAGTAGCTGTGGCTGAGAAGGGCATCGCCCAGTCGCTGTGATGATTAATTGATGTGAACTGCAAATAATTGATGCATGTAAATTGCAATATATATGCGAAATGATCTGTTTTAAAACATAAAAGAAGACTGTGAAGTCTGCAGGATATTAATTACCATTGGAAAAAGAACATGTAAATTGTCTCTAATAAGGATTATGCAATTATTTCGATAATAAAGATAAAGCACTGAATTACAATCATAATGGACTTTCTCGGTAGTTGTCCCGATGTTTAGCACACTGAAGGAAAACGGTCTGCTTTGCTTGTGTAATATTGTCTGACCTTCTCACAGTAGCGTATCGCTGAACGTGTGGGGAGTCAGAATCAGGATTTCTCTAACCTGTGAGCTGTCGAAGAGTTTCATTATTGAGCGAGAAACAAGCCAGTTCACTCTAATTTCAGCACAGTCAGAGGTTTAGCACAATTTACACCCATTAATGAACGGGAATCTGTATGGAGATTCAACCTTCTTTGGATGCGAAAAGCCCTTCTATATGGTGGGTGGGACTTCCTTGTTAAATTCCTGCTTTTCTTGGTCTGTTTAAAGGACTGGTCCACTGCTGTATGCATCACACTTTATGGGAAATAAGCATCCACACTCTGGTAGGAAAACAAAGAAGTAACTTGAGGGCTACCATGCTTATTTACGATAAGTGGGGGGTACAGTAGGTATAAACAGACTGGACCGCACCATGTAAGAGAAAGAATTTTAGCCAAATACCGAGAGAGAAACTATCCAACTTTTGACTTTTTGAAGACATTCAGTTGAAGCGAAATTCCTTAATAAGTTTATTCTTTCACAAAGCCATGCACAGGACTAGCCTGGCCCTCACCATGAATGCAGTTTTGTTCCATGGACTATGGATCCTGACTAAGACTGAAGAGATAATGATTGTTTTGGGGTCACATAGGTTACAGGTGGCATCTGGAAAAATTTTTTATTTTGCTACTCAGTGTGGTCAAAAGTGCCATGAGGTCCGGCCACGTTTCTCAAGCTGTGCCGAAATTACATTTCCCAGAATAACCAATGCTGTTCCACTCTTAGTGCAATTAGTACCAATTCATGCTTGAAAATTGCATGCAAAACATTTACATTTACATATTATTTTGTCATATTCAGTCGGCAACCAAGCACATCCGAGGAACTAGAGGATTGGTGGCTGAATTAAGAATTGGAGAACTGTACAGTAAGTAGACTTAGCCGTGCAAGTGTGCATGCGGCCACAAAGAGATGCAACACCAAACACTACATCGTGTGGTTAAAACCCGGTATAATAATGTGTTCAGTGTGTGCCCAACTGTGATGCTTCACACTGAACTTATTTTGTAGAATGTAGTCTCTTAATTTGAAAGCATTCTACTACACTCACCTATCCTGTCCAGCTATAGTGCATATAAGGTTCATTTATCCCCGTGTCTTTGTACTGCATTCTTTAAAAGTTAAAATTTTTCCTTTTAGAATGGCAAAGGATTTCGTGCGGTGGGGCTACTCTGAAGCCAAATAGAGGTGGAAACGCTCTTCTGACTGAGGTCTCATCAGGCATGTGGCATCCCCTGCGCCCCGGTAAGTAACACACATCTTTGACGCATGCTGGACACTGCAGCCCCTATTGCATGTGTTGTTTTTTGTGTGTGTTATGCGTTTTTAGCAGCAGGTGTAGGTCCAATAAATTAAAAGCAATAAATGTATTTATTAATTATTCTTGTCATATTAATACATTCTATTGTTGTACTAAGCCTGCATTGCATGTGCATGTGTTTTCAAATGTTATTTTTGTCTCTGTAAATATGTTAACTGTAGTTAGGGTAGTGGAGGTTAGTTTTCAATTCTTTTACCAAGGGGATGATTTTAATATTTATTTAAATCCTTTTGATTGACTCTTTGTATGCTAGATTTGTTGTCTGTTATATTTGTTTAATAGTTTTAATAGGGGAAGACGTGAATTTTAAGGAAACAAAAGGTAGGTTAGTTGCATGGCAGCACCCTGGGAACAGGCCAGTGGACAGCCCCTCTTTTGCTGGGAACAGGTTTTAACAGACAAAGATGATGAGTGGAGAATTTGAAACTGCCAAGTTGGACAGTTGGTTGTACCTGACACATTGTGTGGAGGTACTTCTCTTCTGAGCCGTTGAGAAGAAAAAAACGTTTTATTTTCATCATACAGATGGTGCCCGAGTTACGATGGTCTGACTTAAGATTTTTCAATTTCACGATGGCATGATAATGATATGCATTCGTACTTCGAATTTTGATTTTTTTCCCAGGAAAGTGATATGCGGTATGATACTCTCTCGTGATGCTGAGCAGTGGCAGTGAACTACATCCCCCAGACTACCATGCGGTGGCCAGTGTATACAACCGATACTCTACAGTATTCTGTGTTGGTAGTGTTTTTTGGATACCCCCCATATCTACGTTGTGTTTTGTGGCACCATCATGTCTACAAAACGCCCACCTGCGTCTGTGTCTTCTGAAAGTGGCATGAAAGCTGCAAGCCCGTAATGACTTTTAAGGTAGGCTAGGCTAGGCTATGATGGTAGGTGTTATGGCATGGGTTGGGGGAAGCAATCGCGAGACACCACAGTAATAAGTTTAAGTTCTATGAACCTCTTTACTGAGTGTTTTTCTGACAAAGAGCGTTGGCGTTAGCTGGGAGTTAGTGCTAAACATTAACAATCGGCAGTAAACAAAAACGGAACATGCCGCAATTCAAAATAAACAAAATACAAGGTCTTAGCAAGGCAGTGGTTGTAAGAAAATTCACAAGGGGCAGCGGAAACTGAGCGCTGACAGGAAGTCTGGGTAGGAACTAAATTCCGTCCACTTTTGGTTCCTGCGCCAATCAGTTTCCAGTCAGTCATCCAGTCAGTGCTCAGTCTGAAGACAGGGGCTGGAGAGACTGCCTACATTCCATTGCTGAAGTGGCCACAGGCATGACAGTAGGTTAGATGTATCAAAAGCATTTTCGACTTATGATGGGTTTATCGGAATGTGAACCCATTGTAAGACGGGGAATTGATAAATTACCCTGGCTTTTTAAGGTTGAGTTCAAAAAAAGTTTTTAATAAGCTGAGAATTCTTGATGCTAAATGTACGCATTAAAACAAACAAATTCGGTTACAAGGAGGCTGGTTTTATTTAGTTAAAACATTTGCATAAATGTAATTGTGAGTAAGGTTGAAAAGTGACCTCCAGAAGTGTTCGGGAAGGACTGTGTTTATTTCCTCTGAGTACCGCTGCTAACATTTTTGGGATCCTGACACCTGATACACCTGTTACACCACTGAAAGTGTCGGGGGGAAACTTGACCTTAATTTTTGTATTGGGATTCATTTTAAAGCCAGTATTTGTCAAAAGAAGTTAGTAGCCTTCCTATTTAGATTTAATAGTAGCTGTCATCAGTTGCAATGCTGACCAACTTTGGCTTTTGCACAGTGGGAACATGCCAGTCAGCCACCTCACAGATGCACTGCGCCAATGCGGCAGAGAGCACACGGTGACCAAGCGTTCATATGACAGGCCTGAGCCGGAGACCAGAGGCAGGAGGACAGGGCCGTGCGGAGATGAGTCCTGGTGTGGCAGGCAGACAGATGTTCGTTCCTCACGCCATACAAACCGAGTAACACATTCATTGTTTCTTGCATGGAACATTTGGCACCCCGTGGTCCTCATTATTCATTGCATGACGTTCCCAATAACAAGGACAGATAGCGGACGAGGTTTGGACGCAATGCTGTGAAAGAAGCGCCCGGCCACTTGGTTGCTGTCAGACCAGCCTGGTGTTTCCTTTGAGCATCACACGTTGCCTCGTTTGTTTTGTCTCCGCCTGCCTGAAAATAAACAAGTGGATAGATAAATAAATAAATAAAATCGCCATCGCCTGACAAACAAACAGTATTTATGTTTCCACATATCCATGCAATAACGTTTTAATGCATAAAAATAAACTCCCGTACCCATCCAGATTCCACCTTGCGGTGCAAACCCTGTATAATCTCTAATCTACATGAATTTACATGTGCACACACTGTACGCTCATAAGCATATTTTTGTGCATTCATTGTGCACATTTTGGGCGCTTGCTGGTTTTGACACAGGTTAGATGTGTGCACTGCACAGATACTCTCCATCTTTTTTATTCCTTTCTTTTTTTTTTTTTTTTACCTGTCCTTTTCATACCAGACAATCCTGCACACAATGTAGAAGTGCCTTATTTCCCAGGAAGAAGTACAAAAAAAAAAAAAAATCTGAAAATCCTGCTGTTGTGTGTTTTCCACTGCCCTGTTGCCGCCGTGTAAGAATTAGCAAAACCGGGGATTTTTGTCTAATGCGTTGCGCAAAGCACAGGATTTGTAGGGGGGAATAGAAACGCTCAACAAAGAGTGACCACGAGAGACGTATAAGATTGCTTCTGAAAACATCCTGGTGAGCAATTAATGAAGGAAACTGGAAAATACAACAGCTGAGAGAGAGAATAAAGACAGAGCTTGTCAAATATTTCCCCCTGATGGTGTCCCTCTGGATTATTCTGTCCTCTTCCCGCCATCAGATCTGCGAAGATTGCTTCTGGAGGCTGTGTGATAGTAGCACTTTTGTGAGTCAGTGCGAGACGAGGAATAAAAACCGACGTTAAAATTCAGTTCCACCGCCCGAACGGACTCAAATCGTGCGTCCCGCAAATCCCTGTTTTCGCTCTCTGTTGTTCTCCAGCGTGTGTTCGTTTTTGAAGTTTGTTTTAAGTTCTCCGCAACCTAAAAGCGGGCTCGCTTTTTTTCGGCTGAGACGTCGCCGTTGCGTTTTTGTTACTTTGTTCCACCCTTAATTTTCAGCGGTGGACGTTCCTTTCCCGTGCAGCCAGCGACGGCCTGGTTGTGATGGCAACCATTTTTACATCCACCTTAATCGGGGCCCCACAGGACAGAGGTGTTTTACATCATAAGTGCGGTGTATTCGGCCTGACAGATGTGCAGTCCCTAATGCAGCCAGCGCTGAGCTGGCATGTGGGCTGTAACTTTATTGCAGACAAGAAAGATGTATGTGTCAGTGTGTGTGTGTGTGTGTGTGTGTGTGTGTGTGTGTGTGTGTGTGCAATAGAGAAACAAGCAAACAAAGCAAACACAAGAGAGGGAAAGAACATTGCAGCAAAATTGTTTGACATTTATAGCTCGATGCACAGCTGAGAGATCGGGGAAGAATATGACTGCAGCAAAAATCCGCTTTGAAGCACAGTTGCCAGGAACCAGAATCTGGAGGCAGGTCATTTGATAAAAATCGCGCCTTTCCTCATTTTAGCCAAAATGCGGCAGAATTTTTGCGCTCAACTTTATACACGAACGCGCGTTTCCATCCATGACACCGCCTCCCTGCAACGCCTGTTCATCTAGGGTCGCGATGCTACAGCCCAAGGGAAACCCCTGCAGACCCGCAGAGCAAAGCAGCCAAAGTACGATTTACCCGGGTGGCGATGCGGCACCGGCGACCTACGGTACGCGTGGGGTCTCTAATGCATCCGTGCGTCAGCTGTTTCGGAATCACCCCAAAAGTCCCACTTCCCTTCAGGCGGAGCGAAACGCGGTCCCTCTGCTAGGGCTGCTCTCCCGTCTTTTCTTCTCCAAACCGCACTTCATCCTTTGATTAATAGACCAGAGAGAAGAAAAACTCAATCTTAATTAGAAAAGAAAATCTATTATGTGCTCTTCTGGATAATTTGTTCCGACTGCGAAAGCTATTAAGAATACAGGGGTGTTAGGTTGGAAATGTGGTTACCTACAAAGGAGGCCTGTATTTTAATTTGCCGTTGTTTTAAGAGTCATGGAAAACGGTGCCTTTCGCGGCCGTTATTTCAAAACGTCCTCTCTCGGAACCGCAGGAAAATCCACACGCCGAGAAGAAGGCAGCATTAAAATCGAGCTGTTTCGTTTGACTGAGATTACCAGGTAATGAGAAAGGATTTTAAAAGTTAGAAGTGTTTTTTTTTTTTTTTTTTTTTTTTTTAAAGCGGTGTATTGTGGAGTTGTGTGTAATGAAGACAATTTGCAAGAGAACAGATGGTGGGTGTTGATGTTCTTGTTGACAGGTAGCATGTTGTCAGCGCTTGGTGCTGTTATCATACAGAGAACAGCAGCTTTGAGTCTTAATTGGGACCCAGAAGGATTTCGCTTCAGAGCTGGGTGTGGAGGAAGAGAGCATCGCCCAGACAGGGAGCAGCCAGAGCCGGGGAGTATTAAAGAGAAATGCACATCAAAAAAACACACCAGCTGGTCCAGGCTTTTCCTGAAAAGAGGAGACGGGCTGCAAAGTTGGGATTTGAGTGGTGTGAGCGCGCAAGGAGATCGAGCGATTCCTTTTTTGTCGTTGCTGGTTAAGAAATTATTTCATTTTTTAACTTTATTTATATATTTATGCTTGTTAGCTTGTGACATGACCAGTGCACCTACCAAGAACTATCTTGCAAATTCCTAAAAAGATGCACCCATAAAAGCAGTTACAGTTTTAGGAGCTTTCTTCCATACATAAAAAAATATGTATTTCTATTATTATTATTATTATCATTATCATTATTATTATTATTATTATTATTATTATTATTATTGATTACAATGACGACGATGATGATGATAATAATAATAATGTGCTATTATACTACAAATACTATTCATTACAATAATTGTTATTATTTAACCAATAAATCAACATATAATGTAATCAATAATAACTGCATATATATATATATATATATGGACATTGTTCAACACACACACACACAAACACACACACACACACACACACACACACACACACACACACAAACACATATTTTATTCTCAAAGTCCCAGACAAAGTTAGCTGACACACTGGGGAAAACTGCTTTGAGGTAAGTTGGTCTGACTTCTCACTCTGCTCCTTGGAGATTACTTACCTCCTCAGCATTTGGCAAGTGCCAGGGATGCGTGTGAGCGTATAACACGTATGTGCCGTACCCCCCAGAATAGGTGCTGCGTGGTAAACATGCACACTCGGGTACCAGTGCAGTCTCCTCTTCTGCTCTAAATTTTGATCTGTTCATAGGCATCATTGGTTAGAAGATGTACTTAGTGTACATGATGCTCATGTACCAAATTATTTATTTTCCATGGATGTTGATTTTAATCGCTACAGCTTATACGCGTTGTGCTCATGTTGATTCGCTTTGCCCTGCTGCGCCTATTAAACCTGCTGCTCAGACGAATACCTTCCTGCAGTCTGATGCTGCAACCTTTCGGTCAGCAATGAAGTTTGGTAGCTACTCCACCATCTGCTGATCCCACACCGCATCCCACCGGGAGCATTGCTGGTAGCCATGGAGACCCAGCGTAACTTCCATCATCCGCACACTTCTGGGGACTGTGTCCTCCACGTGCCTGGAGGAAATGTGTTCTGTACATCTGTGTCCCATACTGTATGGAAGCATGGAAAACATCAGCGCTACGAGCAAGTGAAGCCACGAAATAAAGGCATCGTGGCGTTACTGGAGGACATCATCTAACTTTCCAGATTCCTAGAAGCACAAATCCATGATGATAGGTCAAATATATTGATTATATCAAACTGCATGGGGACTTTAGATCTTCAGATGCAGCCTGAATGGCTGACTTTTGTTCTTCAGCTGACAGAATTTGCCCACAAAAAGAATCGTCTGTTGCCATTTTGTCCATTACCTGTTTGTTTATTCACCATATGGCCCAATTAGTGAGGTAATGACCTGAGAACTCCCCAGAACTCCTTCTTCGCAATGCATCCCAGAAAGTCTCATCCTTGTTGCTGTCACCAACTACTCATTTCCTGCCAACCTCGAGCACGCACGCCCCACGTCTACCTTCTAGCACGGCCCGCAGGCCCACGCACACGTGGCTGGGTCACTGTGGCTGGGTTTCGGGGAGGTCTGTTCCCCATCCTTTGCGCTGTGAAGATAGTCATCCTCAGGCTGGAGCTGGAATCCCCCTTGTTTCTGCCGTACTCACTAACCTCTCCTCAAAGAGTGCACGCGCTGTCAAGGGAGTCCGCAGCAGTCGTGCGAGCGGTACAAGCGTGGATCTGATGTGAATTTTTAAATGAAGGCTGGATTTGTGCATGTCTAATAAAATCAAATTGCTCTTCAATTACACAGTATCTGCTTTCGGGAGTTTTTTTATGGGGACTCCGCTAGTGAATTTCCACCATTTGGCCACTGGCTCATTGAAACAGGAGTAGATTGAGTCGATTGGAGCCATTGTCGCTCGAAACCATGGAGCACTTTGCCTCCTACGAAGAAGAGCTTTCACCTTAGCAAGCTGCTCAAAATGCTTTAACCGTGTTTTGGATCAATTAACAGACACAGCAGTGCTGTGTTTAGCACTAGCGTCGATGGGCAGCTTTAGTTCCGTTCCTGCAGCACAGAACAAGAGACAAAACGGACGGAAGACCTTCTGGTTTTCCCACACACCGCTCTTGCCTGGTTCAGATCATTGCTTGGTTACTCAGGATGGTTCACATGATTTAGTTTGCCTGGTGCCTGGCTTATTTCCTAAAGTATTAAATCCTAAATAGTTAAATAATGCAACCTTGGCATCATTTTTCACACTTGGCTTTTTGCTTAACATGCAGTTTTAAAGCGTAAACAAAACTGCCTTTTCGACTGTGAAAATGAGAGACTGATACATGCCCTTTGTTTTCATAGTGCTTTAACAGCGCTCGAGGCTCTTTTTACCAACACCGCTGCCGAATGATGGAGGAAACTTAATTGGGGAAAGAACTGTGCTGTTTTGAATTTTAACACTTGCTGCACTGCGGGGTCCTGTCGTCCTCGCGCTTTTGAAAATGACACCGGCCCCCTTACGGCCCCAGCAAATGTTTGGATGCCGACGACGTCAGCGATTCTTTCCAAGAGCGTTTAGGTTGCTGCGAACATCCATGCTCGGGCTTTAGTCTAATCTTATTCATATTTACAGTTCATTCATATTATATCACGTTGTTTGCTTGTTTACTAATGCTGCTCTCAAGCAGGTTATACAAAAAGTTGGATGTGTACTTCATCATATATTTATAACAGATATTTGACAAGGTAAATGTATACAGATAATTATAGTGTTATTATTAAATTATTCTACTAATATATTAATGTAATGATATATTTTTGTCTGCATATGATGGGTGCATAGGAAACTTCTTTATGAAGGACATAGTTTTAGAACTTTATGTTCAGTCCCCAAAACTCACATGTATGAAATTTTGTCGGCCGAAAGAGTGAACATTTTAACGGTAAAGTCAAAATTTATCTTGGCTTTATAAAAGCTTTAATGGCATACATTTAACCAACTTTACGCATATGCGTCTATTAAAGAATCTGAGATTATAATAGCATAAACAGATTTTTGTTTCTTTTTTTGTCGATTTTTGTGAATTTGCCCTTTGTTTCTTGTGGATCATACAAAAAAATGCATTAACTCACACCTTTTTTGCTGGAGTCATTATCTGAAACGCCATCTTTATTTGACTTAGCTGTCGTTTTTCACAGTAATTGTTGCAGACTTCAGAATGAAGCCAATAAAGAAAACCTGACACAAAAGCCCAAACAACCTCCTGCAGCGTAAAGTGATGTAATAAATAGTTAGTCAGCCCATTGTGTGTGTGTGTGTGTGTGTGTGTGTGTGTGTGTGTGCGAGATGCCCTGTATTTATTCAGACAATGTGTTGAATGGAGGAAGGGCCTCTGGTTGTTCTTGTTGAGTCAGGCAATCTCAGTCCATCACTGCAGTGAGTTGTTTTGTCATGGCAGCGGACGCACGTGTCACTGTGGCGGCGAGGACCTCTGAGCTCAGCCAACCCACTCCAGAAAACCCTGTTAGATGTGCGTGCTGGACTGATGAGTACTTTTAGAACAAACAGTGTAGATTTATTTGAACGAAATCCACAGAGTTACGAATCACTGTCACCTTCTGGTCTGGTCGATGCCGTGCTTGTGAATTTGCAGGTGAGCAGCACACGTTGTTCCGTATTCTTTATTTCCTTAATATCCGATATATGAAATGTGTTATTCTGTCTTCGCTACTTTCATCTTCTTGGTAGGCTGGTCTGCGTTGTGCCCACCATTATGTGAAATACCTACTATAGTTTATATGCCCTTGAATAAATGTTACCCTGAGCACAGAAGATTCATGAGCTGCCACTTCAGGACCTCCTGTTCCTTGGCCTTCTGTGGTGGATCCAGTCATCAGGCTAAGTAGTGAGACAGATGTCTTGAACATCATCAGGAATCTGCAGTGTCACATCTGAGCTTAACCGAAGCCGGTGTCCAGTATGGATGACATGGCGGGGCCCCGTCTGGCCCACCACGTACAGGGGTGCAACATGCTGGGTTTCGGGGAGGTCTGTTCCCCGACAACGGCTGGTCCCGGTGATGGAGTGCAGTCGTCCAGCTGCTGCTTCACGCCAGATTAGGCCTCCCGTGGTCAATTTGCTTTTCCTAATGTCAGGTCCCCACTGCTGTTGGATTGTCGGTCGCCTAGCAACGGCGACTGCAGCCAAGAGGGCCAGCCATGCATGCGAAATTCCACCTGCCGCGGTGAGGGTGGGAGGGCCTGTGTGAACTGCTTCCAAATGATCTGTGCAGACTGCAGGAATACAAGGTGCCTGGAAAATCACTGTCAGGGCTTTTCCCCCAGGCCTGCATCCACTCCGGGTCGGGGGGTCGATCTTTTTTTTTCAGCGCACCCGCAGAGCTGAGAGGTTGCGAGTGCAGTCTCAGTCTGTGGGCTCGCTGGGTCAGCTCTGTTCGTATTTATGAGCCGCAATGATGTTTATGTTTTTGGTCCGCGCTATATGTCTCCTCAAGATGCGAGCGGTAGATTGGTTTTGGGTGGGAACGGCGAAGCCAGTCGGCTACACTTGATTACATTTGCAAGGCATGAGGATGCCGGAGTTCAGTGAATCAGGGACCCATTCAGCGTCTAGCGCGTAAAGCAGAACCTGCTGCCATCTTAAGGATTCAAAGGAGCATTTTTCTTGGATATGGCGAAGCTTCGCCCCGGGGTAATATATTAGCGCCGAAAGCTGTCTCCACTGCACAAGTCTCTGCGGTTTGAGGAACCCTGCATTTCATACACATTTATCAAGACACAGATATACACACGCTAGTGTCCCGTGTCCTGTGCTCTCCCACGTTTGTAGATGACAAAAAAAAGAAACAAAACAAAGAATTAAACAAAAGCAACATCTTGTTTATTCTCAGCTCCGTTTGAGAATGTTTCCGCAGTTGGGGATCCCGGGGTTTGAGCAGGTTCAGCTTCCGGTTTTCACTCTCCGGCTCTTTCTGCCGTAGAGTTCTTCTGCTGCTGCTTCCACTCGTCTCTGCAAAGTGGCCATCGCATGATTCTGGATGGTGTTCACAGACAGGTCAAGCTCTGAACTTTTCCCTGCGCCATGAATTCAATTTGATTATAATTGACCCGCTGCCTGAAAGTGGCTTCTTTGGCTAAGGTAATAAGTGCTGATTGTAAATACTTCATCTAGAGAGCAGTTTATATCCATTAATACTTCACCCAGTCTTGGCCAGGAGAGGATTGAAAGCACAGTGGGCCTGATCACTCACCGCTGCATGTTGAGAAGTGGGCTTTTGACCTCTACACCCTCTGACACCTCTGAGCACTTGCATACATTTTACCAGTACAAGTGCATAATTCACCGCCTAGTCTACATTATGAACACATCCTCCAGCCAACATCAAAAAGCTAAAGTTTTTGAGCATGGAGATCTCAGTACACAGTATATCAATACTTTTAATATTGTATAAATAGAGTGATACATTGGGGGAAGGGTGAGGTGGTGCCTCACAGCTCCTGGGTTGCTTGCTTAATGTGGGGTTCAAGTCAAGCTCAGGGCTGTGTGCAGAAGTTGCATGTTTGCATGCCTGTAAGGAAAAAATAGGGTGGAAAAATGCAATGGCAAACCGTGCTTATTCCTCCTTACCTGGAAAACCATGCCTATGGTCACCTACGAGTCAGACATGACTCAACGGCACTTTCCAAAGTCAAGACAACAGAGGAAGCGTATTGCAGTTTGAGGCTGCAACTTTATGAGCTTTTCGCATTCAGATTTTAGATTTTTTTTTGCTCTTTCCTGCACACAAATATGCTGCATCGATACAAAGGATTGACAGGGAGTGTAACAGACATTGTATCAGAGATTTTCAGTGATGTTCGCGTGTGGGCTTTGACTAAGCCTTTCCAGAACTCTGACTTTTCAGGCGAAGCACAGGGAAACCAGACATGAAGGTAAATGCACTCAAGTGCATAATTTATGGAAAGTGTAAAGCAGAGGCAAAGCAGCCCAACACAGTAGGCGCTTTACTGACATTCGTGACTGGAACAAGACTCCTTCCGGGTGGAGGAGTATGGCATGGCTCTTCCCTTCTTAGCTGTCCAGTTACAGGTGTGTCCTCCAGGGAAAGTAGGTAGGAGGACCCAGGAACTGGGCAGACAATCTTAATTTTAGTCTCATCAGACGAAATCTTCACCCACATTCAAGGTCCGTCATCTGAAAATCTTGGCAATTAAATCCTACTCAATATTTTAATTTTAAATCCACTCTAAAACATCTAATGCTTAGCTCATTTTTTAAATTGCAGGTACTTATGAGCGGAAAACAATAATAGAGGCAACTGGCAGGGATGGAGAAGGTGCGCAAAGGAAAGTTGGGCACATATCAGGGGACGGATTTGCGGTGAGGGAGATGGCACAGTTAATTAGAGCTTAAGGTGAAGTTTAGGTGAGACAGCACTGACCTAAAAAGGAAGCGAAGCATTCAGGAAAGACAGCACTGACAGTGGGGAGGACCGGGGTGGCAGCGACGCGAGAAGATGTCTGCCTGACCGCATGACCCCAGCTGGCCCTGACAAACATACACTCACTTCCTCCTGTGCTGCTCAACAATGTGTGGACTCTGTCTATGCTCAAATACCCCTCCTACACACAGAGCCAAATAAAATCAGCTTTGTGACCCCACCTGCTGAGTTCAAATTGGAAACCCAGTGCTAATGATGGTCTCCCCTTTGGCTTGAGCCACGAACCCTATCAGTCTAGAAGTTGCTGCTGGTCCCTAGCTGGCAATCTTCCGTTGGTGCGGTTGGGTCTCAGTTCAGATTTAATCTTTGACACGCCGTGGTTCTCACACGCCATTGTCCTCAGCAACCCAAGGCAACTCGTGTCATTTTCGCCTCTTTCGAAAACGTTCCTCCACCCTACATTAGCCGCGCTCCATTTTTAATATCCGTCCTGTAAAAGAGCCGATCGCGGCACGGACAACTTTGCCCATTGGAGCACGAAGGTCAAGACCTCAGACGGAGACCAGAGCAAAGACTGGCCCGGGGAAATCTTAACTTTGTGTAAAAAGCTGACTACAGTCCACCAAAATTCATATCCTCTACCCCCAAGCCTCCCCAAACCATAATTCTCCTGACATCATAACTCAGCCCGTTCATAAGAAGCAAAGCGCGGATTCCGCATCTCCATATATACAAAAAAACGACAAGGCAAAAATAATGCCGTTTTTTGGGTATTTTAAGGTTTAGTTTCGCAATCTTTAATTAACCTCATAATCAATTAATGTGCTCTGTCCTAATTACTGCTTTACAACCCTTTTAAGCACTTTAAACCTCATTTATATCCTCCATACGTTAAGCGTTCATGCTCAACAACAGATTCTTGGACCCTGCTCAAGGGAGCACATCTTCATAGCCAACGTTTTCTTTTAGCTGAATGTGTGATTGGAAAGCTCAGATGGCTGCAGTCCCAATGTTCTTAATGTTGAGCGAAAAATGTTTTTCAGGGTTTCCGGCAGCACTGGCCCCGCTCCATGCCCCCACCCTTCCTAAGAAAGCTGTCTGTGCTGGTTAGGCGGTAATGCTTATCTGGCTCTGCTCCACTGGCCTAGCCTGGGGATCGCCTCTTCCTCTCCCAAACACTCGTGAAAAGGAGTTGTCTGCCTAATCTTATTTTAAGGTTGGTAATTCCAGGCATGTAGCAAGGGTCCTTCTGGAATGAACTGCAAAGGCCCCCCAGTAGAAAACCTGTGGTGACAGATCCAAGGACACAGACCTATTAAGAGGAGGAGTAAAACAAACACCGAGCATCTTTATACACATTGATGCTTAAAGATCTTTTTCACACATAAAACAGTTTTAAAAACAAGGGCCCAAAAACTGAACCCAGAGGGACATAATGTGAAAAAATATTTAGCGCAAAGGAAAGAAAATCAGAATTTGACTGAATATTGAGACTAACAGAGGGGTTAGCTGGGATTAAACTAACGGAAATGATTTGCCGAATTATTTTTATCATTTTCACGACAAGAAAAATCCTAGAAAGTGGATCCTCTGCAGTTTCTGAATATCTAACTGCTCTCATTCTGGTTTTCCCTTCCAAAGCAAAGTTTTCTAAGGCTCTTGTAACAACATTAGCGGCTATGAACATTTCTACCCTCTTCGAGAGTAAATTAGTCAACCGAATCCTTCAGGGGAACACAAGCACAGTTGTGTGGGGAGCTCACACAGTTTCAGTTCAAGGGGTGCAATAATAAATATAGAACATTTTTGTGTAGTGCAGATATATTTTGCAGGCCACAGAATTACCAAAGTGTAAATGTTTAATGTCCAAGTTTGCTGTCTAGAATCTCTTCATCAGCCACTTCAGAAAACCCCACAGAGAACTGCATCATCTGTCGCGTTAATATTTCAGGGGGGCTCAAAAGTTGCCAGTTAAGTGTAAAAGGTTTCCCCGATGTACCGACTTTCCTCGGACCGTACGACATTTCTGCCGAGGAGCAGTAATACGATTTCAGAATGAAGTGATCAGATGGGTTGAGCCACAATCATCACACTTTGTGTCACGAGGCTGCCCAGTTGAGCTTTCAATCAGGATAAAAAGAGACTCGGATTGTCAATTTTCAGACTCGGATTGTCATTTGCCTAAGAAATGTGAAGAATAAACACGCTCAGTCACCATGCAATAAACAACAGCTGCAAGACAAAAGAAAAAAATGCTCTATATAACCTTTTTCGTCCATTAAGCTCATTATTCAGGACAACACAATTGTTGCTCGGTTAAGAGATACTTTTACTTCTACAACAGGTCTTTTATTCACGGCCTGCTATATTTTCCCCTGTGCACAGCTCACGGACACCCCACTTCATCCACACCAAAAGCAAACTACTGTTAACAGTTTGTACTTTCTTCAGTCTCACTGAAAATCTCAGTCATTCACAACTGTCAGTCAAGTCTTAATATTACAGTTGAAATAGCAGATTCAACTCAACTCAAGCAACTCACAATGTTACATTTCTTACTGCTCTTTCCTTCTCCATACAGCAGAGTAATTTTTACTAAAGCAGTCCAGGGCGACAGCTTTGCACACAGGTATGACAACGTAAGGGTGGGGGTTGGAAATTTGTTGGTGATGCTACAAGACTCTTCTAACAGCATTGTTTCCACGGGCCTTAGCAAGTGAAAGACATGGGCAGTGTGCCAGGAATTTGGCTTGGGCTGGGAGTTTTGGTCACCCTGCAGGCCATTCTGGGTACTGCAAGGCCATGTGCTTCTGTTTACTCCTGTATGCTCCTTACCCCACCTCCCCCACCTGATCTCCATTATGACCTTCATTATTACCCTCCTCATTATCTCCTGTGTGTTTCCAATGGCTTGTTGCTATTGTTTATTATTTTAGGCATTAAAGTCCTGTGTTTGCAGCAGACCCCTGTCAGATTGTGACTGTCTGTGATAGTGTTCTCTGTTTGTGTCACTAGTTTTGCCTGTTGAATTGAACTGATTTCTTCTATGGTTTTTTTTTACCCTGTTCCTCTTGACCTGTTTTTGCCCAACATTTTGGATTGTTTGCTGTTTGTTTCTCTTGACCTGTTTTTGCCCCCCACAAACTGGATGTCCCTTTAATAAGTCTCCTTCCCTGAATTAAGTCTGTGATTTGGTCCTGACACAGTGATTTTGTGCACTTTATTTCTCTTTTTACATCTGTATAACATATATCTGTGGGCCAAATACTGAGGGTTTCTCTCCGCGGTTGACCCTGCTGAATGAAGGAAAATGTAACATTAATGAACAAACTATTGATAATTTTTGTTGCAAATATTATATGTTTGTGCCATCATTTTCGTTGATGAAAACAACTTTTAATTTGCCATTTTAATTAATTATTGATGACATATTTTTCATTTGGGACCTGAGTTTTTTTTTTTTGGTTCCCATAAAAAGTAATGATAATTTTGTCTCCCCACAACAGGGATTCACCACCTTAAACCCTTTATGTGAGGAAATAGTGTTTATGCTTTCATACACTTGGGGATTTAAAACTTCTCTGTAAGACTGTCGGTTCTTCGTGAGTGGCCTCAGATATTGAATGTTCTGTCTGTTTGAGGTACCTCTAGCAGAAAGCAGTGTTCCCAAGGGCTGTGTGTTAGATCCAGTATCACAGAAACAGACATGTTGTACAGAAGACCCTCCTTTACGGGGGTGTTGGAAGGTGGGCAGAAGTCCCCGTTTCTCAAAAAAATGCTGCGCTGCATTTCAGTGACCCCAGGTACCAAACAGCACTTTTCAGCACTGCTGAAAAACTTATCTACATACTTATGGAAAACCTGTATGTTTGCTACTCCAGCCCTTATAGAAAAATTACATAGTGATGTTTAATAAATAGTTTATTTGTTGAATATATATGTCTTTTTACTTCATATGTACATACAGTTTTGAGTGGTGTGAATCGAGGTAACAGACAGAAAAGATGAAAGGTTGTGAGGTGATTGTGTGATACACCATAGTCAAAGTCTTTATTAAATTTAACAGTTCCACCCCAAAGAGTGTGTTCATAAAAAACCCCGAAACACAACACGACGTTATGTTTCCCAACTTTTATAAAAAGAATTGCAGCACCTCATTATAGTTTACAGGTAACTGTAAGCAGTCTGCCCTGTATTCCTTGACCCTGAGCTGTACTGATGTTGCCTCCACAATGTGGGTGGTGGGAAATGCATTTCCTCTGTGTTTAAGGGAAAGGCGGATCCAGAGGAGGAGCTCAAGGGAAACCTCGCTGCCTGCTGGGGATTTTACACGGCCTGGGCCTAGGGGACGGACTGTGTTGAGCTTCTCCGTCTGTCGCTGTGAAAATGAGCACCATTGCACACCCGTTGGTGGCTGCCAAGTCCCTTCAGGAGGAGTGTGTGTCGCCAGCACCAGCATCCTCCCTGCCACCCACATCCCCCATGCGCCCTGTCCCCCTGCACTGTGTTGCCCTGCTGTGATCAAGAGACGTCTGCTGCCCGGGAGGTGAGAGGAAAGTGTGGGGTGAGCAAGGGCCAGGGCTCCATATGGTGGGGATTCAGGAAAGGGAAAACAATTCATTTACATCGCATAGAGCCCTGTGCCCTGAGACTTGAACTCTGTGCCCTGTACCCAGCATCCTGTGCCCCATATCTTGTGCCTTGGACCCCACGCCTTGTGCCCTGTAAGCAATATGCCGCTGGATACTGGTCATTGTAGGTCTAACAGGTGGGATCTGAATGAACTGTTGATTTTATAAGGCAGTGACAAGCACAGTAATCGGCAAAACTTTGTAATTATTATAGAAAGCGTGTTAAAAAAACTATTAAAAAAAGGTTCATTCGGTAATATAGGCAAAAAAATATGGCAATTGTACCATATTTTACATCTCCCATGAGGATCTTACGGAAACTTCAGTGATATGAGGATACAGTATAACAGAGGGAAGCGATGTGGGTGGAGTGAGTGAAACTCGAGACAATCCTTTGCCATTGTCAATAAATTTTATTTAATTTCGCAACTCTTAAGGTATGAAAATATGTTGTCACGATTTATTCATTTCATACTTCTTTTTATACTGTTATACGACTATATTCTGATTAATAACACTAATATTGAAATTATAGAGAATTTTAAAATTTATTTGAGCACACTGCATAATGCGTATGCTGTAATATTTATGTTGTACAATAAGACAATATTATTTAAGGACATTGGAATTGTTAGACGCATGGCTCCTTTTATGCTTTAAAGTCTGACAGGTTGATTAAAATGAAAAATGATGCTGCCGACAGATTAATATACGGATGACTGACATTAGTGATTCAAAGGTGAGCACTTACTGTATATCACACACAAATAAATAAGTGTTGTTTGTCCCAGTTGTAGCTGTGTTCCAAGCCCACTCAGGACAGAAGGTTGAGCAGGGTGTCGGAGCTGTGGAAGAGGGTGACTCATGTTTAGAGTCTTGATGAGGTTTTTGGCTCATTAGGGCACTAACAACCGGAAAAAAGCAAGCCGAGCCGGAATGACTTCTTTTAAATGTATGTGACCGCATAAATTTATCTTTGAGGTTTTAACAGACGAGGCCGCGCGTGGAAATTTGCGGCAGAGATTTTGCTAAGCTGTTGTGGAAGAACACAAACGGCTGACATTTATTAAACATTTTTGCATCGCATATGTTGAGAAGACTCAAAATATGCGGGGATACTGGAGCCACCGAGCCTCTACAAATGAAGCCGTTTGTGAAATTTGTCCAGAAGACGACAGTACAGACGTGTCCTCCAGGCAAACACCCAACTCTGCTCTCAGTAAGAATCAACACAACTCTGAACACCTCATTTTATTGTCCCAACATTCAAAAGTACAAATAATTCAAACACAACAATTTTATGAAAAAGAAAAAAACCAAAATTAAACATTTACAGCAAGTTTTTTTTTCCATTTTGTTTCCAGTTTCAGAAATGACCTAAACTAGCAAGGATAACATGAAGTCATTCATCGCAGTAATATGATTATTAATAATAATGATAATAATAATATTAATAAGAATAACAGGAATTCTAATGATAATTATAATAATTCATAAGTAAGTAATAACGTAAGTAGGAGGGACCATGTCGGCCCAGTGAACTTTTTTCTTTAAAGAGTCCATATTTTTTTCTGATAGGAAAACAAACACATTTAAGGAAAAAATTAAAAATGACAAGAGCCTTGTTCCTCACTTGACCTTCCCTCCCACACTACTATCTGTTGGATTCCGACTGGCAGACTGCCACTGCCGGGTGCTCCGGGGGATGCTACCAGCCATAGAGGTCCAGCCTGCACCTCGGCTACGCAGCCCCAATTGCAGGCGGCCCCGCAGCTGCATACATTCGCACGGGCGCTCGTGACACGTGCTGCCGGGCTTTGGAGGAAACGCCGAGGACTTTGCTCACTTGTCAAAAGGACACACGGCTGGGGTCATTGCATAATTTGAGATCCCAACTGCACAGGAGTGTGTAGCGGGCCTGTTGCAACCCTGTGTTCAGGTTGCCTTGTGAACATGACATGTTAGACATCAGGTACCTGTAACTTCAGTACATGAGAAATTAATGAGTATTTGCATCTGTGCACGTATATATGGAGCACAGACTCCCCGCAAAGACTGATGTTGCATAAAGACCCGGTTCACAACTCCATGAGCTAAACTGTTCCCTGCATCAAAATATAAAAGGGATCACACCTTAGTTTCAAATACATTTATTATTATAGTCTGTTATAATTGTATAAATAATTCATTTGATTATGCTGTAGTGTCTTAAATGCAGGATGTTGTAAAAATGGTTTCATTGGGAAACTATGAAAACTATGCTTCAGACCCACATTTTTGCATAAAGTTTGTCACAAAGCAACAGTAGTGTGTGTTGGGAGGGCGTAGAGTGGCTATTAAAACTACACAAACTTATCACAGGTTATATTGAACCAGAACAACCGTTATAACATTCTATTAAGACTAAACTTTATTGAAAAAGATTTAAAGATTTAGTTTAACAAGACAAGAAAAAAGCAATAGCAAATTTAACTATCAACTAGGTTATGCATAGCGAGTAACTGTTTCTAGTAATTAGGGAAGAGCGTCACCAACCCTCTTGATATTTTTTTGTTTTCATCTTTTTTGTTTTTTTATATTGTCATTTTTGATATATTGGTACAAAGCACAAACGTACTAAAAGTTTTCAGTGCACTGGACTAATGGAAGAGCCTCCCCCCTAGTCGCTTTGTTCCCTTTTGCTCAGACACTCCCCCCCTCCCCATACCAGAATCACGCAAAGAACACAGACAACGTAACAAACAAATAAATAATTAAGATAAATAAATAAATTAATTTATGAAACAATTGATTAATAAATAAATACAATTATTTACGAATCTTTTGTTCGGTTTCTTTTGCCGCGGCCGTTAAACTGAAAGTAAATCCAAAAACAACTTTTTTTTTCTCCACAAGCGACATGACAACATATTAAACAGTATTCCTCACAAGTTTTCTAAGTAACTGAACCATCACTTTATAAAGCTGTCATATGAAAAGACAAGCTTAAACAAAACAGTGACAACTCATATAAATATCGATATTGTAAAACAAAAAGTAGACTATATATTATTCATTTGTACACAACAAATAAAGACACAGTTTTAGCTTTCAAATATCTCCTCTGAGGAAACAAATATCTAGACTAACGAAACTAGCTAATTATTATCGAATTCTGACAAAACGCATCACACGCAGCAATTAAACTAAAAATTAGCAAGCGAAATAAAACTTTATTTAAGTGATTCTTACAAGGCCCCAGTTCAGTCATCTGGCATTTCTCAATGAAGAATAATCAAACCAGATGAGGGCCAACGACTAAAATTAAAAAAAAGGAGAAAAAAAAAGAAAACAGCAGCTCAATTCAATGCCAACATCGAAGATTTTTTTTTCTCTAAACAACACATAGAACAACAAACTTGGATATTTAAGATATGTGACTCATGTTATATAGCACCTACTGCTGATCGCTAAAGGAAGTTTATGTTTTCTTTTTCCCTCAGAACTTAAAGAAAGTAACACGTAAGGTATGTTTCTAAATGGACGTGTGTGTTTGTTACTAATATTCTGTAAGACTGATGACAAAAAGGAAACGAGCAGACAATGAGCATCTCCTTGCTTTGGGCTCTGGACTGTGAGGACACTTAGGCCTGTGATGACCTCTCCCCTTGGGTATTCCCTGTCCAATATTTACGTGCTAAGAAAAGTTACGAATATCACCTGCCTGAATTTGCATCCCTTGATAAAACTTTCCATCTACAAAACAATCACCGTTCCAGTTCTCCAAAAACGAACAACCTTTGATCCTAAAAAGTTCCACGGCAGAACGAACAAGACAAGGTGGCACCCCCCCACCCCAAATTAGCCAGTCAAAATATTTTTCTCTTTTTTCAAATCCAGATTCATGTAAAAATTCTTCAATAATTATTATTTTAATTATTATTTATAAAAATAGATTTTCTTCTCTTTATTTTTATTTTTTCTAAACGCATTTTCAAGCAAAGAGATTTTCTCTTTGGCAACAGTGTTTTTTAAATCACTTAACGTATCATGTCATCAGGAAAGTGCACCCATCCCTTCCCTCTCCCCTTCTCCCAGTCCCCAGTGAGGAAAGACATGTGTTTTGTTTGTAATACAAAACAAAAAATGTTAGAAATTCTTTATTTTCTGCATTAGAGCAAAAACGTTTGCGTTTTCCCTTCTACTTTAAATGGGGGTACTCATATACCACGGAAAATGAATGAACGGTCACTTATTTTAAAAAGAGCCCCCTCCCTAGGTTTCCAAGGGAGGCATTATCCTAAGGACAGTGGAACCGGATTTAGAAAAGAAATCAAGAGCAAAAAAATAGAATTTTAAGAAAAGGACATTCTCTTCTTTGAAATATGGGGAACTGGTTTTGCTACTGTATACAGAGAAGAGAAAAACAAAACAACAGCAACAACTTAAAAATATACAACAGAAAGCCTGCAATACTACAGGTTTTCCAAATCGTGACTATTTTTTCTCTTTTAAATTTTGTAACACTTAGGCAACGTTGGCTTATAGGTCCAAAGTTATATTATAAGCCATTTCCAGTTCGATTTGTTTGTTTGTTTTCCTGTTTGAAGTTGCAGTGTTGGGCGGCTGTTGGGTGGTGGTGGTGGTAGTGAGTGGGTTTTCTTTTATGATTTGTGGCATTCAGGATTTGTGGGTTTTATTGGTTTTGAAGGAAACTTGCAAGACGCGGTCACCCAGTCGGTACCCATTCAGGCTTGCGATGGCCATGGCCGCCTCGTCGTAGTTCGTCATGGTTACGAAGCCGAAGCCCTTGCACTTGTTGGTGTTGAAGTCGCGGATAACCTTGACATTGTTGACTGCTCCAAAGGGTCCAAACAGCTGCCACAGGACACTCTCGTCTGAATCGGGGGACAGGTTGTAGACGAAGATGCACCAGCCTGTCCCAGTGTGGCCGGGGATGTTCATGCCAACTAGGCTGGTCATGCTGTCAATGGTTATGGGAGAAAACCTATGTCGAGAAGAGAGGGGGAGGATTAAGATGGAAAGAAGAGGAAAGAGAAGGTGAGAAAGAGTGAGTAAAAAAGAGAGATACAGGGTGAGCCTAAAGCATTAAAAGAAAAAATACATGGTTCCCACAGTGCTGGATGGACTTCCCTCCCTGTCTGTAAAGCCTGCAGTCGCACTTCAACACCCAAACATTGCTGTGACACTGAATAACACTGAATTTATTCTGCAGACTCAACTGGGTAAATATCAAATTACTTTGTCCACACAGTGGACTGCAATAGTGTTTCATCTTTTACTTTCATATATAAAAGCTGAAAACTGCTTAAGGCAAAATACCGCATTATGAATTCAAATCTTAAATGGCAAGTGGTAAAATAAACCAGAGTGAAATGATGAGAGTATTGTCTCAAATGGTGCTACTATGGGGCTCTAACCAGTTTCACACCAACTTTTACAGCGGCGTACACCTTTTCCATGAAAGAGGGTTCGACCTCTTTTTAGCAGAGCAGGCAGCTAAATGAAAAGCAACCTTCTATCTGGCATAAAATGGGGATTATAACATGAAAAGGAAGCGGGCATAAACATCCTTTTTAAATAATAACATAATAATTGGCTTTGGCTTAGTTGTGATTCAGAACTAGTTCTGAGCGGTAATCAGAGCTTGGTAACATCAAGCTAAAGACATAGGGATTATCGGGTTTTTATTTGTTCGCCACAAGCTTCATCTGCATCACTGTGACATGTAATAAACTGAAGATGGGCCTGAATCTATGGATATCCTCCTGGTGGTGAAAAGCAGGGAGCTGGAGCAGTTCCCTCGCCCCTGATGCCACGAGCAATGAAAGGACTCTCTGCTGGCGCTGACTGCAGGGGGCACGCCATAAAATGCCACCAGCACATAAAGAGGAAGCAGAGCTTTTATTCTCCTTTCCTCCTAAGAGTATTTATGGGGGACTAAATTACAGGAGCTTGCTGAATTAAAACATTGAAAATTCAGTAGAGACTGAGCATGCACAGAATAAATCTCTTTTTATTATTCTTATAATTTTTTTCTCTTTCTCTTTTTTTGTGATGCATAGATTTCAATGCTCAGTTGACTTCACTTAATTGCCTTTCCGCTTAAAGGAAATTTCCACTTTAAATAAAAGGTAAATGGCATAAAGGGTTCATTTCTCATGCCATCTCTGTTGGAATGACTATAGGCATTGTTGGGCATCCTTTAAATGAGATTTCCGCTTTAGTGCAGCTGTCTCAGGAGAAGCTTCCCTTCCTTATGGGAGGCTGTTGAGAAAAGGAGCAGGCAAAACAGAATGTACGCTTTCGCCAGTTTTGCAGCGCCAGGAACTGGAACCTGCCCACTGCTGCAGCCGTCTATCCAGCAGCGACCTGACACTGATCGATAGCCCGGGCGCAGACAGCAGAACTGGCCGTTTCGCTGCTGTTTCACGCTGCTCATCTGCACGTCAACCTTTGTGTTTGGCTGTGAAGTCCAAACAAATTTGGCTGTGAAGTCCAAACAAATGAGCACTCCTGCTTGTATCCAGGTCTCCAGCATGTTTAAATGCATCGAGATCTGAGTGTATGGTGAGCGCAGGCATTTTCGCCAGACCAAATTAGCCTTCATTGTTGGCGTGCGTGCGCATACAGAGCCGTGAGAGTGTGCTAGGCCGAGATACTCACAATAGCGCAGTTTGAGGGATCTAGCGCTCAGGACAAAAGTAGTCTTTTTTTTTTTTTTCATCCACAGAGAAGAGGGGAAACAAAGAGCTGCACGGCAACAAGCAGGCCGGCTGAGGCGCCCGCCCCGTCGCTCAGCTCCTACCTCCAACACACACGGCTCACTTCAGCGAGCTGACTGTAAACTGGTTCAGCACCTTCTCTGGGCAACGTGTCCACGTGGGAGCCACAGGAGGCATTTTAACCCAAGTCAGGTGTACACGATTTGTCAACCGCTGATCCTGTACCAGTTTTGCAGCCAGTCGTTACTGTGTAAGTAACGTGAGCTCTTTTCCCTTCTTGTTGCTGTGGGATGTGACTATTTAAGACATCTTACGGTTGGGTGTCAGAGCTGTCCGTTTACATCTTAGCTTTCTGTGGTTTAACATTTACTTATTTTCATTTGCGTTCTCCTTTTGAACAATAAATGATTCATTACATCAATATATAAGCCATGCTGCGCTTCCAGAGCGGGCCACGCAAACAATCTGCTAGGAGACTGAGAGACAGCCAAGTGTCCAAGTCTGTCACATGCAGCACAGTGTCACACTGCTGTGTCCCACTGCCGTTTCACAAAGCCAGCTTACAGGGGAATGTCACACTGCTGCGTTTCAGCATGTGTACTTTAGAAGAGTAGTAATCTGGGCTAATAATTTAAATCTATAATTATTGCAGTCATCCAATGAACGTAAAGAACAAACTATCGTTTCTTACAGAAATGTAAATATAGTCCTATTTTTCTTTGTCTCATGTTTATTACTTGTGTGGTGGTTGTCTGAAAACATGGTGCACTTTTTCCTTTTGCAATAGTGAACATCACAAAGAGTAAATGAAAAATAAATAAATAAGAGCAAGGGCACCTTATCAGCAGTTGCACTACAGTACCTGCAGTGAAACACAGCATTTCCTGCAGGGATCCAGGTGTCTCAAGCCTCAGTCCCCCTGGTCTTTGACCCACACCCAGCTCATAAGCAGCGCAAATCTCTTTGGACCTCTAGATTTGCACTTTATTCCTGAAAATTCTGGCCCAAATTGCTGTGCAGTTACAAATAAGGAAACAGTTCCCCACTGCCAGAGGTAGAAAATGTTCTAATGTTTACAGCAGATTCACTCTCGTGGCACGTGGGAATTAAGAATATCTTGACCCTGAGCTGGAGCTCAGAGAAGCCCCAAAGCAGAGCGACTGTGAGCATTACAGTGAGCTTTGGCAAGAGCACCTGAATCCAGTGATACACCTGAAATCAAGAGCTGCACACAATAAAATGCCTAAAACAAGAGATACACACACACAAAAAACAAAATTCACTTTAAAACCCAAACCAAGTCAAACTAAAAAGTCAGTCATCATTTGAATGAAGTAATGTAACGTCCACCACTGAAAATTAAAAGAATTTTTTTTTCCTGTTTGACTGGTGGTTGGTGAGTGCAAAGAAAGGAAATTTAGTTGAAAAATTAAGTAGAAACCTTCAACTGAATCAAATGCAAGCGAGTTTCAAAAAATAAATAAAACAGGATAGAAATAATTTTGTCAACATGGACATCTGGCATTCGGTGAAGTTTTAATTACCTCTTTACGCCATAGGCCATATTAAGCAAATTGTCCAGCCTGTAAAGAGAAGGAGGGTTCTGGGGTTAATGCCAGGCAGATGGTCGACTCACTCAATGGAACTAATGCTACATCCCTGCTTTGCTCAAGGAAGAAACACATCCAGAAATGGGCCATTACACTGAAGAGCCCCCCCAGACTGGGGTGAGAGGCATGCACACACCCAGCAGCAGGCCAGCACACAGCCATCACAGGACTTTACTTCTCAGCCCTCTGGGATTTAGCTCATTTCCTCATTTGCTGTAATTTTTATTTTTACATTGTGGACTCCTGACAACAGGTGCGTCACCAAAGCAGTGATCACTGGTGGGGTTTTTAAAAACAAATTTCTCTCCCCAGTTGCGATTACAATCACAATATTTACCTGAACTTCAATTTATACAAACGACTTATCCAGTGGAGAGATGAGCTCATTTTAAGCTTAACACTCACATTGGCTATGAGTCTCAGTGTAAAAGCTTAAAGAAGAAAGGATTGTTCAGTAAAGTAAAATTAAAAACGTTTTAATATTACTTTCTTCTTCACGTTTTCCCTCAAAGCTGAATATATATTGAGTGTTCTTTGACTGAAAATGTATAAGAGTTCTGTCAGTGTAATGGTTTTGCATTTGAAAGGGATGAACGGGAAAGTGGTTTTAGAGTAGATGGAAGTGTGAGAATAATGTCCAGGAAGAGCAAAATTAAAGGACATGTTTTTCCAGTTGATAATATTTCATTTCTTCATAAATGTCCTTTAGATCAGATGAGAACAGCAATGAGTAAAAATAAACTTCAAGCATAAAATGGAGGTGTTGTTCTTGATGGTGAGTTCAGCTCCGCGCCGTGGAGTGGCCAGCAGCTCCAGACCAACGAGCCCCGAGTTGCATTGAACCGCACGGGTCCGCCTGCTTCATTTCTCCCATTTTTCTCTCATGTATCAGTAGGCGGTTTTAATATACGAGAGCAAAGAGGAGGTGCTGAGCATTTCAGCCTTTAAAATAACTTGTTCTCAGCAAAAGAAGAAGGCCGTTTATATTGCAGGTCAACAGTTGGCGAAAGGACTGCCTGTGACTTGACGGAATACAAGGGTGGGCTGGGCAGGAGGAATCATTAAGGCTGCAATTACCCAATTATCTGGGCAGAGACTGAACAATCTGCTTTGTGGGTAAATGAGTAAATTGGAATGGAGGCACAGAGGAGCTGCTGCAGGCTGCTGTGCAGGAGACATCTGCTGATCTGCCGGAACCAACCTGGCTCATGCGCCAACCCTCTGCCCACCCTCACCCAAGCCCTACCGCACAATACCGCCTTTGTGTGGCTCTCTAATGCCTGCAGATGGGAGACTTCCTTTTTAAACCCAGCTCCATTATTACAAGTGCTGGCCCAGAGATAATAGGGATAATTTACTAATTATCATTATCGGTAATACAAAAACCTGATTCTGAACCAGAATACGTTTCACTGAGCAGGTGACCGAGAAGGCTTAAAAGATGAAGATTTTTTTGGGCCAAGAAGCATTTTATATGCAGTGGGAAAAATAATCATGTGGGTAGAGCATAAAAACAACATTAACCAACTGGTCCGCTCTGGAAGATTTGTAACGCTTTCAGTACTTTAAGGTTTAGATAATGTTTCACCCTGCGGTTTATGCCTATGAGGAAGGTAATCAGCATAGAGCCCCAGATGAATAAAGTAAACAGCGTATTTCTTGCTAAATCTCTTGCAGCCAAAACACCATTGACTACTTACCCAACTGCACCTTCTTCATCTATAAATTCAAATTTTATAGCATTTCTCAAAAAAAAAAAAAAAAAAGAGAAAAAGTAAACTTTGTTCAATTCCTATTACTGACACCCAGACAAAGTAGGGAAAGAAACTGAGTTTAAACTGTTGGATGGCAAGTGATAATATCAGGTTTTAAAAATAGTCAGCAGTGTAAATGCAATGTGAGATGTGAAAATGGAGCTGAGCACGTGAACATGAGAAGGAAAGGGTAGGGAGATGGAATGACTCTTGCAGGGAGCTAAGATGAAGACACTGTGAACGACAGAACCCCACTGTCTCTTGTGAACAGCCAGGGAGACGCCCAGCCTCTTTCTTTTGGACACTGTGAGCCTCCATTAAGACTTTTCCATCACCAATGGCTTGTTTCACACAGACACAGCAGGCACAAAGTACTCCGTAGTACTTTCTCTTCACTGCTTTCTCTGTGTTGAAGGCGAGCATATGCACGCTTTACAAGGGACAAACCGACATGTCCCATTTTGTGTCACGGTAACGTTGTAATAAAGCCTTTTCATTTATGTGCCACACAATTCTAGTTGTATTAAATGTATTCCGTGTTAAATGTGTCACAGTCCACACCACTGCTCTTGACCTTCTACCGGGGGCATTTACCTGAACCTCTGGGCCTGGTGGTGCAGCGGTCCTGGGTATCGGCGATTGGGCGACTGGTACAGCTGGGAGAGCAGGGCCTGGCTAGTCTTCTGGCTGGGATTATTGGCGAACTTGACTGTGATGGGCTCAGACGCCCCCGAGGGCTTCTGTCCGTTGAGCCCCTTGATGGCCTCCTCCGCCTCTATCCTCTTATCAAAGCGGATGAACCCGACACCCCGCGAGCCGCCTGAGGGGCCAGCACACCAGAAACATGCAGGGAATACAATTACTTCACCGGGTACCATACAAACATGCGCTCTCTGGGTTCACCTCACTATGCCTCCTCAAGGAAGGGTTCTGTCTTTAAAACATACTGTATTAGTTACATACAACATATTAGCATGTCACCTGAAAAACATGCTGGTATGAGTATGTTACGTTTCCACCATGTTGTATTAGCATATACTGCCGAGCACAGTGGGTAGTCCGTAGTCCAAACTCATTTCTGTGTTGTTTTCACATGGAAGGCTATTATATTTCTTCTGTGACTCATTTGTTATTTCTCTAAATAAAGAGAAACATGCAGGAGCGACCAATAAATTAATGAGAAGTAAACAAGGAGGAGGCATTGAAACAAATCATAAAAGAAAAACACCCCCTATGAAGAACAAGAGGGCAGAAGAGAAGGCCATAAAAGAGGTAGTTAAAGGCAAAAGAGTGATTTGTTGATGGGTGTGGTGACTGAATGCTCTAAGACTAAAAACTGAGCACTTCTGAGTAAAACTGTGCTGCGGGGGGGGGGGGAGCAAGCCACGCAAGCCGACCCCCGGGCTGCCATGTCGCTGTGCTCCAGGGGCCACATGTCCAGGCTGCTTGTGACATGATGAGTGATGTCTAAATGGCTCCCAAGCCTGTGTTGTGACCCACCACCAGAAAATACATTTTAAAAGAGGCAAAGGTGAGGGGTTTGTTTTTAACAAGGCAGCTCCAATGGCTCAAGGCCACATGACAGCGCATAGTGAGTTGAATTTGTTTTATATGCCACGCGCATAGATGGGGATCTCTGCCAGCTCATTGTGATTCTCCTCTCTGCTCACTGCACTGCTCTTACGTATAAATGCTTTCTTTTCTGCTGTCTTACTGTCTTTTTGAGATTGGACTCTTTTAAAATGCACAGCCCTAAGTGACCGTTTGAACATTTGCACACAATCTTTTCAACGCAGGGTGCTTCCACTCATGCTAATGTAGGTTTATTTCCATTTAGGGTGTTTGTTTGTACTTGACACTTATTCCTATTTCCATTTTTCCTCTCAGAGCCTTTACTTTTTGTTTCTCTGGCAGCTATGTGGCAGCCATGTTTTACACCGATGTTAAAAGAAAATGAGACACGAATAGTAAAAGTGTGACTGACAGCTTGTGGCAGTGGAGTTAATGTGAAACAAAAGTGATTTTTTGTGCTCCTTTAAAAAGTCATGCTCGCTGATAATTTTGGAATTTTCCTTACAAACTAATTACAATATAAGAAAGAATGATAACCAAACGAACAAATGCGGTAAAATTTCCAAGCTGTCAAGACAACAACTTTAACTATTTTAAGCCTTTTTCATACTTTCTACCTCGCAATTATATTCGCAATGGCACATTTGCCACTTGAACCTTTTTTCTGCAGGAACATGTCCTCGGAAAATGTCGTCTTCAGAATATACCTTGCAAAGGTCTACAGAGATGAAATGAAAATATTTTTCTCAAACAATATTACAGGAATTTGTTTTCTCTTCTGTTTTTTTAACACATGCAAATGTAACCATTACAATTGGTCTTTGTCTAATAATACACATCTTTTACAGAACAATCAAAACTAAAAGAATGCACATTTTTATGAGAAAAATCAGTGTCCAGGAGGACTATCATTTGATGAGAAAAAGTAAGAACGCAAACATGGTTTCCCTGCTTGCCTCACAGGAAGCTCCAGTCAGCTCCCGCCCTCACGGGTTCAAAGGCTGCAAGGCCTCCACAGGGGCTTTTCAATCAGTGGGCAACAGAGGAAAGCCTGGGGAAAAGCTCATGAATCAGGTAATTAGGAAAAGTGGAGGACTCATCTGTGCCTCGAGGACTTGGCCGGTTTGTCCGTGATTCTGTGTGGGAAGGCAAGCTTATGCTAAACTTTGCTCAAAGGACCTTCTCCTTCCAGAGCTGCCAGTCACTGGAGCAAAGCGCTACCATCAGAGCGAGATGCACATGTCCATAAGGCACTATGTGGACCCAGCCATATAACACTGGACTTAATGGACTGAGCCTGCAAGGGTCCAGATGCAGGAGCTAAAAGGAGAGAAACGTAGTGCAATGCCATAATTTCTTTTGCAGTTCTGCGCACTGACAACTGATTCTGGTATCAAAGAACAGCCTGTCATTCCATCCTGGTCTGGATGAATACACTTTACGCTGGGTGATAAAAATGGACCTGCTGGAGAAATATTCTATGTGCTTTGTGTTGAAGAAAAAAAAAATGCAAATGAAACTCTTAATGTTGTTGGCAGTATTTACTCTTTCCCCAGGATTCTCTGTATTAAAATAATGAGCTTCCAGCTGTTTGATGACAGCAGCACAGAACAAAGCGGTGAGGCAGGCAAACAGAGGTGGGCGCTGGCAGCTTCAGCTACAGCACTTATCGCCGGCTGCGCAGCACTAGGCCACGGTGTACCCAGCTAGCGGCACTTTTCTACACAGTAATCACTATTGGGTCTTATGTAACTCCACCTGTACTTATCGCGGCCCACCACGCATGCACGTCGAGGACAGCGCGTTTATTAATAACCCGCGAGGACGGTGGAAGGCGGCGGCGAGGAGCCACCGGTGCCCTGACAAAGCTTTGCGCACGCCCACTGCGTGGCTCCTCGATGCTTTCAGGCAAAATGAAAACATTCCCCAGGGAAATCTGGAAAGATCTAAGAGCCCGGGCTGTTAATGAAAGCCTTCTCTCTAACTCTTAAACCTGAGCACTTTGCAGTTTCTCCTCAATCTGTCTTTTTTTTTTTTTTAAATGGCGCCGCCAGATCTACTGTACATTTGTTAGGCCTGCACTTTAAATGTTATGGGGGGGGGACCCCACACTCTTGCCTACTTTTAATCAGATTTTTCAGAAAGTCTGATTGTTTTATGTACCTCGGTTTTGCTGATGCAGATGGTCTTTGAAAAAGAGTAGGGATAGAACCCTTTGAAGATAAGATGAGCAATAGGCATCCGTGAATACACGGGCAGAACTGAAACCATATGGTTGCTTATTTGTATTAAAAGTGTTTTTTCACTACATATGCAATATGTGGTCAAGGGGCTACATAGTATCTTCTGCCATGAAGCTAAGGCGGTGAATCATAAAAATAGCACATTTTACACAATACTGCATGATTTCTATAATTTAAGACAAATAGCAAGATGCTTATTTACATCATATTATATAATTCCTTAAAGGCAAAAAAAAAAAAACCTTGTATATTAAACTGTAAAACTTTTGTGAGATGTCAAGAGAGCAGAAGTAATTCAATGTGTTAATCTTGTGTGTTTGTGCTGGTGAGTGCCTGCTGTAAAAGAAATAACAAAAACTCAACTATAGCCCATAGGAACTGTGGAGAAGTCATTTTTTCACTTAAGAAAAATTGTGGATCACTTGTATTTGCTTTTATTGATGAGAAACGCTTCGATTGCTATGAACAGGGCTATGCACAGTTGGTTGGAATATTTTAGTATTGATCAAAGCCTATTCAGTATTATATTTTCATTCTAGCTGGTGTTTAAACTGGCAGTTGTTATTGAACCTCGTGATCTGAAAATGCTCCCTAAAGGTTAGATGCAATGATCTAAAGTACAAATGCTGTTCTTTGGTACTTGGTCATGTCTCCTCAATAAACAAGAAAAAAAAAAGGAACACGCAAACTTATTCTGAGCAGATCAATAAGAAATGAGAAATTACAAAATGAATCTTAAAGCCTGCACTCCTGCATGTCACCAAAAGAAGCGGTCAGAACAGCTCATTCATGGATCAATATTGAATAGAAACAGTGTTATTAGCCTGCAAAGTCACTGAAGAGAAAACCACAAAAATTTCTTTCAAGTATATATTTAATAAACACAATTGCTTTCCATGATAAGCAATACGCTTTGACTTAGGTTGTTGAAATGTTGTGGAAGACCTATAAAGTGTCATTACAGTATTTTTGAGAATTAACTGCATATATTGCAACTATACAGGACATAATCAAAGACTGCTTATTTTAACAACAGACCGCTGAATGTGACTATATTAACATTTCTGAACAAACCTGCTCTCAGCACTGCTCAGCGCAATGATGAATATACAGTATAACCCTCTCCATTACCACGGGCTCACCTATCATATCTAGCTAAAGGCGGCAGTTAAAATAAGTGTTTTATTTTGGTTGGCATGGCATCAAACATCAGACACCACTTCTGCTATTTGCGAGATCCATATTTTAGTATGGCTTTCTTTGTATTAAGGAATAGCACATATTTACAATTCCTGCATTATATTTACAAATGTGCTCACTATTTCATAATGAAGGACAGCCTTGTTTGTTTCCATGAAAATCTGAGAGGGTAAAAGAAAGTGTTCATCCTCTTGCTTTTTTACCCACTGAACAAACCTCTGGATAATTCCTAGTTTTGCTCCACGGTCTATTTCTCTCTTCTGTGACTGGAAGTGGAAAGCCGAGCATGCGTGCTGCTTTCTGGGTCTCTGAAGTTTCCCTGTTTCTTAATCACTGGCAACTAAAATTTAATTAGTCATTAAAATTCCTCAAGTGGATCCCCTTTCCCCAGGGGTGGCCTACTGAGAATGGGCGGGGGACGGATCTGTTGGGAGGAGATGGGGGAGGAACGCTCCAGCTGGATCTCCAGCTAACTCTGCTGGGGTGCTGCCCTGCCTTCTGTCCACAGCTACAGTTTGGCTGGTCAAAAACTGGAAAATGAATTACAGTGGCTCAAACCAGCTATTTGGTAAAATGCATGTAAAGAACGCTCATTATCTAAATGGAGGGTTATATTTCAGCACTGTCACAACTTGTGTTATGTAACACCTTTCCTCAGCAAACATTAGCAAATCCAGGCCATAACCTTTTTATTGCAAACTGTGGTTTACTTATTAATGTTTTGGCCTGACACAAGTTAAAGGTGGGTGCAGATGCTTAATGGATATGATGTTCTAAGCCTTTGTTGCTTACTTCCAAATGCCATTTCTTAAATGATATAAAATCTCACAAATAATCAGTTCTCAAAGTGTGGTCTATTTTGCCTTGCTGGAAATGATTAAATATGCATAGGCAAATGGACATGGGTTTAAACTGGTATATAGTGAGTTATTTTTGTTCTGCTTCATCAGTAGACACAAGGCATTGCACAAGAGCCTGCCGCAGGGCCAGAAACCTCTGAAACAATTCTAGGTCCCCGGACAGTCAGCGAGGAAGTGGTGTAGGTGTGTGTGGATGTGTGTGTACCGTCAGTATCCACAATAGTCTATATGAACAGCTGGTCCTCAGATACCTGTGACCTGGTCCACCAGGATGCGAGATGTGATGATGCGCCCATACTGGGAGAAGAGTTGCTCCAGTTCCTTCTGGGTCATAGTCTTCGGCAGGCCACTAACATACAGGTTGGCATCCCGAATGGAGGCTGAGCTGGGCCGTGCGTATGACACCTGGACAGCAAAATAGACGGGTGGCTCAGGAAATAAGGCAAAGTAAAGGATAGGGCTCACTCCTGAGCACTTCCATTTCGTTCATAAACTGAGGTATGCCTCATTTTGAATAACTCATCCCTGTCAAGGCTTATTATTATACAACCGATTATAATTATTATTACTATTGTCTAATACAGAACATTATGCTGTGTGACAACAAACTTATCTGCAAATAACAGCTGCTTGCATTATCCATCTATGTGCTGATAATGTACTGATTGAACCAAATAATAACATCGTTCAGTCAGCAAACAGATTCTATAAATGACAAGTCTAATGTCTACAACTGGAAGTTGCTACTGGCAGATGCTACATTATGTTTCCCTTTTCCTATAAAATAATTGATGCAGATTTGGTTTCCCAGCTGACACAGCTTCTGTTGCAAGTTTTTCTTTTTTCTTTTTTCCATTTTCCCCCTATAATATTTCTGATGCATCTTTTTTTTAAAAGTGAGAATCCTATGTGTTGTTTAAGATCTACAAAAGTAAAATATGACATTGTACTTTGTTTTGCTACGGAAGATAACTGCGGTAGTAGAAACCGTAATTAAAAAGTCATTATCATATGTAAAGTTATGAAACAATCTTGGTGTTGAGCAACTTAGAAACATGACTGTACATAATAGTGTTATAAAAGTTAAAAGAAATGAAGTGCATCTGAGTCTGAAAGATATTTGAGCTTTGCTGAACACATGGAGTTGAAAATATGCTACATCATTTAATGATCGATTGACAAATCCAGGTTCTGGGACCCCAAGTTTAGCCCTTTTCCATGCCCTTGAGCCATGTTATCTTGGCTGCTTCAGCAGTACCTCTCATTTCCATTTCCTCACCCTTGATAGAATTATCAAGTGGACCCTTCTATATTATAACATTATGACTACATTTGGTTTTGGTTTCGAATATGGGTAATGCGCTTTCTGTGTGCGTCTAATGTTACAACCACCCCGAGTCTGCAAATGTGGGGAATGATTCATACAGCTCTGAAGAGGCATGAAAGTGGAATGTGTGCAAATGTGAATGTTTGTGTGAAAATATGCCTGCATATACAGTGGATGACATCGAGCACGTAGACTAGTGTGTGTGTGTGCGTGTGTTGCAGCAGAGCAAGTGGGGTGTCTGAATCACGCTATAAACCTTCTGCTTGCCTGCTGCCTGCGAGAGAGGAGCTTGAGAGCCTTAGGCAGGCAGACCTTAACTGGAACAAGCAAGGTGTGACCCTTGCTGGTTCTGCCAAAGCACATGGCCTCCATGACAAGCCTGCTTCTCTCCAGCACCACGGTCAGCGACACGTCCTGCTTTCACTGGGCCTGGGCCTTAACGGTACACACTTGTCAATCTTTATAATATAGTGTGCTTATCAAGCTTTTGGCTCAGAGAAAGAGGTGAATTCATCCAGATAATATAAAGATTAGTAGACTGGCACTTGTGCAGTGCAATTCTGATGTTGTACAAGATACCCAGCACTCTCATGCAGAGATGATGCAAACCCCGCACCTCCGCCATCTCCCAGAGCTGGAGTACATGTACCATTCTATCAGGGATCACAGGAACACTTATATCACTGCACTGCATTTTTACCATTAAAGTACTATTTACTTAATTTTTCTGTTGAAAGAATATCAACCATGCGTTTTGATCAGTCTGAAGAGGCTAAAGAGTTCTATTTTTTAAAAAAGCAAAAATCAATTTTAAAATTAGTTTCACAGAATGTGTACATTGCTACTGACCTTTCACAAAACTATACCTTTAGACATATTTTAATTTATGGTCAACAAGTTACTTTCAGTTTAAAAACTAATACACATGGCCCCCGAGTTACGATCAAAGATTAAAAGAATTTATTTGTCACATACATGGTTAGCAAGTATACCATGTAGTGAAATGTGCCGATTCAGGAGACTATATGTGGTTCCATTCCAACGGGTAAAAAACGCAGTCTACCTGGAGCGATCAGATGGGGTTACATTCCGATAAACCCACTTAACAATGGGGATACATTCTGAGAAATGCGTTTTTAGGCGATTTCGTCGTTGCACGAACATTATAGAGTGTACATATGCCAAATCACATCTGTTTTGGCTTGTACATGGTATAGCCTATTGCTCCTAGGCTACAAATCACTGTTGTGTATGCGGTCTGTCATTAACCAACACGTCGTTGGGCAGCGCATACCTGTACACCTAACCTACTGTCACGCCTGTGGCTGCTTCAACAACAGAACGTAGGTGGTCTCTCTGCCCCCATCTTCAGACTGAGCACTGATTGGCGTAGGAACCAATTGTGGTTGGAATTTAGTTCCTATCCGGACTTCCTGTCAGTGCTCAGTTTACGCTGCCCCTCGTGAACTTTCCTACAACCATCTCCCAGCTAACGGCAATAATCGGAAACAACACTCAGTAAAGAGTTTGATGAAACTTAAACTTATTACCATGGTGTCTCGCGATTGCTTCCATCCACCCACCCATGCCACAACACCTACTGAACATCATAGCCTAGCCTAGCATACCTTAAAAGTCATTATGGGCTTGCAGCTTTCATGACACTTTCAGAAGACACAGATGGGTGTTTCGTGGACACGATAGATGCGCAAAACAATGTAGATACTGGGGGTATCCAAAAAAACATTAGCAACTCAGAACACTGTAGAGTATCGGTTGTATACACTAGTGATCATGTGACAGGCTGGGAGATGTGGATTGCCGCACAGCATCATGAGAGTCTCATACTGCATATTGCTTGCCCAAGAAAAAAAATCTAAATTCAAAATCTGAAGTATAGTTTCTACTGAATGCGCATCGCTATTGCACCATTGTAAAGTCGAAAAATCGTAAGTCAGACCATGGTAACTTGGGGACCATCTGTATCCATTTACCACAGCACGTGTAATGAACACTTCAATTTTGTGTTCCCATTAATATTTCAATTTACATACAAGGGCAATTAATTACTTTAAAAACTAATACCAGCAGCAGCCATAGAAACCGTGTTGATAATTTAGCAAGCAAAACCAACAAAAAAAACTGCATTTTAAAAAGGAGCAAGTTCCTTGCTCTTCATCCTGCTTTGGTTTCACGCCGTGTTACTTTCCTCTGCCTCCTCAACCCTCTCATGTCTGCTAGGAATGCAGCTCCAGATGTCGGCACCATCAGCACCTCATCTGGCTATGAGGGCTGTGTGTTGCCTCTCCCTGCAGGGGGGCTCTCACCTCCGGCAGGCTCTTCCCCCACTGCACCTCACAGGAAATCAGCAGGAAAATTGTGAGAAGCTTGAGTTCTGCGGAGGTGAAATCCACAAGTTTAAAAAAAGGAGAGCAAGAGAGCAAAAGAGAGTGGGAGAGACACCACCTCTGCGCGTGAAAACACTCAAGATTTGAGTGAAACGCCTTCTTTCTTATTAACCCAACGTAACAGACCACATGTGAGGGGTTGGCCTACCTCTTCTCTGTTAGTCAAACTGGACTACCATGTTTTAACACTGTTGACAAAATATTATGGAATTTCTGTTTTGTATGGCTTTCAAGAAGTTTTACAATGGGGCAATATTTAACTTTGTGCAGCTACAACGTTGTCTCTTCAGAAGATACATTCAGGCCGCGTAACATTCTCGCAAAGTTTTAGCAGAATCATCTTCTCTTTCCCAATGATAACATTGTGGAAGTTTGTTCAGATGTTTTTGTGTCCGCTGGGCCAGCCTGGCAGTGCATCCCCAGCACTTTGGTGCCTCATACGCATTTCCACCAGCTCTCCCCACATGGGGCTTCCTTGCCTGAGCTCTCCATTCTCTGTCCCAGGGCCTCATAAGGGCTTATCCAGGGTTTTAAGCCCTGCTGAAGCCTTGCTGGGTCACTGGAGCTGAGAGTAAGACACTGGGCTTAAGGTGGAAGTAGGTCATGAAGTTCAACAGCTTAAGCTATGTAGTGTAGAGCTGGCTACAGACTCCCCTTCGCAATGACAACTGGTGGTCCTGCCAGAGTTCAAGAACATAAACATCAGGCAGCGCACACGCATGCACGCACGCACGCACGCACGCACGCACACACACACGCACACACACACACGCACACACACAATGTACATCTGCCCCAACAAAAGACAGCTTCTCCTCCTTAAATGTCCAAAATGTTTCTCTCTCAAAATCCTGCATTTGCAAGTGCATCTGCGGACTGCGACTCAGTAACACGAAAAGCTTGCAATCTGACTTTCCCAAAAGACAGCCCCACAGTGAGCTGCAAGACTGAGCTGTCGGCTGCTATTAGGAAGCCTGTCTTCATTTTCATGGCCGCTGAAGATAACCTCTGGTGCAGAAAGAAAGACCTGTGGCAGTGAATGGATATTTCAAGAAGATAATGACCTTGAACACACTTATTAGAAATTGCAGAAACGGCATTTTTTTGCAGACGCTGTATTTTTTTTTAGGAAGCCATACAGAAACTGCCAGTGATACCATATATTATTTTGCTCCAATGAAAAGGGAGAAAAACCTTGATGGAAAAGGGAGACAAGATAGCAGGTTTCTCTTTCAGACTGGCTGTAACAGCCACATCATTTGAAGATGTGAATAAGGGAGAGGGACACGACAAACCCAGCAGCTAGCACGGGACGAACTGTGTAGACTGTACACTCTGTATACAATGTTATGCAAGTAGTCATACTCGGGGGGGGGGGGGGGGATCCAGGATATTTACACAGGAAGGAAAAATAAACATTAATTCAGATACTGCATAAACCCTGAATATGCCAGGTTTTGACAGTGGCATTCAGGAAACAAGAGGCCCACTTAAGTGTGCCCCTGAGGATCAGCAGCAGTACTGGGCTGATCCCTCCTGTGTCACCTACTCCCTATGCACTGCTTACTGTTGCAGGATCTCTGATGCCATCACGTCAGGACTCAGGGAGACCTCAAACCCCACGCAGCATATACTGAGTGCACACAAATACATACAGAGCCAGATATTTTCATTTAGTAAATGTGGTGGAGGTACAAAAAGCAGGGGGTGGCATGGAGAGAATATTAATCGAGTGACTCATTCTATCTCCAGCAAGTTACACAGAGCTGCTAATCCCCAGCTGAAGTAATCGCTGCTCATGCAGACTTCAGCAAACTGGTGCAGTGCTGGTTGACAACCTGTTCTAGCTATTCTTTCTCAGCATCCTTCAACATTTTCACTTTAAACTGTATCTGTTGAGAGATCTGTGTTTTTACCATGTATTACAGTTTTCTCTAATGTTTTACTTTCTGCTTACATCTTTGTGAAGGAAATATATTCTGACCACCAATAATCCTTAATTTGGTAACACTGGTCAGCTGTTTCTATGTAGAGTATATCAGAATATAGTCAAGATCAGCACATGTCCACGAAAACATATTTTTCGCTCGCCCGGTATAACTGTCTGCTAATAAATTGTGGTGCTTTTTTTTTGTAAATACAATGGATATTAAGCTTAGTCTCTTTCCCTATATTATCTTGATACACTGCTATTGTATGCACTATACAAAAGCAATTTAAAAATAAAAGTCTTGCTTGAAAGTCCTGCATTCGCACAAAGTAGGATGCCTAGTCGTACAATTTTAATCTCTGCAGACTTCACATAAAATACTTAGATATGTTAATTTACTTTAACTATAACCTTAAACTTTCACATATATTTTTGCTCTGCACAGATAATTCTCACACTGAAACTGCTTTTTCCAACTCAGACATTGTTAAATAAAAAAATATTAAAAAGTTTGTTTATTTGTTAATGTGATTTTGGTCTTTTGTCCAAATGAAACAAATGCAATAACATTTTAACCACATTGCATTTTTTTCCAATTAATTGTTTTTTTTCCACACCGAGCGTGTTTGCAGAATTTGTCATAACAGTTGTCAGAACTCTGTTGATTTGATTCAGATAAGAACGAGACAATAAAGATTGTTATAACCGAAAACAAGGGTAAGCTCAGTCTGATTTCATGGACCCGACTGAATAAATTCCTCATGCCATTCTTCTCAGTGACATGACAGTATTTCTCACAATAGATGCTATCATTTCTATTTTCATTTTACTTCACTGTGTCCTTATTCTTACTGAATCACACAATTTATCATGTTTTTAAAAATGATAAGGAATATTTTAATATTTTTTCTTCTAATATGCCATTCTGATTAGTAAAGTTTATTAATTCCATTACTATTACAACTTTATATTTTAATATTTTAAAACACACCAACATAGCGGCTATTCCTCTTTGACCATCCTTCTACTCATTTTAAGTCATTTTTAATCTAAATGAGCCTCATTTTGTCTTGCACTCTTCCCATCTATGACATGGCCCTGACTGTGTAGATGTCCTCAGAAGAACACTGTAATAAAGCTAAAGCCCACTGATAGAAAGAAGCTGCTGAATGCAGATTTCAATGTTTGTGTCGCAGTTGAAATGAATTACAGAGCATGTTGCTGCAGAGTCCAACAATGTATGGCAGAGGAGATTAGAACCAATTCCCTTGTCCCTCCCACTCTTCTCTCCCAGCACGATCTGATTGTTCTCTGCTTTTGGTATTTGTTTGTTTAGCTCCACACGCAGAAGGAGCGGTACAGCGTTATTCATTTTGTGTAACTCTGCCTGAATGTGTTTAAGTGATGAAAGTGTCTGCCCATAATTCTCTGATGCTTCACCCCCCATGCCCTATTACTCACAAGCTGCACCAGTCTTGCTTTTTTTCACCTTGTGCACAGGGATTAACCACTGAAGGACTCTAAGTGCACTCCGAGATGGTGCCAGGCCTTACCTTGATGGTTTTGGTTTGAAGTCTGAGTCCATTTAATGTGTTGATGGCTTTTTCTGCGTCCTTTGGGTCTATGTAGTTGACAAAGCCGTAGCCCAAACTCTGTCCTGGAAGGAGGAGAGAACATGTGGGTAAAAGTGAACATGCTCAGTGCCACGGACTAGCTGACGGGTAGAGCTGAAAAGGGGGTAAAGACTGAATGGTACAAAGTGTTACAGGCTTAGTGGTTCAGACAGTGAGAGGGGGTATAAGCTGAGAGGCAGCAAGAGTGAGGCGAATGATACAAGCTGAGCAGTGCCGACAAATGGTAAAGAGTGGCAAAGCTTCAGTAGTGTAAACTGAGCAGTACTTGCTGACTGCTGTGAATGGCCATACACACTGAGGGGTACAGGTTGAGTGTATAATGCTTAGAGCTATAGGCTGAGGGGTACATCGTGTTGTAGTCTGAATGATATGTGTTGAGTGGTGCAGACAGACTGGTAGAGGCGGAATGGGTCTTACTGAGATGAGAGGACTGACCTCTCCTCTCAGAAGGGCTGACTCCTTCACATCACGAACATCCAGTACATAACCAGATGCAGAGAACACATGCCCACACACAGACACACAAATGTAAATGTGTGTGAACATGCGCACGCAAGAGAAACGGGCACATTGCGCCTATTTACTGCAGCATATAACACTATGTGTGACTATGTATGCTGAATCTGCTTTAAACTAGACATATCCTTGTGCTGATAACCCTGAATCCTTTATGCACTGACAACGGCTGAAGATTATCTTGGAGGGAAATGTATGTAACAGCATGGCTGCATGGTGCTGCGTGTTTTCAAAAGTCTTGCCACACAAGTGCCTGGTAACTCCATGCAGAACAGCACAGTTATCCCCGTTAATTGAAACAGACAGCATTAGGTCCACAGTGTAAAGACAAAGTGAATCACAAATGCAGAACAGCGCCGCTCCACCAAATAAACACAATCCGGGCGGCAGCTCTGGGCCAAATGGGAGCCGTATTCCTCACATCAAACACGACGCTTCTCCTTCGCTTTTGCTGGATTACCCTAGATTATCGCTCCCCATTGTTAATTAAAAAAAAAAAAAAAACTCCTCCACTGGAGAGAACATCCCGAGTTCAACACTGTTTTTCACACGCTTCTACCTGACACTGATCTGACAGCAGTACTCCAAAGTTGCCATTCCAAAATAGAAGAACAAAAATATCTACAGCCCTACATGTGTGTATTTAATATAAATGTGTCTCCTGCGAGACAGCTCTCCTCTCTCAATGAGGGTAATTAGCCAACACGGAGCACACGGCAGCCTTCCCCGCAGTTCTGTGCTGCTTCGCCAGGGATGTGAAGCAAGGCTGTCAAGCGTAGCTTGCCAAAGGTGAGCTGAAGTGAAGGGTGCCTCCAAAGTGCACTCATGCACAGCCATGGATGTAGCGGCCTGTGTTTAATCGCACAGTCACGTAATGTAGCACTCAAGGCCACTGGTCCTTTCGGTGCAATGTTTCACAGGGGAGATGGCCTGAGCGCTAACACTCCTTTGGTCCAGGTCCAGCAGAAAAACAGCACAAATACACACCTAAGAGCGGCTGCATAAGCACCACTTGGTCTCCTCTTTCCTGCGTGCTGTCCGTGTCAAACGAGCATGGTGAGTATGAGAAACACACTGAGACAGGACTCTCCCACTGCAGTGCTGCAGCGCTGGATGCCCCTGACCCTTGGCAAGCTGGCGTAAATCCCTGGAGCTGATCACACCTTGGTACAGCGGGCAGGCTAGCTCACATTCCCCCGCCCGGCTTCTCTCCCCAGGTGGAAGGAGAAGTAGGCCAGAGCAGCTGCTGCAGCCAGAGGCGCTTCCAAGCGGGGATTCCTCCCACCGACAGCCAGGTCTGGCAGCGCAGCACCACATGTTGCCGGGTGATCTGGGGCTAGGCCGCTTCCTACAAACACCACACCAGCCACCGACAAGCGCACGATTCTCTCACGCATGAAGAGCACTGGCTGAAAAACACAAACACGTGCAGGGCATGTGCAGGCATATGCGTACATATGACAGAGCCCACATACACCCTTTAACTTCTGCAACGTTTAAAGTAAATTTCAGAAGCTGCAACCCCCCCCCCCCCAACTAAACATTGCTCACATATCCAGACTTGCTCACATAGACTGTATAGACTACAGCGGACCAGCACAGGCATATTTGGCAAGGCATCTCACAGCGACAGCTCAGTCCACTTGTACGTCCAACTTATGGGTGGCATAGTGGTGCAGAACATGTGGGTTAGCATTTTCTCCCTGTTTCAATGTGGGTTTCCTTCCCAAGACCAAAGACACGCATTTCAGTTGAACTGATGTTTCCAAATTGTCATGAGTGCATCTAAGTGAGAGAGTGTTACACTGGCCAGTCGTATAAATGTGTGAATGACTATAAGGAGTCGTACTGTAGGCCGCCTACATCTGTAAGCCTCCTTAGATATAGAGGTGTCAAAGTACTACCCAGCAGTCTCTGTAAGTTCCTTTGGAGAAAAGCATCTGCTAAATGGAAAAATATAAATGCCACTGCGCCATGATCCTGAAATAACCTCTGTGGCACCAGGACGAAATGTGAAGATACAGGCCAGCAACCAGGATCACAGCAAAACTTTTCTGATCATATGTGAGGTGGACAGCACTACTTTAGACACACATTTTCCACCACACAGGCAGAAAAAAATGAAATGGTAGTTGTGTTAAATTGTTAAATCAAGATTTTTTCAAATGATCTTCAGCGGGAGCACTGTACTATGAAAGGCACATGCAAGCCAAAATATCTGAATAACAGGAGAGAAAGAAGCTCCGTAATGATGCAGGTAAACATGTTAAAAAAATAAAAGCAAACAGACAAGCATGTAAAAATGTTCAAAAGGATGTTAGAAAAGTCATTAGAGACAAAAAAAACCCCCAAATATTCCCTAATGGACGAACAAATAGAAAATTATCCATGTGCAGTTTAATTAAAGTAATAGTTACATTCACTTATATTTTTAATTGTTAATTAAAATTGAAAATCAAAATTATGCATCGCTGTTTTAATGAGGGTTTAATGAGGCTAGATCTTTATTTTCTTTCACCATTAATTCCCAAGCACGGCAGAAAAAGTACAACAATCTTTAAGTGTTTGAAAGGCATTTATAATAAAAAAAAGAAAAAAAAAGTCAGGAGTAACAAAAACGAAATCCTCCATAAAAAGAGGCACCGATAGCAACGTGGAAAAGCACAGGAGTCAGTTCTACCGAAGCGCGCTTGTTTCGATTCTAAGGTGCGTTCCGGCTGCCGGCAGCGTGATCCCGAGCGAACCGCGCTCTCGCCGTCTGTCACCTGGAGCTGCAGAGCATAGATGACATTGATCTTATTAGCTGTGACATTACCACAGTTGTGTGTAAACTATTTATTTCAGATTTTTTGCTGCTGTGTTCATTGTTTTTGCTTGCAGATGTGCCGCTTTGCAGCGCATTGTTTTTGCCGTTAATTGGCAGAACCTGCAATGACCTGTGCTAAATTGCAGGGTCTTAACCTTCTCCTCTCGGAGTTTATAACAAATGTCAAAACCGGGAGGGGAATAATATTCTCCATATGTGTTTCCCCTGCAATTTGGTGCTATTTTCAGTGAGTGGCTGTACTCAGTGGTGCTGTGACTAAGCCATTATTTGTTTCCTGAAAAGCAGCGGGGCTCCGAGTGTGTGAGAGGAGAAAACGAGCATGTTTCCAGCGAGGGCCCTGCTGCTCCCGGCGTGGCGGCCTCACACCACACCAAACACGGCGGCGCGGGAGTCGTGCCTCCGGGTTCGCGCTCCGCCACCTCCGCCTCCAGTAACATCGCCGGCCGGCCCTAATTAATCCTCTCTGTTGTTTTTGTAGCTCGAGCCACAGTCTGCACTTCTGTGCCATGCTGGCTGTGCACATACCCCAGACACACACATAGCCCGGACATGGTTATTTACACTGCGTCCAACACTGCTGTTCAAACGTGGACACTGCAGCGAGACCCCACATAGGGTTACATAGTTCATTCCGAGAAAGAGTGGTTTATACCCCCATTTAGGCTTTTTGATACTACGTCAGTGGTACCCTTACACGGGTACAAAACAAAGAAAATTTTGTAAAAAAAAAAAATGTAAGCAAATAACTAGCAAGTTTAACCAGTAAAGAGGCTGACAGCCAAACTAAATTTGATGTTAAGTTATTTTGGAAGACTATGTTAAATCTTAAATGTTTATGAAATATTAACTTTACCCCTGCTGAAAGGGTAAATTAAAAAATAATGTTGACTCTGTCACACTATAGTATATTTGGTAAAGTCCAGGACAAAAAAACAATTCCTCCAAATCCCTACACCATAAATCTAGTGCATAAAAGTCTTCAGAAGTGCAGAAGTGGGAAATAAAAACATAAGGCAGGTATGCTCCAATTTAAGTATAACGCATTTCTGGAAATTGGTTTGTAAGGGGAAATCTTGTAAACTAGAAATGCAATTACCGTTTTTCCGCAAATTTTTGAAATTCCCCTATACGCTGCTCGTAAAACGTGAAAAATTTCTACTTTGAAATTGATTGTAACCTGGGTATTACATAATTTCACTTATACATGCGAAAACTCGTCAATGGCTGGTATCTCAAGGGATGCCTGTAGCTTACTATTCAAGAAAAAAATGTGCTTATTAGTGATAATATACAATACAGCATATCCAGAGCTTGGTTTGGTCACAAATGACTATACAGAATACACAGTATTCGTGAGGGAGCAGACTTTGCACACCTGCATAATTATGAACTGAATTTTCGTGAAATAGCTGCAAGACTAAAAGGATGCGTCAAAATGTCTCGAAGAAATGGATATTATTCATCCAACCCTACTATTTACACCAATCACGAGCTCTACAATGATAAAACATTAAACCCACAGGATAAGGCTTCACAAAAGGTAGGCGCAAGTTTTAAATGACCTAGTTACTCTGTAGAATAGAGGAGACCATTATGTCAGTTCAGTATTCCCTATCATGAAAAAAGTATTGCAGTTCGTGATATTTGTGTAATGAATTCCCTGGTATCACAGCCATTATAGTAGCAGTAAGAGACCTCATGTCATAAAACCTCAAAAGCCCAGCACCCTCAAATAAGGAAAAATGAAAAAGCTAAAATTTGGCACCTTCCGAAGGTGATCCAGGTCTAAAATTCACAGGCCAAGTTGATGTGCTGGAGCTGTATGAGTTGGATTTGCTGCATAAATATCATACTGTTGCACACCATATACATATAGGATAAGCAAAACAAAACTAGGATTATGGTTTATGTTAGTTGTCAGTAACACTGACGCAGAATCATACAGACCCTATTTTGAAATGACTCTGCTGAGAGGAATTATCTTACTATAAAAGACATTATGCTAAAATAAGAATCAGTCAGCTCAGTCCTTCATTTAAAAAAAAAAAAAATTCAATTTATGGTAAGAGAACTGGAAGGCTGAACATTAAACTGTTGTGGAGGGAATGATATAATTATGAATACATATTTATAGATGTGTAAATGAGCCTCCTGGTCTCTGTGCATATACTGTAGTATATAAGCAAATGAATCTAAATGTAACAGTGAAAAAATGTTTCAGTATATTACACTTTACAGAGTAAAATGTGTACGTTCCAGCCATCAGGGTAGAGCCAGCTGTACTCTGGAGCCTCCCACCCCCAACCCCCCCCACTATGTGAGGTAGCTGCTGCCGGAGGCAAGTTGGAGAGAAGCCCGAGATGTGTGGGAAGGCTGGAGGGGGATTGTGGGAAAGCAGCATCGCCATATCTGGGACACCCTGACTACGTCAGCCCTGGCAAGTGACAGTGCCGACGGCCAGCAGGAGTCCCACTGAAAAGAACGGCCCATGAGCCCTCGGGACCCCTGAAACTCGGGGGCCAATCTGGGACACGAGCGAGCACAGCACAGAGTGCCACCCGAGCAACACGGCGCCAAAGAAAAAGCAGCTAATCGGTGATCCAAAACCCGTGGAAACGGGAAGGAGTGTCTCCTGCTGAGCACAGCATTTTACCCTGGTTTCTGATCCCAAATCAGGACAACCTTGTAATACACATCTTAAGGGATGACACACACGCACGCATGCACGTACACACACATAAAACAGTATATTGTATATAAATAAAAAATAAAAACACATATACTATATTGTAATCTTATATATACAAAATCACAATAAGTATATTATCCCTATATTGTAAAAGCAAGAACGGTGCAATGTTATGTTATTCATTATGAACTTTTACAGTATTAATTTACTAGAAACACGTATATTTAGTTTTGCTGATATTTTGAGGAGTCACAATATTTCTGGCCTTCAAAGGATTAGATATTTTTGCCCTTAATACAGCACACTGTCACAAACTTAAAAGGTTTTCATATTATTATTGTTCTAAAATGCTTGAACTGTCATTATGAAATTCTTTAACAAATTATGCATTTTTGCACTGTGCTGTATTATTTATATCACAAAAAAGGAGATGCAGCTTTACAGAGACGGAAAGAAGAAATTTAACCAGATTCTGGACACCGAAGAATGCAAAGATTGAAAGATTATGCAACAGGAATTAATTTTTACAGCGCAGGGCCTGCATTAGTGCATGCAGCCACTGTCAACTAAATATAAATATGCCCTTTTCTGTGTTGAAGTTGCAGTATTTAGATTAAGTGTGGTTTATTATTTCTGATACAAAATCAAAGATGGGAAATAACGTGTTTTTTTCCCCTAATGTCATTAGATTCTAATATTCCATATGAAATATGTCATTAAAAAGCTCAACTGCACATTTAAAAAACACATTCTGCTAAGTAATAGCTTCAGATCTGACCTCCTGTGGCATGGCTTTTAAAGCACATAATAAGGCTTCCTGAACGTGTGTTTTATTTCAAAAAGGAAACTAGCACTGCACCTGGAGTAACTGCTGAACATGCTGACATCTAGCAGCCAGCACACAAAAGGAGGCAGCAGTGGATTCAATGCCACGACCCTGGATGTTACCGTCGAAAGCTGGCATCACTGTGATGTTTACAGTTTCATTTTTATAACACACATATTCCGTATTATCATAATCAGTGGAAGAGTTACTGTAATACTTGCACAAAGGTAGACTTTATCCCAAATTGTAAGAAATAATTTGTGACGCAAGCTGGAAAACTAGTTGAAACACCAATGTTCGTGCAACTTAGTTACAGAAACTGAATTTCTTTTTTACAACATTGAACATAAACAAAGAAGAATTAATTCAAAAGAGCAGCTGATCAGAAGAGCAAATTATTTCAGATGCATTAATAAAAGATTTGCATATATTGTAATTAATACTGAAATATTTATCTTTTAATATTAAGCCTAATTAGACCTCACATCAATAATAACAAAATAATTAGGGTAATAACTGTTAGATAAGCTGGAGATCTTTAAAATTCTTTATTTGAGGCAGATTTAATTTAAAAAATAGCTTGAGCTGTTTATTATTTCTTAGCTTATGAGTATCTAAAAAAATTGACTCTGCAGTATGTCTAAAAGAAAGAACCATTTATAAACTGCCAAACTGCAAAGTTCAGCATCTGCAACAAAGCAAAATGACAGAGGAATTAGTCAAAGTCACAGAACTTACATTAAGCAGCAGGTTGTGATCACAGTCTTCATGTTCAATGTTGTCAGCGCAAAGGCAACGTCACCTGACTGTCCTCTTTGCACACATCAGACCTGATTAATATTTCACAGCCTACATCTGTTTATTGCTTTATTTCTTTTTTTGCTTTGTTACAGTAATGAGCGTGAGGTGCTACACTTGCTGTGACCTGCAATAGCGGACGGCCGCTGTGCCCGGGAGCCCATGGGCAGCACAGGAAAAGGGGGGCGTGTTGGCGATCCAGGAGCAGAAGTGTGGAAGGAGCCCTGCTTGACATGCGTGACGCACACCTACAGAAACCACACCGCGGTACAAGGGCACTCATGAATCTTTCAGTGCCAAGAGAGGCAAAAATAGAGGAGCAGCCAGCACCAAAATGAAACACAGGGAATGGGAGGAAAGAAAAGGCTGCTGCCATATGACCTTCTCTCACACAGGCAGGCAGGCCGGCCACTAATTCTTACAAACAACTGTGAACAAGCACGAACATGCTTATTCTTCAGATGTGTGCATTTTAATACTGTTACATATTTTTTCCAAAGTGACTCATAACTTTAGTTATATACAGTATACTGATAGAAGCTTTATATTCAGCCAGTTCAGACCGTAAGGTTTGTGCAAGGCTACTACAGTAGGGCCTTTCCTAAAACTTGAAGCAGTAACCTGCTAAGTCATAGGAAAGAGAAAGACAATCAAAGCCCTTTTCATTCTTCTGTCATTAGCTTGGTGACATTGTACAATACACTTTATTAAATATACTATAAACATACAGTATTATAAAACTCTGCAATTCCCATTTCATCATTTAAAAGGAGTACAATAATGAACAAACTGTTCCATCTTGGAGCTGTTTTCTACCTTGTCATTATAAATCAAATATATTCATTCAACTACATCAGTTCTGGTAGAAACAAAGTGTGATTCAACATCCCAGACCAGGTTCCTGCCTAGTCAGCACTTGATCCCTTCCTGCCATTTTCAGTGTGGCCAGGGCTGTAAACATCAACATTTCCTTCATGTACCCCTGAAAAAGTTTTATTTCATAACACTTATGGCTACACTGGGTATCTTACCACAGATCTTGTACATATATTATAAAATATATGTATAAATATAATAATAATAATAATAATAATAATAATAATAATAATAATAATAATAGAAAAATCACAAGAAAGATGGGTATTTTCTACTCTGTACCCCAAATCTTGCTCTCTCTCTCACACACGCACGCACACCAAAGTATACTGAAGAACTCCCGTATTCTTTAACAAAGCAGTGCAAGTGGTCATTTTGTAGTTTAGTTGTACTTGTTGGTAAGCTTATCTTTCTGTATATCTGAATACTATTTCTTAGCTTATGGAAGCATCGGGGGGTGTGTCTTTTGCAAAGTTTACTTTAAAAAAAAAAAAAAAAAAAAGATTAACCTGCAGGTTCTGGGTGTATTATGTGCATGGTGGGTGGATGGGCAAGAGACGATGTGGTAAACAGTCGGTGGTGACACATCTCTGAGCTGAGGTCAGCGGTGTTGACAGGCAGGCGTGGAACTACCATGACTCTCAGTACCTGAAATGGCCTTTTCTCCATCAAAGCTGACAACAGTGAGTCAAAACTGCACAGAGACTCAACTGTGCCAATGTTAAGGTCTGTATGCTCCCTGTGGGGGGTGGGTTTTCCTTTCTACACTCTTAAAAGCCTTTTGTGTGCATCAATATCATCAGAATACTTGAGGAGCTTCTAAGCTTGAGGGACAAAGTCAAGCCTTTCACAGCCCACACCTGGAGGAAATGGCACTAAAGTCTAGCCAAAACTAAAACAAGATATTTACGTCATATCCTGCCACTTGGCTTGTGTCATAAACGAAAGAGAAATAAAACTCAGCAACTGAGGGTACTTTAGGACATGTTAATTTCAGATCCGCTGCTGTAGGTGGTTTAACATGCAAGCGCATTCTATTTCTGTAGGGAGGAGCAGTACTCTGATAAGACGAAAAACTCTCAGGCACTTTAAAAAAACATTAAATACTGATATATTCACATCTGAAGGAATATATCCATAGCATGCTTTGTGTTCCTAAAAAAGGGATTATACAAAGGCACGAAAATGTGATTTGAGAGCAGTTCTCACCAAAATGTAAATAGACCTATGAAGCCAAAGTGAGCCGACTGACATAAACATTTAGTTGATGCAGATTTGGGTGAATTTTATACTGAGGCTTACTGAGCATTAGAGTCAACTCTCGATCTTGGATTTAAAGTTCCCATTTATAATATACGCTATGTCAAAAGCATTCAAAATACAGAGTGAACAGTCTATTTCTGTCATACAGACACACATGATTGCACCGAGTATTTCAGGACCAGCAGGAACCCGCACTCATATCCGACCATTTCTGCTTGACTGGGAGTGAGTGCAGCGTGTGGACACTGGTGCCTCAGTGCTCTTTCTGTTAAAACCAGTGGCTTTAGCCTGGTCCTTTTTAATGAGATTATCAAGAGCGAAGTGTCACTAAGTAGGATATAAAATGGAAGCCATTATCTGGCATTATCTCAGAGCAGCCTCCCCATCCATCTGCTTGCCACCCACATAGCCACTAGTCCAGGATTAGAGGCGTGATTAGCTAGGGAGCGCTGCTTAAACACCTCTGCTCCTGCGTCTCACTCAGAGGCCCACTGGCCGGCTGAAGCCCCCTGCTCTGCAGTAATAAGCTGAATCTTCACCTAGGACAGAAGGCCTCCAGGCCCATAGTGATCAGAATATGCTGTAGATGTTCTCCTTATCATGGGGGTAGCACTTGTGAGGAGGCCAGGCATACCTGTTCATCACACGTTTTCAGTCCACTGGTAAATCATTTTTCCATCTTGTTTTTTTGCCTTCTAAAGTAGATGTGTAACAGGTATTGCATCGATAGAAAAAATAATTCATTACTATTATATGGTATGAAAAAATGTCTGCAGTGTGTAGCAATCCTATACAGGTGAGTTATTAACATATGATTTTTTTCATCCTTTTCTTGACCACAATGCCCTACAGACCACTTTTATCCTCCCTTTCCATCTAAAGCAAAGTTAGTCCATGAAACCTGTTGAGCTATCATCTCAAATGGCCTGGCTACTGGCCCATAAAACCTTTGATGGTATATGTTCCCCTGACTGTGTGGTACCTGTAATCTTGTCCCGCACCAGCTTGCAGGACTCAATCTCCCCGATGCTTCCAAACAGGCTGCGGAACTCCTCCTGGGTCATGTTCTGTGGCAGGTAGTTGACAATGAGGTTGGTTTTGCTGTCATCGTTGGAACTGCCGGTCTGCATGGGGGAAGGGCAGCTGCGACTGTTGCTGGATGGCCCGTTGGCTGTGGTGGTATTCGGCCCGTTTGTGACCTGAGGCTCTATGTTGCTAATGATCTGTGAAAAGGGGAGAAGGAAGCACAAGGACATGGCCTCTCAGTCTACAGAGCCAAAGGCTGTGTGTGTGCAGAGAACTGGCCCTTTTAACCTCTCATCACCCCCAAAAGTCACACTCCTCCCACCAGCGAAACCCCAAAAGGAAGAACACGAGGCAGCACACAACTACAAAGGGTAAAGTAAATAACTGCTTCATGGACTCAAACATCTGAATATCTACTGGACTACCAGACATTTCCTTTCTGGAATTTCTACACTCTTTTCAGAATGATTTTGAATTGATGTTTTCTCTTTGATAGCTGGCACAACAGGACAAGGTAAAAATGCAAGTCCTTCAGCACAATGCTGCTTTCATGGGGAACAATATTTGTAGCCCGTTAAGAATTGCCATCAGAAACCAGAGATGGCTCAAGGGAAGGTGGAGCTGATGGTGACAACATCAGCCATGCTAACAATTATTTTAAGATCCTGAAAGCCACCAAATATATTTATCTATTTGCATAAAATATGCACTTAATTTAATAATCCGAGTCTGTGCTAGTCAGCTGACTCCCATCATTCACTTACAGAGACACTAAAGAGGTGTGTGCCAGGGTGCACTGTGTTTTTGTTTTGAATGCTGAAAATGGGGTGCTGTCCTCAGTGCGCTCGCTGTTAAAAGCAGCTCTGCTGTCAGCATCATGCAGTGCAGTAAACCCCACACTGAGGGAGTGGAGAGATTTGAAATGCATTTTAGCAGAAAACCACAGAAAGAGGCCTACTGTGTATACAGAGCAAGCTTGTCTCCTGATGATTTTATCATTTAATACGGATTTAAGTTTGATTAAGGCAATAGGACTTATAAGGTACTCCTGTGAAGCTGGTTGTGAACGTATTAGCTTGCCACATTAAAAATACATGGAGAGAAAAACACATTCAAATTGATAGAGGTAAATATGGCTGACTTAAAATTTTTGAGAGAACTGCACTGGAACCTCCATCTATGCTTTTAATATTAAAGTTAGTATAACTTACTGTGCGGTCACTTGGAATCAAGATCTGAAAGCTGAAAAAAATAGCTCATGTTTTCTGCTGATGGATTTGAAAGCAGAAAATAACAGCATAAAGAAAAAAGCAGTCTCTAAGCTGAGATTCAGACATACGGTAATTTATTTTTAGCATTTCAAAAATATGTTCATCTTACGTAACACAGTGTGTCCCATCTAAACCTACAATTTTAAGCTAAAAGTTTAAAAGACATTACACATGGCAAACTTTACTTTCCTCCTGTCAAACAAAAGTGGACAACTTGCAAAAAAGTTCTGGCATCTTCAGCTTTTTCATTTAGTCAGTTTTTTCTAATTGGTTTCACTTGTTGTTTTGCAATAAAATTAAATTGTGATTTGTATCAAAATGAATTAATTTTTAGGACCTTTTGGTTGCCACTTTGCCTGATTTTTAACAAATTTGTAATATAATGATATGTAATGCATTCAGAATGAAAGCATTTCAGATGTTACTGTTAAATGGCTCTTGGAGTTAATGTTAATTGAAAAATGGTTCCTGATAAACTCATTGTTTCTCAGTTATATTTCAGCTGTAATGGAATGACTAATAAAAGCACAAAATTACTTTCTGCACGGTGGAGTAATAGGCAGTATTTCAGTTTGTGTAGCAATTTAAATCCAAAGTAAAATTTGTCCTAATTTTATTTCTATTAGACTTGGCAGGATATTTTGACTAGAACTGAAACAGGTACCTAAGAGCAGGGTGCATCAAATCAACCTCCAGAGGTTAGTAACACTCCTTCAGAATGTTAAAGCACACAAAACATGTTTAACACAGCGTTTTAAATAGAGTAACGGAGAGAAGGCACTGTTTCTTTCATGCATGTTTAAGAAAATCATTTCACTATATTGTCAATACAACTGAACATAAGACAAGCTATTCAAAAAATCATATTTAAATAAAACAGGAAACGAATGACTCCATTACCTATTTCCCAAGAAGTTTATTAAACTGGCTTACAATACCTCCTTAACTCCATCTTTATCAGTATCTCTGTCTTTTGATGCAATGTGAAAGGTTAACAGATCGCAGCAGACCTGCACAGTCACATACACCAGTTTCAGTCCATCTCACCCCTGGCACCATCTATCGTTTGTGTTTTTCTTGTATACAGCTAGCATACAACTGGTTTTTAACTTTGCTGCATTTTTTCAGCTTAGCAATGATAGGGAAGTCAGCATTTACAGCTCGTATCAAGTGTTACAAAGCCATTTGCGATTTCTCCTAACTTAGGTATTAAAGCTTTTCGGCAATCTGTAAGAGAAGCTCTGGTTTCAGCCTGAGGACAGACACTTCTCTTACTGATCCAACACAACTGGAGTTTTCACATTACACCCATCTCTCTGGAAATGTGGTTACTGAAATGCAGTTTTTCATTTACAACATTTCCATTGCTATTAGGTGCGGTGTGTGGGTTGGGTTTTGTCTGCTTTTATTTCAAATGCGGCCTTAAAAGATTTCAGAGGTTTGCAAAAAGAGAATCATGAATCTAATGTGACTGAGTCATGGAGGAAATGAGTGGGATGGTCTCCCGAGGTCTGTGAGTCTGTGGGAGGGGGGTTCACACAGTCACAGTCCTCGGGGAGCAGGGAATCGGTTGGGAATCAGGTAGGATTCACCTGGTAAATGTGACCACGCAAGCTGCTGAAATGGGGTCTTTCCTTAGAAATTCCACTTCTGAATTCCAGACATAGACAACGAATCTAACTTTTCATTTCCTGTGTTGCATTCAAAGTTATAAAAAATTTGATTATAGATCTCTATGCCATTTACGTTCATTGAAGAATAGCTTTCATGATACACAAGCATCAAAATGGGGACAAACTGAAGAAACAGCAAATAGCAGCAATCTTTGAACAGCAAAGTAATTGTATTTGTCTACAGATTTATTAATAACAAACAATGTTGAAATATGTGATAAGAATTTACAAAACAAAAATCTACAAAAAAATCAACTGACACCATATTCATGTTCACTGGATTGTGTCAACTGCCAATTTCATTGTGATTCCTGTTAGAGTTGTCCACAAACATTTTCAACAGGCTAAAGAAGCCACGACATCCCCTCCCCATTCTACCCAGCCTGCCGCCAGGCCTGGCCCCATTCGCCCAACAAAACCCCCATCATCAGCACTGTGAATGTTGGGTAAAAGGCCATGCTGGCTGTGTCCTTACCATCTTTGGCTGTGTCAGCAATCCCTTCTCTGCCCAGCCCTGTAGCTGCGGGAGCTCTGCCTGACGCCACTGTGTCTCTGTCGATCCCTAGGAGGTTTCAGGGTCAAGATTTAACATGCCATTCTTTTCCAAGGCCTAGCGGTCGCCAGTCACACTAAAACACACAGGTGGCTTCTCCCTCAAGCCGCATTGCTTTATTCAGCTTAACATCGGGGTTTCGCCCACTTTAAAACAACAAAATGTCAGATTATCATAATATAGTGTGGTTTTGAAAGGTGTCTAGAAACTAGAAAAGTCATAAACAAGGCCTTTAACTTAGATAGGTCCTCATGTTGGCAGTATGTAAGCTTCTGCAGTGCTGCAGAGAAGAGCTGAAATCGATGGCTAAAGAGGCAAATAGAAGGAAAGGTAGCCATTTTGCAGACAACTGTTTTTCTGCACTTGTTCTTTTAAAATAGCAAATTAGGGACGAATATAAACATTGAATTGAGGAACAGATGGACAAAACACCTCACTATCTGTAAGGGTCAGTGGTGTTATGACCCCTATCTCTTTCAAGGTTAGAAAGCATAAAGTTAACGTGATGCTTCTTGAAACTATCATATTGTGAGCTAAACTAAGGGCATAGCGGGGAACTCTTTGTTTACAGGACTAAAGGCGCAATACTTGTTGGTAGTAATTGAAATGATGACACTGATGTCATATTCATAGCATCATTTACCAGATTTTTTTGCCACCTGTGTTTTAGTTTCAATGAAGACCGCAGGTTACAACATCACAATCGTTATACTGTATGAATTACTGTACAAAAGCATTATACACATTCAATACATTCTTCAAGGGTGGGAATATGAACTAACAATTAGATATTTTCACATTCATATTTAAAAGCTACTGTATATTAGATCAGCCTGCTGCTTCTACACAGAACTTGTTCCCTCTGGATGGGCAATGGCAGAACATCACCTGCTGTTTACCGCATCTCTTATTCATCAGACAGATCACAAGCATCGCAGCAGTCATCTACATTAGCAACATTAACGTCTTTATATAGTTCTCATGTCTGTACAGAGTCCAATATCTGTTTCATGGGGAAAATAAAATACCATTTAAGGGGCTCTGCCCTGCTTTCTAAAATGTCAAATCACTTTTCACAGCAAATAAATAATTAATGAGAAGCAGACAGATGCAAGCCAAAGCAAGGGTGACTTTTTAAGGACACTTCTCAAGAACCATTTGTCCCCAGACTAACAACTGCTGCATTTTGAAGCATTTTAGCATTGATGCTCACAGTGTGCTGTAGTTTGAAAGCAGCAAAGCTCCCGATAACATATGAGGAAAGGAAGACATCGGTGTCATCAATAAATCAGCATCACGCAAAAAGTTAGCCAGACATACATCATTGTAAAAGCTGGTTGGTTTCAGAACATTCTGCTGAATATTTCAGTGCATATTTACTGCATTTATTTGTGCTGGCAAGCAGCTACGTTTGATAAGGTGCAAAATTAAGTGGTAAAGATTTAATATACACAAATATATACAAGCATATGATTAAATGCTGTTTAATAAAACAAAAAAATGGTGTTCTCTATAATCACAGCACTAGCAAGATAAAAGCTTTCTGAGCAATTTCTTAGGTTAGCAGTACTATATTATTATTTATGATAGCCATACACACTCTTTGTATTCCTCAAAAAAAACCCCCTTAAAAGCAGTAGTAAAAATCCATTTTCACTGTGATCTCTTATCTCCCTCTACCAAACAGACATGCAATCTTTATATTTAAACCACCCATTTCTTTCACACTTAACATTCACACAGGATTTGCAATGGACAGGGGTGGAGAAAACATTATTTCACTGATACGCTTCCAGTGCCTATATAATCATCACATTATATTGCAAATAAAACCAAAAACCATATGTGATAAAGTTGGCTTTCACATTCTGTGTAGCAAAACATATAGTAAGTCCAAAGTCAAAATTAAAGCAGCAGACAATTCTTCCGAAGTGGTGTTGTAAGACATACCAGTACTACTAACAACTTTTTATGCTCTCCTGATGTGGGTGCTTCATTTTGAGTGAAAATTTTCTTTACTGAGTTGCCATTAGCATCCCTAGAGTATAAAAACATGAACCAAAAAAAAAAAAGGTGTCCACAACAGAGGACATTTTCATCTGCGTGCGAAGGCAAACAGGCCACACACGGCTGCACGCCTCTCCTCCTCTGCAGTGCTGCCGTAAAACCCTGCTGCTCCTCACCGAGAGTGAAACCTAACCAACGCAAATGAGCTTAGGCAATCAATTTCCCATGGCTTTAGTGGGATGGGTGTGGTGACACTGCAGTGAATCGGGTTGCAGCGGTACCATTCGCCCGATACAGTTCAGGACAAAATGGAGGTCGTGCAGTGCATGTGCTTGTAATTTAAACACCTTTGTCAGGCTGTCACCTGTTATACAGTGTGTGGCTTTGTGTATGAGAACTCGTATTATTAAAATTTACTGTACATGTTATCATTTACACACCACAATACACTATATAAAAATTCACAGTTGTCAGTTTATTAGGTACATCCCACCTCTTTGCACTCCAATAAGTACACTGTACACTCAAAGAAGTGAAATGATGTGCGATTGCAGTACGTAACAGAGTATATATCAGGCAGACCAACATTTCTATTATTGGTTAATGTTCAACTGAGAGAAAGAGTGGAGCAAAATGAGTGACCATAGTAACTTTGAATGTGATGCTAGGGTTGCTGCTTCTAGTATCTGTGAAACAGATGTCATCCTGGGCTTATCACAGACAACTGTTCTCGCAATCCTGTGAATAAAGAGCTTGTTGACCAAGGGGTCAAAGGAGAATAGCAATAACTGAATAAGTAAACAGAAGATGCCAGGCAAATCACATCTGAATTCAACATAGGTGTGCAGAATGTCACCTCAAAATGCACCACTTATCACACTTTGTGTGGGCTACAAAAGCAGAAGACTAGGTCAGATACCAATGTGGTCAGCGCAAAACAAGAAAGCCCATCTCCAGTGGGCACATAACTGTTGAGTAATGGAAAAAAGTTGCCTAATCAAATACATCCAGGTTCCTTTTGGATCATGCTGATGGAAGGATCAAAATGTGACACAAGCAACATAACTCCACAGAACCACCCTGTTTGGTGTCAACAGTACAGGTTTTATTTATTCATTTTATTTATTTATTTATTTACATACCACTTCTTTATCTATTTGTGTTTGTTTGACTTCTTGATGTTTGGTTGTTTGTTTTACTTGTGGAATGGAACCACACACAGTCTCCTGTTGAATCAGGGCACATTTCACTACATGGTATACTTGGTAACCATGTATGTGACAAATAAATTCTTTTGATCTCTCTTTTTTAATCTTTTGGTAGTGGCAGTGTGATGGTATGGGGAAAGTTGAAGAATGGCATGAAGTATGTGAACATCATTATTGACCAAGTTCATCCCTTCATGGCTTCAGCTTATCCACACTCACACGGACACTTCCAGCATGATTATGCACCATGGCACAAGGCATATAGTCAGGGAATGGTTCCAGAAACATGAGTTTTCATTGCTTTAGTGGCCTACACAGTCCCCGGAACCTGACCCTGCTAAGAATCTTTATAAAGAGGTGGTTTGAACCTTGGGATGATGCTGTTTGCAACAGAACTGTGCAGCTGTCCCATTTGCAGCAGCTGCACACTCCTTTTGCCATGGCTCATCATAGCTGCACAAAGCACCTAGCATATTATAGATTCCATGTTCTGATGAATTCATGCTGCCCCGAAGGCCAAAGGAGATGCAAAACCTTACTAGAGAGGTATACCTAATAAACTGGCAGGTCAGAGTATATACACCTTGTGACGTATTTTCTTTTTATGTTTTCTTAGCCTGAATAAGCCTGAAATGAACAAATGTAAGTCAACCACACCATAAAGAACCTCTTGCTTACGAAATGAACAAAAATTGCACTGAAAGAAATACATTGAGAGCTTCACCCCCACGCACCTATATGCTTTACACTTTTGAAGGAAGCATTCTGTCAGCAGTCAGTGTGTCTCAAACAAGTCAGAGTCAAAGCGCTCTCAGCGTGTACAGCTGTTCCAGAGAGTCTAAGTTATCATAACCACACAGACTGAGATTTGTAAGACTTTTATATCTTTACATCAGGTCAGTCAAGTTCTGTTTCGGTATTGATTTTTATTTTTCCGTCCTTTTTTTAAAGAAATTTGGGCTCTCCCCCTTCATCACATAGTTGCTGGCTCCTCCGTACCCTGCAGGTCAGACGGAAGCTGGGGCGGATCAATCAGGAAAGCAATCTGGGACAACTCGCGCCGCCGCAGCCGCCTGCCTCCACCACCATCGATCGGAATCTGCTTTGCCAAATGGATTTTTTTGTGACTCAGAATAATAAATGTTTCAATATGTAAGCAATTTTTCTTTTAACTTTGTTTTTACTTTTTTCCCTTATGAAGTCCAATGCTTTGCAGAATCAATACAGGTGTCTAAGAGATGCTCTTTTCTCCATCCTCTCCAGCTTCCTAACGTACTACAGGTGAAAAGAAAGCAGATGAACTGGATTTCTGAATGGTTCCGTCCCCAGTGCACAAAATAAGTTATACATTCTGGGCATAGACTAATGTGAATAATATAAATATATTTTTACTTGCACATATGATGTATTTTGAAATTATTTATTTGTAAATAACAGCCATTCTCACAGCTAGATACATCCATATTCCATAACCACTTAATCTTGGTCAGGTTCTCAGAGGACCAGAGCCTACTCTGAAATCACTGGGCACTAGACTATAAAAACAACACCGTGACAGGACACCAGCCCACAACAGAGCAGGAACACATGCACATACTGTAAGAAATTTAGAGTGACAAATAAACTGAAAACACATGTCTTTGGACTGTGGGAGAAAGCCCACACAAATATAGGGAAAACAGGCAAACTCCACACAGATTGGGCTGGATTGAAACCCATACCAAAATAACCCAGGTGCTGTGAAGTAGCAGCATTATTGGTTGTGCAACCCTGGCACAAAACAGTTTAATGTTTTTATTTAATTAAAATTTAAAAAAATTTTTAAAAAAAATCAGAGCAACAAGTCAATATCTCCAAATCATTTTAGGCTTTTCAAAGGTAAAATGGCAAGAAAACCAAATGTTACCTCCATTTTAGATATACAGACTTATTACGCATATTGAGTGTAATTCATCTTTTTGCTTGCAACTTCTCATTTTTTAAAAAATCATTCATTAAAAATGATCAATAATGTATTTTAACTCACAATTAATTGTTTATTCTTGTCAGGGTTGTAACAATCTGGAACCTATCTTGGAAGCCCACAGTTAGGGCCATCGCAGGGCAGCTACAAACACATGCAATCACTTGCTGGATTCAATCCTACACCTGAACACCTTAGGCAGTTTGTTTGTGTGAATTTCCCCCAACAGTCCAAATATATGTGATTCATGTCAATTAGTGATTATAAGTGGTTCTCAGTGTATGAATGTGTGCATATGTGGCTAGCTGGCATCTCATCTGGTGTGTACCCCGAACACCCTGGAGTCACTTGCCTCTTGGACTAGTTGTAGACCACAATGTGGAAAAGTGCTTCATAGCAGCCACCTGCATTTTTGTGTCCTTGTCATTAGTAGGTAGTAAAGAGCAGCCAAACACATACAGCTTTCATTCACTTTGTTTCTAGTTTTTACAGTTTGTCTGTTGTGTTAATGACTAATAATGATGTAATGACCATTGCACGTATTTACAGAATAAATCAATGAAAACGATTGCTATTAAACATGGATTTTTGGAGAAAATGTATTTTTATGTTTCGTAATTTTAGCTTTAATTGTAAATTTAGCTTCAAGCTAAAAAAGTTAAAGAACAAGTGTACTTTTTAATTTATTATAAATATCTTCAAGACCATTACAGTCTGCACCCAATGAATAACCTGAAACGCTTCTCTGTTATGTTTTCATGTCAAAAAAAAAAAAAAAAAACTGAAAGTGTCGAGATCCTGCCAACTATTGCGCATGCCCTTTAAAGTTAATAAAAGACCATAATGTAAACGTCCTGCAACAAACAGGCACCCCATTCACAGTGTTCCATTACTTGCACCTTTTGTTTCCAGGACAGGGTTTGGATCACAGTGAATCCATCCAGGACTAGAGGTGGTGAAAATGTAAAAAATTAAAAAGCTGTCCACCATTTTTTTTTTTTTTAAATTCATTTGAGCCTTAATTGAAGTTTTTTTATAGAATCTAGCACAAGGACCACCTGTATTACGAAGCTGTTATTGTGTTTTATTATGTAGTGATGGAGCTGAGTTACAAACAGACTTCTGGTCCTACTTGTGTACTCTGAATTCTCATCGAAAGGAGTGTTTGTTACTAAGCTGAAGACTGTCCTTTAGAGGATGTTACAGTCACAAGATGCTAATAGGATACATTGATTTTTATAACTGTATTACACTGGTTGACCCATTGCTGTGTCACTCCTTAACCTTATTTTAGAAAAACAAGTTCATCAATTAGACATGGTTTCATTTCCTGGCCGATGTCAACCTCTCCACTTTTTACCAGGAGTAAAAATTCTAATGAATGGGAGAAATGACAATCTAGTTTTCTACACAACTATTCAGAAAATTCTATAAATAATACAATTTCAAACATTTTAATTTAATAGTTTTCTTTAATCATTTCTAAAAAATGAAATGATCTAATCCATTTCAGTGGTGACATCCCAGAAAGTGATGTTTTTAAAGAGCTCTTTTTCCAATGACTTTTCGGCAACTTAGCAGTACATAACAACATCTCACTATTCTCTAATACAAAATAAAATATAAAGTTCATCTACCAGAAACTTTATTTTTCTCTAAACTGCACACATTCCTACCTGAGTATTTCATATGCACATTTTGTCTCAGAAATAAGAGACAAAGTAGTGCACAATAAGATATTTTCAAACACAGGAAGACTAATTTATGGCATATCTGGTGAAACTAAGAAAATTTTTCCAATTTATGGTAATACAACATTTTAAATTCAAATTCACAAAAGTTTTATTTTTAAAACGATTACACAATCTGCGTTCGCTTAGTGAAGCTGTGGACTGTTTTCCTCAGCCTACTTATTAACCTGACATTGGACACATTCTGTGTTGTGGTCCCTGTTACTCAGAAGTCTGTGCACTTCAAACCATTTTGCATTCTGTACTGCTACTAGACTCACGGCTTTAGAAAGAAGGCCCTAATTTCAGCCACTAAAAAAAACATATTTTCACTTGGGAAACTTGGAAAATATGCAAAATGAAAGCAAAGAACTTCTAAGCAACACTGAACATTTGCCAAGCACACATCATATTCCGAATAAGGCACCAAAATTGTTTAGGCTGAGTCAACTTGGCACCACGAGTTTAAGGACTTTACTTTAGAACGGAACACACCTTAAGGATATGAAAGTTGTTAAGGCTAAACAAAAAGCACAGATGCATTTCCTCTTATAGATGCAATTACCAACATTAAACCTAACCCAGCAGTTACTTTAAGCACATTTCTTTGTCATTCACTGTTGCTTGAAGAAAGCCACTTCTAGGCCTACTTTGGAAGTGCAGTTCAATTCCAGAACATCTGCACACCAATTAACTGCCAACTGGAGGGAGTATCTTAATTCTGAGCCTCAACCAATGACTTTCTCTTTTTGCAAAATGCTAGATCCCTGTCTTATCGTGCCTTGAAGGAAGTTGCCTGTTCTCCATGTTCTACTGTTGTCCACTGAACCTGGACTTTGGATATTATTCAGGGACTGGGGCTTGGGGCCTCCATTAAGGCCACACCTGGCACTGGGATAGGGGCTGAGGGTTGATGCTGGAGATAGGACTGGTGCAAGGCTGAGTTAGTGCAGAGCTGAAGCTTTGTCCTGTACCAAAAGCACAGCTGTGCATAATCCCATAGGATCTTTCTAACATTGAGTAAAGGTGACCTCGTCTGGGAAGGAGCACACTGGCAGCAGGTTAATCGAGTTTATATTAAGTGTAGCTGTGAATGCATTATTTCTTTGTTAGTGTTTTTTAGCAAACATGGGCTGTTCTACTGAGTCAGCACCAGGTGTCGCGAGGACATCCCGACAGATAGCTGGAAGACCACAGTTCAGCACACCTGGATGGGCTATCATGCTTAGAACTGCTAACTACTTCTGTGGAATCATGTACTGCACTTGAATTTACAGGAACATGGCAATAACCGAATCCAAATTTTGCTGGGGTAAAAAAAAAAAAGTTATGTACTCACGAATCAAGCATCGTTCACAAAATTTAAACGGCAGAAAATTTCACTGTGAATCACATTATCCCAAGCAAACGTATTCTGTTGGTGTCAGAATATTTTCATTATCCTTCGACTTGCAGGTTTGTATGTTGCTTCCATAATAAACATCCATTAGTGGTTTAAATGTCACCAGTTACTACAGTTAGCAGCTATGTAGCCATCATTTAGAGTAGCTGTACTGCATGTGTAGGCTACATAATGAAATGTTATAGGCCAAATTCATTTCACAACAGAAAAAAATTGTAATAAAAAGTAGAGTCATATCAAAGAAAACACCAGCAGTATAAACAGAATAAACCACTTGGCAGCCTTTTTACAGCACAATGTTCTTATGAGCTGAACTGCACTAAAGTGATCAGGGTTTCGGCAGTCTGAAAACAGCAGGTAGATTCCTGATTAGGGTTGCCGTTTTGTGGTCTGAAGGTTCCATTCCCAGCTCCTGTATTTATCCTTACAGAAAGGATTTGGTAAGAATTCCCTACTACATAAATCAATAAATCAGTGTAAAGTTGATTATCTAACAATGCATGCCACTTTGGACAAAGGCACCAGCTAAATAAAGATTAATAATAATAACCCCTACAAGGCTGACAAAGAAGCTTGATGACTAGATGGCTTGCCAGTCTTAAGTTCTCCTCAAAAGGGAAAATTACAATGCAGTCTTTTCCATTGTACTTAAGGATCTTGGAGTCAAATGGCTATTGTTTACTTGATTTGTTTAGCTTGTTGAAAAAAAAAAATATGATTTCAGGACTTTACAAACCCGGTCTGTTTTGTGTCCTGTTTTCACCAATGAGCCAGTGTTTCTTTGCCTATTTTACATACCCCAGTGGGGCGTTATCAATTATTTTCATATTATAATTAAAACTTGCATTTTCCTTACAAGAACTGAATAGAAATTACTTACACCCAAAGTGCCTCAACAATGTATTTTAATGTTTCTGAGAGGAATAATCTCAGCTTTATACACACCGTCCAGGTCCACGCCACTCATGCGCATCCCTTGTCCGGCACCCTTTAACTGGCGCTGGTGTGGTAGTTCAGTTGTGCCCATAACCAACTGGTGAAGAACAGAAAAAATGCCATTTTCTATATAGATTTCACATGCAAATATTTCTGCGCTCCAAGATTCAATATCTTTTTTTTAAATGAAGTATTACTTCCTCAACAGCTGCTTTGCAACCAAAAAAGAAAATAACTGTTACAGAATAACAAGTTATACAGTTAGATAAATCTATAGTACTTTAGGTTAAGTCCCCTTTTTCTAAAGTAAGACAACAGGACCACCTACTACGACATGAGGTTGGTTGTTCCTAGTTGTGCAAATTACAGTACTTAAATGCAACTGCACTTGTGTGCACCACAACCCATTTTTGCATGACGACAACAATGGCCTTCCAATAAATTATAGTACTTTTGAGAACAATAAAAAGTAGCTATTGATTATACTGTGGACAGATGTGTTATACCCTTTCCCTGTGCCAACATTATTTTAATGTGTATTTTTCCTCAAGGTCACAATGTGTATTCAATTAATTATTGGAATCTGAATATAAAAGTGCTTAAACAAAAAAAATCTGCTATGCAGTTCATCGGTGTGATTAAAACTGGGTTTCGACAATTGGAGGTATTAGACTATGTGTGCGTTTGGATGGATGCTTGGTGCACACCACAGTCCATTGGGGCTAGGAGTCTGCAGGAGGTCTCGCACCTGCTGTCCCACGAAGTTGTTGAGCCACCCTTGCGGGAACTCCTTGAAAAAGACATAGGTGGAGGTGGGATGGTGGTGAGTTTACAAAAGCAGTGCCCTAGGAGCAGAGATAGCAGGGTGTGCATATAAGGGTACACACATGATAGCTATACGTAGCTGAGGGTTTGATCAAAAAGGTGCCTCCTGAAATTCATTTTTGCACAAAACCTTCAATTAGGGCAGTCAAACCGTGCTTTTGTGTGGATACACAGGCTTAGTATACATTATCTATTAAATTCTAATCATCATTCATTAATATTGCTGCTAGGACATGAACAAGACAACAGGGTATCGAATGCTTTCAGAATGTTTTCTCCTGCAGTGGTAAGTGAAAAAGCTTTTGGTCTCTTTATGTATAGCAGGCTTACACAGCCATTCACGTGGGAAAAACTAGAAATGTGATTATTTCCATTACTGTAGGATGAGGAACATTTCAGATCTGAAAGCTACCAAGCTGTTTACTGTCAACCAAAACCACAACTTATACACGCTGTGTCTTTTTTTCATACTGCTGAAATTATATGTTCTGTTAGACCACTCGCCATTTTTAAAATAGGCGTTCTTGTTTAAGGAGAAAACATGTTGAAGAATCATCCATTATGCCATCAGCAGCTTTTAAAACTGGTGTCCTAGATGTTCATTTGAGAAGTGGAAGTTTCAAGAAAAACTACAGAGACCCTCAGCTGCCTGTTAAAAAAAACTGGTCTTAGCTAGGAAAGTACAGCAAGAGTGTTTAAGAAGTTTAGTCAATCCTAGTCCTTCCAACCTATGTTTTCATAATTAAAAATTGCATTAAAAATAATACTTCAGTTACACTTACTGAAATTCCAGATGAGCAGGCATTTATTTATTAGCCCTTTTCAAAATAAAAATGAGGAAAATACATCATTCAGAAGTATCTAATGTTATCATTGCCGTTTTATTATTAAATGAAATCAAGTGGAATTTTGGCTTCACAAAATGATTAGTTATATCATTAAAGAGACTAACATTAAAATGGCCATTGCATAAAATAAACATTAAAATTTTTAAAATGCTCCCTATCAATACCTAGGTACCTAACCTGCACTTCGCAAACCAGTCTTCTCTTTCATGTTGTGCTTTCAGCAGACACACTCTACATTAGAGCCTGACATTTTCACAAATTGTCATGGTAACTGCCGCCGCAAGTTTTAAAGGGAAAAACGTAGCCATCATTGTTGGCTGGCCATTGTGAAACGCTCAGCATACCCTGCAGTAAAACAACGTTTTTGACACTTACCACGGAGCTGTTTGTGTCCTCTCCTGAAACTGCAATGTCTGACATTGACAGAAATATTTTCTGCCGCTGCTAAAACTGTACTCTATCATCCTACATAAGATAAAGCAGTATATTTTTAACAGAAATACTGCACAATTAAACTCACACCCTTATTTTAGTCGCTTTTATTCTTCTATACGTGCACCAATTGGCTATAAGTGTGTTCCTCATCTTCACACAAACTCTACAATGTAGTGTTTATGGGTAAGTGCCATGTGAACATTACTTTAAAAATTACCACAAATTTGCATGCTTTAAAAAGGTCACTATGCTGCTCACAAAGCTTTTACAAATACACTGTATAATATATCGGCAAATATAATAAATCTTCCCCTGTCTCTATTATGTCTTATGAGATATGCTGTCATTTCTAGGCTCATAAAAACTACTGTAAGCGCTGCAAACTCTTTTCAAGTGAAGCTGTATGGAGATCTGCTTATCATGTATAGTCATATTTCTTTCTTTTTTATACCAAAACACGACTAAATGGTATTCTGGGATTTTTCTTCAGAGTATTTAAAAAAATTTTGTGTAGCGGTGTTTTTCCCAGAACTTACGTCTTGCTTTCTAAGAGTTTACATAATAAGTTGACAGTTGCTTTTTGTATGTGCTACATACTATAGCATCCAACTATATCCGAAACGGGAATATAAATGTTTAACATCTTTGATGCCATGAAAACCCCTGTAGGAAAAAACCTTGGAAAATCCTTTAAAAAAAATTGCAGAACACACCTGCTTTAATTATAGTTAATCCTAAAATGGAAACCAAAACTACTGCTGCATTTCCCTTTGGGTTTTTTTGGGATGCACACTGCAGACTACGAGTATGCAGTTTGTGCATGGTCTCAGGAAAAACTGCCACTCAAGTGTCCAGACCATTGTGACAGCACACGGGACAGAAAAGGGAGGTTTCTGAAAACACTGAGATTTAGCTTTCCTGACACCCTCAGCTTTAAATAGTACAATAAATGAAACGTACGCAAAACAAATTTAGCCACGCATCCATCCTTTTTAAGGCTTTTATTAGTTCATGGGTATTAACGTTTAAAAATATTTATCCTGAAAGGCAACAGCAAACAGGGAGACCATGACCCTCTGTTTATTAGCAGGTTGTGTATGCTAAGCATTTCCAGCTGATTATCGCCTGTCTGTGGCGCTTTGAATTTCCGCCAAAGGAATTAGGCTTGTATTTGTGAGGCTAGGTCCCTGCACAGCAGTCTCTTCATTTCAGCTTGCTGGAGGGAAAATTACTATAAATACATTTTAAAAATCATGCTGTCTATAAAATTTTTATCTAAAAGTTTAAGATGCATGTATATTTACCCTTCACACAAAGGAACACTTAAAAAAGAAAGTGAGGCAAAAGTCAAACATAACCTGTTTAAATGCCATTAGTTTATAAATCCTTATTAGCCTGCTGTCGTAGAGGGTTACACCTAAAAAAGCCATGAGGATTTCAGAATTTACAGAATGTACAAAAATAAAATGTAGAAACTCGTAGTTGGTTATTTCTATATCTGTATATCTATAGGAGAGCATCTCAATATCTTATTTCAAAAGGGGTTTTATGAAGAGATTGATGAAGAATATGAAGACATTTGGCATCTGAGACTAGTCTGGAACAAAATTGGTTCCACAAAGTGGTGAATCCCTGAACAGAAAGGTCTGTTCAGATGCCATCAAATCTACTGTGACAATGTATTGAAGATAATTTCTTGAAAAGACAAGTGGAAGCTACTGTTATTTATGAGTAACAAATCAGAAACACATTAAATGTGTAGTGAGGAAAAAAGGAGAATGCAACATATTAGTGTAAATGAGAATTTTATAGTGTTTGAACTGACAGTTTAACCCGATACCAGTCAATTTGCATGATCTTCAACTGTCACTTTAGACAAATCATTCCATATATCAAAAAAGTAAATATAAAAAAAAAAAAATAATAATTAAAAAAAAAAACTATTTTCAAATGTGTAAAAAGTCCCCAGTAATGCACTGTTCAGAACTGTATTATGCACATGATAATAGGTAATGGAGACCAAAACATTTTGATAATCTTTTATCTGCATAATACTGAATTCTAGCTTTAACTGTTACACTGCAAATTCTACATTGAATAAATTTGATGTAACCCTCTCACACAAGGGGAGATAGAAGCAAGCTGGTCTGCTGAAAGCAAAGGCCAGAGTGCTGACACCAAGTACCTTTGAGGTCATTTACACTGCTCCCTCCAAGCACTCAAGAGATATTGGGCTATTCCCCATCCACTGCAAAAACACCAAGTTGGGGGGGGGGGCACTTTATCTAGGCTATATATTCATTTTTAATAGCGATATCAATTTCTAAAAATTTCCAAGAATGAAAAGGTATCTTAGTGGTTATATTTGTTAATGCAGTTTCTTTTCCCTCTAACAGTTGACTTTCAGATACCACATCTGTGATGCCACACTGAAAGCTAGAGTTCCTATCCAATGAGCACAGGTGACAGAGGTTAAGCTTGATGTGACAAAGAAATGCTCTAAAACATGACTGCTTCATTGTCTGCTCCAGGAAACTTTGTCCCTTTATTCATCTGTCCAATGCTTAATCGCTTTCCCATTTGCCGCATCTTTCTACATATCGGAACGCATCGCTTATTCTCACTTGCATCTCCAGTGTAGCAATGTGCTAAAATAACAAAGCCACACCAGGTGCGCATGCATAGAAATATAACATCGAGATAATACTGCTCATTCAAAAGCTGAATTTGGTTTTTATGCATCATCAGCAGAATACAATTCATGATAATCTACAGCTTCTTATTAAACTGTTCACTTAGGACAAAGAAGAAAACAGATAAAAGTAGTACAGACTCATATATATATATATATATATATATATATATATATATATATATAAAAACTAAAGCAAAGGAACGCAACAACTGGTCTCAGCCTTCTGGCACTTTCTCTGCCTTTAAATATTCAAAACTGCCTGCTGGAGAAAACAGTAAACATGAAAGCTACAAGGGCAAAGCTATACTGGCAGCAGAGAGTGTTTTAACAGGGGACTGTAATGCAGGGATGACACAGGACAAATAAACCTGCACAGTGAAAATGGTTACTGGGTTTTGCCATATCAGTTCAGCCGCCCCTGTACTGCCACCTGACGCTAATTAAAATTCAAAGCGCAATGAGTCAAATCAACTGCCATAACACTGTTATGGAGTCATACGCAGTTTAGTTGGTACTTGTCTCATCCTGATGCACTTTGTAGAAGCTGGCACCACTGGAGATGAGTTTTGGAGGATTCCTGGACAAAAACTTCTCAAGTGCCTGCATTTCTAACAGGATTGTGAATCCTAATGCCCTAAATCCCTGTGTTGTCCCTCTGCAGAAGTGCACCATTATGTGTCCCCCCCCCCCCACACATCATGTTTAATGTCAGACTTATGCGACTATAATGACCTGGCACCAAGACTACTTGCGCTGCACAGAAAAACACTAAACAATACACTCCTTCCCCACCCACTTTTCTTCCCTGCATACAGCATGTTGTTCCATGGTCTCCCTCTTCTGGCCATGCCCTCCCACTGCTCTACATCCGTGCACCTACAACACCAAAGCTAAAAAATGAACTTTAACAAACTGCATTTTTCAGGAAACTCTGGATCGGTATTCAGTGACCTTGCTCTGCTGGATGGAAACCTTTGGCGGTGGTGACAGTACTGCCACAGCCCACTGGCCCAGAGGGAGGACAGCTCCCTACACACAGCGGTGCCAACATGTGATGACTGCATGGATTGGGGGCGGTGGCCTTGTGAGGTGCACATGCAGCTACATGCCATAAACACTGCATCTCTGCCTTTCGCTGTTCCCCAACCTCCTACCGCTCATGCAGAAACACTGTCAAGCCCTCTTCAGTTGTGGTGCATTGAGCACGGGAGAAGAAAATCTTGCTTCAACACTTCTCACCAAGAGTGTGCATTGCTGTCCTTGCCAGATCTTACTTTGTATTCAGATGGCATTATTATTTGGAAGGAGAACTTGCATACAAGACATAAATGTTCACTTTCAAATTAGCTTAGCCACTGTTAGTTTTATGGTGAAGACAGGGATTAACACGCAATATTAATATTGATACCATTTCAACAAATCCCTTAAAAATACTCACGGTGCTAAACAATTAACTTTACAAAAAAAAAAAAAAATACACATATACGTTTAAGACCAGGATTAGCCAGTGGATGATTTGACCAAACCAGTCATATCTGATATACCTGCAGGGAAATTAGAATATCATTTATGTGTCCTGATGTTTGTCAGTCCTGTCACTCGGCACCTGTTCCTGATCGACGCGAGTTAAACTTGCGTCCCTGACAGGCACAGCCTCCCACCATCTCGGGGACAGCCGAGGGAGACTGTGACTCAGTGAACACTGAACAAACATCTCAGCAAAAAAAAAAAGAAAAAAAAAAAAAAAAAGATAAAAAATAAAAAAATAAATAAAACCACATCTAGCATGCAAAGGAGAGGCTCTTTACCGCTTAATTGCAGGTGAGGTGTTTTAACAATGTAAATACGACATATATATATATATATATATACTGTCTCTTATACACATATATATATATATATATATATATAAAAAACTAAATACACGTATATGCACAAATACATACCTGTAATTCAAATTACCACTGTTCAGCATCAAACACCAAGGCATTAATTACCTCTGCACCTTCAATAGGTGTGTCCGAGTCATTAGAAAATAAGGAATAAAATTACAGGTGTAATTCATGAAGTGCACATGATGCGATGAAAGCAAAGCAAGCACAATATCGCTGAAGCATGGCATAAAATGTACCACTCCTTGGCAGCCACAGACGTGATATGGATCCTTAACAAAGACAAGTACATTCCTAATAGGAAGCAATGAGCTTGAAATACTGTCTTCTTGTTTGCTACAAAGGGTTGCTCGTCCCCGACTTCTATCCTTGGAGCCGCTGGCCTCCATGCCCACCCTGTTCTAGCACTCCACAAAGCACGCACTCGCCCATGCCAACAATCTACACACGATGACAACCCCCCGATGGAAACAGCAAAGAAGAAGCACAGTGTGAGTGAGACGGAGAGTTGCTGCCACTGCAGGCTGCTGGCTGTTAGGCTATAATAGATGGCTGCAGCCTCCTTACCATCTTAAACCCATTCCACTCCATTGGTGAGCCCGGCAGCCGCGTTTCTCCCACCCCGGCAAATGTCCCCACTCGGTGCTGGCTCGCCCTCTCTCCCTCTCTCCCTCGCTCGCTCTTTCTCACTCGCGCTCTCTCTCTCAGTGACCAGGAGGCTGAAGACGGCTCACGACGGCAGGCATTCCTCCTCAAGGAGAGGCAGGGTGAGAATGCACAAGCTCCGGCGCGAGCACTGCGCTGCAGCCCCCCCCCTCCCCCATGTCTCCTCGTCGTGTGTGAGGTCAGAGCGGCCCCCTCTGTGGGAGAGAGGTGCTGGAGCGCTCTCACTGGCTCCCGCAGCCATCCATCCCTCTCCTCTGGAAAATTAACACCTTCATTGTGGAAGCACAGCGAGCCGGCAGAGAGAGAGAAAGGGGAGGGGGGCTCCGTCCGCTAGCAGTAAGTCCAACTGCACCCAGGGTCCTGCTTGTGCCAGCAGCAGAGTGCCTCACTGTCACTGCAGGCACTGCGGCTAGATCAGAACTCCATTTGTTTTACCGGCAATGGGTGCTTACAAAACACTGCAGCAACACTACAGTGCAACATGCCAACCTGACCTTGTACTTTTCCACCCTTTATTACCCTCATACAGCATCATTCATATTAACTGCTGTGGACTGGTGACCTTTCCCTTCAGCCTATGCTTCCAGGATAGGCTCTGGACCGCGGCGACCCTGCGCTTATTCCCAATGGCTCCATAGATAAATGAATAAATCTGACAGTGGATCGTATTACTGTTTTCTATGCGTGCTCCAGCGAAGCAAACTGCGTTGCTTGAAGCGAAACACGCAGCCAAACTTTGCACGATTTACTAGGTTCACTTTGACACGGGTTGGAAAAGGTCGGATTTTCCATTTTCACTATTTGGGGGGGGGGGGGGGGGTAAAGGCTCACGACTTATCAAAATATACTCGTGAAACACACGAACGGCGACCTCCACAAGATTAAACCGCGTTTGCATCAAATATAAAACACACGAAGGAACGTTAAACGGGGGGTGTCGAGGAGGCTCGTGCCGCCGGGAAACCAAACAACGCTGAGGCAAATTCACTCACTTCGGGGTGGGTGGGGGTCACAGACCCCGTTTTTCGGACACCGCAACGGTCGCTGTCACATTCCCAGCTCTCCTTCTGTGACCCAGCGGTCAGGTTTGATTTTGAGCAGAACAGCAGGAAAAACGGCCATGCGCGCTTGTGTGCGCGCATACACACACACACGCGCGAAGCCAAGCAGTGTTACCGAGGGACACTACAAGCACAAAAGCTTCCCAAACATAACGAAGTCACCTTTAAAAACAACCCCATGCTAGGTTAACGTACAGCACACTGATGAAATACAGAGGAAGAAAAAAAAATAAATAAAGGGCTTGTTCCCCCCCCTTTTCTAACCGCCACCGTAAGCCGACGCAAAAAAGTACAGCGAAAATAAATGCTAACGGCTCCACCGGAGAAAGGAGACTTTTAAACACTACTCACCATGACCATTCTTGTTGTGCTGGGTTAAAAATGTGTATAAAAGAGCGGCAACTAAAAGCGGGCGGAACGCGCTCGCGAGCCTTCGAGACGGGATGAAGAATAAAAGGAGAGCGCGGGCGCGCGCGCCAGGGACAGCGTGACTGGGGTGCACTGGAGAGCCGCGCGCGGCGGAAACGTCGTCTTCCCTTTGATCGGGGAGCTCTGCTGGGAGGAAAGTGGGCAAAAAACATAAAACGAAAGAAAAGGAAACGAAGGACCTTCGTTGGTCGGCAAGTGCTGGCGCTCCCTTTTCTCTACACCTTATTTATGTGGCCATCTGTCAGCCGAGTGTAGAATCTCATTGGCTGCAGCGAGGCAGCGAGGGGGGGGAGCCGCGCTCCGGTGTGTGTGAGCGTGTGCGAAGGAGGAGAGAAAGGAAAGGAAAGGAAAAGAAAGAAAGAAAGAAATAAAAGGATGGGCGGTCGATGGGCTACGGTACCGGAGGGACAGTCGAGAGGTCTCAGGTGTTCGCCGTGCCCGCTGCCAACGCCACCGCTCTCACTTTGCCCGTCTCCTCCCTTCCCTTTTCCACTTCAACGTTTTCTTTCGCACTAATTTTACTACTAAACAAACAAAAAAAGCCCTCCACCGCTCACTTTTGCTTGTCCAGGCCATGATGTACAGTAAATACTGAAATGAACTGAACGGAGTCGAACGTCCGTAGTGGCTAAACGTGTTAACGTCATCGAATCTCAAACTGAACGAGCGTTAACACGCCGACTGAAGGAAGAAAAGGGGGAAAAAAAACCTAACAAGGTGGTAATTGAAGGTGTCGATAATTCATGTGCGGCAGCGTGAATAAAAAGAGCGCCTTTTAATGGCACGTTGCATTCTGAAGTGTAGGGCGTTGTTTAAAAACAAGTTCTTCTTCCCTGCGACCGTACGTCGGCCTGACGAGGCGGCGGCAGCGGGGCGATTTGTGGCGCACGTGGCCGCGGCGGCTGGGCGGAGCTCGAGGGGAAAGGGGCGGAGTCTCGGGCGCCTCAGCGCGCCGGTTTTGTGCGCCCGCCCGCTCCTCGCTTGACGCCTGGCGGGTTGAACGCGTTTCGACCTTCGTTTCTAACCTCTGTGCCGTGTGTGCGAGAGAGAAAAGGTGCTTTCAGAAAATGGCACGGTGCTGTGGAGAGAAGCAACTCGTTCGGACGCCCACTTTGACAGCAGCGAGAGGAACGCCGTCCGGTGTTGTGTAAGGCACAGTTTTTAGTCTGTTGATCACTGCCTTACTGTCTCATTGTCTTGAGCGCGTTGGCCATCAGTTACAACCCATAGATATATGACATGACTTAACAATTTTGCGACAGAAAGGCCCAAGGAAAGCGTAAAAATATGAACCCTGTTCCCAACAGTTGGACCAAGGCTGAAGAGTGAAGCTCCCTACTCTGTGGAGTTGAGGTCTCAATGCAATGGCTTTGTATTGGGCCCGATTCGGGGTATAAGGCAGAGTATTTGTGCATTTTATGTGTCAAAGTCTAGCCAGTGGTGATACACAGCACCTACACATTACAAGCTTATTTTGAGGTACGCGTCAGAAAACGAAACTTATTTTCATACAGCATTTTTCAATTATGGGAAGAGCCTCATATCTTGCAGAAACTCGAGTAAGTCCATTAACCTCCTTGTGAGTCTAACAGGTGCTCGTGGTGAACGTTATAGCCCTCTTCAGAGCTGCCAGCCTCTCGAGCGCTGTTAACCCACACCTTAATGAGCCCAAATATCCTCGGCTTTTGTTCCGAAACGCGCTTTCACGGTCGCGTCTTCTCCTCGAACGTCTTCATTCATTTTAACATTCAGACGCAGATTTGTCAGCGCGAGAGCTGCGCTTTTCTTCCTCCACCGGGGTTTCGCCAGCCACACCAGCTATACAGTTGGCACAATGTCCTGCACTGGTCTGAACCCCCCGCTCCTTTTCACAGTTCACCTCTGGCTCCACGGTTTTATCGAGTGCTGAAGCTTTGCAAAACAATGTGCACGAAATATTAATGAACTCCGGAAAGACCGTCAAAGCCTAGATTCTCAATTAAAAATAAACAAAGAAGCCGTGTTTTCAAACTCGGCAATACATTTGCTGGGTGACTTTTAATTAAGAAGCGAATACAATATTCAACCTCCCATTCTTTGCCACTGCCACAGACAAAGTACAGTCATTTTCAGTGTCATACAGGGTTAGTAGTCAGGAGCCCATTTCTTAAACTTGTTCCACCTGGTAATACTCAGACAGAGAAATTTCAGCCAGGGACTTTCACACGGTGCTAAGAGCCCCATTTTACTCTATAAATACAGCTTTGTTTTCCTACCTTTGCGAATGAACTCATTTAAATGAGAATGTAAAGATTAATCCATTGTGTGTGGGTGCGCCCCCGGAAGTAAGAAAATACCTGAAACATCTCGCTGACTTTGGTTATGGTAGAATTATCGTTAGCTCGTTTTTTTCAAACATTTTTGTAAAAATAAGCAATAATGTTAATGTGTGCGGAAATAATTCTGAAATATTGACAGGCATGTAGCTGTCGGTTTAAATCCGGCGTAATCCGTGTAATATTGCTGTAAACTTGGGGTGAAAGTAGGGGATGTTACAAGAATCAAGTTCTTCATGAAGCAGTCGTGCTGTGTTCATGTAAAGGTTACGCAAAAGTTATAAAGGGTCCAAAGGAGGCGAGACAGTGGAGGCGAGAAGGTGAAGCTCAACTCCAGGTATATTGCAATGCACTTTTGGTTGTTTAATGAACATCGGTAGGGTTAAGTTAGTCAACAATGTTTAGATTTACACATTGGTAAATTTTTGTAGTTAATAAATGATTATTTTAGTTTTTTTGAAGTAATGCAAAAACTTTATACGTGAAAGACACCTTGCCAACTGTACAGTACTTTAACTGCAACAATATACCTTAACTGGGCAGAGAAAATATCCTGACAAGTATTGAACCTAGGGAAAAGGCAGTATATTTCTTATATAAGTCAGTAATTTCTCATGTTTACTTGGTCCTAAATTGCTTTGCATTAGGATACTTTAAGTATACTTATGTGTTTTTTGATATACAGAGTATATGCAGCAGGCTATTAATAATGAAGTATTTTAAGTACTGCTTGGCTCACATTAATACACTTAAAGTGAAATGCGTGAACAGCTTATCTGTAAACATGACTGTTTCTCATGGATAATGTAAGCTTATGCTCGTTCAATTAAGATTTTTTTTGCTCCATAAAACAGGTTATGTCACTGTGCAAATAGTTGAAAAATTTAATTATTTCTTTTGCAGGAGTGTTCCTCAAATGATGTTAAAAAAAAAAAAAAAAAATTTGTAGAGACCAAAGAAGTTTGCTATTTCAGGGTTGTCTTTATAGGACTCCGGATTTGTTTGCAATGTCAAAGACATGTCTATTAGGTAGAAGTCAAATGTCTTTTTGTGTCTTTGTGCACGGTTGTGAACTTGTGTCATTCTCTGTCTGCTGATTTCTCATCTGTCACAAACTATCAAGACTCCACCGCCATCACCAGTATAAGTTTCAATCCTCAGAAATCTGCCTACGCGCTCAATAATCTCGCTAACCACTCAAACGCTCTCCAAAAATATATACTCCAACTCAGAAATATATGAATTTAGTCCCCCTTGCAAAATGTTTTACAAGGCTATCCACACGAAAATAACTAAGTAGATGGATAAAATGGACCCTTCACGCTCACTCCTGTCAGGTGCCGCACGATCGCTCATGGATGGGATAGTTGAAAGCAGACAACAGTGGTCAAAAATCTATAAAACACAGTTTCCATGCATTCAGATCAAAGTGAACCTTTATTTTTATTAATGCTCCACTGTTCCTGCTTCCAACCTCTGCAGAATGGGTACAAGCAAGAGACCAACGGGGACCCATTAATCAAACAATAAATATGCTTGCTGGTCAAGGTTATAGCCCTGCGGCACTGGCATACCGTAACATTACAATATAATTTGCAAAGATCAAAATGAATTTATTAATGGCATTTTTTTCCCTTGTTATTAATATCGATTAATTAAAAAGCATAACCGTGATGTAGAATGTCAAAAGCATAGAAGGAAAACTGCAGTTGCCTCGATGATGAAATGTCATCCGATACGGTGAATAGCACACTGGGAAACAGCGACAGTGAACACTGAAATGATGGGATTGTAAGTTATTTAGAAATGCAACACTTTCATCAGCATAATTATGCTTAAGTGCTTGTAAGAGGGCTACAGTACAGAACTGAACTGAACCGCAGTTGGTGGTGTAGCAATTTCATCTGCTGTCCTGCGCTCGAAGGACCTTGATTCGAAGCGCAGCTCCTGCTGTAGTACCCTTGAGCAACGTATTACCCTAAACTCTCGCAAATGTTACACTGATGGATATATGGGGAAATCATTATAAATCGCTTGAGAGAAAGGCACAAGCTAAACAAATGTAAGTGAAAAACTGCAGCGTGTGAAGTCCTTAGATTCAATCCTCATACCGTGCTGTATTAAATCCGGGTGTTAACATTAAAGAATGAAACATTAAAGAATGTGCTTATTTGCTTATTTCCTACAGGATTTTGTGCAGAAGAGCAGGGAGGGATGAATAGGCCTAATGGGTGAGTCTTCCGCTGAAAAACCCACCAGTGTACAGTGCCTGACATAACATCAACCATGGCATATGGGAAGACTTTCCATATTTTCTTTAAATTACAGTGTATATAACTATGTTTTATTCACCATTTCAGCTGTTACAGATACTGACAGTTACAAGTTTTGTGGCTATATGTGATGCAACAAACCCTGGCCGGTGTCAACGCTCTGTATGGAATAGATGCACAATAAGCTCAGATCACGATTTAGCAAGTTGAATTAGCAAGTTTTGCTAATTAAATTAATATTATTCATTCGGCACTGACTTTAAATTGTGTTTCGAAGTTGGATTTACACTCGTATGTTGTGATGGCTGGATGGTCATAGGTGTTCTCAGTGCGATTAGGACCTCATATACAAGGAGCAGACGTAGTAGTAGATGAGGTTTGGGCAGGACACTATAGCAGATGAGGTGTGGCCAGCAAGATCTGTGTTTTATTTAATCTTTCTGAATAAAACTCTGAGGTTTGATTTTGTTGGTTTGGCTCTATAAAATGTTTCTTCCTACTCTTCATTGAAAGTATAAATTGAACAAGCTGCCATGAATTTTGCTGGAAATATTTGATTTGTTTATTACATCTTTTTTGAACTGGGTTTATTTTATTGCATATATTTTATAAAGTGGGGTTATACAAAAGAGCCTCAAACCTCAGTACACAATTTTACACTTTACAGTTCATTTCCCGGTGTATGCCTACATAAGCAATATATGAAAAGAATGAGACAAGAAAAATTGAACAGTTTTATGAGATAAAACTGATCTTGCATTTTATTTTTTAGACCATATGTTCTGAGCATTTGCTGCCCAGCTCTCCCTTCTGTAAGAAAAACATAGACTTCACTTTTTCAGCAATAATTCAATTTGTGGCATATGGAGCATTGAGTAAAAAATGAAATTTATTCACTGAAAGCTTCATAGATTGAAACCATCCAGTTTTCAGTGAACAAAGTAAATTATCAGCTCATTAACTGACAAATAAATATTACTTGAAACCAGTTAATACACATCAGGACCGGGAAATATTTAAACTGTTACCAATGCAATGCTTGTACTCTTGGCATGTGCTATGATGGATAGTAGTACAAAGTGGGAAATAAGCGGAATATAAAAGTCACATGTCCGCACCAGCCGCGGAGCATATAAACACGCACTGAGAATAGAAATTAGTGTTGCGCTTCCAATTTGCAGAAATTAAACAACAAATATTCAGTAAATTTCAAAGAGAGCCCCCCCCGACTATTGCATGTATGTTCTCATGGGTTGGGGACAGTTGACACTGATTGGGCACACGCTTTGTCCCCACTTATAGCATCAAATCCGTTTAAAAAAGGGGAATTTAAGGAGTGCAGTACAGCTAATTGCCTGGAAATGTGTGCTGCACTGTCAACACTACACTTAATTCAACTTGAACCCCCTCCCCACTTCCCCTTTATCGTTCAACGGCTCAGATTTAGCAATAAGCAATTTACTATAAACTCCACGGCTGCAATCCCCCTTCAGCACACAAGCAATATATTTTGAGTTTTTCTGACATTCTCAGATAACTTCAGCCTAGTGTAGTACTCTTTGTGCAAGCGCATCACTTCAAATTGGTCATAGCCGAATACAATTGATTATGAACGCATTAAGATTTTTCTGAGTGGGAACTCTGGGCAGAATGAAGATCTGTATATTTTCCGGCGCTTCCTCTCTCATTCTCACTCTCTGCTCTCTCTGCAGCATGTTGAGGCATGCAGAGGACCTGGCGATAATTGTTGGAAGTATAAGTGAGCGTAACATCGACACTCAATGCAATGTATTTGCACCTTCCCCATCTATCACTCTGAATTTTTCACAGATTTATTTAAGGACAGATTAGTGTAGATTCAAAGGAAGAAATAATCTAAATGGTGTGAAAACCTTATTTTCTACACTAAATTAATTACCTGCTTCTTTAGTATTGAGCAGCTAACTTCTTTCAAAAAAAAGGCACCAGATCTATACAAATTCAGACTTTAGAAATAACTGAGTGTTTGGATTTTGCAAGCAGATGAGAAATATCTCCCTAATAAACACCGTTGCTGTGTATGTAACATTTGAATCAGAGGCAGTAATGATTCCTCTGTGTGTTGGCCCCATTTTCTACTACAACTTTACCATAGACAGTGGTCAGGGAATGGGAAAATGTGTTTTTTTTTTCCCTCCAAAAAAAATTGGCATATCAATTTTAATATCAATCCTTTTCAATATCAGTTTACAAACAACAGCATTAGGGTCAAATCGTTTTGGGAACCGGACGACCGTATGTTCGTGATGCAGTCTATCCGTCGTGAATGGTGTGGAAGTCAAGTCAACAGGCTCTTGGCATCTGGACTACCTCTAGACGTACTTTGTGCTTTAATCCAGAAATATATTTCCAGAGCTCTCGAGCCATCGCAGTTGTTTCTTCTTCTGAAGATAAAATCCGAAAGCTTTAGATGAACTTGGTGCTGCAGTGCGGGGATGGATGACCAGCATGCTGGCACACGTCCGCTCTTTGTGAGTATGTAATCAGCAAATTGATTCAATCTGGCAACACTTACCGGATGCCGCTTGATTGGTAGCACAGGATCTTTAGTTGGCCTGTTATTCAAACCCCTGGAGCTCATGTTCCGATCACGACCGCTTAGTGGTGACATCACACGTAGACCAGACTACATTTGCGACGTTTCCATCTGGAGGGCGCCCCGAAAAACAAGAGGCCACCCGGATGGAGCATCATCGCGATCGGTAATATGTTTTCCATTGTGAGTCACCGGTGCCACGGTGGCAGTGCAGTGGTATGCTGAGGGGAAGCCTGCTCCTTGTTTGATCCTGGCCAGAATCCTTCCATGCACCGAGAACCACCACTGTGGCCCATCTGTTGCGGCCTTTAATCGGCGAACACCGTGGCTCCTTTCGGAGCTGTGAGTTCGCGCTCCCAACGCAGGCTGGATAGTAACGGGAGGGAGGTTTTAATCAGGGATTGGCACACAGGTTCCGAGGCTCCCGCCCTGGTCACGTGGACGTGGACAGGAAGGGGAAGAGCCAGGAGTACCTTTCCCAGAGAGGAAAGCGAGCCAAAAGCTGTAGCTGCAGTCCGCTCAAAGCCTTTCCTTAGTCAGATACTTAAATTTAGTTTAGGCATAAGGAAATAATGCTTTATGAATGGATCGTGGTGCGGGTTTGGCGTCATGTCCTTTCGCCGCAACTGATTCCATTTGGCCCTGCTGGAGCCTCTCCATCATTTTTCATTTGACCTGCCTGCACTTCTTACTCTCGCTACCGTTCTCAAGTCAGCCGATGCGACGTGGGCCCTGAGTGGCATGACCTCCCGCAGTTCCAGCTGCTGGGTGTATTTTGCCCAGCCATGCCCAGGCCCCCTCTTCAAGTTTTACAGAAAGACAGATGGAGGAATAGAGCTTGAAAGTGCGACAGAGAAGGGAATGAGAGGGAGCGAGAGGGAGAGCGCAACTGAATAATTACCCTGAATGCCGCAAGGAATAATTACCATACAAAAATACGTTTTGCCCCTACTTTCAATTGGGTTATTTCAGAAACTTGCCACTGATGTCCCAGACAGGCTGGATGGCAGAACATTTAAACCTGGATTTTGCCGTTAGAACGGATGAATTATTAATCATCCAGAATACTGGTTGAGTCGGTGCTCTCCCAGGGCGGCGAGGAGAGGTGTTGTGTCCCCAGAAAGAAACGCTGCGCATCTCCATATCGCTTTGGACTGCCCTAGCCACGCACGTACGTGAAGCGCGCGTTTATTTATGGCAGTTTTCTCTTTCCGCGAAGCGGGGGGGAAAAAGGGGAAGAAAGGTCTCGATTCCACTCGCCAAATGAAACGCTGAGCAAGCTGGGCTTGACATTGACTGGCTGTGGCACTCCTCCAAAAATAAGTAAACACATCTGTTCATTTGTCTGTTGTTTCAATATTTCAACCTCATTATACATCTGTTCCAAACCTATGTTTATTGCCGTGTTGTATTACTCCTGCCAGTGTACTTTTACTTGATAAATGGGATTACTCAGAAAAAAAAAAATGCTGGGAACATGAAAATGGAGGTGTCTGCATATTCCAGTCCTGGGGGAGGTGGGGTTGGATAGAAAAGCAGCAAAGTGCAAAAGGTTTTAAAATGATGCCCTCGATTGCGTTCCCCACACGAAAAGGACACGGGCCCTCCGGTACCCGCACGCGCCGCGTGCACTCCGGGAGGTTATTACCGCACACTGGATGCTACGGAAGAGATTACACGGGAGCCAGCGTGTTCGACGAAGCTGGGGTTGGCAAAAGCCTCCATTGTTAGTGCTGCATCTGTGCAGCAGGAGAAAGCCAGCAGAGTGATGGATAAGAGTGGCGCAAGCTGCGTCTGCATCTCAGCACCCTTCTGCAGTTCCACCCTAATGAACAAAATCATTAATTACTGCGCTTACACAGACAAGAGTAAACCTTGCTGTTGGGCATCCAGAAATTCGACAAAATTCGGCGCCCCCCCACCTTTTCCTTTTTCAATTACTCCGTAAACAGCCATGAAACAATTCTGAATTAATATAAAACAACAATCAAATTGAAGAAACAATAGTTTTCCTTCCAATTAAAAGCAAAAATGACAAAATTCTATTCTTAGATATAAAAATAGAAATATTGCAACGAAATGGGGGATCGTGTGTGTGTGTGTTTTTTAATTACTAGCATTGCAGATACAAAAGCAAAAAAGAACAACACAAACCTCAGCACATGAAGGGATTGGGCAGGCGCACAATAAATACTGTACATTTGCAAGCTAAAAATTTTCATCAAGCCATAAATGTTTAAAATGGCATCTTAAATCAAAGACTTTTGTTGTGCACAGCTGAGAAAGGACTCCACCATCTCATTACACAGATGTCCGTTTCGGTTCAAAACCATCGCAGAAAGGATTGCTGGCCTCGGTTGAGAAATATCCCAGCCTTGTTTAAATTTTATCCAAAAGCACCATTGACTTGTCTGCAGCACTTGACAAATTACATTACTCACGAATTTACGCTTTATGAGGGAACGAGCCCTAGCGTGCCGCGGTCAACAAGATTCTGCCGTTTATTACTCATCGATATATTTTCCGTAGCCATGCAGGGTTAAACCTACGCCACCATGGAGATCTTTGCTGTGCCATTTCTCGAGATGCCTGTGACCAGATGTGATCAGTTTTACATGTACATTAAAATATTTATAAAAGAAAAAATGAAATAGAAAGGGCCCCAGAGGGCTTCTAGTATGAGGGATGCGTAGCGCAGACCCGTGCAGGGTTCCCTGCCATGAAAATGGGGAAAGGAAACACACAAAGTACCCTGCCCTTTAATAGAGGCGTGAGACACAGGCCCGTGCACGAGCCGCCTGAATGGGAATAGACGGAGCAAACCTCAGGAGAACAGCCCATAGCACCGGGGTGTGGAGCAGGACCCTGGAGGGTGCCCCAGAACCAGGATACGTGGCGGGGGCCACCTGCCCTCCCTGGGCATGCAGTGCACTGGCCAGCCCATTCTTCCTTGGCTTGGGCTGCCTTTGTGCCTGGCTTCAGACACCTGCTCCTCTCAGTGGTGAAGGCCCCCAGCGGGACTTTGGCTCAGCTGTTCATAGGGCCCCCTGCAGCACCAGACCTTTTCAGTGCACGGCTGCCAGCCCTGTGCCCAGCCAGCCGCACGCTGCAGACACCCGTCGGTGCACTGTTACAACAAAGCTAATCAGGCATACTAGTGCGCTAACAGGATCCTGCTTCCCGTCCATTCTGGACACGGGGGGGGGGAAAGGGTGTGATGTGCTTTTGTGTGTAATTCCACATCAGATGGTTGACGCCGCATTACGTTTGCTTGTGTACACCACATAAAATACGCTGTTGTGGTAAATTAGACAAAGAGCCACCGCCTAGTTTGTCTTTCTGTTGTTGTCTTCTTTGGGCACTGATGCTCAGAAAGAAATGTGCATGCAGGCACTGGTGCTTTACAGTACGGTGTTGCTGAAACTAATTGTTTTTGGGACAGTTTGAGGGGTTTTTCATTTTGGGAAAATTGACTAAGTGTCACATCCTTCGCGGAATTTATCAGTATGTCTGTTTTGTTGCAAATGCCGGTATTAAATGCCTTGTCTGAAAAACACATATTGATGGTGAATGCAGCGCTCTGTTGTTCACTGTAATTGAAAACGGAAGAGATAAATTACCATCGGACTAATGCTATTGTGTCAGGTGATGCCGGTGACTTCAGCACAGTCCGGTCCATTGGACTGATAAATATTTCTTTACACAATCTTGGCAGTGCTTATTTCACTTTACGGGCAGCTTCACGGTTGCTGGTTTCCAGGAACCGCAGTAGGGAAACTTGCCGTTCTTAACCCTTTTAAGCACGCAGAACCAAAATGAGCCACCGTATCCAAATTTACAAGCGACAACACTTTCAACTTTAATACATAACATGTTTAAGCTTTTTCTGAGCGTAAGAAAACATTAGATAATAATTACTAGGACGTAACAACAAGTGGTTGCACAAATGCAACCGTGCACAGGGATTTATTGCAAGTAGCCAATTTGGACCAAGCAGGCCTCAGCACTGTATGTCCAAAGCAAAATGTGAATGGAGGAACACAGAGCAGCGATTGCAGTCCTCCCAGAGAACGTAGAAGGGGAGATAAGTTCTCCTCATTTTTGGTGCGTATGAACACACCTTTCACTGCAGCAGGAGATGCGCTGAGCTTCTGCAGCTGTGTGACCGCTGATTGACCTGCACGATAAATAGCACTTTCATGTGCCGTTCCCCCAAAATTGAAGACGGCTCTGCCAAAGAGCATTATCCCAGCCACAAATGATTGAGCAAGGCCTCAGAAGCTCTGCCGGAGAAAGACGAAGCCTTATTTTCAGACCGCCAGGAAGCACCACGCAGCCTGCTTTTCACGAACCGTTATTTTATCGGTTCCGTCGTACCAAATCAGTTTGCGTAAGTCACGATCAGTAATGTTTTACCCGAAATTAACACTTTTTAACCCAGTTCTGTGTATCTCCCTGGTCTTATTTGACAAAAAGACTTGTCGAGAATTATTAGGATATGCAAAGGTGCATATGCGGTGCGTGCGGAATTCGCAACGATTGTGTTTGTGCGAGGTTGAAGATGTTGTCATCTGCGAGCTTCTGCCGTGTTAAAATCATGCGGATCACTCCCATGCCTCGGTGGTACATAAACTAATGGCGTACAGCTATGAAGTTATGGGTTTTTTTTGTCATGGTGATGGTGGTGCTGCACCTGTTAGTGGAGCTGTGAGGCTGAGGCTGTAGCACCCAAATGAACTCATTTCCTTGCGCACATTAACTGGAGAAAGAGCGCAGTCAAGGGCGGAGGAAAGGCAGGAAGCAGCAGATGGACAGCACTAATCATTTTTACATAGACAGAGATGACCCTTGCAATCTGTACAGTGCCAATAGGCATTTGCCAATTGCTTTGACTATTCCCTTTTCTCTATTGTTGCCATTGTTTATTGTTGCAACAGTTTAATTGCATATAAGGGAATATTTAACCCCTTTGTGTTGACTCTGAAGAAATTTGCAAATCAAATAAAGCATAATAAAAACCCAGGGACCAAAATAAAGGAAACGCGCGTGCACACCACTTTTTCTAGTTTTAAGCTCATCATCCATTAAAGCAAAAAAAATAAATAAATTTACATGTCTGCGATGCTGCGGATATAGCTGTATCTCTCTTTAGGGTTACATCTCATTTCTTTTCCCTTTTTTTGGCCCGAGCTGTGCATTTTAGTAAGAAAAAATCCACCTGGAAAGTAACACATTTCAACACAAGAAATTGTGCTACCTTTTATTTGGGGATAATGGAAATAATATAGACTTGATATATATACTGCGCGGCATAATAAATAAGAAAAACACCAGACTGTTTTAGCATTCAGCCTTCTTTGAGGCCTTTGTTTATAGCGCTGCTCAAATAATTTCTGTTTGAAATAGACAGTAATTTGTTCTGCATGCTCCTCTGCACCTGTTCCACTGCTGCTGCCACGAAGTGGACATGGTGACCACTATCTCCACCGCGTCTGGGGGAATGGAGATCGATGGGTCCTGATACATTATAGTTCATTATAGTACATTTCCACTGATGCTTGGGCACGGCCCCAAATGCAGTTTTGAGCAGTTTCAGCAAGGAAACTTACAAAAGAGTGGACGCTTACATTGCACAGGGCTGTCTGAAGCATCAAAAGTAATGAAGCAAGTATTTTCCCCTACGCTTTGTGGAAGAATTTAAAAGCCTTTACTTTTTTACAGTGGATACTTTTAGGCACAATGAGAAGCTACATTGTGTCCCAGTCTTCATCATGGAAAAACATATGCTGTTGGTCAGGTGATCATATATTCTGTGAATTTTTGCTTCTTATGTATCTCATAAAAAGGCCCAAATACATAATTCAGTTTGGACCAGTAATATGTACGCAAAAACAGGGGAATAGGGTTCTGTCTTCCTCCTCTTAGATTGATGTTTAGCCAGTAAATTAAAAACCTATGTTATATACCTGGCTAATCACACATTATGATGCTATCAAAATATGACAGGATTCAAAATGGCAAACTGTTCTGGATGACCTTTGTGGGTTGATTTAAGAATTATTGAGTGACCTTGTCTGTCAGCTCCCACCCATCTGCTTATTTATTTTGTCAAAGTCTTTTACAGGTGAAGGACACACAATTGATATTCACGAATGAGAGAGAAAGGATTTTTTTTTAACGCAAGAAGTAAGTCGATTAAAAAACGAAATAAAAAACAAGAAATGAAAATGAAAAGTTCTTACCAATCTTTAAAAGTTCCAGCACGTTGTGCCGAGAATTTCGGAAAGCCTTTTGCACTTTAAAATTACCCACGCCGTGGAATCCGTGTGTAAGATTATTTGGCAACAAACAAGAGGGAGGGTCATGCCTGCTTGAGATAAATAAAAGGGAACAAACAGCACCATCCAAGGGATAAACTACAAATTAAACTAGAGGAACGCATGTACACCTGCGTACTCCATTCTGAAAGCGTAAATAACAAGAAATGTCAGTCTGTGTGTACAAATGAAATATTTATCCTTTAAAATGTGATTTCCCAGCACCAAAAATGCATGTGGACAAAACCCTTGTAAAGGCAATTTCAGTGCCAGCACATATTTCAATAACATTCAATGTCACGCACAACCACCGGAAACAAAACGTTTATAACATTTATCCTAATAAGTTACTGAAGCGGATCCAAAGAATTCGCGAGAAATTAGTACAGAGCGGTGCGAATTTTGTTCTACATTTCGGACAAACGCGTATGTTTATTTATTTGGTGATTTCTGCATATTGCAAATGTAATTCATGTATTTCGTGGCATGAAAATGTGAGCAAGGGCTTCATAGCAGTGCAAAGCCTGTGGAGTCCATATTCAAACAGAACGGACGATCACTTAGATTTCAGGACGGAAGGGTTAACCTTTACTTTTAAAGGATTCTCAACAGCTCTCTTACTGCTCCCGTCCTGCAGGTGCCCTGCTGCATCCCCGTTTGCCCTTTAAGGAGTCGCTGTGAGCGGCAGCCCTCCGTCCTGACAGCATTACGCCTGCTTTCTTTCTTTTTTTTTAAACTCAAGAAGACTCCAAGCTGAGAAGCAGGGCTGTGTGAATGGGCATCAAATATGAGCCCATCGCAGATTAGACACCCACAGTTTCATGTTGATTTAATGTACCAAGCAAGGGATTTTCCTTTCATGGATTTTAGCAAGGGTTTCCTTTGCCTATTTTCTCTTTTTAACTGCAGGCTACATTTTAAATTCCATACAGGATCATGCGGCTTGAAAATACAAGAGAAGGGATTTTAATCATATTGCCACCCTCCCAATACAACCAAACCTGTGTACAGACTGCCCTCTTACAGTTGTGTGTTTTTGATGAACGTGCTTTTTTTAAAGCCGGGGTCACTAGAGCATTCCGTAGCCATCACGCTGTAAAATCTTACACATCCAGGCTGTACCTCTGTGCTCAGAGGAAGTTATCTAAATGACACCAAAGTTTGTGGAGAATGAAAGCACACAAAGTGCTCGATGTGGGGAACACACAGCAAGGGTGAAGTGTCTCCTTTATAGGGTGCAAGTGGTTGAAAATGGAATAGGACTGAGTGAAAACAGAAATGTTGCAGTGCACCCAAGGTCATAGCGCACGCACCCAGCCACAAACACAACCAGTGACATTTACTACACACACACACACACGTGTACCACAGAGTGAGTCTGCAAGCAGCATTGCACAGGACTCTTATAATTCAGTGCATCTTTTCCGTCTATCGATGTTCTGAGCAGATAAATACGCAGGAACAATTGGCACCCATTGATATTATGATAAACTATGGCTTTTGTAAAATCTCCGATTGGCAGTTCTCCTCACTTGAGCCAGTGCATTTCTATCAGTTTTTTGCTGAAATGATATTTAAGTGACTATTCTGGCCCAAAGTGCCTCGTGGCCCCTGGCCAAACACCTAGCTGAAACTCCCATGAAAGCGAGAGAAATTGCATCTTGCGAGCAGAACATTTGATGGCGAAGGGAAGTCGCTTCATCACTGCGTGCCTCACCTCGAGGTGCAGGGTCCGTGTCGAGCACAGAGGGAGGTGTGCGCGCGCACTCAAACATACGCACAAACAAACAGCTGCGAGAGCACGAAAGGCAAAGGACGGGAAGCAAATGCAGAGCGGCGATCGAGGGGAACATGGGAGGAGGAAGAGATGCAGAAAATGGAGAAAATCGTGCAGACCTGTGCAGTCACAAAGATGCGCGCACGTACACATCCTTGCAGTTGGAGCCCCAGACGGGGGGACTTAGCATTTAGGGACACCTTGCCGTGAGTAAAACTTAACATGATGGTCGTGGCACCAACGATACAAACAAACGGCAAAATAAACAGCCAACCAGTTGCCTGTGCTTTGAGCAAATATGAATGAAGAGCAAAGTTGATCTTTGTCCTCTTAACAATTCAGCACAGCTAAAATATTTAGCCATGTTTATTTAACCGTCCACATTTATTAGTCCATCCTAAAGTCACAGACACAAAAAACACAAGAAACACGTACGCAGGACATTACAATAGGCAGCACATACACTGAAAGTAATTAACTGGGTGGGGGATGAGAAAAAAAATCCAATTTCTTTACCTCATTGCTCAACAAAGCAGCGTTGAGGGTCCTGCTGATTTCGAACATCTTGCAGTCAGTGCTTTTCTTCTTTCCTTTCTTTTTTCTCAGGGTTCTCTCTCTATGTATCTTTCCCTCTTTCTAAAGGAGATGGGAGTCAGTCCCAGGGAAAAAAAAAAATGTAAAAAAAAAAAAAAAAATAAACAAATGGAAAAAAGGGAGAAAAATCCTCAATTATTCTTGCTTTTGTTTTAGGTTTCTGTTTCCCTCGTCCCCCCTTTCTGGTACACCTCTGTTAGATGTGGCACTGGTGCCCAGGGTCTCGGCACACGACTGAAGAGTCAATATTTTTTTTATCTCCCCAGAGTGAGCACATTAAAACAAGCAGTTGGGCTGGCGGGTTCGTTCCCTTATCTGTCCCCCGCACACTCGCTCACACAATGCGCTGCGATCCTCACACTGCTCTCTGGCAGATTAGCTTGTCCCAAAACATAGCTCTTAGTTTAAACTGCCTCTCTCTCTCTCTCTCTCTCTCTCTCTCTCGCGCTTTCTCCCTCGCCCTCCCTCTCTCTCTAGCTCCCGCTCTCCCCCATCTTTTTCCCATCTCTCATTCCTTCCCCTGCTCACTTGCGTTCTACCCCAAGCTGTTTCAGTTCACCGCGCTGCCACAAGGCGGGTAAGACGGTGCGAGTGACAATGGCACGTCCGCATCGCCTCACCTTTTTCCTTATCCTTCCTGTCCTCAGCCCGGTCCTGGCACCTCCTGAAACACAAACAAGGTTTCCTTTCTGTTTTTTTCCCAGTCCAGTTCAAGTTGTTTTGATGGACACTTGCGAATAGGCCCAATTTATACGATGCTCCAGCGCCACGTAATATCTCACTTAGGACCCACAGCTTGCATTTATATTTATTTATGTATCATTACTATGGATTCCTTAACAGAGAAGCCTGTGAATATTCGAATAGTTGAGGGGAAACTGGACAAATTTTCCTTCACAGGTTGCCGAGCACATGTCTGTGAACATAAATGTTTCTATATGTGTTTGAAGAATAATGAAGAAAAAGAATGCACAGTTGCAGTCTGTATAATCTAAGCTGTATTTTGCGCAGCCAAAGCTATATAAATAGATTCAAAGACGTAGATTTACTTTTTAAACTGGTACAAAGGAATGACCTTGAATGAACTTGCTGCAAACAAAACTAAGACTGTCACTAAACATTATTATTAGCTATACCGTAAATCACATGAAACTATCCAAAGACGTTCAAACCTCATTCATGTTAGTCCTGTTTTACTAATAAGCAGAGTATTGTATGAAAACTCAGGGAATGGCTTGAAATTTACTGTGATAAATGTAGTTAATTTAATTATTTTTTTCTTCTAAATTGCATCACACTTTTTCTGCTTTTTAGTTTTTTCCATTAACTATTTTTCAACTAGAATTATAGATTAAAAAGCGACAAATTTATTTGTCTCCAATTATCAGATTAAAATGGATCTTAGTCAACCTGTTCTGAAATTTCATCTACATTCGTCTTCATTCAACATTCATCTATTAGTTTGCTCCACAAAGAAGGATATGGAGATGCTTATTTAGAAAGTGGGTAGATATTTTTATCCAGATATGTGTGACCACCGGTCCTAAGCTATGAAATCAGATATGAGGAGACGCACGGATTTAAGTCGAACAGCAAATACTGCGTAGCCATGATGTGTTTATAATGCAATGGAAAATCAGTGACACATCGCAAGCCTCTTCCGTCAGAGCTGAGATGTTCTACAAAGTGCTCCAAAATTGCCTGCAGTCGTGAACGTCCTTAACATTTGAAATATTTTTCTTGTTTTATTCAAGTCATGCTTAATTTAGTGTCATTTTATTATGAAGATGACAAAATTAAGGTAAAATGAAGACAGAGATGAAAAACGTATGGCTCTGAGTCATAAATCCTGCTTTCTCCGTGTAGTCACGGGAATGTAAAAAAGTTTGCTTAGTTTTCAGAGCTAACAGAAGCTCTACCCAAACTAAGCAAAAAGATCAACTTAAAGCTTATATAAATTAGAAACATTGACAACATACCGTTTTCAATTTTGACTCGCTGTAACAGAAAGAACCTCACTCTCCATGCTAAGCTGCCTTTTTGCCATTTTATTATTTTAACATCATGCTTATGTTTGTGTTGATGTGTGAAGTTACTTTCATCTGTGAGTGTGTAATTCTTCCCACTGTAGTCAAGTCCTTCATGATGTGCACACCGTTTTCTGGTGAGAACATCATTCCGTTTGGCATCTGTGTGCACGATGGGGTGTGCATGACAACACAGAGCAACATAGCAGCATGTTTACCTGTGCGTTTAAACAAATATGTACTTATTAAGACCTAAACCACCTAGGCTGATCCCCTCTATCTTCTGCTTGTTGTAACTGTAGCTGCACAAATATGGAAAGACTGAAGGATCTGCTGGCTCTGCTCTTCCAGCCATTCTCACTTCATTCTTGTCCGGCTTCTCGTGACAGGCCATACTGGTGGTGGTGTGTGATCATTTTCACAATTTGCTCTGCTCTATACACAGTATGAAATCCAGCCTGACCTCACAGAAATTATTTATTTCAATTATGTAACTGGCAAGTTATTTATTATAATTTATTTTTGTGAAATCATTGAAAACGCCTCCTCACATGAGTCTCTCAGGTAGGATTTTGTATATAATTTCTGTACAGATGGTACCTGTATTACGATGGTCTGACTTACAGTTTTTCGACTTTACGATGGTGTGATAGCAATGTGCATTTGGTAGAAACCGTACTTTGGATTTTAAATTTAGATTTTTTCCCCCCTCACCTCCCGTATCTACGTTGTGTTTTGTGCATCCATCAAGTCTATGAAACGCCCACCTGCGTCTGTGTTTTCTGAAAGTGGCATGAAATTACAAGCCCGTGATGACTTTTAAGGTAGGCTAGGCTATGATGTTTGGTAGGTGTTATGGCGTGGGTTGGTGGAAGCAATCGCAAGACACCACGGTAATAAGTTTTAGTTCCGTTAAACTCTTTACTGAGTGTTTTTTTCTGACAAAGAGTGTTGCCATTAGATGGGCGTTAGTGCTAATCATTAGCGATTGGCAGTAAATAAAAACGGAACATGCCGCAATTCAAAATAAACAAAATACAAGGTCTTAGCAAGGCAGTGGTTGTAGGAAAGTTCACAAGGGGCAGCGGAAACTGAGCACTGACAGAAAGTCTAGGTAGGAACTGAATTCTGTCCACTTTTGGTTCCTACGCTAGTCAGTCATCCAATCAGTGCTCAGTCTGAAGACGGAGGCAGAGAGACCGCCTACATTCCATTGTTGAGGCGTGACAGAAGGTTGGGTGTATTAAATCCACAATATTCTCAATTTACAGTGGGTTTATCAGAATGTAATCCCATTGTAAGATGGGGACCATCTTTACTAAATATTCTTCCAAAAAAATTGTTGAAACATTATATGTGAATACCTTGTATAAGTCACAAGTTATATTTAATTAACTTACGATTGTCAGGCTAAACTTTCATGGTTTCCTAAAATATTTCTTTTTGTACCTGATTTAAATTTGCCACTTTCTTTCCACCTTTATTTACTCGTTTTTTTCCCTTGTGTTCAAAATAAGAATTCATACTTTCTCCTTCGAGATATTGCATTCTTCTTTTTAACAAGGTCATATTTTCAGAATAGCAGTTAATGTCCACGATTAATGTCCATGAAAAGTGCCACTGAATCATGACAAAACCTGCACTGCAGAGAAATAAGTATGCAGCTAAGAAGCTGAAATGTCTGACAAGTGTTGAGATAAAATCTGAATAGCATTTTGTAGACAGCTGCCAAATGGTTTCAAATAGGATGCAGGAGAAGAGGTGAGCAGACAAGGTAGTAAAAGTGAGCATCTTATGGGTCCTTTGTATGTTACCTTAGAGGAGAGTGATGGATTTGATTTGCAGGTTATGTGAAAGGAGCCAGAGATAAAGAAAAAGCTGAGGATCCAAAGGTGAAGCTAAGTCCAAAATGCAAGGGTGAAGCAAAGTTAGATTAAGCCCAAAGGTTAAATGGATAGTAAGAAGATGCTAGAGAAACTTGGCAGCTGTCATTGAAGCAGCGAACATTTGTTGGCAGAGAAATGAGAGCTGGGTGACCCAGGGAATGAGGATAAGATGATAGTGTTTTCTTGCTTTTTTTTTCCCCCAGACAAGTTTTAAGAGGTAAAAAACCAGGTAAAGAAAGCAGAAAAGTACTGTATAGTCCAGTTCTGTGAACCATTCAGTTTGCACACTGACAGAGCAGGTTTGCATACATTTCAGCTGACTGCATGTCGCTCTTCTGCCAAGAAGGCACGTGGGCTTCTTCAAAGCAGGGGTCAAACCACTGATGTTGAGCACAAATGCGGAAATAGCACTTGTGTGCACAATAAATGGGAATACAGTTGTGTCTCAGTTAGGTCTAAATCAGTTCTTTCAGCAAAGAAACATGTTGCATTTGTGCATCTACCTGGTAGCAGGAGAAGCAGTTAACAAAAGCAAAGGTACATAAACCATAGAGCGCTCACCTGCAAATCTCATGCTTGGCACACCTACAGGCCATGGACCTGCAGCTGTGGAACGTCTCTTTTTGCTCCTTATTTTTACACTTTGGTAAAGCTTTAGAGTTTAACAGCCAGGTGTAGACTAAGTGTCTGCGTGAATTAAAATTACATATATATGTTATATATTATATATATATAGATACTTCAGCAGTATCTGCAGCTTCTAACATAACCAGGTTTTGACATTCATTTAATAAGTCGACGTACAGTATTTTGAATTCATGTTTTTGGTCAGACTTGACACAGACTTCCCAGAGGCCCTAGCTACATGATGCAGGCTAATTCAAGCAGATGCGGGACACAAATGTACATTTGTCAGCAAGGGCAAGGACCACCGGTTAGGGCATCGAACAGAGAAGTTCATAAGCTGCTATTAGTCCTTTGGTGCTAATCTAACAAAGAAGGCTGAGGCTAAAATGGTAAATAAGTTTACAGCAGAGTCATTCTTGACTTATTGCAGACCGAGCAGCTGTATTTTAGGCCTTTCTCCCGCAATGCCTGGAAACTCCTGCTACGCAGAAACACACACTTGTGCCCATTTTGTTGTTTTTATTGGAAAGGCAATATCAAAATGAACAAATGAACAGGTGGAAAAGTAACTCATTTCTATTTTGCTCTTTTATCAACCACGGCCAGTCAATTCCATTCAGTGGTTTCAAATTAATGACAATTCCGCAGTTCGGCATTCTCGACGGCTTTTTAATCGCGGCGCTCCTTATCCCGTCTCCATATTCTGCGTGAGACTTGCCTTTCCTCAGCCCGCGACATGTTCAGTGCAGCCGGATGTGCCAATTATTTTCACACATTTAAAGAGGTTATTTCCTCGCTTTTGTTGTAAAAAACGTGCGTAATGGAGGATCGTGCAAAAAAAACGGACCCCAGCCTGATCCCCTTGTCCTGCAGTATCTCAGAGTGAATCCAACAGCCTTAAAAGCACCACTACAGCTGAGGGATAATCAGAAAGTTGGTGCCAGCGGGGCCGCGGGCTGGGAGATAAATGCACAATTCGACAACAAATTGAAATGTTGACCTTAAACATATTCATCCCACTCCACAAACACACGTCTTCCTTTGAAGTGTGAGCACACTGTTAAATTACTCCTGACCACAGTTTTTATTTTTTGACGTTTATCCTATAAGTTTGATTAAATTCTTATTGCAGGTTCACGTTACCTCTAAGAGTGTAATGACTATGGTGAACTTTAGCATATCGCATACATGAAGAACTCTCATAAGTGCTTCCATATCAAATTTTTTTGGCCTTATACAAAATTGGAATTGAAGCGTCCTCTTCCTGCAGTCTTACGCGGCAACTTGTTTAAGTTTTAAATCTGAACTTATTTTACTCGGAAACAAGGACAGCGCAGTATCTTTCTCGTTGCAGGCACAAGGAAGGAATAAATCCTGAAAACGTCACATTTCTCTCAGACAAAATGGTGAGGGGCAAGCAAACAAGCAGTCAAACATTAGCACAGACGTTATGGTCGGTTTGTCAAAAAAGATGAAATTTTTTGTTTGTGGAAAGGTTATGGACGTGTAGCCAATCTCAATGGTCTCGAGTATGTAAAGAGTATTCAAGCCATTTATTTCTGTTCTGTAATTACACTGTAATACAAAAAAAATACAAAATAATGAATACAATAACACACAAACTGAACACACTTTAACACCTTCACTTCCACCTGTCATAAAAGCTGCTCATGCTGAGTTAATCCCCATTTTTGTCTCGCCACCATTTTTAGTCCAGCACTGTGATTGCTGGGTACAGTCACTAACACCCGCAGGTGTAGGTAGGTTTTTATGCATAATGGCTCATAATCCAGGTATCGCAGGGAAGCGACACACACCCTCCCGCGCCAGTCTGAATTTTCGATTCTCACTCGGCCTCACTTACGGCCGGTTTCCACATCCATCGAAGGGCCTTGTTTCCTGCAAAGCCAATAGAATGTAAAAATCTTTTAAAGCACTTCACAGTTGGTGTCGCCGCTTGAGATACGACAGCAGTGAAACTGACTTGTTGAAATCTTGCGGGCAGCGCCGGGCCACGTTCAGAAGGGAAAACACTTTGGCGAGCTGTGAAAACGCTGACCTCGGGAGCAAGAAGTCTTGGCAGCGAGACAGCGCGTCGTCCGCCGCTTGTGCCGTATTGCTGGAGTTAAAGTGCTAACTGATTTTCAACATTGCTGGTTTCCATCCTAATTAATGACTCAAACCTGACCCTCACCAAATGAAGCAGACAACATAAACACGTTGTAAGCCGATCAAACTGAGCGCGCCATTTTTTTTCTCCGTTTTGATAAGTGAAAAAAAACATCATATTTTCAGTTAAATTTTCCTAATTTAAGGAACTTTTTCTTTCTTTAGTTCTAGATAAAAATAACATTGTACAGTTAGCTTTAACCGGCATAATTATTAACCTATAAGATTTTTGCTTGTATCTTTATTTTTATTGCATCACAAATCGTACGCTATACATGTTATTGGTCAAAGTGAAATGATATCCTGAATGGAACCGAGGAACAATTTGTCATGTCTTCTTATGTGGCAGCATGTTAATATGTATGTTCATATTTTTTGTTAAAGAGGCAAAAATTTGCTATGTTGACTGCATGTGTTTTGCAGTGGCTAAGGGACAGGGGAAACTGCCATATTGTTCAATGTAAATATTAATTAAAAACACCCTATACATGTTTTATAGAACATGTAAAAGCAAATTTTAAAGATGAATGCGATAAGCTTATCTGCTCAGAGAGCAGATAAATAAAATAAATGAAATAAAATTTGATTGATCTGCGTAATTATGTCTATAATTATAATTCTGGTTGAGTGCTGATTCCTGCATACTAATGTCCCGCTCCAAAAAAAAAAAAAAAGCTCCTTCTGAAGGCTGTTATCAGCTAACTGGCTTCTTAAATGCAGTATTGCAGAGACAGGTTTTCTATAAACAGGAATGAACTGTCACTTGAATTGTCAAGTCTGCAGGGTGATCTCTTTGTCAGCTGCCCTTCATCCGCCCATCCCGGCCTCTTTAGTCCCACCAGTCTCCTGATTACTGTCACCATAGTAACACTCTGTGTCTTCATGGGGCCACTTCTTCGCTGGTCCCCTGTGCCCGGTCTTTTTATTGCCTGACCTCCTGTTTAAAAAAAAAACACAGGGCATCTCAGCACAAAAATAAAGCTGTAAAGTTAGCAACTGCAAATTGAAGGTATTAAAAAGGTTAGCCCTTAAGTTAACGCAACCACCGTTTTTAGATGGACAAGAGCTGTAGGCTTGGGTATGGAATATGTTTATCAATTAATTTTTGTCTTTATTTTAAATAAATGAAAATGAATTAACAACTGAGTTCATGGATAAATGAAGTATTCACGAGAATGATTGAAGGAAAAATGAATTAAATGTTTATACAGATGGCAGTTACAGCACAAATAATTTAATAATAATTATACAGTCTCAACTGTCTTCACAAATGGTCAAATTGTTTGCATTTTTGTAAAATCATAAATGTCTCTTTGCTTTGAGATATGAAGATCTTTGAAGAACTTCTAAGCTCTAGGGAAGCAATTAAAAATCAAATCTAAGAACTGGACTGCATTCACTGACTGATGTATTTATGAAATAATCTGTTCATTTTGCAGAACGAATGACAAGAGACGCAAACTGTCCACATGGGCTGAGCTCTCCTGCGGAGATATAACAAAAGAGCGAACGAAGAGCTTGCAAGGAGACCGAGTGGTCACCGAAATAAAACTTTCCTGGAACTAAGAGATGACACAAACACCTTATTCTATATCTTTTGGCTGGAGCCAATTTATTGCAATTTTGACAAGGTTTAGAGACTAACATGCTATGAAGAAGAGATTTGGGATTTTTTCATTCAGTTTTATCCTTTAAGGACAAATCCCAAAGCCATAGTTGTTCAGTTGAACGTAAATTTCTATTAAGCAGAGAGGGCGAAACTTGCCAACTGTGCCCTATCGAGAAGAACTCCCTCGCATTCCCATTCATCTGCTCCAAGCTCATGCAGAAAAATTAGCGGCCAAATAAATATAAATGCAGCGGCCCAGCGCTCCTCTGTCTCATGGCCACTCATCGAGGTGCCCTGTTAATAATGGCAAAATAATAAGCGCGGGCTTGATTGTGTCTGATGACACACATTTGGTCCCCAAATTCACATATTCTAATCATTCACTGTCGTTTGGTGTTAACACTTTTTGTTGGCAAAACACGCGCTGAGGTCAAAACGCACAAAGCGGTGACCGAGGCTGTCATGGCCTTGTATAGCTCTGGCCACTGCTCTAGACCACTGCAAGGACAGGAACATTTGATCACACTTTTTACACGCTTTGCACTGAAAGTCTAAAAACTGAAAGCGTTGCAATTCGGGGGTGTGAACAATCGTTCATTTTTAAACAAAGTGTGAAGACCATTTTTTTGTGAATGGAGCAATGCCTTGGTATATGAATTCTATATCCAAATTTTCACAATAATGGCTCTTGAAAATAAATATGTAAATATCGGTATTTGAATAGAAACTTTGCTGTAATGTATTTTTATTCAAGTTCATCCAAAATAAATTGCCAAAAATATTAACATAAATGAAAAGTATCCACAAATAAACACTGTATAGTATCATTCAATGTGCTGTATTGTCAGTTAAATTTATTTTTATGGAGCACTTCTTCTCACACAGTGACTCAGAGTGCTGAACTACACAGCCTAAAAATGTAATGTAATTCTGTAAAATGTAATTCTGTATGTATCAGAACAACGGATGTTATGTGCTGTTACAAATCTGTATGTTGATATCCGAAGCAAAAGTTGGAAATGAGCACGCGTGCTGGTGTCTTAACAACTGTTTCCATTTGATCTTTGCGAGTCTTTTGCTTGTTCTTTGTGAACGTGTTTGTGCAGAGTCCCTGGATTTACTGCGACTTAAGCTGGATAATTCAGCTGGATGCCCATCGGTCCACACGATGCCCACAGCCAACCCGACAAACCTCTCTTCTTCACTTCATTCGATGAGTTTCAAATTTAATTTCTTTAAATTATCTGCAGCTTTTTAGAAAGTTTGGTCTTTTTAAAAGAAATCTATTTAAATGCCAGTGCTGACACTAACATGCGAAATGACCTTTACTGTACATACTGTACCATGCATTATAAACATGCAAATGAATGATAACGTTAAGGTTTTTTTAATTCGGTAACTGGTTTTCATAATGTTTTATCTTGCTGGAGTCATGGGTTGACAGTTATACAAAATGGTTGCATATCTATGGGAAGGGAGTGCTTTATTTTTTCCCCTTGAAAAAAAATGGGAAATAGGAATTCGTTATCACATTTCCGATGTGAGATTTGTTTTTGGGACGAATTAGATTCAGTTACGAAGGATTACTGTACTCTGGGATGTGGGGTCTGGTTCGGTGTGAACATAACTGTATGATATATAACACCATCTTTGGTCTTCACACAGCAGCATATAAAAACGTAATTTAAATTGGATTATTCATGGACAGCTTTTGTTAATTTTTTGACCACCTGTGCTTTACAGAGCGGGCCAGTTGCCCAAATTCCAGCAGAAAGTAGATGCTGAGATGCTGCCCCAGGATCCTGCTGGGTATGAATGCTACATGTGAGGAAACTTGGGGGCAGAGGAAGCTTGACTGCAGCAAAGCGACAGGAGACGAGCAGCGCTGGCGGCGCCATTCAGGCTCCCTTTAAAATCGTGGGGGGCGGAGGGAGGGGGGGTCGTGGTACCTCCTCCGCCGCTCACGCTGCGTTGCCGTGGCAACGCGCTGGCAGCGTCGCGTGCTGCTGTTTACTGCAAGATGGAAAGGAAGATGGAGGAGGCCGTCAGAGACCGCGATGCTGGTGTGTAGCAAATACAATGAGACGCGTTTCGGCCATGTTGCTGGTGCGGTTCGACGGAACGACGTGCGGTTAGCCGGCGCGGACGTCTGTCAGGTGATAGGCAAGAAGGGCGCGTCGCACTGCAGCGAGTGCTCGGCTCCGCACTCTAGCTAACAGTTTAGCTTGTCAGCTAGCGGCTCCCCGATGCCGGAGCATGCGGGTCAGCCAGCCAAACGCTGCGGTCCGGCTCCCTCAGCAGAAAGCAGCTTAGCGTCGGCACGGACAGCAAACCGCAGGAGCGCACCGTTCAGCTCATTCGGTTCAGCTCAGGCTTGGATCGCGTAGCTTTGTGCTAACGCGCGGTTCGGCTTCTTGTGTGGCGCGTGCGCGCGCGCGCCGCGCTCATTTCGCGGGCGGTTGACACCCGCCGCGCGCCCGTCTCGCGCGGGCGTCACCGCGAGAACCCGCTCCCCGCTTCACCGCCGGCGTCACCGTCGCTCTCCTTTTCTCCACAAATATTATCGTTCAAAATCGCCTTTTCTTCTCGTAACTCCTCGCTACTTTTTGTTTTGTACTTCGCTGTCAGTACAACTGAATTCTTTCGTAACGATGCACTTTGGAATAGGAAACGGCGAAGTTTAGGGAGCAGCTGTGTGAACAGGAATGTTCTTTGGTAAGACACGCAGACGCAGCCTCCTGAGAAATTCATAGCTGTCCACAAATACAGGTAATTTCTAAATAAGACAGCTGCGGTTATATCAGTTTTGTGTACCGTTTTATCAATTTTGTCACCACATTAGAGGACACATTGGCAAGGAAGTAGATGAAACTTCCCTATAAAACTGAAAATTGTGCACTGTGTCCGTCAAGGTGGCAAAGGAGTGCAGAACGGGCCCGGCAGCCCCCTGAGATAGATGCTGGGCAGTAAGACCAATACTAACACTGACATCTTTTGTAGCTCTGCGAACCTCATGCCATGGTTCCCGTTCACTGTGTGGTAGGAATCCATCTCCTCTGTGCGAAAGTGTGCCTTCAGCTCTATCTGAGCCTGGCCAGAACTGTAGTGACAGTTGGGGCACTTTGCTGTCACCCTGGGGCCTTATCTCTGCCATAAGAGAAGAGTGACGTAGCCTACCCCCGTTTCCCAATAACAGCCGCCATTTTGGTAAATCGTCCCAAAAATTGGGTTACCATCATTTATTTTGTTTCCTGTTTCAGGCTAAATTTCGTTTTGCTGTTAGATGTATAGTCCGGACGTCCGTTTTTATTTATCAAAAAAAGAAAATGCCACAAATAAGAAGCTGAGGCAGGACACTTCTCTTAGCATTAGATTTTCCATTGGAAGCTGGAGAGAGCTGCATAATTTCAAAACAAGTATGTTTCTCATGTTTGTTTGAGGTGCTGTAGTTGGGAGACATTAGCAAACAATAGTACAGCCAATATTTTTGAAATTGGATTTTAAATAGTGCTAAACATTTGATGACACATTATAGCTGAATATATGTGTTGTCCAGACTTAATAAAGCCACTTAACAGTATGCAATAAGTAAGAATTTAACTCTGGGAATTGAACTCATCTTTGTGCTCCACGAGGTTACATAGTAGGAAGTTTATGAAACGAGAGAAATTTTGGACTTGGAATGCTTAATATTGCTTTCTTTAAGTTGCAGTCATAGTTAAAGTCATGAAACTTTTCATAAGCTGCCATTGTAGTGAAGTCATATGTTAACTCTGAAAAAGGGAGAGGGTCACTAAAATGTGTAATGAACAATGTGACGAGTGAAATGTTTTATGTTGTAGGCAGTGAAGCGGGAGGTGAAGATGCTTTAGTTGGCAATGTTAACAAGCTACTCGTCATCCCACGAGGGTACACAGGAGTTCCACAGAAGGGTCACCTTATCTTTGATGCCTGCTTTGAAAGTGGTGAGTCGAAAGAGTTTTTTTTCCCCTTCTCGTGTGGATTTTGAAAGAACATGTCTAAGCTAATTTAAAGCCACAGAGATCACAGAATTTTGTCAGTGATATTCTTAAAATATCTTCTCACTTTTCACCCCAATTTAAAAAAAAAAACATACAAATAAATAATCCCTTAATGGAGTATCATCTCATGTCATTTATAGTTTTGGGCTTGAATTTGTTCTCTGTGTATGGCCAGTGTACAGAGACCTTTTTGAGTATACGCGTCATTAATAATCAGTTTTCAATGCCTCACCACTGACAAAATGCAGAATGTTGAGTAGTTCAAAAAGTTGACATTCCAGTTACTGTGGGGGAAAAACAATTTTAAGTAAATTGTTGTGTATATGTTTTTAATCGTGTACAGGGAATGCAGCTTCTTTCAGTCAGCCGCTTCCTCCTCTCTGGTATCATAATGGAGGATGGATGTGAAATGGGTTTATTTAGCTAAAGCTACCCAATTTTGTAGACTTTATTCTGAATTATTTGGTAGGTGACATGTCAGAAAATAAATGTTATTTATCCCAAATCAATATCCAGCTTGCAAGCTGTCTTATTAATTTTACTGGAGGACTTTTGCTTGAGTGCGATGACTACATTGGTAAATTGTGTAAGTATATATTTGTAACTTTGATAGAAACCAAAGTCTCGTAGAATTTGGGTCTTACCTGGCTAGTTTTCAGTGGTTTTTCTGATATTCTTACAAAATATTTGGTGTTGATCAGTCCGAGTTAAAGTTTTTTTCGACCTGGTGGCAGGAGTATATGTAGCCGTGGCAACTGCTTAGTTACAATACTGGAATGATTTCCATGGTCTTTAGAGTCAACAGCCCTTGTTAAGAAAGGACTTAGCATAAGACATGGAACCTGATGGGGGATTTTTGCTGTGAACCTAGTTGGTCTCTGTGAGAGATGTGCTAACAAGCAGCATGTAAGCAGTTGTAACTGCCTTTTCATTTTCCATTTGTAGCCATATAGAATACAACTTCTGCACTCTACTTGTTTCTTAAACCCATAATGGTACTTTATAACTTTTGTTGCATGTATATTGATACTCTATTACAAATAGTACATGTTAGGAAGAAAAGCGCAACATTAATGTGATAAAATTTCTTTAATTAAAACTTAATATATTTATACTGAAAGCATGGATTTCTCATTTATTTCTTTTCATGTACTGAAAGATGTATGCTGATACAAAAGACAGGTCATGTACAATGGATTGGACACTTGTTTGTTAAGACTGGAGTAACCTGGGGAATGAGAGTGTGCAGATATTCATTTTACCCCTAATTTTTCAGGAGCACAAAATTGTTTTATTTTTTTCTAAATGTAACAATTAAAATTGCAACAGCTTCAAAGTCCAACGATTGAGCAGTATCACTATTTAAAAAATATGTGGCGCATGAAAGAATAAAATGCGTGACAATGTAGAATGAGACAGATGATGGTTTAAAAAAAACCTTGATACCCCGTTGCTTCCCAGGACAAAGGTAGGCGATTACTGGGCTAAAGTGTTTTCAGCTTGAAGTTGTGAACTATATACTGAGAAGAATGATGTAGTTACTCTTTTTTTAACCTTTTGGTATAGCAACTACCTGTATCCCTTTTGTGATTATCTTGTAAGTACTGTCTAAGTTAATCAGTAATGTAATAGATGATGTGCGTCAAAAAAAAAAGAAAACTAATGTCATCTTATCCAGGTTTTGTACCCTCAGTCAAAAGTATAATTACATTTTTAGTAATATTTGTATGTTTGGAATAATTAACACTATTATATCAAATGTGCGCATGGTGTGTCAAATTGTATGGGGTTATATTTTTTAATTGTGTGAAGAACCCAGGGTATATAAGTTCCTTCCATGGTAAAATCCAAAAAAGAGCACTGTGGCTGTGATCGTGGCCTTTAATGGATAATTATCTATGATTAAAAAAACTGAAATGGTTTGTATAAGTGACTGCTCTGTTACCTTGTCAATCGCTGCATTGAAAACTGTAATTATACACAGTTAATATTTGATGAATGCTTTGTAAACGGCCTTTGATTAGCACTTTTAAGCAGAATGAATGGAGCAGTAATGAAAATAAAGCTTTTTTCCCCAGCACAAGGTCAAGTGGGCAGCTGAGAGGGGCTTGGAGCAGGAGTGACAGTGAAACTCTGTGGCTCTAGAATGTTCATAGTGCCACTTTCTGCCTGGAGATTAGGTGCAGTACTGCAGTCTTCAGCATATGAGACAGAGTTTATTTTCCTCAAATGCCATCAGATTCATACATACTGTATAGTTCAAGTGATGTGTCATGTGAAAATACCAAAAGACACTGTTTATAAATAGATTATCACATCATTTTTAAGAAATCCCTAACAGTTTATACGTATTCTTTTCTTTAGCACACCTGTTATGTTTGGTGTGGATGATGTGTGTCATTTGAAAAATCTCAGTCTCAGTAGGCCTCATAAGTATATTGGTTGTATAAGCCTGCGCTGCTCACATTTGTTTTGGTTTTTCAAAACTACTCTTTTGCAACATAAAGACATTTTAAAAGCAGCGGTAATTCCTTTGCTGGGATTAAAAATACTATATTGGCAAGGGTAAAAGTGTTTCTTCTGTGTCCTTTGGTATTTCATCAGCACAAAAGCTTTGTGTATGCGTTATTTTTGATGTATCAGATAGTTAAATTAACTTTACTGTATTTTAATTTAAATGATACACAAAACTCTGCTAGTATTCCAGTACGATGGATTTGGTTTTTTTTTAATTTATTTTTTTTTATAAGGTGTAGTGTACATGGCTGAAATACTCTGAATACAAAATATAACATAAGAATCTGTATGGCCTGAACAATGTAGTTGAGTCAGATTAAGGTCATTATGAAGGTTAAGGTGACAGTAGAACTTTGAAGGGAGTAAGGAGATCTGGGGCCTTGCTTTTTGTAGAAATAATGTGCTTAATGGAGAAGATTGAATAGAAAATAGATATGGCCATCATGGATGGCCAGTAGTAGAATGCACAGTTGGCAGGGAGGGGGGGGCTGAGGGTGTGGGAAAAGGGTGGGGGGTGGGGGTGTACAAAAACATATGTTTAGAGGAATAATATAAATAAATAATCAGGCGATTCTATATTTTATATATTTCTCTATTTTCCCAGATGACATGCTCTGAGGACCTCAGACATTGATTAATGGGCACTGGGCTCCCAGACTGAGATCAGTTAACATATATGACATTACCCCGATGTCGCTGGGTCCGGAAATTCTCGTGAATGATTTATGGAATTGATATTAATCTCTTTCCAGTAAATGCATTACCGAAGTTGGAAACGGAGGGGAATTGATGTTACTGCGCTAATGTCAAATTAATGTCCTGTTGCTGTTTCAGCAAAGCAACACTGCGTCTAAATGTTTTTAACCGCTTGTGAGCTGACGGCACTCTGCGAGGTCTGCAGGGAGGAAAACCACTTTTCACCATGCTTCTCTTTGGGCTCCTCCTGATATCCTGCCACTGGGTTTCATAGTGAGGTCTGTGCCACACGGGAATCAGCTGCCCAGGCTCAACAGAGCTGAGAAGTCCATGAATATTGAGATTTTCTTGTCAGTATGGCTCATGATTGCACATTTTCATATTCATTTCCTGCATTTTTGGTGCTGGCATTTTTCTGACATTATAAAAGTTATGAGGTAGCCATGGGTTGGAATCCTGCATAGTCTGCATGGAGTTTGAATGTTCCCAGGGTTTCCTCTTGATAGTCCAGTTTCCTTCACCAGGCCAAGCACATGTGTTTCAGTTGAACTGGTCACTCAAAGTTGCCTCTGTTTCGCACGTGTGTGACTGAATGAGTGTGACTGCCTAAAGATGAATTGGTGTCTTGTTCAGTGTGTCCTGTCTCACACTACTTCTAGAATAGGATCTGGACTATGTGGATCCTTCACTGAACAAGCAGTTATTGATAGTTTATGTAAAATTCTTCTTAATTGTTCCCTGTTCACTTGTGAGCATAGCTTGAAAGTTCACAGTTTATCCATGGATTGTGTACAAGAGTTTGGATAGGTGAGTAGAAATACACAGTCCAGAGTAGTTATTAAGAAAAGCCTACATTTACACTGATTTATTTGGGAGATGCTTTTGTTCAAAATAGTTAACAGGATTTAACAGAGTATAAATACACTATATATAAAGTGGATGCAAATGAAAAAGACAACACATTAACAAACATGGAGGGTGTAATCAGTTAAGTGCCGCCTTATTGTTCATACTCCATCACATGGTAACCAAAACAATAGTGTAACAAAGCCAGTTTTGAGATGAGGCATGATTATTCCTCTGCTGAAGGAGCAGGGATAAAAAGAGATATGATTGTGACTTTGATCCCTTTAGTGATAAAACATTAAGATGACCTCGAAATGCAGCTTGTGGACATTATGATGAGGTGTACATCGCCAATATTTATGATAAATATTCATGCTTTTTTTTAGAATTTTATTTCTGTGATCTTCCTGTGCTAGGTAAGCAATGACATCACTTTCTTAGCAGTCATAAAATATTGACATCATATCTGTTTTTGTTTATTTCAATAGGTCCAATAGTTTTTTCTATCTATTAGAAATATATAATTTTAAATATTTGTACCAAAACACTAGTAAGATATGCCTGTATACAAAAACAGCAGCTAATAAAAGAGGTTGATTTTGATTTAATAGTAGTTCTTACTGCCTCTTAGAACAGCTGTAGCCTGGCCACACTTTTTTAGCACTTATTTTTGTTTGCTTAGTGATGCAACATTAATAGATGGTTTTATAATCAACTATAGACTATAATAGACTATAGAGTCAGATAGTCTTTTTTATTTTCTTTGTGTTTTCATTATGCTGCTCTCTTTTCATTCTGCTCAATCAGTAAGGTGACAAAGATACAATAACTTGAGGACCAGCATCTATTTTATATCCAATAAATTAATAAGTAATGAAGGAGGAGTGGAACATTTCTCAGCTCATCCTATGTATCAAATGAAAATCTTCTACAGGTGATTTACATTTTTAGGCTTTTGAAAGTGATCATTTCATTTCACTTGTGCAATGGTTTGAAGAACACCGAATTTCCTCCTGGCTTCTTGGCCTGCAACCTTTTTATACATTTTTGTGTGCTTAACTACTACACTACCCCATGGTGTCTCAGCAAGAGTCTGTGGGTTAGGATGAAACCAGAAACAATAATGAATAATTTTGAACTAAGCTGATAATTTCTTAGCAGGAACATCCTACGCACGAGAATAAACTAGACGAACTAGAGAAGAACGGTGCCAAATAAATGCATTTCTTTACACTGTAATTCATGTTTATACCAAAAGATTTAACTGGTAAACAAACCATGTTATATTTTTCAGTTTGTAAAACAGAGGTGGAGTTATGCATGGCAACAGTAGTTCGCTAGGGAAAAAATGCTGCTTTGCATTTATTTTTTTCTGTGAATTGGTAATGAAATTGTACAGATGGAATGCTTCTGCTCACTTTTTACAACTTGGAATTGCCATTTTCATGTGGCGCCATGATGATTCAGCCCTTCTCTGTGGCATTAGGGAAATGACATGTTTTGATATATCCTTTATTAGGCAAGAGAATTTAGCTACAAAGTGCAGTCATCCCTTATGTAATAGACTCCAGTATAACAAAATCCATAATAAATATATACACTGTTTTCATATAGCAGTCCTTATATTCTGTGCAATATTTTTCCTGTTATACAGTCATTTTACTTATGCAATGGGTATGTTATTCTTTGCTATGACTTGTATCCACCATTTCAGAAAAGAGGTGAACACTTGGTGGCTAAAACCCAAAAGTTTTTGTCCCTGAATGGTGTCATCCAGACTATTCTTTGGCTAAATTCTGCGCATTAACTTTTAAATTGCCCTGGAAACTGACTACTAATGTAAATAAAGTCTTAATCTAATGGTAAAATGAAGATCATCTAGCATAAAACATGTTAGTTATGCTACACAGGGCCTATCATTTTGTAATGTCCTCATGCTTTGCAGCAAGAAAGAAAGTAGCAATGATCTCATGAACATTACTTCTGAAGATCATAAATGTCAAAATGTCATTTAGAAAACTTTAAAGTGAAGAAGCATTGAGAATACTAATATTAAGGGAGAAAAAGATACATTCAGAACAGAAGAAAATATTAAAATATAAAGTTGGAAATTATATTTTTTGTCCATGAATCAATTATTTTATCTAAGTTAGTTTAGTAAGAAGTGATTAGGATTAAGCCAGGCAGGGCCTTTATTCCCTAATGCTATTTTGCCATCAGTTGACCACCCACTAATCACCACTAACTGACTATCTATGACCAGTAACCCAATGAACATTGTATTATCACTACTATCACGCTCAATGTTTGTTCTTGTAATGCCTCAGTGTACTTCACAATGCTCATTTCACATCATTACCTAGATCTGCTGCAAATAATCATATATTTATTTATGTACTCATTACATTGTTATTTATATACCTTCTTCTACCTCAGTTTTGTTCTACCCCAACTGCTAACTGATACAACATGGCTGAACTTCAGCATTTTTTTGTTTTGGTATGTTTTTTATTTTAGGTTGTCAAGAGTACTGTTGCACTATGGAACCGGAAGAAGTGCATTTTTCCACTCATTAATACAGCAATACTTCGATTAGCACACAGGATGCATTTGTTTAAGGTGGCGTACTGACTGAAAAAGCTCTAAATGGGGTCATTTTAACATTATATATCATTAAATAGGTGAATTGATGGTTTGATGTCTTATTTATGGTGAGGTAATTTAGAGATGACTGAAAGATTACTTTAAATATTTTGTAGGTGGCAATAGAACATTGTTGTTTTCCTTTATCTTGATACAGTTTCAAAATACCATGCACTCAGAACTCTCAAGACCTGCATCTCTTTGGACTTCCAAATCAGTTTACGTTGGGAAGGACAAGATTTATTATGGAAAGCAAAAAGGGCACTTTTACCTTTACCTAAGCATACATTTGATATTTTGAGCATGTGGATGGCATGTTGGCACAGCAAATAGTGCTGCTGCCTCACAGTGCCTGGGTTGTTTGGGCATGAATTCGAATCTAGCTCCATCTGTTTGGAGTCTGTATGTTCTTTGTGTGTCTACATACATCTACTTCTGGATGGTCTACTTTCCTCTCACAGTCCAAATACATGTGTTTCAGGTTAACTGGTCACTCTAAACCACCCATTATGTGTGAATGTGTGTGCATGTGACTGTGTACATGTGTGGCCAACCCAAGATGGACTGGTGTACCATTCAGGGTATAGTGGCTCAGCCTAGAGCCCAGTAATTCTGTGATAAGCTCCAGACTGCCTCAACCCTAAACAGGATAAGCAGTAAAGAACAATTTATGGATGGATTTTGAGAATGTTTTCAGGATGTATCTATTTGTCCCCTATTAGTTTGCTTGCATCTCCTGAATTTTTGAACATTTATTAGCCTTTGGTAAGAGGTTCAAGGCTTCCTCAGAGTGTACAGAGTTTGCATGTTTTCCCTGTGTTCGCAACCCAAGGACATGTGTGGAACAAGGCAGTTGTTACCACTTTAGTACCCTCCCTTATCAAGAAAACCATGCAAGTGGTCACTGTGAGTTCAGTTTGACTGTACAGTGCTTACCCTTTCCTTATTTTTACTTTATATACAATCATTTTAAGTTTTTCCCACCTCTCTTTACATGTGGTAGATTTTTTAAAATCATTTTTTCCAGTTATTATGAAGGGCACAATGAATATGCACGTCACTGACATTAGGGTAAATTTGGAAGATCTGAAGTATTTTATGGATTTTCTTTTTGGATTTCGAATTATCCACCGCACCGATAATAACGGAAAAAAATCTTCTCATTTAGTGAACAAAAGACCACCCTAAAAAGAGTGAGAAATGATTCTGCTGAGAGATTGCTAATGAGGATAAACACTCTGGAAAAGTCGGCCACCATTTACTGCTGATGAAAGTTGAATTGTTTTCTGCTGCACAGTTTTCTGAATCTATCACACCTTATCTTGCTTGAGAAGTGTTCATGTTGCAATTGTAGAGACCATGTAAGGGATGACTGATTATAGTCATTCCAAAGCAAAATCTGGTGGAAAAAAATGAAGGCAAGAGAAGAAAAAAGAAATCCGGGGTTTTATGAGATATTTATGTACTCTTGAGTATCCAAAATCAAGACAGCTGAGTTTTCATTGATTAAAGAAGAGGCAAAAATTTTAACAATCAAGGAAGATGCTTAACTCGAGTGGCTTCAGTCAGTGACATACCATGGAATATGTTAAACTGCAGCATGCCAACTATCAGAGTCTTATTGTTCTATTTGGAGGACAAAACTGGGAGAAAAGTAAAAATGTAGTAACTCAAAAAAGTAAAAAATGAGTGAAAATGAAGAACAATAGAATTTAGTTGCTATTTTGGCAGGCATTAGCTTCCTAAAAGTCGAGATTTTCAGGTGGAATGAAATACAGGCAGATCCCAGGTTACGAACGAGATCCGTTCCCAAGTCTGTCTTTAAGTTGAGTTTGTAAGTTAAGTAGGAACAGGTACGTACGGTTCTTATTTAGCGCCAGTTAGTGTTTGTCTTAGTATATATTTTTCCTTTCTATGCATATAAAACACTTAAACACATTCTCCATTATTTTCACTTTATTCTTTAAAATTGTTCCGATTGTTGACCGATGGTGCATAACACTTCTCCAGTGACCAATGACATTTCACCTCTTTCCGATCACTTTATTATTTACACTTTATTTTCAATCGTGATCGTTTTCCTTTTCTTTTGTACATCACCAGCAGTTGCATCAGATTTATTCGAGAAAAATTTAGGCCAAATATAAAGTTACACTCTCAGCAGTGTTAACAGCAATGTGATCCAACTTAAAATGCCCGACGGCGTCTCCTTCTTCGAGCCTACAACCTGCTGAAGCCACGCAATGTTTTCATGAGCATCATAAAGTAGTGCATGCAATCGTTCTTAAGTACGGGTTGTCCGTCAATCGGACGTTCCTAACCCGGGGACTGCCTGTAACCCCTTTATTTTCTGATCCGTTAGAATCTTGTTTCTTGGCTGTTGAAAAGTAATAAGACTTTCTTGAACCAATATATAAGATTTTATAAATGAAATGTACAAAAAAATAATTGGTTATGTTTTCTTTTTATTTTTAACAGCACATTTTATTTTGATACTGTTTTCTTAATAATTTGCAATTAATCTGGGCATTAAGGTGTCCATTTTGTTTGTTGCTGCATTTGTTTGAATTATGTACTATAGTGTATTTATGTACACGACAAAGGCAGTGTGAGTGAAGCAAATACCATTTTGTCTTTCTCGCATGTCCTTGGTGCTACAGAAGCCTCACTGCTCAAAAGAGCGAATGGCCTTTTTATTTCCTTTCGTGTTTCTTTCTTCTTTTTAGTAGAGTGGGGAATATGGAGATAAATTTGAACTGTCGGCTGAGTCTGCTAAATGATTTCTTTTGATTTACTAAGTTTCTTTGCCATTTAGAAGCTGTAACAGTTTATTTTTCATTATTGTTGTAATTTTTTCCTGATATTTTATCTGTAACTCTCACACTAACTCTTTGTCAGTTTTATTTATTTTTATTTTCTCTCATACTTGAATCCGTTATGTTATATGGGCTAGGCAGTGAAAAGACCCCCTAAACGGATCTTCCCTGGTTATGGAAGCTGTCTTTCAGCTACGGTGCTCTTGGTGAAAAACTTCTTTTTAACCAAGGCTTTCAGTTTCTCTCCTGAAATGTGCCAAAGCCAGTCCTTCCACTGTTTTAAGATTATAATTTCTAAGCATTTGAGTGTGGTATAAATGGTTTACTTAAATTTTGTCTAAACTGCATCTTCTCTACTTTAATATTTTACCAACTGAATTTTCTTGTGCTGTCTGGTCCCAAAAAGCGTAGTGGTAGAAAAATAAAAAGTTATAGCACAAAACTGTTGTGCCATTAACGAGCATGACTACTCAAAAACCTAATTTAGGCTGAGAATTTCAAGTCAAATTTCAAGTCTGTGGCTTGAAAAACAAAACTGTGCATAGAGAACATAAAGACAAATAAACAAAGGGAGATTGAGCTTTATAGCTATAGAGATTCAACCAGAAGAAGACCTGGCCAAAAAGTATCACATTCAGTATTTAAGTTGTCCTTGACTTAAGACATACTCAACATACAATGGATTTAAAAAAATGAAATGTATGAAAACTCTAAAATGAATTTTTAATGACTTATAATAGTACTAAGTGAATGAGCTTTTTATAACTAATTAAAACATGTACAATATGCAGTACCTGTACAGTACATGTAAGACATCATAGCATCTCCTGACAGCTCTACAGTAGCTATACTGTGCAGTACTATAACATGATTGATTGCTTATACTGTAGATGACAAATATCAAAATGTTATAAAAATGTGTGAAAACATTGCACATGTGTACCCGTGAAGTATATAGCATAACAACTACACAAGGTGAATGCCATAGGAGGCTGTGTTCTGCAACACTATGGCAGTGCTTACAAACAGCCAGCAACCATCTTGGCTCTCACCCACTCTTTTCAGGAGTGTTACATCATACAAAGACAAGGACCCGGGGGGTTAATTTGGTACAAATCTCCCCTTTATGGTCAAGCAAGTGCCCCCTTGTCTCTTGTGCCATGACATAGTATATCCTAACCCAGCATGACCAAACATGGTGCTTCGTGCAACATAACAAAAAGCAGCAAAGATCTTTACACAATCGCCGTCGTATCAGCATAGCACCACCTCTGCCTCTGCACCAGTTGCATCGGTGACTGCTGACCATCAGTGAGCTCAGTGGACTTACAGAGGGGACAGTCACAAATTATCATGCTACTTGCGCTAGTTACATATAACTCTTGTATGGCACAGAATGCTGATGTAAATACTGTACTTTTTACAAAAAGAAACAGTTGTAAAGAATACAGTGCTGAATTATTTCATAATGGTATGGATAACATACTATACTATGATCAGAAAAAAAAACAAAGTAAATAAAAAGCATTGACAAATGTTTGGAAGAAAGTTACCATCTGGTAGACTATGCACTTAGAAATAATCACTGTACCATGAGTGCAATCTGACTTTTGACCAGTATGACCGATGTAAGTCGGGGACAGTCTGTACAACTCCACAGTGAACTTAACTGAATAAGGAAAGAGAAATAGGTGTCAAAAGGATTTGCTCTTTTTGCTAAAATATGTTTTGGCGCAGCATTTGCCACTTAACCTGTAGTCATTTTATATGCCTTTTAGAGAATGAGGCTGTATCTGGAGTGAGTGAAAGCGGAGTGAAATGAAGTAGCTGATATTCCTGTCCTGATTTTCAACATTCAGTTACGTTAAAGTACAGGGGATACACAGGCCCCCCCTAAGTGCTACACACATCCTCAGTATTGCCAATTAATTTTTGATTGCCAGGATATACAGTATACATCCTATATAGTATATACATACATACATATATACAGTACATATATGCACATATACACATTCATAAATAATATGGAACTTTTTCTTTTACATTATTTGTAAAGGAGTTTTATATAGCAGTTTTGTATAGTAGAAATCAGAAACGACCAAGTATAACTGCCAATAAGCTTGTTAAGATTTTTTTTTTCCATGTGCACTAAACTCTTGTCCTAATGTAATGTTGCAGTGGTTCAGAGCCTATCCTGGAAATGTAGGGTATGATGCAAAGATGCCGATCTTTCACACACACATGCTCAACCCAAGACACTGAAATTGGAACCCCTAGAGAAAACTCATGTGAACAAGGAGAGAATATGCAAACTCAACACATAACATTTCAGATTCAAACCTACACCAGTATGCACAGTTCAGGCTCAGTGAGGAACCAGCACTACCCTCTGTGCCACTGTTGATTAAGAGATCTGTCTGGTTCATATCAATACATTTTGAGCCAAAATTATTTTTTAAATTAATTTCTGTGGTTGTGTTTGTGTGTCTGTATATGTATGTGAATGCCTGTTATTTAGTTTTTTTTGTAAGAGACTTCGGAGCTCCTGTGAGTGAACCAGTCTGGAAAGGGGATACTGTAAAAGTGGGAGTGATGGTGCTTGTAGTCCTTGGGGCTCAAGTTGTAGCTGAAGCAGACCCCCCTCCCAACTTAGAGTGATAAAAAGGAGCTGTAAGTGAAAATGACTGCAAAAAGCCTCTATTGCACTAAAGTGGCATGTGCACAAACAGCACCAGTGATGGAGTAATTCATTTCCAAGCAATACCAATGCCATAAACACAGTTTCAAGGCAGACATGTCGTTTTTCATCTTTGGCAATGAGATGCAGTTTGGGAAAATGGCAGGGATTTGTAACGCTTTACCAGTCCATGTTCCTTAAGCAGACTTTGTTTATTTTTCTGATTTATTTCAAATGTGTTTTTTGCCATTTTGCTTTATTTTTGTGTCAGATTTTGTTTTCTCTCACTTTTTTCATGTAAGGGATGCACAGATTAGGGTCTGAAAAATGTAAAAAATGAACAATTTAAATTTCATTAGGTTTTGTTATAAGGAGGATATCGCATTGTTTACAGTAAACAAAATTGAAATGTGTTGTACATATTTTGAGAGTTCAGGGCTATTCTGTTTTTTCTTACATATGTGTTGATGTTGAAAAAGAGTATTTTTCACTGGCGTAGTGTTGTCTGCTAGACAACACTGGTGGGAGTGATGTATATTTTTGACTGGTTTGAATGAGACATCTGGCTTCCCTGGTGAAGTGGATGGAAGGTTTTGCTGAATAAACATTGGTGCCGATGGTCATCTTTTGCCAGCACTAACCAGTTTTTATACTATGAGGGAAAATAGTAAAATGTAAAAGAGTCCACACCAAGATGATGAAGCCCACTTTTTTTCTAGAGATTTGTCCTTGGTGGTAAAGGATTACAAACTAATTCAAGCTCTATGTTTCATACTGCCTGTGTTCTGTTCTATCATTTAGTTGAGCATTTGAAAGGAGTTTGGCAATGATTTTTCAAACAAGGGAAATGAAAATGTGGAACTCTGGGTTCCACTAGAGAGCTTTTGTGAGTCTTATCTTAACCCCACCTGTGAATTTGCAAATTGAAGCAGTCTGACTTTCAATGGTATATTGTAAATCAGTATACACTTGTAATACATGATGTTTTTAGTTCTTTTTGAATAGGCCATTTATGATCAAAACTGATGTTCAAATTAGTTGCACATTAATGTATTTGTTGTACATTGTCTTTTAAAAAAGAAAATTGTAGTACAATATAGAAATACTGTATTTCTGGGTATTATGTTTTATGTTGTAAATATTTTGTTCACTGTTAAATATTTGAACATTTTCCCCTTAAATCTAACAGTCAACTGAAGTTTCTAATGTGAAGTGAAGTAAACCATTTAACTCAGAAAATAAAGTTTTAATTAACAAGAAAACATCCATGTATTATCCTTAACCACCTGTTGTGGTCATGGTTGCAGTGGTCCAGAGCCTTTTTTGAATCACTGGGCACAAGGCTGGAGATTATACTTTCAATAGGATGCCAGTCAATTGGAGGAAGCTTTTGCTGAATGAACACTGGAGGATACCCCACCCATTGGAGGGTATCCACATTCAGTTAAAATGGACTTTCCGCTATGCTGTTTCCTCAAAAACCTCTAGCCTCACCTCTTATTCTTGCTGCACATGGAATATATAACCACCAGTTATGTCACCTATGCAATTCTCCAGTCTACCTGGAGTTTTTTTGTTTGTTCTATCCTCCTGGCCTTTAGACCGTATTTGATCTGTACATCCATCTTGTTTTATATCCACCGTTGTCCCTTTCTCCTTCTTTTTTGTACCGTCTCTTTCTTACTGTTGTAAAGCACTTTGAGCTACTGACCAATGTATGAAAGGTGCTATACAAATAAATGTTGTTATTATTGTTGTTGTTCTCTCCTGTTATGCCGCCACTCGCGGCTAACGATTTTCTACTCATCGGGCAGCTTATTGCTGACTGTTTGACATGATGTGGATGGCCAACAAGTCACCCAGCATCCCTTCTCCCTCAGCACCTTGCCTTTGATGCCATGCTAGCAGTGAAATTATAGGCTAATGTCATCTGATTGCTGTCTCGCTGTACACGTTAAGTGTAGTTCCACATCTATCTCATTTCTTATCATTTTACAGTAAAATGTCAGGCAAGCGGAAGCTGTTTTGTCTGAGCACTGAACAAAAGTGAGAGATCTGTGTGTATCACAGCAATAACCCGTCAGAAACACAGCAAGAAATCGCATAATTGTTTAGTGAGTGCTTTAACCAGCTGGCGTTTGGAAGGTGACATTCAAGCAAAAGGAGATGGATTCTGGTGCTGCATGTCATACAACAACAACAACAACAACAATAATAATAATAATAATAATAATAATTAATAATGTGGGGAGTGTTAATAAGAAATTTACACAAGTGTGTAGAGATTTGTTTTTACTTTGGTGGCCTTTCTCTGTTGATCAGTTTCAAAAAAGCCCCATCAAATCCGCTGTGATTTATGTAAAACAATAAAACCTGAACATTAATTTTTTCATAGGCACTACATATTTTGCTATATTTTATTCGTTTTGGTAGTATTTAATCCAGAATTGTTTCTAAATCGAAAAATCCATTTTATAATAAGTATTGTATATGGTTGGTCATGAAATTGTTAACTGCGGACAGGGTACAACAAGCCACGTTTTTGCAAGCGAGTGGATGCTCTGCGTCTTGTGTGAGAAACTTTGCGGCTGCCCTCTGAAGAGCATTCTCTGTGCGCAAGCGCTCTCAACCACCCCTGCTGGGGCTGCCACTTCCTGCAGTGATAAACACTTCTCAGTCAAATGGCCCTCTCATTTTTGAGCCAAAGATTTTGTTGTGAGTAAATTGATATGTCAAATGATGTATCCCTGTCTCTGGTGGTTTAGCACATTTAATATGGATTACTATGTGTTCGGAGGGATTTGTTTTTCTGCTATTTTTTTTAAACGCAGTTGTATCTTCTTTGTGCCTTTTGACTTTGTTATATATATTTATTGCTCTGTTGCTTAACTTTGCTTAAGTAATTGCGCCATGTTTGGGTACAGCCTGCCAGAGTGACTGTAGAAACTGATGCGATGCCAAGCCTTTGAATGGCTTTCAGAGGAGATTTTTTTCTTTCTTTCTCTCTTTTCATTTTTTGTAAAGCTGGCAGAGCACTGACAGTAGCAGCACTTTGTGTAATTCCCAAGATTGAAAAGCTGTTTCACAATGACGCTCCCGACTGCCGAAGAACCACATTGCCACTGCAATGGGATTTGCAGATGGCCTTTTCTTCGCAGGCTGAATGCTCAGACTTGCTCTGGTTTTATCGCTTCGGCCTAACCCTAAATATGGAACAGATCCGATTAACCCACAGTTCAAGAGTGTTGGAGCAAGGAACGGCGGTGCATGAACTGAAAGGGGGGTGGTCTTATGCTCAACTCTGACCCTCTTGGCATTGGTTTTGAGCATTAGACTTGAAGTCCTTGGTTTATTGTCTGTGAGAGCATGGCTGCCTCCTCCACTGGTTGCACAGATCACATCATGTGAGGAGTGTTCATCATGCTTCTTGTGGTTAGCAGCTTTCCCTGCATCAGTAACACAGACATGTCCCAAAGTGAAAGGAAAGCCCTTAAGTAGAGAAGTGTCCAGTTAGTTCACTCTATTTTGAGATTTCCTTCTGCAGAAGGAGTTCCAGCCAGATCACTACACTCCCTTGTTTCTCTCCTTCCCTTTTTCTCGCCCTCTGTTCCTGAACTCATTATGGAGCAATCAGCCCGGAGCGTCGAGGTGTCTATCCAGGGGGAGCAATAACTGTAAATAACCAGGGCTGCAGGCTCCACGATAACATGTTACCAAGATAATAACAGGCCTTCTTAGTAGTCCTGTTGACCTTCTCCTTGTGCCAGGCTCACCAAGGACCCTTGAAATCTCTGTGTTCTCATCTCCAGACTCTGTACAAGATAGCTGTGATGTGTAATACTGTACATAGAAAAACTATCTTAAACAAAAAGTAGAACTTGTGTCCTGTCAGAGGGGGACAAAGGACCTTTGTGGTCCTCCACCCAATTAGCTAAATAGCTACCAGCAGCAAATTTGTTTAAAAAGGCAGAGTGCTGCAAGGACACCCCGCACATTACTTTACAACACTTACCTTTAACATGCAGTGTACACCAAATCCGTTTAATATCAGTAGTGATTTGAGGGAATTGGGATTGGGATCTTTGTTTCACTTTGGGTGGCATTACAATTCATCCATTTTAATCGCAGATATGCAACTGTGACCTATAACCAACTATTAACAAACAGACTTTTTCAAGGCTTTATTTTTAAAAGCTATTATGAAAGGGTGTTCAGAGAATGTGATCTTCATTTGCAAGCTTCTGAATCACTGCTGCCAACTATGTAGGCTGTATATCATGTTTGATACCCTGGGGCTCTTCCTCAACCATTATTCTGTCTGAAAGCAAGTCCGTTTTACATGTAGGTAGAACACTAGACTGTTTCATAACATCATTTATTTTAGTTTGCCTACTTTTAATTTGCTATTCTGCATCTTTATACTTTTTGTTGTATATGCAGATATGTTTTATTTATATTTTTGCATTCAGTGCCATCTTCAGGACAATATTTGAATTTTATTGTGGTAGCATCCTGGGACGCTTTGTGTGCTTTTTCCTGTATTTTACATATGAGATCTTTGCATCTGACGATGGTGTTTGGTGGCATTTTGTGCGATTAACATGTCTCTTAAATGTAGCAGTTGAGGGACTGCATAGATAGGGAGAACCTGAAGTTCACTTAGACCTTAAATAAAAACTGTGGGTGGGAGAGTGATGAGGCGTCTCTGGCACCTTGCCTTCAGGCATGGGAGAGTGGCAAGGACAGACTTCTGCCTGTGGTCTTCACTGAAAATGCTGTCCCTTGGGTTTAAATCAATTCCATCTTCAGGTGAATCTTTATCAGTTGTCCATGTCCTGGAATTTTCACCTCGGGGAGCCTGATGTGTTTTCCAATAATGAAATGGAGCAGATTGGGAAAATAAATTTAGAAGGTACCCACTCTCCCCAGTCCCCTTTAATTTACAAAGCTGTTAGTAACACAGGGAAGGTTTAAGGATCGACTGACATGCCTAGGGCTGCCTCTGTCTCCACACGCATTCACTGTTCAAAGGTTTTAGGTAGAAAGTTGACACTTACACTAATGTGCATTTGCAGAGCACAAAATTCCCCCAATCTTAAATGTTTGCCTCACATCTATCGTTGCAAATCTCTTATATTTGTTAACACTAACTTCAGCAAAAACCGGTCATGGAGGCTGGTGACAATACAGATCACATCTCCAAATTGAACTATTATTGCCTTTTAAATAATTGCAACAATTTATTATCTTGCCTTGTAACTTGAATGTCTTATTACTGCACAATTAAGCTTGGTGCAGTTATTTTTAACTTTTTCACTGTTAGGTCTCAGTGTCAGAGGAATTTCAGTAAATCTTTCACAAATTCTAATTATTCCATTCAGTTGTACTAAAAATAAACTGTAATTTGTAAAAATCTTTCTGTGAAAGATTTGACTTTCAATCATTTTAATACATGTAATAATAAATATAATGTATATGTTAGTGTCCAACAAGTTGTCAGCTTTCCAAAAACTGTTTACAGTTTATTGGTAACTAACCTGGGTATTAATGAGCTCATATAATAAATGAAACCTATATTAACACATTTTAAGGGAAAAAAAGACATTTTGAGGAAATGACCATTACATTAAGAGCACTGTTAGGTCACCACTGTGATTCATCTCCACTTAGGCTGCTCCACTGTACATCTGGAGCACTGTGACTCTGCACATTTGTACTTTCATAATGGGATTAGATTAAATGTGTTTCGTCCTCAATGTGCATGCGGGGACGACGCACTACTTTCTCCTTTACTGCCACAAGAGAAATCAGTAGCCTTTAGGCTCGCTGTTTCTATTGGTCTTCCATTGTTAACTCTTGATTTTATTACATATTTGTATGTTTCAGAATTAAAACTGCATTGTATGATCTGTATTACTACTCTTTTATATTTTAATGCATTCATTTCAGCATATTAATAAATACATAAAAACACACACACAGAAACATGCAAAATTACACTTTTCAGTTATGACTTGGTGCTGGAAGACATGTGACTAACATTGTAATTCTGCCATTTGTTGCACATGTACATATCATTGTTTACCAAAAATAACATTAATCTCATACTTAAATTAAATTCAGCTGTCAAATGGAAAGATGAAGGTGTGGTGTGTAAGGCAGATAAGTAGGATAAGGTAAAAAGTTTGCAGATAATGCTCTGCAGTTTCTCTCTCTCTCTCTCTCTCTCTCTCTCTCTCTCACACACACACACGCACAAATAAATTAGATTCACACCATTAAGTTAATTTTTGTTTTCTTTGTCTTTTACCTGATGGGGATGTCTGCATAAAGAAGTTTACTGTGAAATATTCTGATTTGTTTATTACATTTTTACGCTTTTTCTCTAGTCACTAGGGGAAAAGGCGAAATTGAATTTTGAGAGATGCAAATGAGATAAGTGATAACTCAGATTACAAACTGCAATATCACACAAGAGCAACACACCGATCAGCCACAACATTAAAACCACCTGCCTAATATTGTGTAGGTCCACCTCATGCTGTCAAAACAGCTCTGACCTGTCAAGGTATGGACTCTACAAGACTTCTGAAGATGTAAGCAGCAGATTCTTTAAGTCCTGTATATTGTGAGGTGGGGCCTTGATGGATAGGACTTGTTTTTCCAGCACATCCCACAGATGCTCAATCGAATTGGGGAATTTGGAGGCCAAGACAACACGTTGAACTCAATGTCATGTTCTTCAAACCATTACTGAACAATTTTTGCAGTGTGGTAGGGCCAGTGCCATCAGGGAATACCGTTGCCATGAAAGGGTGTACGTGGTCTGCAACAATGTTTTGGTAGGTGATATGGGTCAAAGTAACATCCACACGAATGCCAGGACCCAAGGTTTCCCAGCAGAACATTGCCCAGAGCATCACACTGCTTCCCCCTGGCTTCCATAGTGCATCCTGCTGCCATCTCTTCCCCAGGTAAATGATACTTACGTACCTGGCCTTCCACATGATCCACATGATATAAAAGAAAATGTGATTTGTCAGACCAGGCCACCTTCTTCCATTGCTCCACAGTCCAGTTCTGATACTCACGTGCCCATTGTAGGTGCTTTTGCCAGTGGACAGGAGTCAGCATGGACACTCTGACTGGTCTGCAGCAACACAGTCCTATACACAACCACTTGTGATGCACTGTGTATTCTGACACCTTTCTACTGTGGCCGCCATTAAGGTTTTCAGCAATTTGTGCTACAGTAGGTCTTCTGTGGGATCGGAACCAGGCAGGCATCAATGTGCCTTGGGTGCCCATGACCCTGTTGCTGGTTCACCGGTTGTCCTTCCTTGGACCACTTTTGGTACTGTAGGTACTAACCACTGCATACCGGGAACGTCCCACAAGACCTGGTGTTTTGAAGATGCTCTGACCCAATTGTCTAACCATCACAATTTGGCTCTTTTCAAAGTTGCTCAGATCTTAATACTTGCCCATTTTTCCTGCTTCCAACACATCAACTTCAAGAACTGACTGTTCACTTGCTGCCTAAAATATCCCCCTATCCCTTGGCAGGTGCCATTGTAATGACAGAATCAGTGTTATTCACTTCACCTGTCAGTGGTTTTAATGTTGTGGCTGATCTGTATATTTTGTCTGTGTTCCTCCTGTACTTAAAACAACCCTTTGTTGAACGCATTCTTACATATTTGGCTGAAACTAATTAGCTAAATCCAGAGGCTCTGTTCGGGAGGTGCGTAATTTGGAGCACCAAGAGGCAGTTTATAAGCTTAAACAGCTCCTATCTGCATCTCCTTCATCTCCTTTGTGTTTCCCAATTCACTTTTTGTCTCATCAGCAGCACTGTGTTTTAGGCATAAAAGAACATGCATTAGTTAGGAATTTATAGTGTATGATTAAAATGCTGACACAGTATTTCATTGCCGTTTCATGCTGTGCTTAGTTTGAAATAGATGCTTTTCATCAGCTGTCTGATATTTAATGACATGTTTGGACACTTAAGAATTAATTTTTTTTGTCATGAGAAATAAGCAATGGCTTATAACTTATACACTAAACACAACATTTGAATAACTATTAATAGGACCATCTGGAAAAAGGAGTTAGTAAAAAAAAATCAATAAATGTGAAGAACAGTTCTGAATTTGACCATCGACCATCTAGCCAGAGTTTCAAGGTCTTATGATGAGGAAAGAGCAATAGACAGTTGTATAACACAGAAATACCTGCAAGAGGACAGTGCAATTTTTTGTGATACGAGCAGAGCACTGCTTGGCAGTTGAGACAAATGGGGTTGTTCACACAGACACACAAAGATGCCTTGAAGCACAATAAAAGTCATTATTTTTATGGGGAGTAGGCAACAATACAACGCTCGGCCGAGTGCAGTGACAAGCCTTTGCTTAGGACATTGTGGAGAGTTGTCACTGTTTCTACTTCCACTCTGCGCCTATGTGGCTTTTGCATATAAAGTAAACTTAGACCTACTGTACATGAACGTAGACATAATACAATAACAGATGTCCTGTAAGTTTCACCATCTATATATTTTGGATGTAAGTGGTAATATTCCTTATTAGTTTATTGTTATTGTTGTTTAGTTTATGACACCAGTGTCATTCATAACCAAATGTCAGTTGTTAATTCTTGGTTTTGCTTGGGTCTCAATTTCCCTCAGTTTATGGTCAGAGAACAGATCTAACCAAACTGTAAGGTTTCATTAATAAAATATGTATCTGTTTTAGGTAAAATGTGCCTATCTGTGTGCATTCTGTAACTATGTGCAGTTAAAACCATTACAGACTGTTCTCAACTTGCACAGTACCTGGCATATGATGGACCCACATGTACAATGTTCAATAATAATAAATAATTTAATCATAAATTTATACAATTTTCTGCTAAATGATCAAACATCTTATAGCTAATTAAAATTACACATGAACATCATATAACGTACAGTACCTGTACAGTTATACATACAATTTTGTAATGTAATGATTGCATTTTCCAACAGCCAAATGAAAACATATGTAGTACCACAATATGATCAAGTGCTTATAGTTTACACTCTAGATGAAAAATGTTATGAAACCTTATGAAAATGCATTAAAATATTGCACATGTATCTGCACAGTATACATGCGTGACGTCATAGCACAATAATTAAATAACGTGAGCGCTGGATGAGACTGTGTGTAGCACCTGCCCTGCCCATGCACAGCTAGCAGTCCACTCATCTTCTCAGGTTTCACATAGCATTAGTTGTTCTCACGAGCAGTTAACATCTTTCCAAAATGGCCACTGTAGCCCCCATAGTACCATCTGACTGTGCGCCTTTCACAGCACTAACCAATGACCAGCCATTACTGGGATTACAGGTGGAACAGTCACAAGGGATCATGTCGCTTATGGCACAGAATACCTAAATATTTAACAAATTATATGAACGTATGTACTTTTTAAAAAGAAACTTTGGCAAAGAACACAGTGCTGAATTATTTAATAATGGTATGGATAATACACTATATGTTGGTCAGAAATAAAACACAAGTCAAAAACATTAAGAAATGTTTGAAAGGAAGTAACCATTTGAAGACTACACACTTTAAAATAATTGTTGTCGTGAGTACAATCCAACCTACGACCTGTCCTTCGGTCCCTATCCCTATGTAAGCCAAGGACAGTCTGTACATAAGCCCATTAAATAGTTAACATGCAGGTATGAGATGATTACATAGCACATCTGGTTGGAACAGGTGCAGTTCAAATTTTTAGCCTATCCAATCTGCAGCTGTGCTTGTTTCCACTAACTCATGTTTTAAAAAAGCTTATCTGTAGTGAAAGGCTGTGGACGGGATTTTCAGTCATGAGCCAGCCACAGAGAATAGTGGTTTTTATATCTGTAAATAAATGGCTATAGTGTGTATGTGTAAAACAGATGTTTTTTTTGAAGCTCCTTTAGTTTTGCTGAAACACAAAGTGCAGACTTATGCTAAAGTATTTGTTGTATGATTGAGAGGTAAGAGCCCTTTCTTTTCAGTAATGCTTTTTTATTTTAAATTTCTTATACTTTATTATTAAGTCATTTTTTAGAATATGTAGCATGCTGTTCCATTACTGTGATGCAGTTGTGAAAAGAAAATTATATTCTGTGCTCGTTTCTTCTGAAAAATGCTGGTTTATTTCATCTTCGCCGTTCTGATACGACGCACGGGTACTGTATCCGGATGTAGCGAGCTCAGCAAGAGTTAACAGCGAAGGAAGGAGGGATTTTCAGGAAGCTGTTTCAGATGGCATAAGGAGAGCGATCTGCTCTGACAGTGTGGTAGTTGCCCCATCTGTCAATAATTAGCTCTGTGCTACCTGGCACCTGGTGGCTGCCCCCACACTCCTTTCACACCACATGGGCTAGCCTGGGAGGCAGAGGAAGCTCTCCCGCTGCCTCGGGTGTTAAGATCTAAGGGAAAGACTTGACTGCTGGTCATTTGGAGGTTGTTGTCAATAATAATTTTCTTTTCTCCCCATGGTATGATATATTTTTGGGTCTGGGAGATGTACTTGTTTTTTAGTTTTTTAGTGATGCATCATCAGCTTTTGAAACTTCATGTCACACTGCTGCAGAAATGAATTTCAGACTACAGTTATCATGGAGGGTCTTGCGCTGCTCTTATACTGAGATGACAGACACTGAATGCTTTTCAAATTACTTTCAGCAAAATCATCTCAGTTGTCACCTAAGCTGCAACTGTTGTTTCAGTCATTTTTTCACGACTCTGTCTGTGAAAGAAATGAACCTGTTGGGCAGCTGACGGGTGACCCTTCCATCCGTGTCTGAGCAAGTCAACACGCGTACATGTTTCTGTTATTCCAATTTTTTATTATTATTGTAGTTTAGAATGAGGGGTAGTCCGGTAGAAATCTGTCAAACAGCATTATCTATTTGGTTTATTGTAGACAATCCAAAAAAGGCAATTGTGTAACCAGAAATACTTTTATTAAAGCTGTTTGTGTAGTAAAATTTTTATCACAGTGACCCACAGGTGTAAAGCAGGAGAGTTTAAAATATAATTTAAAATATTAAGTTATTCCACCTAAGTTAATAACTTATCAGTGAGTCTTCCCTGCTCAACTTTATTTTAAATCATCAAAATGTATTTCACATACAGTACCACAAAGTAAAATGTGAAAATATGTAGGAATTAATTGATGCTATACAATTTGACTAAAGACTCAAAATAAACAAAGTAAAGTTATGCTGTATTGTATCATATCATGCAATATATTTTGATGTGCTAGTTGTAATATATTCTTTTGAATACAGAGAGACACTGTATAGCTTTTGTACTCTTGAGAAAAAACAAAACAAATTGCTTTACTACAATCCCTGCAACAAATGAAACATTGGTGGTGTGGTGTTCACAACTGCTGACTTTCACTTGAAGGACCCAGGTTTGAATCTTGCCTTCTTCTGTAGTACCCTTGATCAAGATGCTTTCTCTGTATGTCTCTAGTAAAAAAAAATCACCTAGCTGTGTAAAAGGCTAAATCCTTGTAAGTAGCATAACCCTGTAAGTTGCTTCAGAGAAAAGCATCAGGTAATTGAATGTAAATGGTGTGGATGAAGGCTCTGCTGACAAAAAAAAAGACAGATAAAACGTGAAGTACACTGACCTTGGAACAACACTCAGCACCACATTCTTACAGAGCTTGTGCGCATTATTGCTTAGAATCGTCTTTTGCACAAAGAGGTAACATTTTATGACAAACTTCTTCTGCAGGCATACAATCGTGTCATTGTCGCTCAGTCTAAGGAAATGACTGTTGCTGAGTTTTTTCTGTCTGTACCATTGCCACTGAGCGAAAATGAAGACACCAGCTATTTTATGTAGACATTCTGTTCATGTATACAGTACCTGTCTAAATCACAGATGCCCTTGCACAACTAGCACTTTGCAAAATAGAAGAGAGCTGTGAAATATTAAACCATATACTAAGGAAAACTGCTAGTGTCCCTATATCTGGCTTGTCCATACTGATGGTGGGAAGCATGTTTGCTATGGTTGACATGCATTCTACAGTGCTGGGGTGTAGTGTGGCGTTTAACCAGGAACGAAATGTGGTGTAACTAGCAGCTGGATGCAGTGTGGGTAAGGAGTAGTATGCAGCATAAACATGCTTTCTAGCCAAACAATGTGGTGTAGTGTAACAATAAGCAGCAATGGAAGTGTATGTATCTAGGATATTTAGTGTTGGGGTTGAATATTTGTTGTAACCAACAGCAATAATGGCAATATTTGGTGCAACCAATAGCATCAATGACAAGATGTGTGTGTAACTACTAACAGGATATACCCATCTGTCTGTCTCTGTACTGACATGCGCTATGGAAACTTCCTTATTCACTTAATCAGGAGTGCAAGTCCTGTTTTATTTTTAGTTCTGTTTTAGTTAAATGCATTTTTCACAATGTGCCCTTTTCCTTCTACAGGTAATCTTGGTCGTGTGGACTACATCAGTGACTTTGAGTACGACCTATTCATCAGGCCAGACACCTGCAACCCACGTTTCAGAGTATGGTTTAACTTCACAGTAGAGAATGTGCGTGAAACACAGGTAAGTTGTAATAGTAGCACGATGGGGCAACATTAAAATGAAAAATATATTAGGTTAATACCGTTGGAAGTTGAAGATGGAAATAAACCAAAAATGAACTTAAAGATTTAATGTTATCTGACATGTCAAGAAATTGTATCAAGTTTAAATTGATAAAATGGTAACACAAACAAGCATAAACTTTGTTTGAAAGGTTAACTCTGTCATGCACATCTGTAGGTCATACACATCAATTCAATTTTCATATGGGTTAGTATCATGTTAATATTAAACAGTAAGTATATTCGTGCAAGATGCTTAAATATTTAAGACATCAGCCACATATATGCAAACAGCTTAGTTTGTAAAACAATCCATCCGTCCATTTTTGTTAACGGGTCGCAGCGATATGAGCAGGGTCGCAGCGATATGGAGACTATCCCAGAACCAGTGGGCACTAGGCTATGAAACTGACCCTGGTTGGGATGCCAGTCCATAGCAGGGTTGTCACACAAAAATCGTTCTCACACACACTATGGGCAATTTAGAGCGAACAGTTAACCTGAAACACCTGTCTTTAGGAGGAAATTGGAGCACCCAGAGAAAACCAATGCATCTACGTGGAGAACATGCAAACTCCACACAAACTGTAATGGATTCAAAGTGATGTCCAACTAGCACAGGGACTTTGATGTGGACTTTGAGGTGGGAGCGCTACTCACTGAGCCACCAGTGCTACTTGCTGAGGCACTGTGGCACCTTGTAAAAAATGAGAGCACAAGACAGGTAACTCTGGGAACAGGAAACTAGTATCATAAGGTTGAGAATAAAAATCCTGGGCAAAGCTTTAATAAATAAAAATATGCTGAATAAAAAGGGTCTTGCTGAGCTCCAAGATGCTGCCCCCCCACCCACACACACACTCACTTGTGCCATTTGAGTGTCGTTTGAGTTTCTATTCTGAGTGTATTTTGATGGCTGGAAAAGAAATTTCAATTTTGATTATATAAAAGTGAAAACAGGAAGCCTTTAGAACTGCTGGAGTTTTAAACATGAAACTGGGAACATTGTTCACAGACTGTTTAATTTCCTAGGATGGAGAGCAGTCTGCGGTCTAACTGATGAACTCTTTTATGCCTAAAGGAAAGCTTTGAAACTGTTTTTAGTTTCTGTGCATTGTATATGGTTCACTAAAAATATAAATTGGAAGAGCTTCTAATTTGTGCATAGATTCAGTTATTAGCATTGAATAAGAATGGTTGGTATTGCCTAATAATAAAAGCAGTAGTTTTATATGTTGGCAGTGCTCAGTGTAAAATGCAGTAGCATTTAGCAAATACTACTTGCAAGAAAGATGAATTTGAAGTAACATGTCATTGCATTATATTTAAATTTGAACTTTTATTCATTCACCAAATTCCTTCATCCAAAAGAGCATACGATTCAAGGTATGCAAAATTGTATTCAGCAATGAGCTTTAGATATTTTAATACACAATTTTTATATATTTTAACAAATTATTATCAAGACAGAACTTCCTTATTAAAACTTTCTGAATCAGCAGTATCCTTTACATGACGTTATATGCAAATTAAAACTTTTTTGAATTATCACATTCCTTTACCCTTTGCTCTGTTTGAATTATTTTGCCCATTGCTTCTTCATTTTACAGGTCAGGATTTGCTTGTTGGTTTGTGTTTATTATGGGGTCCTTAAGCTCTAATTTGCTTTTAAATGAACCTATTTTTACATGAATTTATAGTTTGCTTATCAATATACTTATTGTTTTTTGTTTTGTTTTATTACTTAGTTTTTCTTTTTTTGTGTTTTAATTTGTTTTAATGATTAATGCATTTTTTACATGGTATTTTGCTCATCTTCCATAAAGACTAAGTGATAATTGGCTTCTGATGCATATCCATTCATCAGGAATGATCAGCTAATTAAATAATATATTGTTTTTATATTAGCAAATTAAATGGGAATTAAATACATATCGTGCTGCAGATAAAACTATTATAGAATAATTTATTTTACTTCCATATATATATTTCACCAAAATGTCATACCCATATCTGATTTTCATTGCCTAGTTAATCAATTACAGTTCCTTATTTTCTGCAACAACAAGTACTGTAGTCTACCTTTACTAGTACTTAGTCTGACTCCATCAGGATTGTAATTTTGTTTCAGTGCAGGTGGAGATAAACAAATTTCAGAGACCTCCATACCTACGGTCTTTGTAATCTCTCTAGGTAACATCTGTATGTGCAACACTTGCACACGTCTAGTTAGAGCTCTGCAAGAGCAAGACAAAATGTGAGCTTTTCCTGTTGTCTCTTGCAGTCTGGCCCAATCGTACCATCTCCCTGCAGTGCTGTAGTCAGCGCTAATCAAATTTTACGGCCAAGAGATGAATGGGAGCCCTTCACCAGGAGCCTTATCGATTGAGGGACCAGATATGGTCCAGCATCCTGCACCAACAGGATATTTGCTGTTGTGGCAAAAAGAGAATGGAACAAAGAACATGCACACGGGCACGCAAACACAGTACACTTCCATACACTAACTGGCGGATGGTTAAAAAATATTTATATATCTTTTAATATGGTATGTATTTCTCATTCTTCATATAATGGGGTTAATTTATTCAGTGAAATAACCCCGTTCAGCTTGTTCCTGTTGTGAGGGGGTTGAGTTACCATTATGCATATTAAAAAAGCTAATAATAATAATTTGATGTAGGATGAAAAATGTCACCTAAAATTAATTGAAACACGAGAATGAAAGGCATTTTTCTGGAGCTTATTAGATAGTGCTACATGATCATACCTGTGATATATTATAGCCTTTTGACCTTCAGCCCTAGCTATATGTACGTGGACATATTTGCAATTTCTCAGCCTTGATGTCTCCCCCTGTGTTGCTGTGACCCAGTTCATTTCTAAAACTAATAAAAACGTGTTGTCTGTAAAGCAATGATCAACATATTTTATAATATTTGTAAGTACTGTATAGTTTGTCTTTCAACATTATATTCTCGTTCATTCAATATCAGTAACTACTCATTAAGTGCAGGGTTTTGGTGGTTTTAAGTCTGTCCCTCAAGGAAAGATGTTTTTAATATAAATATGAAGAGGCACAAAGACTCTATACTGTTAGAGGCACAATGTTGTGGTAGCAGGAAGTGTAGTTGTTAACAGTTGTTGCCTTGCACTTAAAGGTTCAAATTCTACCTCCTGTGTACTAAGTACCCTTAAACAAACTGCTAACCTGAACATGTGCCAGTTAAACTCACCCTGTGGTACAAATGGGTAACTAATTGAAGGTAGCTGAACAATTTAAGCAGGAAAGCATCAGCTAAATGAGTTAATAAGAGCAGTACTTTTGAATCTACCGTTTCATGTGATGTTAGATTCACAGTATTATTACTAAAGTTGGTTGACACTGTGAAAGGTACGGGCAGTAGTTGTCCCTTGTAGCCTGGACCTAAAATTGATAAAGTTTGTACATAGTTCAATTAATTTATTGCGTTCTGCAATTTTCTTTATTTTAAGTGTTTATTTCGCATTTGCTTTGTTGTTATGTTGAATGACTGATCTGATCCAATAACTGGAAATGGAAATTGTGTTGTCGAGAATCACGTATGCATGGTGTGAGTGCAAATCTGTTGATTTAGTCAGGATTGCACAGAGGACCTGTATTGAGGTAGAATGACGGCATAACGGGAAAAAATGCAGCTGCATGGAATTAATAGGCACATTGTATAAAAATAAATAAATATGTACACAAACACATTTATATTAGCATATAAACGGTTAGCTCAATGTACGCTTCACCATCTTGCCTTCTCTCCCTGTAATCTTTTCTCTCCGATTTGAGTTTAGAATGAGGTCTGGTGTGAATTTAATTAACTTCTGCCAGAGAAGGTGTATGGGAAGCTGATGGCTATATTGCACAATAAATGGTTGTGGCCCATACACTAGATTGCACCACACAATTCACATTTAAGTAAGTTTCCAGGGCTGATGAAGCGCTCTAAACTAACTTACCACCTCAAATCCTACTAAAAAGCTAACTAAAGTCCTTTTTAATATTATTTTGGCAATTAATTGATAGAAAATTTAATCTGTTGGTACAAAAATGTAGTAAAGGATATTTTTCCTCCCACTTTTTCACTGGATACAATTTAAGAAACTTTTTCACATTTTTTGTCTGCATGGCTTTGTGTCTTCATTATTATTTTCTGACTTTAACCATTTTAAAAATTTCAGTGCAGAGCGAAAATGCCTAGGCAAATTTGATAGTGTTTATGTTGATTAATTCTGGCAACATTCAGCTGTTGGTATTAGTTATTCACAAATTTCACTCCATATTCTGCCGCTAGTAGGCTCTACGTATGTCCAACCTATTGTTTTGACAAATTATTTACTAATCTGCATTAACACCTTGATTCTGTCAAAGACAAAATTGACCCTAAGCTCCAGTTTTTCAAGACAGCAGGCAATAGTAACACATGGCCTTAGGCCATTATGAAATGGGATCGTGGGTGATTTTATTTCACAAAGTTTAGCCATCCACCCCTAGGCTACTTTTTAGGCTCAGGATAAACAGGATTCTTCACTTCAGGCTTCTAATGCAGAAGATGCATTTTAAATATCTATTTATTTTGGCTATAGCAACATAAGCTACTAAAGGCTAGGGGAAAGGAGCTTTAAGGTTTCTATGTATTTTTAGTACCAATAATTTGACCCGGACTCCTCATGATATTTTTCTCAGGAAGTATTTGAAACTGTTTATAATTACTGCAGTGGGCAAGAACATTTATCTGTGTATCCACATATTTTTTTGGTGATCCATTTGATTAAGATCTTTGACCTTGCTATTGCTGCCTGAGATGTCAAGAGAGAAAACCTCTCTTTCTAAGTTTTAATTCTGCCACTTTTCTGTCTCAGCACAAAGCTTTGGTAGGTTTCCAAAATGTTTGTTAGATATTCCACCCTTCTGTTATCATTAACCTGTTTCTTCTGATCAAAGTCACTGTGGTTCACAGCATATCTTTGAATCACCGAGCCCAGAACTTTGAAACTCCACCCTCGATGGGATGCCGCTTAATTGCTACCATATTTTAGCAGTTACCTTTATCTGACTTTAGGTTCTGTACTTTGTATAAAATATTTGTTTTCCATTTCCTCACCCAGTTCAATTTACAAATGAATCACAGTGGCTGTCTGTAACTGGCACTGGAATTGTGGTTCTACAATAGCATCATTTTCAAGTCACTGATACACTCAGGGAGAAAGAAGAAAAAATAGTTCAATAGTTTCAGACGATGGGCACAGTAATGGATGTGATGTGTATTGATTTCCTGCAGGGGGGGTTAGTTACGAGAATTATCCTGCCTGTGTCTCTTTTTTTAATTCCTCCTAAATAGAACTCTTATGAAAATAAAGGTTTTTCCAGTAATCCTTAGAGTTGCTTTGCTCCCACTTTACTTGAATGTTGGTTGATTGGGTTTAACAACGGAACCCCATAACATGACCATGTTTGACCTCATACTTGCATATGGTGAATGGAGGTCCCATGGTCCAACTCTGTACCTACTGCCCCTTCATCCTTCATTCCCAGTATCCTTCAGCATTGTCACAGAGTGTCACCCTCCTCTGCCCCTGAGGACTGCCTTCAGATCAGGGTAATCATCCCCGGCAAGGTTACAGCAATGCAGCCGGTGGGGCAGCGCTGTGTGCCACTTGCCTATGGGAGGGTTTAAGGTACTGAGCTTTTGGATTAGAGGCTGAGGCACAGTTTATCAGGTCTGCCCACCCTGGCACCCCTCAGCCAGCACCCTAGCCAGCAACAGGTTTCATCAGCTGTTCATTCAGCACTGGAAGAAATGTAGAAAATATAAACATGTAGAAAGCATAAAATTGTAATAATTGATTTTCCTTCCTTTTCCTAGGTCTGCATTGAGGATTGGTGATAGGTTGTCATTCACTTTTCTTACTCAGTCTTTCCTAATGAAATATGGATGGCATAAATCCATCCGGGATGGGAAACTGGGATGTCCTTTACTTTTGTGTGTCAAGATACACAAAATTGCCTAAAATTTGAAATTCAAATGAAATGTCTCCCCTTTTCAGTAATTTAAAGATTATTAACATAGTTTAGAACTGTTTTAAAAGTAAAATAAACATTTTAAAAACTTCTTTTTTTTTTTTTTATAACCAAAACCTTACTTGAACAGAAAAACTGTTTTGATTATGATTATCCATTTATCTGTGAAAAGCTATGTGAGAAGTGAGGGGTGGGAGTGGACAGAGGAGCAGGACACAATTCAGGAAAATAACAGAAGCTACAAGGTTTTTTGCAGTATTGCATGTCCATCCTCTTTCTTTCTCAACACTTCCTGTGCGCTGGTTGTAGACAGCTCCCAGTGCTGGATGAGCCCCAGTTGAGTTGCTGTCCTTGGTGCTGTCTCCTTTCTCAGCTCAGGGTCACAGCTGAAATGCAGTAATGCCTTGGTGTGCGAATCTGACTCGTCCCTAAAAATGTGTCTTATGCCAGAATGTTACTGAGTGTCTATTTCCCCTCATTTTAAATAGAAAAAAATTCACTTCAGGCCCATTTGAAAACAGCCATATAACTGTCAACCTATGATTTCAGCATGATGATACACTCCAACACCAGTTACCTAATTAGAAAACACTTAATGTTATTACTCTTGCATATTTATAATGCATGATACAGTATGTACAGTACAGAACAGTTCACATGTTAGTGTCATCACTGGGCTGTAGTATACAATGCAGTTAACTACAATATGTACAGTATTTTTTATTACAGTAGCCTGTGTGGTGCTTTATGGTAATTATGTTGTTGATTTTTAAAATTAATTTTTATTTCTTTTTTGTTTAAATATTATAAATGCACTTGGGATAAAAACTGGTTATAGCAAAAGTTTTAGATAGTAATATTTAGGTATTAATTTTTTCCAGATCCATTATAGCAAAAATTTGGATACCAAAGGATTACTGTATATATTGGGATTGTTTAAGTAACTGGTGACATTTTTTAATATAAGTTATTACATGATTGTGAAATTATAATTCCCTTTATGTACAGTTCTCTTATATCTACTACCTTAACTCTCCTGGACCGTACAATGCATTTTTTACTTCCAGGTACACGCTGTGTAGTTTTTTTTTTTTCGCACCAGTACTGCATCAGTGTGTGTTTTCTCCATAAGCTACCCGCACAGTGTGATTTTTCTGAGAATTTGCCAGAACTGCTGAATAATGTTGCACAAGCTGATGATTACATTGCTATGGTACTTGTATGGGAAATACTCAGTAGTTAGAACAAATAATTTTTAGCTTTTCTAAAGAATGAAATGCCTCCTGTTTGAACTACTTTTAGCTAGTGTGTACAGTTGGTGGTGAGGTGCCTCAGTGGTGTTTGCATTCGGAAGCCTGGCAATGGCCGGGCTGGAGTGATGAGCGTACATGCTGTGTGCGCAGCTCGTGTAAGGGAATCACTGGGGCCATGTGGAGAGCTGTGCATCTGTATGGAATTATCAGTGCAGAGTCAGGACATGGATCATCCTTTACAGGGTGTAATGAATACAGATTGCGCACCGGATAGAGATGCTCTGCAATCTGCTGTGCTGCAAATGAAACAACTGCCGTTCTAATCAAATAGTCTTTTCATGCCAGCGCTGCTTTAAGTTGGGCTAAATTCAATTCCAGATTCTGGGTTTATAAATGCTGTAATTAGTGCATTGTTTAAAAAGGGGGGCCTTTGCACAACGTCTTTGGGCGTGTAAGCTGCCTCTTGTCAGCGGTAGTAACCATTTTGGTTTTGAATTGGCACACCGAGCCAGCAGTAACATTGCCGGGTTTCACAGGACCCTTGTGCTGCTGACAGATTCATTATGCCAAGTACTGGCCTGGGAACGCACATTTTGCCGTGTTTATTAAACACTGTGGACCCCTCTAAACAAAAGTACTGCTGCTTTGATAGTGCTTATTTCTATTTACGCGCTTCATTTAATCAGCATCTTTGTCTGTCTCGCTGCAGTGTTTGTTCGCCGAGGCTAATTACTTTGCAAATTGTTGTCTCCGTGTCATATCTATGTTTTTATCTCCTGTGTGGGAATTGTTCCATTTTAATTAAGGGATGTGTTGAACTATTGCATGTTAGTTGCATGGGTCTAGAGTTGGTAGCAGACTACACGAAGAACTTTCTGTCGCGCTAGATAGTTAGTAACGGTCAGTTTTTTGGAAGTAACAATAATCAACATGTGGTTCACCATGGGACAACCCACTGACACATTTAAAATCATGCTACTTCAGTTACAGTATGTAATATTGCTTGCATTTGTTTAGTTGTGACATTCAGAACAGAATAGTACACTGTCCAAGAGAACATAAATTTTAGCAGTTACTGTACATCCCTTTGTTTTATACAGGTTTAGATGATGAGGAACGCTTAACTAAATGCTGATATTAATGTTCCGTATCTGGGTTCCGACGTTTTTTGGCTGTTTGGTTCGGTGATTATAGCTTTACTGAACTTTAAACGACATAAGGCACAATGTTATAATGGTGACATAGTAGCTGGGGAAAGGACGGGATGTTTTGCCTCCTGCAGTTTTGTTCTTCTCACTTGTTATTGTAGGAAGTTTTTTGTAAAGTAAACAAGAGCATGAGCTACTAGGCTTCTGACTGAGCTGCTGATGTGGGAGAGGCAATTCACAGAGACCGAACATTAAAACAATAAGCTGTACTGCCTGTTATTTTAAGCATGCCATGTTGAGAGCTCATATTAAAATGAATGGTATTAAAAGAAGGATGCTGAGCTGCAGTACCATACAGTTTTAAATGGCAGAGCTCTTGTTCTGTTGTGAAAGGGCATGCATTAAAACCATTTTCCAGAGAAAGGCATTTTCAGTGTGGCAGAAAAAAGCTTTGTCATAATCAGAAATTAGTGGTTTAAATGTTAACCGTGAACAATTCAATGGACACAATTAGCTAAGGACAGTCCACACCAGTTTTCTCTTTTGAGTCACTTTCATGTCAAATTACAATTATTGTGCTATACTTGGATATAACGGAAAAACTATGGCATAGCTATGTGACTGAAACATGTGACTGGCCGTGAAGACTGTGGGAAAGGGAGAGAGGTAGGTGCTAGTGATGGGTACATGTAGGATTTTTATCTCCCAGCAGCACCTTGGGGTCTCTGCAGCCTGAACTCTGCAGACTCTATAAATCAGAGCCAGGGCCTTGACAGTATGTGTTCTGCCTGTCATGTCTGCAGGTAAATCCAGAGAGGCAGGATATCAATGAAACAAAGCAGCACTTATACACTTCTTGGCAATTCACTGTGGGCCACAGCCCTGGGGACTTTCTTGTCATCATTTTTTCCTCTTTTTTCCTCTATCACAGACATATCTAACTTATATACATTTTTCATGGCTTTGCTTACTTAAAGCTCACTTTCGTTTTTTTCCACTCATATTGTAAAATCTGCATACAGTCACAATCACAACTCAGAACGTGTGTACATTTGTGTGCATTTAGCTACTGTTAAATTGATGGGCCTCTTAATTTGCTTTCCTTCAGCTCTGGTGTATTTAGGTTATGCAACCGTCACAATGTCCTCTTTCAGTGTGGAATTCAGACATTTGTGTAATTCTGTTTCATCAATTTATGCTTAGTTTTTTATGCGAATATTGTACAGACAAGTAGGACATGTACATGGAGTCATCTTAAAATACCGACAAAAAGTGTAACAATGAATATGTTTACTGAAGCTTGGACTAAATAGGTATATTTTTACCATGGCTTAGGCTGCATCAATATTGATATCTTTAAAAAATTTGTCAAGATTGGCTGAATTACAGCAAAATAAAAAAGAAAATGAACTGTGAAGGCTGTTATTTAGTAAACCAAATTTTGTCTTGTCTTGTAACTTAAACTTATCTGTCTTAAAACTATGTAAGTAAATATATACTCATTAGTCATTTTATTAGGTACAAGTTGAGTAGCTACTACCTAGCTAGTTTTGGGTTTGGTTTTAGCTTTCAGAACTGAATGAACTGATGCTGGAAACACTCCACACGGAGCTTTGTTCATGCTAACTCGAGGCTGTCTTTTTTTCCAAAAAGTGCTCTGTGAAGTTGTAATCGGAGTGCTGTGTTCACTATTGGAGCTGAGTATAGTCACTGTTGTGTTTGTGGAACCATCCTAAAAAAATGCATTAGTGATATATATGTCATGTGACATAGTAGACTGTCCTGCTGGATGTATCCAGTTGAAAAAGGGTAGCCTGTGGACATAAGCAATGCACCTGGTCAACAAATATACATAGGTATACTATGGTGTTGGAACAATATTCAGCTGGTACAAAGGGGTCCAATGTCCAACACAACATTCCCCACTGTTATTACACCACCATCATCAGACTGTACTATTATCCGCAGGTAGGATAGACCCATGGGCTCATACTGTTTAGGAAAAATTCTTATCGTGACATCAGTATTTTCTGCAAAAATCAGTGTTTATTGGACCAATCAACATTTTTTCATCTCTTCAGTCAAAAACTCTGAGCTGAAAATAGTGAACTCTGGAATGGTTTCATGCTGCTGTAGTTGGTCATTTTGTAGTCCAGTATTTAATCTGATGTGTGTGTTTTATGGCCTTTTGTACACAACTGTGATACATTTATTTATTGTCCAGATGAAGCAACATACACCTCACTGGACCAAAGTCCATTTTACAACGAAGAGCTATACATGTAGACATGCAATTCGCAAACCGTATAATTTTATCCAGTGCCACATTTTTTACCAGCTCACATTACACAAGTATCTGCCTACAGAATTGATTTCAAATACACAGCTGATTATGAGAGATGATGTAATGGAAGGTCACGTAACATCTACTATGAGATCAGAGTAGAAAGTGGTCACAAAGAGATGAAATCAGTTTTTAATGTTGAATGGGATTTAGCAATTCTGAGGAAAAGAGAATTCTCGTTTTACCACCCAAAAGCAAGAACCTTTGGACATTTAATTTTGACCATTGCCTGCACGAGACTACCAAGGGGCCAACAGTAGAAGAACATAATGGTCTTGCTGGGGTGTAGGGAGTGATTGTCAGGGTGCAAATGCTTTGTCTGGCATAAAACCATAACCAGAGCCTTTGACTAATTCAAGCAGCTATAGTAAGCCTATGGATAGAACTAAGGACAGAAGATACACAGGGATACTTTTGCAGGTCAAGCGCAGATCTTGTCCTCATTCTGGGTCAGCTGGAGAGACTAGAGGGTAGAGGGCAGAACACCAGATGGGAAAAAGTTGCAGTAGTCCAGGCTGGATATCACCATGACCTGGACCAGGAGCTGTGTAGAGTGTATGATTGCATTCTGGGAACGTTATACTTGGGTTGTCTGCATGATCAAGTTATGACTTCATTTTTCTGCAAGAAAGCGAGATCTGACTCAGATATTACTCTCAGGTTATTGACTGATTAAGTGAATGAAATGAGGGAATTGTCCTGTTTTGGATTTACAACAGTTGGCTGGACTTACTGGCTCATCTCAGCCTTGGAGATATTTAGTGGTACCTGGATATCAGCTCTGAGTCTGAGTAAAGATGTCCAAGAGGCAAGTTGCAGCAGTCGTTGTAACAGTGATAAAAGAACCCACAGGAGGAAATGACAGCGCAAATGAGAAGTACTAACCCTAACTGAAGGGCAGTCCCCGTGGAATGGCTGATTTGGAGTCCAGTCTGATAACTGTCAAGGAAATCATGCTAGGCAGGGAATGCAGATAATTGGTTGTACACTGCATTTTAAAATGTTGGTGAGAAAATAGGGAAAACGGGGTCTGTCCTATAATTCTGGTCTAATTTGAGCCCCGAACGTTTCTTTAAGCATGGCGAGATGTCTCCAATTTCCAGTCAGATGGAAGCAACTGGAGAAGAGTGAGAAATTAAAAATAGAAGGAATAAAAGAAATAAGTTTTGAGGAAATTGAGTGTAAGAGAGGAGAAGGGATGTGATCAAAGGAGCAGGTGGTGGCTCAGTGTGAGAGCAGAAGGTCAGAGATTTTGCTTTCCGAGAGGGCTTGAAATACAGGGAATGAAGCATTGCTGGGAGTCCTGGCATGAATGGGGTAGGTGGATGCCGAGAACCTCTTGGTGATGGAATTGACTTTTTCTTTATAGAACGAGACAAAATTGTTAGCAGTGAGGGTGGAGGGAGGATGGAAGGGAAGCACGAGGGGAGAACAGGGAAGAAAAAGAGATATGGGGATGCACTGGATGCACTTTCTCACGGAAGAGAAGTAGTTTTTGCTGTGGAAACAGCAGAGTAAAAGAATGCCAGAAGCTCCTTTTAAAATGCTGTCTGAGACCTTTAAAGTTCCACCATTTCTGCTCTTCAGTGGAGTTTGGTTCTGTTAGCAAGGAATGTATCTGATAACCATGGGGTAGGAGTGGGACACACTAGTCTGGATGTCAGAGGGGAGAGAGCCATAAGGGAAGGACACAAATGGATAAATCAAAGAATTTTGCAGTGAATTCCGCTGAGAGGGCAGAAGGCAGAAAGGATTTTGAGTCGTGCTGGAATTTGACAAACAACACAGGAGGATTGGGAGGGTAGTAGTAGTGAAAGAAAGTTGAAGATGAAGATCAGAAACATGAAGTGGAGTAACAGACAGCAGTGGAAAGCCACAATTTCTGGACAAGACAAATTCAAAATTACCAACCTTGTGAGTGGCAGAAGACTGGGATTTAGCAAGGCCATAGGACAGTAGAAGTGGCAAATGGCTGGTTGCATGAATGTCTTGAAAATGCAAGTTAAAGACAACCAGGAAGATCAGTGGAGTGTTGTGTACTAGAAGGGAGCTCTGCAAAATATCAGGACCTCCAAAAAACCAGCTAGAGGAGCAAAAAGGAGGGTAGATGCAATCATAGAGACATGGAATCTGATTGAGAACAGATGAGGATGGTGGACAGGGAGGGGCAAATATTGCTAATGGGGAGAGATAACTAGGCCTCTACCAAAGGAGGGTAGGATATGGGAATAGCTGGTAGAGAGGGACACAGTTGTGGTTGTTTTTTTATTGGTGATCAAAGTTTTACTGAGGAGGAGGAGGTCAAGCAAGAGGTGAAAGACATAGGCAGCAGTGAAGGCAGTGTTCTTCACAACAGTTCCAGAAGTCCTTAGAGAAATTAAACCAGAATGGAGGAACTAAAAGGCCTTCTGTAAGAAACTTGTATATTTGAACCCAAAGATCTTGTCACATTCAGAGACTCTCGGATTATGTGTCTTGTGCAGTTGAACATTACCTGGACTGCTTGACTGTGTTTGTATGCTTTGTATATTGAATCCCAAACATGTTATTTAGTCTTGAGGATAAAATTACACCTGGACTTAAGCTGACAAACATAAATAGGGAGGCTATTTCCCATATTTTAAACAGAAAAAAAATTATGATCAGTTTCAACCACCCCCATATATAACCCCCATATATAATTAACATTAGCTTTAGCATTGTTGCTGATACTCTCTGTCCTAGAAATATCTTTAGATAAGCACTAAACTGAGTTACCCAGTACTGCCCAGGTGAAAAATGTGTAACAGAGGAAAGGTAAAAAGTAATAACACATCAAACCACCAAACTGTTGTACTATTAAAGTGGTTGTGTTTAGTACGGTCCTATTCAAATGGAAAGGAATAAAAAATATCTATATGGCCGAACTTCACTAACCGTACAAATGTGACATCTGTAACTTATGAGGAGTGGATTTTTATTGAGAATGCTACAGTTATTAATCAGAATACATTTCAGCCACTCACATGTATCTCCAACATAAAATAACTTGTGTTTCACTGGGCATGAAAAAAAACTATCCATCACACTTTTGGGAACAAATATCTGTGGAAGTGTTATTTTCCTTTATCCCCTTTCACTGGCCCTTTTTCAGTGTTTTGTTTCCATTTCCACTTAAATGCTGCGCAGTTCCCAGATCCTAATGGAGAAAATGGCAGCGTTTTTGAAAAGGGAAACAGCTGGAAGTGGCTTGATTAGGCTGGTACAGGTCAGCTGTGTCTGACTGTGCCAGGATGCCAGCAGGCATGGTGGCAACCCACCTGAAACATACTCATAGAGGAAAAATGAATAAAAAGAATTATAAAGCTGCAAAAACTAGCAGAATGAGTTAGCTAGTATAAATTTAATATGATTAGTTTGAATGTTTAAATTGGAAATTAACATACAAGGTTTTCTTTAATCATTCTGTGTGTTAGAGGAGTTCCTTCTTTTAATTCTCGATTGAATTCAAATGTGTACTGTACTGGACATTTTCTTACTGTGTATTATGCTGTACACTACAGTTTCATGAATTTTATTCAAAGGCATGCAGATAAGGCTATTATGTCACATTTAATACAGTAGCTGTACCACAGCAGGACGGCCAGCCATTCTGAGAGTGGTACCTGCAAAATTTGGTTTATATCTTTTTAGGGGTTAAATTATGTTCAAGGGCACCCCATATGCAAACACACATGCAGAATCACATTCACATCTGGACAAAGACACACATTTTTACAGCTATGCTCTTATCAGTATAATTGTGCTCAGGCTTTCATTCTTCTAGTGCAGAATACAGAAATTAGCATACCTTCCTCTGAATATTGTGGAGGTCAGTATAGTTTGAGCCTTCGTATAGTATGAGCCTGTGACTTAGTGATTTTGCTGAACATGAAAAACTGAATATTTTGAATAGAAAATGTGATGCGATTTTAAAACAAGTGTGTATTTTTTTTATTGGCAAAATACTATTTAATGTGTAACTATTTTATGCAAATCTTTTCATAAATACTATTTTGTATGCATTTTAAAGTATAGTATTTAGTGACATGCAGATACAGTATTAAAAAAATGTGCCGTACACATTGTCTAGAGTGTTAATTTTATGGCTTACAGTGTATAACCTACCCTTCATTTCTCCGGATGCCCTTGGTGTGAATGCATGTTTCTCTGGCAATATTTTCACTTTTTCTTGTAGAAGGTACATTTCTGCCCTACACATTGTTTAGACCATGGGGGCATGAATTTGTTCTCTTTTGGAAAAACCCTTGACATATGTGGCATTTTTGTATCTTTATAATTAGCATTTATCTTAAGGATGTTTATATAATAAAAGTTTATAGGATATTTTCATATGTCTTGTTTAGCTTTTCACCGTTTCTGTCCCTTTGTTGGGTTTATATATGATTTCTGTTCATATTTATTCCATATATAGGACACAGTCCACTTGATATTTTCCCCAGTTGGTCGCAGTTCTAGGTCAAGGCTGATGAATACTTCCTTTGCGGTGATACCACTGAGTGACAGTTATAGAGTCTAGTGGTTTAGTTCTCTCTGAGCTTTGAAAGCTTTCAGTTGTAGTTTTTTATGGCAATTTTACAAGAGTATTGCCATTGTTGACAAAGGAATTGACTGCCCTATTGAAGGCTGCTTTCAGTTAAGCATTCATATTGTATATGAATAATCCTTGTAACAATTCAAAAGCATTCATGTAAGCATGACAACTGCACTCATCTGTGGGTTTTCTCACTGAAGTTGTTTTGGTGCATCCACTATTGCTTACTCACCAATGTCCTTGCTTCACCGCAATGCCTTTCAGAGGTCCAAATTGTCCTTCATGCCAAGCTGGATTTGTGAGCTACATGCCAAACACTAAGTAAATGTGTTTTTCAACCTTTCACCCCCCCTGCCCCCTCCCCCCATTCCCCAAGATCCAACAGTCCTCCCTCCCCTAACCAAGCCTGTTCTGTGTCTCCTGCTCCTGCTTTGCTTTCCTAGCCACCTTCATACTCTGTCATTGCTTCTAGGCCTCGATAAATAACCCTACGCCATCGCCCCTGAGTTCAGCTGAATCGCATTTGTTAAAACATCACCTGCAGTCGGGGAATTTATGCTTTTGTTATTTGCTCTCAGGGTTTAAGTTTGAAAATGCAGCCTATCTGAGCATTAGTGGGCTATCCAACCCGTCTGGGAATGTTAGACCTTGGATGTTCAAACAGTGCAGTTTTTATTATTTCCTGAAATATCACAGCACAACACAGGCATATGTGTGTGTTCCAAAAATGTTACATTTTTAAGAACAGAACATTTGAAAGAAGAAAACATTTATTGAAATATTTAAAGGTCAGTGTTGTTTCATTTGCTCTTTTCTGGAAAGAGAGAGAGAGAGAGAGAGAGCGAGAGAGAGAGAGAGAGAGAGAGAGATACAGAAGCCTGTTGATGAATATGCACCAGTTGAGCTGTAAAAAGAAAGGGAACTTCATTAAAAATGAAAAACAGTTTCCTTTTTGGTTCTACTCTACTGCTCTGGAGTCTAGTAAAATGGAAAAATCCCACATGACCAGGTAGAAGTCTTCTCTCTGAATTTGCCATTATCCAGATGGCACCATTAACAATTAAGCCAGTACATTTTCCTTTTATAATTGACTCCATAGGCTATTAGGCAGGTTGGCACAAGGTTGGGTCTGTGAAACCTGTCCAGATGTTCACCCGCAGACAGCCGTGTGTCAAGTAGAAGATTTATTTCTAGGACTGCAGGTTGCTGGTTTGGATGCATGCGGTGGGTCCAGAGCTGTGTGCAGATGGGCTGTGGGGTGGGTGGTGGAAGAAGTCAGACTCAATTAAATCAATGTCTGTATCAGTCCTCATGCCCTTTTTTTCTTTCTGGTACCTTGAGAAAGTGGAGATTATAGCCCAGTCTCTCTCCATCGCACTATTTAACTTAAAAATCACCTGTTTAGATTTATTCTTATTATCATAAGACCAGAAATAGATGTGTTACGTAAACAGTAACACAGCTTGACTGCATTCCATTAAAGTCTCACTTTAGTGCTCAGTATGGGTAACATATTTCTTTATTTCTTTCCTTGGTGAGAAAATGAAATTGAACTTTCTCTTGCAACATCATCTTCATTTTGAGAAATGTGATCAATGCATCTGTTTCCTATTTAAAAAATTTTTTTTTTGACTTCACTCATCATTTTACAATTATGGACTGTGTACTTGCAAAGCAGACAGGGAAAGAATGAGAAGATGAGATTCTTGTGTTTATAATGCATGCAGCACTTATCAGAGTTGTTCTCTGAATTGGATGTATTTCTGGAAATGGTGATCATTATCTTCATGATTTCCTCAGATGGAGAACTGGTTGTGTGTTTTTGTTCCGATTTTTTCCTTGCAGGCAAATCTTATGTCAGTTATTATAGGAGCCATTGGGTAGTACACAGCTATGGCTGATGCCGTGCAGTATAAAGGTTCTCAGTTTGAGTCTCTTTCCTGCTGTATTTGATGCATAAATGCATCAGCTAAATAAAACAGATTTTATAGCATTACAGACCTTGTATTTTTATCTCAACCTGTAGTTACTTAAGAGTTCTTATGTCATGTGACCTCAGCAAGTTTTTTCTCCCCTGTATTCTTTTTTGTCATGGAAATAAATGAATACATTATGCAAACAAAGCTCACCTTTAACTACATATTTCTCTCCAAAACACATTACCATTGTGACGGTACACTTTGGATCTCAACTCATTGGAATTTCGTTATCATCTTCTGTCGTGGAATGTCTGTATACGCTCTGAATTACAAGCACTGTTTTTCCGTTATGCATTATTTCAGAGATGACCCATTGCAGCAAATAATTTAAATACAATAAAATACTTTGTTTTTTGTACTCCTTGAGGATTAGATATGTTTTTAGCAGAAAAGTTTTTTTTTGAAAAACCATTTTGCTATTTAGTGAGCTTATCTACAAGCATAGACAGTTTGTGTGTCCTTGGGCTTCTCTCAGGTTGTACCTTCTGGATGAGGAAGCATTGGGCCTGTAGAAGTGGCTTTTCATGTCTGATATCATAGGAGTCCCTGTTGATCAATGGGAGTCCAATTTGTTGGCTTTATTTCCTTCTTAACATTCCAGTTCTTTTTATTTTCCCTTCGGTTTTTGAGTTAGTCTTAAATTATTGCTCTTTTGACAGGAATGCAGTGGACATGAGGCTTTTCATTTGGACTAGAATTAGGAAGTACTCTGTTTTTACTTCTCTTAATGCACTACCCACTTTTTATTATCTTTTAAATGTTGTGTACTTTTCCCTTACCACTTGATTCAGCAATAAAATCATAATCGGATCACGATCTGGACAGCCTGGATGTAAAATGGATGTCTGGATTTCATATACTATAGGCACAATATGTGTAGCCATGATTTTATCAAAAGTGAACATAAAATACTTGCTTTCAGGACAATTTTACAATTAATCTTCAGTTGCACTGTGGGCAGTTGTAACTTGGGATAAACCGATGCCAAGAGAATCAATACTGTAATCATTTTGAAAAGAGGATTTGTGACAAGAATTGCAGGGCATGTTCTGTTTTTTCCATTGTTTTATGAATGCCAATTATGTGTTTGCATAGTTCATCCTCTGTGCAAGGAAAACTCCTTTCTAAAATTAAAGTAAACTTGGTGGTTCATTTTCATTTTTTTGTGTGGTGGATCCACTACAAATGTGTGATAACTCTCATTGTGTAATAATTTGACTGGAACGAGTGCATGTTTTTCGCAGCGGAGGCCCAAGTTTCTTGTAGTGATGCCCTGCTGTCTATAGATGTTACAGAGTTGTTGACCAAAGGCTGTTATTTCCTTGTATAAATGTATATCTCACATTTATTAATGCATTACTCTCTGGAAAAAGATGGTAGTTGCATCATAATTTGTTGGTATCCTCTTTTGTAAGTTCTGTCCAATTTAAACAGGCAATTTTGCTGTTCCAGTGTACAATATATTCTCCTTGCAGAGACTGTGAAAACCTCTGCTTCCCTCTGACAGGTAAAATAAATACAATAGGGATATTCATGGAACTAAAGCCATTTCTAATAATGTCCTGTTGTGCCACAACAATTGAGTTTAACCCCAGTGGCTTTCTGCTGGTTTATGTTTTTCATTCCTGCCTAAATTTGACAGTTGCAATGGATCTTATTGAATGCTACACATTCTCTCATTCTGCCATCACATCTTGCAAGTTACGTAGAACATTGTTGCTATGGTTACTACAGTTAAACATTATTTGTAAATAACTTAAAGTGCATTATTTGTGATTTATTTCACATTTTTTGAGAATTATTTTGTGTTTACCATTTTATAAAAACATACTGTAGCTCACATACTAGTTTGAGTCATGTGCCAGACAGGTTGTGATATGCTGACAGATATTGATCGTGAAGTTAGCGCTTAAGATTTTCAAGTTGTAGAAGGTAGAAAAGAAGCAAAAAGAAGCTGAACAAGCTGTAGATGATCCTACACCCTCTACATCTACCATTTTTGGCCCTCATAAGTGAAGTACCACCTCGCTGTCATCTTATAAAATATTCAGTTGTGAGTTAATATGCATTTGCTGTCTTTGCTTCAGGGTAAATAAGATACAACTTTGTTAAATTTCTTGTTTCTTAATTATGTATGTATTTCCAATAATTACTGTTGTGTCAAGTGTTAGTATATTTTGTACCATGAGCAGGGATCAAGGAGTCCTTGGTTAGTACTAATACCCAGATTTGGTTTTTTATTGGGCTTTTTTTTTCTGAATCCATGTTGTAAATATCTCTGTCAGGAGACTCCGAATATGTAGCTATGTGCACAAGCTGCCCCGGCTCATTGGGGGAAAGGCTGGGAAAGAGAGAAATGGTGCTGTTCAGCTCATATCTGAAAAGCTAGGCTATTGTTTTCCACTCAGCAGAGCTGCCCAAGTTGCCAACATTTACATTATGTTTATTCATTTAGCAGATGTTGAATTTTCTCCAAAGTGAGGTACAACTCAGCAAACAAAAAAGTGCATTCCACAATAGATGACGAGATACATATACAGACGTGTAGTTCTCCTAGCGGAGTCAGTTTGTCCAAAACTGTGTCTGCTGGTGCACATTACAAAACTGGTTGCACATAGAATTGATTAGAACCCCCTGGCCCTTTCCAAGTCACATTTGATTTACAATCTTTTTGAGTAACAAACCCACTCTTGGTCCCAATTAAGTTTATAAGTAGGAGAACAATTGTGTAATATACTGAACTGGTTTCCCTGGAGCAAGAATTAAAATAACATTTAGTATGTACAGCATATCAAAGTGTTTCATCTCCAGCAGTCTACATATGTACTGTCTTGACAAATTGTATTGATTTATTCCTGTTCTGATTTCATTGCCCCCTGCTGGTCCATTAATTTCATGCTGTATTTTACGCTTATTCTTTCTCGCCACTGTTTGAAGAGACACAAGAAGTCAGTGTCCAAGTTTGTGATCTGTATACATACATATACTGTATGGCAGTACTTTCATGGTTGATATTATTGTTGCGCAGCATGTGGTACATGCTTGGCTTTGTTGTAGCGCAGTGGTCAGCTTGTGGCATTTCTGCTCTTTAATATTTATGTCTTTGCAAGCCTTCATATATACCTTGTGGAGTGTGTATAATAAGCAATGTTATTTACTTGATTGTGGTATGCAGTTTATATGCTTAATGTTGCATGTTTCTTATACTAATGTTTATGAGGGCAATGTTACATAATTTTAAATATTGCTTTCTTTTTCTCAGTTTCACTTTACATACAACAATAGCTAGTGTCCAGCATGTTAACATGAGAGGAGTTTAGCAATCTGTCAATTGTGTACACAGGACATAGATAGAGCACAGGACAACATAGCATTCATTATGTACAATATACTGTACAGTGTGTCCTCTGCCTTTTATGTAGCATTCAACATCCGGTATACTGAACCATCATCCCTATGTCAGTCATCGGAATTCAGCTGAAAGCATTACCTATCTTGTTTTCTTTCGTCTATAGCTAGTTGTACTTCCTTTCTTTCTCAATTTGCTTCCTTTCTTTCTATCACCCTTGATTTGATTCCCATTTCTCTGACCCTCCCCTCAGTCATGCTGCTATTCCTCTTGTCTATCCTCTGTAAAAAAAAAAAAAAAAAACGTGTAGAAGTGATTTCTCTGTGATACTCCTTCAGATCCCATTGCACACCCCTCCAGCCCTACATGCACAGGTATATCTGCAGCTGTGATATATTTTAATTATAGATTTAGTCAAAAGTAATTAAGGTTTTATATCAGGGGATGCAGCTCAGTGCATTTTCTTCACAAATGTTCCTCTTGTGGAAAGAAGATGGGCATTTTCTGCTTAATTTGGAGTTTCAGGCAATAGCTATTTTCTTCTTGGATTACATTTATTTTTCCCTTCAACATGAAAAACACAAAATATATTCATAAGTGTTTTGAACACTAAAAGGAATATAGCTTTTGTAAAATTTTCTTAAGAATTAGAATCTGTCAAAGATACTGATGAAGTACTGTGTTAAAGTCTAACAATGACAGAAATTAGAAATAATAAGGACTCAATGGGTTCATATACAGTATATTTCTATATCTATAAAGTTCAATCTATGTTTATTTGTCTGTTCATCCCTTTGTTCTTTATGCACAGCTTTGTTTTTCAAGCTACAGACTTGAAATTTGACACACAGGTACTTCTCACCTTGAGGTTTTTATTTAGTCAGTTAGTAGTTCATTAAACTCCAGAAAGGCTACTTATTATTTTAAACATTTAAAAATTTGATCTCTGACAAGGCTTGGACAAGTGGGAGTAGTTGCATCACATGCAGAATGTACAATGTCCCACACGGAGCCTACATGCTTACTGTACAATGACGCAATGTGATGCCTGTCTGTGATTGTGAAATGACTATACATGATGCCTGCAGATTTTTATATATAATTTAATATTACTATCTGCACATCACTAGGGCCAGTGAGTGTCTTGCTGTCACTACCCTCTACATGTTTGATCAAAGGAGCCAGAAACCATTACAAATATGTAAAAATGAATAAGAAATAATGGAACATAACCCATGAGTAAAGCAAAGGTTTCAACTTGTGACATAGTGGCTAGACTTCTGAACAATTCTAATTTACGAATTGACTTCCAGTCCCAAATGCGTTTGCAAATTGAAGTACAAGTGTAATAAGAGTGTTCAGAATTTTATTTATTTTTACTGATGGTTCTTCTTGGATAAGACTGGATAAGATAAGACATGTGGTAGGAAGTTTGATGTAAAAGTATTTAGCATAGCTGGTTTTATTATAAACTTAATGAAAGTTACCATTGCAAGACAAAAATATTGTATGTCTCAGACACCATGTTTATGTCTCTGTCCCAAAACATCTGATAAAAATGTCTGATGCAAGCTGTTACACAGAATAAAATACACACTGTGGAAGTAAAAAGATGGAATGGTCAAGGAAAAAAAATGTCTGTTGTATTAAAAAATGGTACGGTATATGTTTTCATGAGCTGTTGTAATTATTTTTTTAAATACAGGACCCGTTTATATGAGAGTGCAGTGTATTTCAAATATCACATAAAAATTCTGCCCAGAATATTGCAAGAACAAGGAAAGCCAACTTAACCAGAATAAAAAAAATGGGCAAAAACATCAAAGCAATAACACGTTACGAATAAATGTCATAAGATAGACTTCCACAATAAAGGCACAAATAAATAATACTCTTCCAATTAACCCTATAACTTTATTTTTTAGTCACCCCTTTATGTTTCAGCAGTTTCATGTATAATTTTAACTTATAAAGATATTAATGATCTCCCATTATCTCTCATTACCAGGTGGTATAAAATCAGTTATGCATGCTAAAAGGTAACATCATAAAAAAATCTGACCCACTAATTAAAAATGTGTGCATAGACTGATTTAATTTAAAAATTCTTTTATTATTACATTTTCAAATTAGATCCATTATTAAGAAATGTCTAACCATATACTGTCAACAAAACCAAAGGTTTAATAACTTACCTGACAACATACAATGCCTGCCAGAAGTATTGAAACCCTTGAACATTGTAAGCATTGCCAGGATTACAAATTATACTAATCAGTAATTTATTGTATAATTATTTGCTCTAACAGTAATTTGTCAGACTTAAAATAAGATAATTAAAAAATGGAACTTTGCTCTTTGTATAAATATTCAAACACCCAAACTCTAGAAACTTTAATTTTGCATAGATGAAAAACTACTCCGCAATTGTCTCTTATTTGGATGTAATTGGTTTCTAACTGTGAACCATTAAAGTAACAACCATATTTTCCTGATTTAAAAAAAAAAAAAAACACTTCACTGGTGAGGCTGTTATCTTGAGGTGAGAATGAAAGCTAAAGAACATACTACAGGAGTTAAAGTCATAGAAGTGCATAAATTGTGAAAGTAATTTCCAAGTGTTTGGATCTCCCTGTCAGCACTGTTGGATTAATTATTCAGGAAGTGGAAGCTGGATCACACCACCTAGACAATCTTTAAACAATGCTGTCCCTCAAAGATTAGTGTCCAAGCAAACTGTAGACTTGTAAAGGAAACCATAGAGAAGGTAACAATAACTTTGAAAAGGCTACAGATGTCAGTGGCTAACAGAAGAGGAAAGGTACACTAGTCCACTATCAAAAGCACCATGTAAGATTCGCCTGGATAGGAGGTTGGCAAAGAAAGAAACCATTACTCAAATAGAGTCGTATCAAAGCACGTGAATCTACCAGCTAAGATGTGGGAACAGTGAAGCGTGGTGGTAGCAGTGTCATGCTGTGGGGATGACTTCATGAGCAGGGATTGAGCATGTTGTCACAATTGAAAAGGAAAAAAGGAAAAATGGATAGCATAAACCAGGGAAATTCTGCAGTAGAACCTGTTTCAATCTGCTGAAGTGTGAAAGAAAGTTCACCTTTCAACAGGGCAATGACCCTTAGCACAAGGCCAAAGCAACGCTGGAGTGGCTCAAAATCATCAAGGTGAATGTCCTACAGTAACCCAGTCAAAGTCCTGACCCATTGACAGTCTGTGGCACTGAAAACTGGTCCACAAGCGTCATCCAACCAACCTGAACAACCTGACTGGTAAAAATGAATTAGAAAAACTATTTCCAGACCAAGGTGTAAAGCTAGTACATACTTATTCCAGAGGACTTCAAACTTTTATTGCAGCAGAAGGTGGCTCTACCAAATATTAACATGTGATGTTTGAATTCTTATGCATCCAGAACCATATTCTCCTTTTTCATTTTCTCCAAAATAATTTATTTTAGCGCTGGCAATTTAGTGTTTGAATATATGAGTTTGCAATAGTAATGTGTCACTGTGTGAGTGACCGTGTGTGTAGCTACCCTGCGACAGACTGGCTTCCTGTCCTGCATGTATCTTGAATAGCTTAGTGGCCTGTGATGACCCCCACAACTCTGCCTCAGGATAAATATTATCAGAAGTGATTGGGATTCTATCCTTGCTACGTAACCAGCTAATAGTCCAACACAGATGGATATGTACTGACTAGAGACATGGACAACGCATGACCTAGGCCTTTGAGGGTTGAGATATCGAGTGGCATAATACATACCAGATATGGAACAGCTTTCTGTTATACCAAACTCGGAAAGTGAATTTTATTATATATCCGTCATTAATGTTTTTTTAAGCAGATTCTTTGGTCTCTGCGTCTAAACAATAGCCAGCTGAATGTCAGTGTTGATGATGAAGCCGGAAAGGAGAAAGCTGGTGCTGAACTTGTGAGGAGGAGATGGCACGCTGAATGTGACACAGATGGAATGACTTCTCTGGGATTACAGTGTTACGGGAGGAGAGAGGTGGTAATTGCATTTTAATTACAGTGTTGATGATTTTGTGCTCTGCCAGATGGAGGGTTCTTTACAGATATGCACAAAATAAATCAACCCTTTGCACCAAGCTTCCACTCCGTCTCTCTCCTAATGCACGTGATAGCATTGTCTTATTCCCATTTCTGCCTTTCAGTTTATACATTTACAGCATTTTATAAAACACGGTATTATTCAAGGGGCCACTTAAAGGCAGTTGAAAACACAGCGGTGTTATGACCTAAACGTACTTGTATATCTTTGGTCTCCATAGTACATTTACCTGTTATCGTTCTAAAATGTTTCTAAAAAGTTACCAGCCTTTGCAACGCCTTTATTTAGTAAACGGTACTTCCTTAAAGATGGGAAAGGATCTGGCCCATTCTTGGGACTGCTAAAATTGGTGCTTCTTGAGTAACATTAAACAGAGATGAAGAGGACACACTTAAAGAAAGCTCAAGGAAGTACAGTAGATGCAAGCCATACACCCATCAGCCTGAGCAAATGTCACCCACCTGCACAATAACCCTACATACACACAGTGCCGCATTTGTGTAAAGCATAATGGGAGGTCATAAACAGCCTGTAACTGCCATTGTTTAGGTGTCACTGTCATTGTCCTTGGCATTTACACTTTTCACCACTGAGTTTAAAAATGTCATTTGACCTCCTTACATCTTTCACAGGAGTCATTTCAGTTGTCTTAACCATGTAAAACCAAAGTACTCACTGCTCCATGCCCTGAGCTGTTAACTTGCTACATTTGTATTGGCATCCAGCTTCTTTATTCTGTCTTTGCTGGGGTATTGTTAGCTCACTACCATTAGCATCAAACAAAAGCTTCGTTCAGTACTAAAGGTGTGATCAAACTCTTCCTTGATGCTCTTCAAAGACAGTGGGATCACTTTGTTTTACAGCAACAATATAGAATAATTCATACTCTAATTTTTAACAGATATTACTATTGTCAATTATGTAGGATTTTTAAATCTCTTAAAGTGGTCAGTGGAAATGGGTCTCAGAAAGGATATGTTACTTGTGATTGTTTAAGACAGACATTTTCTTACTGTTTGGACATTCAGGTAACCTCAGCATTAAGTTTGTCCCCCTGCTTTTACTGATGCCCTTTTAAGGGGTTCTTTCTGAAGATGGCTCATATTTCTCAGGGTGACTAACCTGTAGTCATGGCACCTGTGGTTTATGCACTTTGCTAGCTGTCTGAAAGGGATAAGCACTGTATGATAAGCTGGATGCCATTACATTTGCCTGTGTATTCTCAGAACTTACTTTGGAGCAAAATCTGTTTATATATTGCAGCCTCGCAAGGATTGGTGGGAAAATGCAGCAGCTTAATAGGTTCATGATATAGTAGGGAGAATGCCATGTCTCACCATTAAGCCTAATGTCTGGGCTTGCCAGAGAGTGATGGTACTGAGAGGAAATGCTTTATGGTTTCATCGACCCATAGGCTTGGTTGCTGTCTTTGGAAACATTTTGTCAGCAACAGTTCTCACAGGGTGCAGCCCCCTCCCCTCCATTAGAAAAAAAAGTCTAATAAACAAGTCATAGCTGAAGAGTTGTAATGTCTGGGTATAGAGTGAGGTCAATCTAATCTAAACACAAGCTTATCTCAGCCCTGCAAACATTAACTTACATATTAAACCTGGGACTAATTTTCAACCTTCAATTAATATTCCCAAACACATTCAAACTTCAGAAGAGATATGTGAACTTATGTGTGGTAGCAGGTTTACAAGCTTAATGGTGTTAGTGTGAAGGTCATTTTAATAAACTTCTGAATTTTAACAGCCTCCATTTAATTAAACTGAGAGCAAACCCATACTGCTGCAAAATTTTGGAGGAAATTACAGTTCCTGGTCTATCCTCAGTATAAAGATTGGTTGGGTAATTTTGTAACAATCGCTGTTCTTTGCAATGTCTCTGACCATTGTTATCATGAAACACTCGGTGATTCTCATTGTAATGTGGGAGTTGATGAACATTGTTAGTGGATTTAGAAGTATGAAATGCATTGTTAAAAAAGTCATGTCAGAGGGTAATTTTATTTCTGCACTCTGCAATATTCAGACACTTCATATAGATGTTCCCACTGCAGTGCATGATTTTTCTGTGAATTTGTATCCATCTGAGAAAAGATTGATTGAAGTTTTTCCCATAAGAAATAATGGGAATTGCTTCTTTACTACTTGGATGCTAGCTGAATGGTGTATTTGAGAACCGAAAACCTTTCGGTGCCAAAACTGTTACACCTCAGTTCAGCTGTAAATGTATATATATCATGTACACGTTACATTTCATTTTCCTGTCACTATGTTACCATTTATTACATTTAAATCCACTGACAGTGATGACAAGTAATTAATCAAGTTTAAATGTTTCCTAACAGTTAGGATCTAAGTTGCCACAATATTAAAAACTTGCAATATTATTTTGGTGCGTCTTTCATCCTACTTAATGGTTTTATTTGTTTTATAGATTTACTAATGTATGGTAATAAATTAGTGTAGTACACATAAATTAGCTACATACTGAAAGAAAAATAATGAATCCAAAGTAATGATCGTTTTGCCGTGACATGAACTTCTTCACAGAAATTTCAAAACAAATACATTTAGCTTTAATATTCCAGTCGATTTATAATAAACTGTAACTTGTTTTAATTTTTCTAATATAAAAACAGAAGTGCTGCAGCATACCTAGCTTAAAATGATTAATTCACTTCTATACCATCTCAGTGCATAGTATGAAGCTCATTTTTTATGCCTGGTGAGCCAGCATATGTAGCTTTAGGATTCTATCTGCAGCATCCAAGGTGACAGTAAAAAAGGGAGTTTCTGGGTAACTGACAGCTCATTTAAACTTCTGACACTCCTCACAACAGCCTATGCAATTTGGGTTCAGAACAAATCATTCAACTGAAACCTCCAAATGTTATTTAATTTAACAAATCAAATCAGAACTTGACAAACAGTGTTGCTGGAACTATATTTCTAGATCTCAGATGCTTTCCACTGTGATGCTTTTCAAAACTTTTCTACAAATGTAGCAATATGGATGTAACACAACATTGAAACGCAACCGCCTTACACTATCTGACAGTAGAACATTTTGACTTTCTAGACTAGAATTTAGACAACCTTTCTTTTACAGAATAATAACATTTTTGTCTTTTAATGTCTTTTAAAAAACATGAATATTATTCACATTACAAGGTATTGTATTCTCAAGCTAAAACAAGAGCACAGTGACCATTACATTGCTGTGTAAACCTTACATCTTTAGGGTATAAGCAAACTTTTCAAGTACTGCAATAAAGCACTACAGCATCAAATAACTGAAAAATATAGTATATTTGCATTTTTATTAAGAGTTTTATGTGTGTCACAGATGGCATTGCAAGTTTCTATTCAGAGAAAAAAGTTTCTATGGCATATTTAGTTGTAGAACATTTTTCACAATATTCACACAACAGCATTGGCTGTTTTATGCATTGCATGTCAAGTTTAAATTTTTCTCGTTTCCTGCCAAAAGATCACTGATGATTGCAAATACAATACTGTAGCTGGTGTTTTATATATGTAATATACCCTGGTAAATGTCGACAATGGTCAAAATTTTGACATTTTTTATATTGTAATATTGCTGTGGTTGTTGGGATTACACTATGTATGTAAATTCATGTACAGGTGAATATAAACATCCATACATCCATTTTTGTTAGTTGCTTATTCTAGTCAGGAGCCTATCCCAGAGTCATTGAATGCAAGGCAAGGAGGTGTACATTTTACACACTTACAAATTTACACACCAGTTTATGGTGGCCAGTTAAAATGAAATACATGTCTTTGGACTGCAGGAGGAAACTGGAACAGACAGATGAAAGCCATGCAAACTCCACACATGTTGATCTCAGTCGAAACCCAAGCCCAAACAGCCCAGTCGCTGTAAGGTGACAGCACCGTCAGCTGCCGCAACCCTCCCACCCAGAATGAAAACATCTGAAAGTTAATACAAATAGCTCCATTGTTGGGCTTTAACAAGTTTTGTTTGGCAAAAGCCATTGTGAAATACTGTATGTGTAGCAAAATGTTTTCTTCCCTTATATCCATATGCTGGGCCCTGCAGCGCTGCAGTACGGGTGAAATGTTGTAGGGGAATTAAACCTGATATCTGTTTTTTCAAAGCCTGACAACAAAAAGCTCAGTATAAAACGATTAATATTGACTTTGTTTTCAATAATCATTTTGTATGGAAGAGAACACCGAGCTTGTTATTGAACTGCAACACTGGTGCTCCTCACATTTTCTCCTTTGCTCAGCTTAAGCAAAATGATTATTTTGTTGAGCAGTCTGAACTACAAATTACCGCTCAACCATTAATAATGGGCTGTTCAACTGCTTTTTGTATTTGGCCCAGTTTGATGATCCTAATTTCATATAAGCGATGCACAGTATTTACTTAAATTCACTTTAGGTGTTTACCTTTTAATCTGTTTCCTCTTCAGTGGAAGGAAGATACCCATGTAATTCTGTACTGCAATGGAAGGGAATTTTAACAACCTACTTAAATGAGACTACTGTATATTTATAATTGCTTCTGACTGAAGCGCCTCTTCAGCTCTGGTGCAGTTTCAGACTGTTCTTTTCCACATGTACCTTAACTATCCCTCAGGACCAGCATCTCTGCTAGGTTCCTTGCTGCAGTGAATTACATACATTTTTCCCACCATGTGATCTAAAAAAGCAAAACGCTCAATTAAGGCTGAAACCGCTGTCGTTACCCACACATTTTTTTATTAAAGATCACGCTTCCCCCAATACATCCCTCCCTCCTTTCTGATCTGCCAGTGTTTGTAGATAATGAGATTCCTACAACATGGGGGATTCCAGACAGACATGCCGCTCACTTTAAACACCGTTGTCTTCTAAAGCCTACATCCTCTGAGGCACTCTCGGAAGGGAATAAAGAGAGGAGAAAAAAGCAAAAACATTTGCACAGAGTTAGAAAGCAGTGGTGATGGATTTCAAGTGTCCTGCGGTTTAGTATTTTCTTTTTTTAGTTTCTGTTGCTGCGAGGAGTCGGAAAGCGGTGATTTGGTATCAGTGGCAAAAACGATTATGGACTTTTCTGTGTTTAACAGTAAGTACAGGAGTGTGTAAAAGGATGACTGTATGTAGTGTGGAAAGTACAGTGACCGGGCTGATGAGCCTTCTATTACCTGCTGTTAATAATGCTGAGTGTCAGAAATTGTGCTAAAGCTCTTTTTATATATATATATATATATGGATGAAAGAAAAATAAAGGTTTATTTAAAAAAAAAATACTGCACTCATCTCTTTTGAAGTGTTGACAGGAAGACTAATGATTTTTTCCTTCATGATTGTCATATGTCTTCCCAGAGGCTCCCAATAGCCAGTAGATGTGCTCTTCTGAGCCCAGGCTGGCTGCTGTAGCCAAGGCATTGTCCCTTTCAGTATGGGCTGTTGTTAACTGACTGCGACTATGACTTGTGCCCAAGTGGAGGATAATTGGCATCGGTGCCCAGTGGAGAGGTGTGCCGATCAAAATTTGGGCAGGGTCTCTCAGCTGACCGCTGCATCAGCACACGTGTCAGATGTCTACAGGCCAGTGTTTGCCTGCAATGAGAGACTCACTATTCTATCAATTGGAGGCACAGTAGCTTACGTTCATGGTGCACTGTGTGATCCGCAAGTTGTGATTTACAGGAACGTCTGTCTTAGTGCTATCGGACATGAACGCAGTCTAAATTTAGGACACAACTTGTGCTTCCTAAATTGAAGAATGAAAATAAATTTAAAAACAAATTTGAAACGAATACAGTAGCCCAGTATATTCACTTTTTGTCTCTGTGTTGGTTAATGTCACACACACATTGAAAAGGTAAAAACCATTTAATGTTATACTACCTGCCACAAGCAGAAGATTAAAACCTTTAAGATCTCATTAGACTACTGTTGCATTGTTAAATTATTGTTTTGTGTTAATCAGTGTAAAGATTTTTTTGTTGAAGTTTTTTTGTAGATTTAACACATAATATTGGTAAATGCAGAAAATCTCTGAAGCGATGTGAAGTCGTCTGATCCCACCTCTCTCCTTGATGTTCTCTTCCTATTGTGTCCTCTAGGTTTCCGTCCTTGGTCTGTGCATACCTGTGTGTGTGTGTGTGTGTGTGTGTGTGCGCGTGTGCGCGTGCGCACATGTGTTTGTGTTTATGGTTCTGTTTGGAATCCCAAGGCACTCCACAATAAGCTGTCAGTGCCACCGCGTAGGTGTGTCCTCATCCCAGTGTCACATGTTTGCTGCTTGGGCAGCTGGGACCCCAAAGGCCTGGTGTTTGTGCGCATGTCAAAGGCAAATCTGTGGCTGATGAAGTGCAAGTGAGTTTCTGGGAACGAACACATTTAATTTCCTGTCACCTCAGTTAGGCTACGTTTTTATTTCCTTCTCCACTGCCAGGTTTGCAGGCATTGTGGAGGACAAGTCTGCTATCATTTATCTTCCTGTTGATTTTTTTTTTCTATTTTCTCCAAGGGGTGTCTTTTTTGCCAAGCAATGTAAAAATGCCTTTTTGAATGTTAAGCACCATTTCATGTCATTTGCTTCATTCCACCTTTTTTAAATGTTTACTGTGCCAAAATAGTTTATTTACATCCATTTGATTTATAAAGTTTATGGAGATGCAGACACCATTTTCTTGTCTCTGCTTTTCAGCTGGATGAGTTTTGAACCTGTTGTTGTCCTTGCTACGTAGATCAGTTTTTAGTCCACTGCAGCTGAGTGTTGCTTTTGGCAATAAAAATAAGGTGGCCCTTATCCACTACTATATGCCTTTGATTTAAAGCACAAACTTTAACAGTGAGATGGCATTGGACTCCTTTCAGATAATTTTCCAGAAATTTAGCTTTCAAAATTCCAGAGTATATATAATACAGAAACAACGTGCAAGGAAAAAAAAAAAACAATTTTTTTGTCCTCAGGCCAATTTAACAGAAGTGGATGTTGACAAGTGTGTTCTGTTTTGTTAGGTTGGTATGTTTTTGGAACGGGTCACATCAGACGACTAAAATAAGAGAGTAAACAATGATACAAATATGACATTTTGTGTCTAGCAGTAAAGAAGTAATATGTTCTTCCTGGCCTGTAGGGGCCTGTAGGGGCTAATCTTGCATTACACCTTTCCTCCCCTCCTGCTCAGTGTCCCTCAGTTTTTATATAGTCTGTTGTGCTTTATGTCACTGTCATCCATTGTGGTCTGTTGAGAAGGCTGCTTTTTCATTTACCTTATTTGATAACAGATTGACTACCATATTTGTACTTAAGCAGCATAGTAATCTGTGGCATCATTCGTCTTACACAATATTAATCCATTTACACTTTTCATATTCATTAGAATGCGCGTGATTTGATTCGTAGTATATCTGGCATATCGCCTGGGGAGCCAGGCCCTGCATATTGAAACGCACTGCTTTCAGCTGATGATTTATTGCCTCTTTTTAGAGGACCTGCTTGGCATTTAGTGGAGTCTCATTCAAAAACACAAGCCACCAAAATTGCATTTGACACTGATGTTTTCAAGGCAAACATACAGGGAGCTGCTGCCGTATGTCTGCGGGTGAGATTTCGTTTTAAAGTAATTTATAGTATTTGATATAAATTTTTATTGCTCAATGCTATTTATATTGTTCAGTGTAAATTAACAAATTAACTTTAATTTCACAAACTGGTTTAATGAGGATGAAAGTTGAACAAGGCTCAAGATTCAATTTAACTGGCATTCTGCTTTATACAGATGTATAAATAAATAGGTAAGAAAAGGAAGATGGTGTATAAGCAAGCAAGCAAGCAAATAAGTAAATAAATAATACACTCAATTGTTATTCTTAATATATCATTATTATAATCTTTAATACGATGTTGTTAGTATAATAATAATCCAGTTACTATTTTATCTGTGAACACATATTTGGGTCCTGAAAGTCTAATGCAGGATTGGTATAACCTGAACTGAAATAGACAACAAAACTGTATACTTTGAGTGCACTAGTCCATTTCAGGTCTGACAAGGGACGCAATCAATTTCTAGAAAACCCTTTCTGTGTTATTCTCACCATCTCCTCCACAATCTAAGGCTGTGCCTGTACAGTCTCAGTCGTAAAATCCTTCTGTAAGTGCAGGCTTAGTTCTGATAGTCAAGGCAAGCTGGGAAAGACACGAGAGTGCCATTTACTGCATGTTCAGGAAAGAAGGGGAAATCTGATCAAAGATAAATGTGTAGTTACTGTATCATATACATTTTTTACTAGAGAAATGCAATGAACAATGGCACATAGTGATCCATTTGCATGTCAGTCACTAGGACTTTTTTCCCCTTTGAGGATTTTTTTTATTATATGTCTCATTTTTGACACTGATTTTGGCAGAATGATAAATACCGGTACCTATTAACAGGATGCCATACATGAAGCAGATTGGCTGCCTTTATGTTCCTTGTTTCTCTTTGCTGTCTGCTTAACACAGGGTCCTGACATGTCTGAGAGAGGGACTGTTTAGTGGTCCGTTTCCTCCAGCAGCTTCTTCAAGTCACCAGTCCCTGTCCTCAGCCCATTGCTATCCCCCCTGCAATATTCGTTGTGACAACTGTCCTTTCTGCTGCACTGAGAGAGACAGCCCTGTCTCCCTTAATGTCAGCAACAGGAACATCCAAATATTACCCACTGGTTTTCAACATAAGCTCATTCTGTACCTCCAGGGTCTGTTTTGGCTTGTGCAACAGTGGACCACCAGCAGCTACTCGTCACTCTCTTTTGGCAGTGCCTAGTTTGAACTTGCTCTTTGCTTCAAGAAATGAAATAGGAATCGTGGAAGTTGGACATTGTTCTCCACTATATGCAATTTACTTGTCTTTTTAAAGGCATGTCTGTCAATCCCTGGCTTACTGGGATTTGGAGGCCTGACAGAAAGGTCTCTTAATTGACATGAGTGGAGGTGACATCCTGGGTAATACACTGCAGATTTATTCTCAGCTGTGAGAGAACAGCCTATCATTGCTAGTTATTAAGCACCATGTGCTTGGTTGCACTGACTCTGTTGGAGACTGGTGCCTCCAATGGCTGGAGAGCCAAAGCCTTGACTTACATCAGCTTTACCATCCAACAGCAGGTCAAGCCAGAACTATCTGAGCAATATCTATCTCTGACTCTTTCACTCTCATTCTGCAGAGCTCTTCAGCAGGGCCAGTGTGTATCTTGTCTCTTCCTATTAAAAAGTAATTTCCCCAAAGCACATAGTCTCAAGTCTCCACATAGCCTGAAGGTATGTGAAATAAAATCCACAACACTGAGCTCAGACACCTCATATATTTATTTGTCTCTTGGCTTGTATTATCTTGGATTGTTTTGTCCCTGACCTGCTTAAAAATCAAATTTATACTTGCATTTTTAATTAATTAATAGAAGTTTTGTCTTTTAGCGACAGTTAAATTAATCTAGATGATATGTGGTCTCCATCTGCTATCATTTTTGGTTGCATAGTTTAAAGTATAAATATGATTATTAAAATAATATTAAAATAATAAAATAACTATTACTTTAACTACTTAGACTTTCTAATATCAAATACCATATTTAGTGTCCATCCATCCATCCATTCATCCATCCATCCATTTTGTTTTCCATTGTGACAACAGCAACAGTGTTATCCATCTATTTTCATTAATTGCTTGCTGCTTGAGGTTTGGGTGTTATGTATGCCCCAGAATCACAAGGTGCTGGGCTAAGAGGCGATAATCTCTGGAAAGGGCACTGATTTTCTGCAGGGTCCATATTTAGTGCCACACCATATTTAGATACCAGTAACTTGCATTCAGGCATAATTATACCTTTAAATGGTGTTAAAAGTAAGTGAACAAAACATATGATATGTGGAATTTTTGTTTTATTCCCACAGAAGAATTTGAAATCAAGATAGCTATGCAAAAATGCCACACTTTTTTTTAATGAAATGGAAGATTATTGTATTTATTTGAATGCACTGTAGATAAAATACTCTTAACAGTTTTGGTAAAATATACATTTGATATTGAACGGTATTTAAGTATTCTCATTGCTTCTATAATGTCTGGATGAGAGCCCGAAAGCATTAAAGTACTTATAAGCATGGCTGCTAAAATGAGCAATAGCAAACATTTTCCAAAAATTACATGGCATTAAAGACCACAATTACCCACATAATAACCATAATTGACCACAGTATAGCTATAGTTAAACTGAAAATGACTATAATAGTACAAAGAGGCTTATAAATGTCTCAAAATTGTGGAAAAAAAAAAAAAAGCGTTTTCTGAGACTGGTAAGAAAGCCATTGATTTATAACAGAATCTGATACTAATAGTCAAGAATATATCCTTTTCTCATTTTGATGTTTAAACCTGAAAACATTTTAAGTGACTGTAAATATACAAGTTTTTAAACTGGTATTAATTTTGTTTTCTCTGACCTGACCCTGAGCTGTCTCTCAGGTTCATTCTATTGTTAATGTAGATAAGAACACATATACTGCAAGACAACAGATAAAGGAGCTCTAGAGATATATAAAAATAAACTTTTAAGAATGCGTGTACGATGATGAGACACAGATGAGACGCAGGACACAATAATTTGTCTGTCTTCCTGTGCATGGGTTAGATGACTAGTGGAGTCTATGGTCATTGTGATACTGTAACAATCTCTGCAGATAGTTCCTCAGTAGACTAGCATAGGGCCTTGCAATCCCAACTAAGACTGTTTAAATAGCAACTCTGTGACCATGAACTTTGGAATCATTGGAATCTCAGCAATGCTAGTGATTCTCTTTACCTGCCTATCCTGAGTTTAATCTGTTCCAGTGCTGCTGCATCTTTCTTCCTACATGTTGCCTCAGCCTCTTTGTTTCCAAGTTCCTCATTGTCCATACTCCCGAGTCTCCAGTCAACGTGTTTACTGTTTGTCATCGTACTCAAGTGTACTGGCCTTCAAAGCCCCTATTTGTTCATGCTTGTAGCGTTGTTCACTGTATATTCAGCTCCTAGGCTTTAACCCACAAATAGAGCTCTAATTGTGCTGCCTTTCCTTATGATGCCTATAGTTCACAGAATGAAAATAAGGTTTACATTGATGCATGACAATTCATTCCTTCTCAACAGCATGAACGTTTTGCATAGGAATGGGTAAAGTAAAACCAAGGCTTGAAAAATAAAATTAGGAAGCTCAAAATAAATACGTAAAAATGAGTGGAACTGAATTGCTAAACTTTTTGCTTTTTAACTTTGAAAAGATCATGACTATACTCTAGACCACAAAGCCTTGGCTACTGAACAAAAGCATTCACGCTCACCCATGGTTTTATTGCACATGCTCCTTTTTATATGCAACATCTGCAGAATATTGTTTTTTTTTTTTGCTGTTTTTATATCCATCTACTGTTGTACTTCTTAGAGGCCTCCTGTTGTGACTGTTTTTGTCGCTGTCCACTAACAGTTTGAGCTCTTTTCAAATCATCTACAATTCTGCACCATGACTGGAATTGTCCTTCCTAGCCAAGTCCTCAGTGTGGGCTTTTGTTATCTTCTTTTCCTGTAGCTCTTCATAGCCACAGATTGTGGCCATCAGCTGTGTGAAAACTACACCCCACCGCATACTTTGAAACTTTAATCTCTGTATTTTTTACCTCCACCTCTGAGCTTTTCTTCTGCTGGGCATTTGTAAGCTCATCATTTCTATAGGCTTGGGGCGAAGGATCCTTTCATTCTCACCTTGAACGATCAACCCACAAGAGTTTAAAGTTTTGCATGATCAACATCTCTACTTGAGTGTTGACTAGACCTTGAATGCACGTGCAGCGATGTTGCTCCCGGTCAGAGGCTGTTCAGTCCTTGAGGCTGTACCGGCTACTTCACCTGCCATGTTAGACCCAGTTCCCTGAGTGATAAAGTAAGTGCAGTCTGCTCAGTGTTCTGAAATGTGCCCTGAGCTGGTGCTTATCCATGGAAACTCACATCCATCAATTTTGCCCCTCATCCAATCAGACTCTAAATGAGACCTGTTACAGGTTTGACGGAGTGTTCCCTTCACCGAGGTTAGCAGCTGTGACTTTACACATAAGATGCTGCACTCACATCCAAGTTATGTTGCAAGCGAAGCTTAGCTGCTTTGCCCTTCTTGTCTTGTTCTGTGTAAATCTGCACCAACAGTAAAAATAAATGTATAATTGTATATGGTGTATGTATAATCACAAGTACATATGTACATGGTATAATTTGTTATTTGTTTGATTTTAATAGCTGTTATACATGCAGTAGGAATACTACAAAAATTGTACATAATAATATTGTCCATAATATAGGGCAATTCAAAAAGAACTTAACACTTATGTGAATTAGCTCTGTAACAAAGTATTGTGGAGTATATTGGGCATTTATAAAATTAGCTGTTGAGATGAGAGTTGATTTACAGATTGGTTCAGTCTCCGGGTTTATGTGATGCTGCTTGAATCACCATGTTTTTTTTTAACTGTCTGACTTAGTGTCAACGTACATTTATTTTGGAAAAAAAAAATACAAAAAATAGTTCTCTGCTTTTATTTGCCCAAGGGATTTTATATTTATGTTTATTTAAATATTTAAGAGTGTTAAATAGCTTGCTCTCTACTGCTGCACTTCTCCTTCTGTCTACTTATTTATTTATTTTACCATTTCCTGTGACCATGTGTGTTGTATGATGCTGCAGCACAGTGCAGTTTTCCTCTGAGGTTAATAAAGTTTTAATGTATCCATTAATTTGTTTGTTTGTCTGTCCTTTCTTACTTGTAGCATGTTTACTTGTTTCTTCATGTTTTGTCTCTGTATGTTTGGATGTACATTGTATGCTGCCGCTGCATTGGAATTCCCCTCTGAATATTAGTAGTTACTTCTTTCTTTCTTTCTTTCTTTCTTTCTTTCTTTCTTTCTTTCTTTCTTTCTTTTTACTCATTTGACTTAATTACCTTACATAAGAGGATAAAAGAGTAGCCCTCCTCTAGGGACCAGCAACATTCCGGGATCAAGTTCGTGCTCTTAGACCTGAATGTGGAGGTATACCAAATGGTGATGCAAATATTGAGATGTAATAGATTTTTGTATTTTTATTATTTTAAATACAGTAATCAGTCTGTCCCCTGTAGATCCTGGATGCACTTCTTGTACAGTTTAGTGTGAGTGAGCAGTCTTTGATACCATGTAGGGGAAGGCCCATTTTTTCAGCTTCTGAGATTTTCTGCAAGTCCTGGAAGTGTAATCTGAACACTCCTTTCCTTGGAGATTCCAGGTTTGGCTCTGTGGGCTCTGCAAACAGCCATACATTTCTGCTCACAGCTCATACCTTTGATGCAGTTCCAAGTCCTGTCAGTCAGACTTTGTCTTCTATTTGGCTGAAAAGAAAAACAGTTGAACGGCAGATACTTCTAACTTCAGCAGCACTAAGTGCCAAAACATATCAAAGAAAATATCGTAGCTGGTGTTCATCCATGGAAGCTTACCCATCACCATGGGTTTTTCCGCTTTTAGAATGATCGGTTTAACAGCGCATCTAAGGCTCTCCTCTCAGCAGGTAATTGCCATAGCACCGTTGTTCTCACATCGCCATACAACAATTAACTCCTCAGTCAACACTCTCGGTTACTTTATTGCATCACTTCTCTGTTAGATGCACCATTTCTTCTTGGCACATGAGCACACAGTGAGTGTTTTAAGCACCACCCAAGGTCGATCTCCGTTTTTGCTTCCTCATAATTTTTTTTCATCTGTTTCGCTTTATTTGAGCAGTGATTCGGTTTCAGCAGGCATAGCATGTTGGTCCCTAATCCTGATCATAATTTTGTTAAAGTTCATCAGAAGGATACCTGAGATTGGGAGGTCACTATCACTGTTGATGCATTGAATATTATTTTTCATGCATTTTTGAATAATAAGGGTAAAGCAACTTTTTCAACTTCAGTTCATTAGTAGCTCTTTTATTTGTTTAAACGTAAATTTTGAGGTCAAAGATGAGACTGTAAAGATTATGCAGGGCTGCTTTTCAGCATATGGACACCTTTATTGCAAATGCATTCCTACTCAGAAGAATGGTAATTTTTTGCGCTTTTTAAGATTCTTGTTGCTTTGACTTTATCGTATTTTACCATTCTTTAGTTTGATTGAATTAGCCTGCTTGCCTTATTTTCGTTGACTTTAATGCTACAGTCAAGGAATAAGAAGCATACTGTAACATGCAAATTTTGATATGCTGCGTCCCCTGGGTCCACAGCTTTTCTTACCCATCACACTTTTATTTTTTTATAAATGTAATTTCAAAAAAACTGCACAGCTACAAAAGAGTTCAGGACTTTTTCATTTCATTTATTTTCATTCAATTTTCCTCTGGCACCACATTCAGAAATGTCCTTTTCTGAGACAAATGTGATTCTGAATTTTCATTGGAGTTCTGTGTGGCATGGCAAATGGCACCTTGTCACACCATAAATGTCCATGAATGTATTTTGGGAGGAAACTTATCTAAATTGAAAATCATCCTTGTTTTGGGTTATAATGAAAATGAAAGCGTATACGCAGGGGTCCTTCCATGACTCACAGATCTGTTCTTTTAAAAGGTGACAGATAAGAAATATAAGATTCATGAAGGGGCTTGACAATGCGCTGCGGGATGATACCACTTCAACAATGCTTTAATAAAGAAAACAGCATGATGAACATCATTTATGATTAAATTCATTGAAATTTTATACACAAAGCTTCCCACTGAATGTCTCTGTTTGCTCTGAACATAGAGGATGACTGTTCACATATAGCTTTAAAATCCCAGTGCGGCTATAAGTGATCGTCATAAATACTTCTATACTCTTATTTTTAACATGCATTTTGCAGCAGTTGTTTAAGTTTTATAAAATCTCACACTATTCCATCTCCCAGTCACAAGTTTTCTACAAGCAGTTTTCCAGCTTATGGCATTTGGGTAGTTTCATTCATTGCATTGTGTTCTGTGTATTTCAGTATGTATGTTTGTTTGTGTTTACTTCAGCACAGATGTCTCTATTGCTAATTAATAAGTATTCCAAATTATATATGTAACAAGTGGGCACCAAATAAATGTAATAATCTGAGAGTAAATTTAGGTTGTAAGAACAGAGCCAATGTGGAAAAATGTATCTATTATACATCACTAAAGCACTGTGAAACAAATTCTTACACATGCAGCATCGTCCAGCATGGCTGTGGGAATTTGTGTCCATTCAGACAGAAGAGCATTAGTGAGGTTGGGCAAAACATGTGTTTATGGAGCTGTGCATGGGGGCATAGTCATGCTAGAGCGAGAAAGGAGCTTCCCCAAACTGTGGCAACAAAATTAGAAACACACAAATGTCTAAAATGTGATTGTATATTCTATGGGTGCAGCTAAAACAGCTCAACTAAGTCTTGAAAAGGGGTGTGCTCTCACTGCGGGCCATATACATATACATGGGGCACCACCTGCTCTGTTCACTGTTTGGAGACCAAACCTGTCTACAGAAATGACTGACAAACAGAAGGGCCAGTGTCCAAAATTGTTTATTCAGTAAGGACATTTACATTTAAAAATGACAACATAAATAAACAAGACAATTTACTGTAAGGAACTGTTACTGTGCTCATGAGTGAAGAGAAGAAGAGTTGATTGATTTGTTGTGCCTGGCTCAACTCTTTTAGTTGTTTTAACCATGTCCATCTTCACTTATATCGCATACACTTTCCTAGTCTTACCTTCAGTTTTTTTTTCACAAGCTTTTTGGCTCCATTTTGCTGGATTACACTTTTTTTTATGAGATCAAAGTAGAGGCACTACATTAATGTGTAAAAGCAATGCGGATGTGTGACATAAAACTGTAAGGATATGAGCAGAGTTTATCCATTACAGGTTGCCATACTCAGTATTACGTGGCAGGCTAGTGTGGTACAGGAGTGAGCTACTCACCTGACATTTGAACTTTGACTTTCTTGATAGCGAGGTATCTTTTATGCAAACTGGGAGCTGCAATGAAAGGTTTAGCTGCATTACAGCAAAACTGTACATACCAAGGTTTTCTTGTGCGTTAGGATTTGGGGGCCGTAATTATATACTTCTGGTATCAGTTCTGAGAGCATAGGAAAAAGCTCCTTTGTTTAGGCTTTATATGAAAATAAAACTGTCTGTTCACCGAAGATGGACGTTTTTAATCAATTTATGTTGAAATGAAATCTCTTGCTAAGGCCAAACCTGTACGTGTGAATGGCTGCATGGTGTGTTGATAGACCACATGGTTTGTGTTGTGCCAACACGAGGTGTTTGGTTTGCTTGTGTGGTTACCTTGTATGTTATGGTATAGTTTCAAAGCCTGGTGCCTAGTGTTCCCAGGATGGGCTCCAGACCACCACAACCCCAACAAGGATAAACTAGTTATTGATAGTAGATGGATATATGTATATTATTAACAAGTCATAAATTAAAGTGTAGCATTTCATAATGCTTGTGGCTTTACCTTCCATTCATGAGTTACTATTTGTTGTTCTTAGCATGCATTATCAGTTTTTGTATAATAACAGTTTTATAAAGTGCAAAAGTACCAGGTTTCATCAGCATCAGTGATCCATTGTTTTTAAGGAGCTAGAACCTGTTTGTGCTAATTTAATCGTACTGTGTTGCATATCAGTTGCTGAGATTCAGCATAACTTGTACTGCTGTAACACCCCGCCCTCATCCTGCACCATAGGTAATTTATTTCTTTTATTTCTTTTATCCCAAGAAAGTCTCTAACAGCAGGATAATGACATTGCTAAAGATAATGTGCTCAAAGGTTGTTTCATTGGCTTTTTGTTCCTAGCGTAAGATAGGAAGGCTGGGATGGTTATTGAATTGGGTTACTCTTTAAACCTTGTCTGTTGATAATGCCATCTTAAAAGGAAATTAAAGCTGTGTGAGAGTGATGGAAATGGAAGTACAATGCCAGGGCCAGATAGCATCCCAATAGTCTTGTTTTTTTTCTTTTCTGTTGTCTGCTTCACTTCATCCACAAGTTTCTTCCTTTCTTTATAAGATGTATAATCTGTTCTGGTTCTGGTTTCTGTTTGTTTAGCTACACTATAAATATTTCATATTTTTAAATATTTGATTTCAAATGTTTCCCCTGATTTACTCTGATAGTTTATGTGAAAGAAACATTACATAATGAAAAAATGTTACCAGTACTGCTCTTGGATGGAATCAAGTTGTCTGACAAAAACATGCACAGAGCCATAGCGGTGAAGTGATCCACTCAACAGACACCAGTATTTCTTGACCATTTTGTTACACTGATGCCAGTTTTATGATTTTAGACACCTTTTCCACATCTGCACTCTACTATAGACTGTTGACTTTGGAAATATGTGTGCTTTTTTGATAAATTCTGTACTGTGAGAGGTACAGTAGATGACCACTGCGGGTGACAATGTATTGGGCTTCTCACCAGGTCTGGAATACCACACATGCATTCTCCATAAAGGACAACTCCCAACCTTCCGTATCCACTGACCTACACCACTGATCATCTGTGAAGTGCAAGACCTCCTGCATGTGCTCAGAAGTTCAACTACAGTTGTTGTCTTCTGCTCATTTTGTTGTCATTTTTGTCATTTTATTATCTCTGTAGTAGTAACATTTTCAGATGTGCACTTTTGTCCAGCGCATACTTACAAAAAATATTTTGTAATTTGTGTCGCATTCCTTGCTAACTGCAGTAGCCTTAAGGGTCACCAGTTTTACTGGCTGTAAATGCCCTTAGTTTTGTATTCAGTATGATATATAGGACCTTCAGTGTTAAAAAAAAAAACAAAAAAAAAAACAAACCAGTGAGGATAAGAAAGATAAAGAGTACAGAAAAAACATGTCAGTTAAGTGCAGAGGTCTTTAAATTAAAACCTTGTGTTTGGCTGAAGGAAAATCTGAAATGCTGAGAAAAGCTGTGGGTGACATGCAGGAAGACAGGCTGTGAGAGACCCTGTCACTCACAGGCATGGAGTGATGCCATTGCGGAGACTGGGTCGCTGTCACAACACACACCAGGCTGTCTGTCAACACACCAAGCAGCCATTCACAGGCACAGGCCTGGCCTTAGCATGGCATTTCATCTCAATATAAATTTGCTGAAACTATCCATCTTCAGTGAACGCACACAGTTGTACTTTTTTTTTTTATGAAGTCTAAACAATTAAGCTTTTTTGCAAACTTTCAGAGCTGACACTGGATGTATATAATTATGTAACTAATGAGTACGTATGTATGGTGTTCAGCGAGCCCTTTCCTAGCCAAGTGCTAATTAGCATTGGATAAGAGAGAAGGTGAGAAAGAGCGCAGGCAAAATTTGTTTTATTCTTGAGGAGATATTTTCAAATACAACTTTATCTAATGTTATTCACATTGCTTAGGCCTTTTTAAAAGCTGATGCTTCGCCTAAAATATCTGTGGCAGTACTTGTAACACACTGCACTTGCTGTAAATGGTAACTTTCACCTTCATGCCAGTCACCTCTGTGCCCAATATTTTCGGCAGCCCCCCTCCCTCCCTCCCTCCCTCCCTCCCTCTCCACTCTCTTTTCTCCCACAATCACCCCCCACCCACACCCCCCTTTCCACCTAATCGCCCACTCCCCCCCCTCAC